>CM053770.1:389400995-389625229 GCA_028658325.1 Potorous gilbertii | reverse complement strand
GTGACCTTGGGCAAGTCACCTAACCCCAATTACCTCATCCTGGGTCATCTCCAGTCATCTTGATGAATAACTGATCACTGGATTCAGATGGCTCTGGAGGAGAGGCTGGTGACCTGCACAGCCCTCCTTCACTCAAAACAAAGTCAAGTGCAAGTCATGTCATCATTTCTCCGATGGTATGGTCTTCTTTGGCAACGAAGGACAAACACACAAGGGTCATACCTGGTAGCTTCAAACCCTAAGATTCTATCTTTTTCCTTATATCTTCTAAGACTATGTAGAATAAGTCTTCTTCCTGTGTCCTTTGGATACATAAGGGCAGCTCTATTCCTCACCTATGCCTGACCCTACCCAAACCCAGGATGTGTCTTGGCTCTAAAATGAACATAACTGCCATTTATATCAGGTTTTAAGGTTTACAAAGAACTTTCTTTAAGTATTTCATCTGATCCACATAGCAGCCCTATGAGATAGGTCCTGTTATCTCCATTTTTATACATGAGAAAACCAAGACTCAGGGAGGTTTGTGACTTGCCTTTAATTACACAGCCAAAATTCAAATCCATGTCTTTGTTGACTCTTTCCACTCTACCATACTGGTCACCTTGTACTTAGCTTCTCCTTTATCTATTTATGCTCAAGAACTCAAACTACTCATATATTTGGTTGGTGAACCAAAATCCAATTTTTATTTCTTCTAATGAAATGTTTATGGAAATTCCTTGTACAGTCCCTTTAAGTGTGACTAGCCTTCTCCTCAGCTGTGGTCAGCCCATATAATATTTCAAATATTATTTCATGACCAAATTGATAGAGAAATGGGTGTGGTATCCTTCAGAGATAATTTCATATAAGTGTTTGAGAAGACAAGTTCTTTATCTTCTTTATCTTCCACAGTGGGGCAACAACATTCCAAGCTACAGAACAACCACTGTGGAGTAGGTCACTCCTTTTCTCTTGATGCTGGAATGGCAGTGGTGCTCTATCATTTTTCCAGATCTCCTTTCTGAGCTCAAATTTCCATACATTATGTTCCAGGTTCTAGATTTCTTCTTGATTACATCATTTCCTTGATCATTTAATGTATCTACTTTCCACTGATCTCATCACTCACTAATCTTGGCTTACATTTTCTATTCTATAGTGATTCAGCTCATATCTAGGTCACAAGGTTGGCTGGAGGTAAAATGTTGAGTAATATTAATCAAAGGAAGTTTTTTTTTCCTCTCTTTAATCTTTGATTTTCCCTCTTGATTTACTGTTCACTTCATCATAATCATAACCATCAACAAATTTTGCTGAGTACCTATTGTTAGCAGAATACTATGCAGGAGCCTTAGGATAAAAAGAAGTATGAAACCAAGTTCCTGCCTTCAGAGGGATTAAAGTCTAGTTGTAAAAATGAGGTCTATTTAGATAGCTAGGAGGCATAATTGATAGAGTGCTGCACCTGGAGTCAGGAAGATCTGAGTTCAAATCCAGCCTCAGATACTTACTTGCTGTATAACCCTGTGCAAGTCACTTAGCCCTATTTACCTCAGTTTCCTCATCTATAAAATGACTTGGAGAAGGAAATGGCAAACCACTCTGGTATCTTTGCCAAGAAAACTCCACATGAGGTCACAGTCAGACATGAAAAGTAAAAAAAAAATAAAAATTTTTTTCAAGTTTTTAAAAGTCAGACATGACTAAAACAACTGAACAACAAATTAAATCAAGAATAAGTAACCACAAGGGGTAGCTCATACTACTAGTAGAATGTAAACTCATTAGATGTCAGGGACTATTTTCTTTTCTTGGGTGCCTTTGAATTCTAGTCTAACGTACTAGTGGATATTTAACAAATACTATTTAAATTGAATCTTAAGTTCCAAAGCAATAGTGAGAATGATAAGCACTACTGGAATTCAAAAGAGAAATTAATTACTGAGTACTGGAATGGGGATGAAAAATATGTAACACTTAACAAAAAACCAGTAGCTACATAGAAAAGGACATTAGAGCAGCAGTAACTACTAAATGCTTTCCATGCAGGTACACAAACTAATAACATCTTTCCAATATCCTTAAAAAATATTAAAGAATCAAGCATTTATAGTTTGCAAAGCTCCTGACTGATATTATCTGCATTGATTTATGTGACACTGTATGTTTATAAAACTTTGCAACCCTTATTTCATTCGGCCCTCGCAACTAACCATGAGATAAAAAGTGCAAATATCATTGTCCGCATTTTACACTCAACTTGGAGTTAGAAGACCTGGGTATGAAATCCAGCTCTGTTATTTACTACTAAGCATGACCTCAGGCAAGTCACTCCATTTCTCTAGACTCAGTTTTCTCTGTAAGTATTTCTACTAGATTTTTTCTAAGGAACCCTTCTTAACTATGAACCTAAGCTCCAAGACACTGAATGACCTTCCTGAGTTCATAAGGCCAGCAAATTGCAGCACTTGGACTTGAAATCAGGTCTTTTCATGCCACATTCATTGTGTTTTCTTCTACCCCACAATGCCTCCCTTGATTTTGATTCTAGTACTCGTACACACACAGCTTGAACTTCAACATTCATTCATAAATGGGAAAACATTCTAACAGCATGGTATTGTGGACCAAAAAAAACCAAAAAAAGTTATACCACCTATCAGCACTGATACTCCTATTGCTCGTTTACCCACTCAGGATATCATGGTAACACATTTTAGCAATTTTTTCTCTAGTGGTTAATCTTGGTATATATCAGTGGTATATCCCAGTATAGATGCCTAGAATGCCCTCCTTGTAATTCAATTCAATTCTACTAAACTCAACTCAGTTAACATTTATTAAGTGCCTACTATGTGTCAGTCAGGCAACATCTAGGAGACTCGGTCAATAGAGTGATGGGTCTAGAGTCAGGAATAATTGAGTTCAAAGCCAGCCTCAGACATTTACTAGCTATGAGACCCTGGGCAAGTCACTTAATTTCTGTTTGCCTTAATACAATGGAGAAGGAAACAGCAAACTGCTCTGACATCTTTGCCAAGAAAAATCCCATGAACAGTATTAGCCTGCTATGGTCCATGGGGTCACAAAGAGTTGAAGACCACTGAACATCTAAACAACAACATGCCAGTCTCTAGGGCTACAGAGATGAAAATGAAAACAAACCCTACATATTTAGGCATGTTTTCCATGAGAAACAGCAAGAACAGTTTGGCTAGATTGTAGGGTGCCAAGGGAGAGCAAAGGATCAAAAGCTTACAAAGGTTTTATTGGAGTTAAGCTGTAAAAGGCTTGTGCCAAACAGGAGAGTTTGTGCATTCTACAGATAATAGAGAGCCAGTGGAATTTATGGAGAGTGGGGAGTGATATGGTGTTACCATTTTTCTAGCTCATCCTTCACTCAGTTGTCAGCCCAATCTTGGATACTTACATACCTGGTCAAGTCACTCCCCTGCTTAAAATCACTCAGTGCTTCCTTATTATCTCTTGATTAAAGTTCAAACTCTTTATCTTGGCACTCAAAACACTGCCTTTTTTTTCTTCTTATTTTATTTATAACCTTTTTTTTATTGTGAACCCTAGCAATCACCAACAAACATAACCATTTCACTATTTTTTAAAAAAGCATTCTATTTGAGACTGGGTATTTTTTCTTTGAACTCGTTTTACTGGGAAATGACTAGGAAATGTCATTTGCTACATAGAGTTTGGGAGTTTTTAACGGATATTAAATTTAGCATAGTAAGAACAAAATTGCCCTGTTCCCTCATGTGCCCTTCTGAACTTTTTTCTTCTATTTTTAGATATTTTATCGATTCTCTTTGTTGTAATCGTTGTTGTATCTTTGGCATTACTCCCTAACTCAGTGCTCCACCATCAATGAAGCCCTTCCTTTTTGCAGATAAGTACAACAAATCAACACATTGATGAAGAGTCTGAAAATGTATCTCATTCTGAGGTTCTGGTCACTGCTCTATCTTTTCAACCTTGTTATGCATCATTCCTCTCCTGGTACCATGTGCTTTGGCCAAACTGTATTACTTTTCAAGATCAATACACACTCTGTATTTTGCTGCCTTAGTCTTTTTTCAATATTCCCTATTACCAAATTGTGCACTACTCTTTGCCCCCAACTTATTAAATTCCTGATCAAATATTAAAATACAAGAAAAAGTTACCTCCTTCAAGAGGTCTTCCTGGATTTCCTTAATTGGTAATAATATTCTCTCCCCCAAGCCTCATATCATCATCGTCATCATCGCCATCATCTCAATCACTATATTTATGGAGCCCTTTAAAACTGGTAAAATGTTTTATGTATTATCTCATTTGAGGTGCTATTATTCATCCCATTTTACAAATGATGGAAGTTAAATGACTTGCCCAGAATCACACAGCTAATAAATATCTGAGGAAGGATTTGAACCCAAATCTCTTCAACTCCAATTCCAACTCTACATACCAGGTCATTTAGTTGCTTAGCATTTTCCATCTCTCTTACTCATTTGTGTATTCTTTTGTAGTATTAGTTACCTGTGTTTATGTTACATATCAGTACTAGGTAATAGACTGTAAACTTCATTAAGGCAAAAGCCAAGTATTAGATACATACATACTTACACATTAGATACATACAATACACACACACACACATACACTGCATCTCTAAGCAGTGGATGTTGTTGCTGTCTTGTTGCTGTCTTCTTGTTGAATGGAGTTATTGACTCAAATGTTAAATATGCTAGAGAAGAAAATTTTTACAAAAGTCACAGAAAATATCACATTTTGCTTGCTTTTGTCTCATTTTCTCTAGATTTTCTTACTAGCCTAGCTTCCAGAAAGAAGCTAGAGGATGCATTGGGGCGTGGCATCTTCCATCTTCTCTCTTGAAGATGCAAGTTGGGAGCCACAATGGCTTCAAATGTCTGAATAGACTGGGAGAAAGTTTGAAGACTGACCAAACTCGAGCTTTCCTGTTCTTGACATTCTATTCCTCCCTGTATGTAGGCATGAAGTATTAGCCTCCAGTCCCATATCAAAGAGTTTAGGGACAGGGTTTTATATGTGTGTGTGTGTGTGTGTGTGTGTGTGTGTGTGTGTGTAATTTTTTTATTTGGGAGAAGGAACTCTGGATTTGGCACCAGGGCAAGTGGTTTTGGCCCCCAGTTCTGTCATTTACTATATGTGTATACTTTGGCAAATCTTTTCTCTGGGCCTTAGTTTCCTCCTCTATAAAAAGAAATGTTCAAAAGCAATTATCTTTAAGGCCCCTTCCTTTCATTTCTAAATCCTATGATCCCATGAAGCAGAGATTTCTAACCTTATTTGTATTGACTTTGAGATGCAGCCAAGAAATATTTGCAGCCTGTGGTGCAACGGACCATGTGGTATGTATGTTGGGAGTCAAGAAGACCTGAGCTAGCCTCAGATACTAATTATCCATTAGACAAGTTATTTAATTCTCTAAGTCTCAGTTTCTTTACTTGTAAGATGAGGGTAGTAGACTAGATGAACTCTAAGCTCCTTTCCAAAGTGCTCAGTCGATGATCCTATGATCCTCTACTCAAAGCTAGATTGACATGGGAGTGGGGTAGAGAAAGGAACAGGCACTTTTTACGTACCTGCTGTGTGCCAGGCACTATGCTAAGCACTTTAGAAATATCACCTCATTTGATCCTTCACAACAACCCTGGGAGGTAGGTGCTATTAGGATCCACATTTTACAGTTGAGAAAACTGAGGCAGGCATCAGTACCGTATTTGTCAAGTGTCACATAGTAAATATCTGAGATTGGATTTGAACTTGGGTCTTCCTGATTCCAGGCCCAACACTCTACCACACCATCACCTAGCTGTCGATAGGTAAATGATAGATGGACTGAACAAACTTTCATTAAATTATATTATGTGTCAGACACTGTGCAAAATGTTGGGAATCCAAATACAAGAAAAAGAAAATCCTTACCCTCAAGTAGCTTCCACTCAGGTAGGAAAAGACAACAGATAAAAGGGAGCTAAAAAGCAGGGGGAAGGGAGTTGTACATTTTCATCTATATGTGTATGTTTGTATGTATGATATGTATGTGTATGTACATGTATGTGTGTATACATATATATAAAATATAAGTATGTATGTATACATATAATCAAAGTTTAATTCCCACAGCTCCCTACTTTGTTCTGACCTGGAACATGAAAAGGTGAAAATGGAAAAAAAGGCCCCAGCTTCCACAATTAATCAAAAAATAATATATGACCCATGGACTGATAACCAAGAGGAGAGCATAGAACATTTCATCTTTAAGTTGAGAGTTGGTGTTTTTTTTCCTTTTCCTAATGGTGAAAAGATCAGTATCATCAGTAAAATTTGGACTGGATTTTGCATTTCAACACTTTCTTTATGGTTTGTGTGGACATTGACATAGTAGTGGAAAATGGTAGAAATAAGGATAGTAATTGTATTCTCATTTTTTCCTTCTTTAAAGTCCCACCCTGTAGCGCCAGTCTCCTAAAGCTCTCACTGCAAACTCAATTGACATTTCTAAAGCCTTTCATTCAATATCATCTAATCCACCTAGTCAACCTACTCCCACAGAAAAAGTGTTTACAGACGAGAAGAATAAGTTGTCTTAAGAGCATTTTTATCCTAAAAAAATAAAATTAAAACTTTACAAATATTATGAATTTCACCAGACCTAGTCATTGGGACCTTTGTGACCTTGGGTAAGTAACTTACTCATCCTTTGATGAAATGTCCCTTCTTGGCAAAGTGAAGGTAATAAACACTTCCACAGGCACTCAGAAAAGGTTATGTGAAAATGAGCAATTCTATGATTTTTCCAGTTTCAGATGACTAGAAAACCTTGCTAAGTTTCTAAGCTAGCCAAGGCTTTATGTGAATGAAAAGTGTTGTCCCATCTAATCTCTCAAATGCCAGGTTTCCTGAGAATTTAAAAATCTAGTTTATGAAAGCAATGGAAAACATGATGCTTAATCGGATACGGCGGTAAGTGGTCCACTAACACATCAGTATAAGTATATCCTAACTGTGTCCAGAAATCTTAGAAAAGTTATGTTACTTAGACAGATGAAGTCTTCATGAGATTATAGGTAAAAAAAAAAAAAAAAGTATGAGATCGACTGTGGGCAGTAAATTGGAAAGCCTTTCATACACTGCAGGCCTTGTTTCTGGGGCCTTACAAAGCACCTCTTTAGGGGGAAAACAAGATGTTCTTTGTAAATAAAGTTCATGCATTTGGGTAATGAAGTCATTTTCCAAAGTTGCGGGGAATGAATGATATTCTTACATTCGTGCTGGGTGAGGAGAGAAGGAGCTGTCCGGATCAAGAGGGGTGGGCCTGGGCGTTTGAAGTGATTACTCTCTGGTGTAAAAAAAAAAATCCAGAAGCAAATAAACAAGCACAAAAACCCACAACTCTGCCCTGTGGAAAATAAGAAAACTTGATCAAGGGAGTGGATACCCTGCCCTTATGCTATTTGGGATAATCTAAATTTGGCCCCTTTCCCTAGAATCTTTTTCCACTCCTCTCTGTGACTCTTGGAGAAAAAAAAATTGGCACCTTGACTAAATAAATGGTAGTTTTTTGGGTGTTTTTCTTAAAGTAAATCTGTGGGAGTTTACTATTCATCTAGAGTCCTTGGACCATCTCCAAATCAGGAAAGGTGACGGTGAGGGTCAAGGGGAATAACCAGAGGACGGTGTCTGACTGGTGAACTGAGAGTGGGAGGGTCCCATAGCTAAAGGTAAAAGGGAGTGATGTGACTGCCTGAAGGAAGCCAGAGGCAGAATAAAGAATCAGTCTGTATCCTGACTGAGGGGAGATAAAGTGGCTGGGGAGAGAGTGGGGTTTTCCTGGAATACAATCTGCATTTTGACACTCTCCACTTTAAGCACTGCCCATCTGTATATTATTCAAGCAGACTAAGGGGAAAAGAAGAATTACAGGCACACAAAAGGTAGGGAAGAGAGAGAGAGAGAGAGAGAGAGAGAGAGAGAGAGAGAGAGAGAGAGAGAGAAACTTACATAGAAGAGGAAGCAAAAGACTCTCCCTCCCTCTTCCCCCTCCCTTTTTTTTAAGTAAGGAGCTGGTTAGGCTGTCTTAAAGTGCCACATCTGGAAACTACAAATCGAAAGAAAGTTAAAATAACTGAGGCACCACTGAACCGAGGGGGGCTGACTGAAGAAAGGGGTAAACAATTACAAAACTCTTAGAAGACCACCCTCCTGGATGTAAAAGAAGGAAATGGCTTTGATGTCTGCCTGGTCTTATGCCTTTCCTATACTGCTCTCCTTGGGATGCTTTTCCTCCAGCGCTGCAGCAGTGGAGGGCAGTGCTTTTCAGTTTGACATTGAAGGTAGTTCTGCAATCAGCAAACAAGACTCGGATGATAACAGAGAGCCATCACTAGCGGCTGGAAGTCCGGTGACTTTTGCTGAGGTATAGTAACTGTTTTATCTCTCAAGTGAAAACTTTCTCTTTGCATGCTGGATGTGTTTCTTTTCTTTCTTCATTCCTATTCCTCCCATAATAGTCTCACCTGCATTAAAGTTAACTTTGAAAGGTTTTATAAAATGATCAATAAAATTTCCGCGGGGAAGACTTTAACAGTCGACAGACTGTATTTTTTTTTCAAATTACAAAAGTTACGTACCTTCAGCCTGCGCCCCACGGTGCAGCAGGATGGTTTGGGGTACTGGCCAGGAATGCCCCTGAGTTTCTTGCCAGCACTTAGGACAAACTCCTGTCCAATGAATTATTCTGTCCCAGTGAACCTATGGTCCTTAGCACTCCTAGGTAGTCACTGACTTCTCCCTGACTTGGACTTCCAATAAAATTTTTGATGTTAAAGGAAATCCACTATTGTAATATTGGTAATGTCAATTCTTTTCTAACTTCAATCATGGATAAGTTCCTTTCTAAGAGAAATCGGGAAGGGAGAGGGTCAATTGTGAGTGGATACCTTTCACGCTTACTGCCTGTGTGGGCAACCTTGAACAAGTCATTTACTTTTCCTGAGTCTCAGCTTCTCCCACTTTAAAATACAGAGGTTGGACTAAATGGCCTCTTAGGTGCTTCAGTTCAAGATTTATGATGCTAAGAATTGTAATGAAGTCACTACAAGTGCCAAACATAATGCAAAAAGTTAAGATTTTCCCCAGGCTTTGTTTTAAATTAAAAAGAATCCCTTAAACTGGAATGTGTTGTTGGTGTCATATTTATGAAAAAGTCTGTTACTTGAATGTCAAACACTCATTTTATTTAGGGGGAAATAGATAACAGCAACAAAGTATAGAAATTTCCTGAAGTAGAAGGGTTAAGAGCTAAGAGTAAAGGGCTGAGGAGCCCTATGGGTCAGACAATCCAGTATGTGGGAGATACTGAGTAGGAGGCAAATGAAAGCCACTGAAGTTTATGGGAAGGAAAAGGCAACGAGAAAGAGAGAGAAAAAGAGAGACACAGAGACAGAGAGCTAATGGCACAGAAATTTATATCACAGATTTAAAGTTATAAAGGATCTTAGAGTCCATCTAGTCTAACCTTGTTAAAAATAAGGAAACTGAGGCACAGGGAATTTAAGTGGCTTGGTCCAAGATTACACAGGTCAAATAAGTATCAGAGACAGAACCTAAATCCAAGTGGATCTCAAATACTAATTACACTAAAAATTCAAGGCCCATCTACATTAAGAAACCTCAAGAGCATAAAAGGAAGATCCACAAATCCCTCTATTTTGTCTTCCAAGGGAGTAAGGCCCCTCCAGTTAAGAAATTCTGGGTGGGAATTGACCACACCAGCAACACTGTAGGGTGGGAAATGAGACTTACATGAGAAGATAATGAGCGTGAACTATGGTCAATTTAATATCTCAACACTGGGGAGCGAGCTGGGGCTTGGATACACTCCACAATGTGGGGAGTGAACCTCCTCTTCACAGGCTTGAAATTAACCACGGGGAAACATTATCTCCACCTGTTGCTTACCAAACGGAAAGTCCCTGAATGAAATGCCTGCTCCTGAGAGACAAGGTCGAATACACTAAATACATTCCATCATGAGTTTCCCAGGATCGGGTGGGGTAGGGGGAGAACCACTGCCAGTAATGTATATATTTAGAGACCATTAAATTAAATGATGAAACCAGAAGCAAGTTTCTTACATCTTCTGATACACAACTGATTAGACCAGTGTTCCTTTATTGTCTGTGTGACTTTAGGCAAGTCATATAACCTCTCTCAGCCTGTTTCCTTATCTGAAAAACAGACAATATTAACACCTACCTCACAGCATCGAGGATCATTTGACGTAAGATTTGTAAAGTGTTTTGCAGACTTTAACATCCTATATTAATGCTCATGTTACTCTAAGACCCCTAAGTCTACATTTACAATCCTATGAAAATAATACTGACAGTGATAATAACTTTAAGCTCTTTCTTTCATCTGTTTTTAAAGTTTTGTTTCTACTGGGTGCTTTCAACTTAATAGTTAATTCAGTCTTCTTGTTAAGGTTTTTTACCTGCCAACCAGAAAGAATATCCCATAGGAAGTTAACTTCATAACACGGTTTGATTCCGATAGTTCCTTAATTTCCCTAAAAAAATGATTCCAAATGCTGGAAAAGGCCAGTGGTTTTCTGTAACTGACAGACAGAGGCCCTTAATCATTCCAAACAGAGTCAAATTACATACTACAGAAAGGGGGGCAGAAGGAGGGGACTGCGGTCGTTACGTTTCCACTACATATTTTCACATAATGCTTCGTGTTATACTGATTCCACAAAGAAGGCAGATCCTTGGCCACAATGTTTACTATTCCCTTCGTAGACAAAATACAAACAGACCTCAAGCCACATACATGCTCCACCTTCAATAACAGAGCAGCTACATGGAAACTCATCATGATGACCACATGTATGCCTATGCCTATATATATATATATATATATATATATATATATATAACACATATATATATATATAATACACTAAATATAGCTATAAGTGTGTATTTAAAGACGTTTTCTGTATATATACATTTTATATGTGTATTATATATAACATATTCAATTTATAATTATATATTTTAATATATTGCATATATGTGTGAACATGCATATATATATACATGTGTATATATATATATATATATATATATATATATATATATATATATTACATTACATGGAAACTCATCATGATGACCACATGTATGCCTATGCCTATATAATATATATAATATATATAAATACACTAAATATAGCTATAAGTGTGTATTTAAAGACATTTTCTGTATATATACATTTTATATGTGTATGTATTATATATAACATATTCAATTTATAATTATATATTTTAATATATTACATATATGTGTGAACATGCATATATGTGTGTATATATATTACATGTGCATCACATATCTATATATCTATGTATGTATATACACATTGTTGTTCATGAGGGAAGATTTGAAGCACAAATAATGAAAATACACCTCCCCCTGTATTTGTTGGAGCTACATGATTTATTCTCAAATTCTCCTGGGACTCTAGTACCACAGACATTTTACAGGCGAGGGAGAGCATAACTACACAGAGCAGAGAAGGGGCACCCAGGATCAAATGGATGCCTTCTTTCTGCCTTTCACTTTTTATTTTTCAGGTCTTTATGAACTTGAAGTGATGGATAACATTGACAGGGTCAGAATGCAGGCTCCGTTCTATTCTAGGAGATTGGTAGTTGGACAGGAAAGCAGTGGTTCAGTAGTGTTTTTACTAGTCTAAGGTGTGGGGGCTTGGGAGAAGGGGGATTGCTTTTCCCCAGCCTTGTAGTGAAATATTTCACAGAATCACTGTTTCTGTGTGAATATAAAAAGATTGGGTGTGGGAGAATGGAGGGGAGAAATAAACAAGGCAGAGAGAGTGGATGTGGTGGAAGAATGAATAGTGTACCTAGCAGAGAAAACTGGGACACCATAATATCACCCTTTCCAATGCTTACTTCTCAGCATCAGTTCACCACACATTAGTCAACAATTAGCCACATGTATTCCACAAATGGCAAACACACTGAGAGTCAGCTTGACATAGTGGAAAGGTCACTGAAGACTGAGTTCTAAGATTAACTTCTACATTTGCTAACTCATAGAAAGTGAGTCACAACTTCTGTGGTCCTCTCTATAGGTAAAATGGGGGAGAGGAAGGGGGAATAACACTTTCATTGCTTAACTAGAAGGAAAATGTAGGTCAATTGATATCACCTGAAGTACCTTCCATTCTATGATAACTCACTAGCTCTGTGACCTTGGGCAAGTCACAACCCCAATTGCCTCATCCTGGGTCATCTCCAATCATCCTGATGAATATCTGGTCACTGAATTCAGATGGATCTGGTGAAGTGAGACTGGTTGACCTGCACAGCCCTCCCTCACTCAAAACAAAGTCAAGTGCAAGTCATGTCATTATTTCTCTGACGACATGGTCTTCTTCGGCAATGAAGGATGAACACACACACGGATGAGGAAACTGAGATAAACAAGGTTAAGTGACTTGCCCAAGATCATGTAGCTAGTAAGGGTCTGAAGCCAGAATTGAACTTAGAAAGATTAGTCTCCCTTACTTTAGGCCCAGCACTTTATCCCCGGTACCACGTAGGTCCAGGTAATCATCATCATCAGTACCACCAACTCCATAGTTATTTTCCAAAGTCGTTGTGAAGATAGCACTTTGTAAATTATTGTGTAGATGTGGATTATTGTAGTTATATGGTACAACCAATCCTAGTTGTCCAAAATGCCTTAATAATTAGGCAAAATCTGAGGGATGTTTTTCCAACCCTACTTTAACCCTCATTATTCTGAACTCACTGGAAGTAGGTTACTTCTCATGGTCTACCAAATAAAGTTATTTAATTATCCGGGCTTGTAATGGAGTCCTTTTTGCCTCTTCTTTCCACTCATCCCCCACATCCAATCTGTTGTAAAGTCTGTTGTTTGTATCCCTCCAGCATCTCTGGAATCTACCTCCTTTCCAATCAGTCTGGCAGTCCCTCCAGATATGGGCTTCATTGTTCTTTGCCTAGACTATCGTAAGAGCTCTCCCTCCCTCTGAGCTAGCATCCCTTCTATCTACTTCACAAGTTGGCAAGAAGAAAAACTTCCTAATGGATCATGCTAATCATGACATGCGTCTTCTCAAAATCTTTCAGTGGTTTCCCATTACTGACTGAATCATATAGACACAATCTGACTCCAACCTTACTTTCCAGACTTACGTCCCTCTTCTTCATGTATTCTACATTGTGGCCAAACCGGACTGTTCTAGACTAACCCTTCCCACCCATACTATTCTCTCTCATTTCCATACATTTGCTCATATTGTCCCTTATCCCTAGAAAGGATGCTTCCCTTATCTCTTTCTATTGAAGTTACTCCCTCCAAGGTCACACTCATCAATCAATAGTTAAGCCTTTACAGAGTGCCTATTAGGTGGCAGGTCTATGGGTGTGACAATACAAAGACAAAAATGAAAGTCCCTTCCTTCAAGGAACTGAAATTCTAATCTAGGTACCCTTTCAAAATTCTCCCTGACCTCTGCAGCTGAAAAATAATCTCTTCATCTCAAAATTTCTCAGGATTAAGAAATATTAGTCCTTGTTTACACTTCATTCAATTCAACACTTATTAAGGGTCTACTGTATACAGTGTATTGTACTATGTGACTGGGATACAATAATAGATCATATTCTGGCACTCAGGAATTCCTAATTTATAGCAGTACAGTTGGTAATTTGTAGAAGGGCTAGTTTTAAAGCTCTTACTTCCAAAGCAGAAGCCATCTCTAGGAAAGGATGAGTCTAGGAAAGGATGAATGGAAAGTAAGAAATTGTTAGGACTGGAAAGAAACTAAAAGTCTATGCAGTTTAAACTCCTCAGATTACTCCTGAGCAAACCAAAGCCTGGCAGAAGTGAGAGGACCTTATCCAGGATTGTATATTTTGCATCTAGCAACGTCAGGGTTGAACTGAAATCCACATCTACTGATTCTCAACCCTTTACTCTTCTGGAATAATGAAACTATTTACTAGGATGCTATTTTTCAAAGATTTGGAAACATATTTAAATAAACTGTAACATTCAATTAAAGTTGCATGTATTGAGCATAGACTGTGTGATCTGCACAAGTTATGATGAAATTGCCAAAGAATTGAAACAATGCTTACCTTTATCTATCTAGATATAGATATAGATATAATCTATCCTTATTTCAAAGTTCTAGTATAAACTGACCTAAATAATCTCTTATGGATCTTTTCTCTGAACCATAATGTATCTTCATTTGTAAGTATGACACAACTATTGTCTTCCCTATAAATATCAATGATTATAATATCCATTGTTGATGAGACAAAGAGCAGTAACTATTCAAGTTATGCTAGGTAGTATTTGACACAGTACCATGTATAAGGAGAGATATAATACATGCTGCCTCTCAACAATAAGTTCTTTTGTTCAAGTTGTTTCTGGAAAATAAAATATCCCTTTCCTTATAGGATCATATTTTTCTGCACATCTACCAAGAGATGGTTTTAGGACATAGACACCTAAACACTTCTTTGCATTCACACTTTCTCTCTCTCCCTCCCTCCTTCCCCCTCTTCCCCATCCCATCTCTTTCTTCCTCCTTCTCCCTCTCTTTCTCTTTCTCTCTCTCCCCCCACAAATGGTCTGTCCCTTTGCAAGCTGTTGGTCAATCTTGCTTAACACCAAGTCTCATTTGGGGCTTTTTCTCAAAAAATATATTATTCTCTGGCAAATGTTATTTCCTTCAACATTTAGTTATTAATTTAAATTGTGTTTTTCCCACATGTACCAATTCCTCAGGATAGAATTAAATTAAATTCAACAAGTAGTTATGAAGTATATGCTATGTACAAGGCTCTTTGGGGATACACAGACAAAACACCCCCCCCAAAAGTCCCTATCCTCAAGGAATTTACATCCCACTGAAATGAAGAATATATCTATATTCCCATAATCATGGTGAATGCCTGTAGTCCCTGCTACTGGCAAGGATGAAATTGGTAGTCACTTGAGTTCAGGAATTCTGACCTGGAGTAAGGAGGTCCAAAGTCTATTAGATGTCTGCACTAAGTCTGGCATCGATATGGTAAGCTGTCAGGGCAAGAAGATCAAGTTGGAAACAGAGTAGGTCTCTGATCTGCAATGGGGTTGATATATAAATTAAGCCAGGGGAAGGGGAAAAGAATATAGCTTAGAATTTTCCACCTTTCCTTGCCAAATAGTTTACTTAGTGTCTAGTTGAACTTCAATTTTTTCCATTGTAATAGGATACTTTGGTCAGCACAGGACCAGAAGAAGAAAAGCTATTTGGGACATGTGGAAACCCCTGAAATATTAAGGGAAAAGTCCTCTATTTAAATCCATCCTTTCCCAAATGTAGCTTGTCACACGTAGTGTCTTTTAAACAGATAGTCAAATCTTCTTTCTTCAGGCTTCTTACCCTGGCTCAAAGGAAACACTTGAATAATGTTAAAGTCATAAGGATAGAATTTTGAATCATTTATTGGTTAGTATCATCTGTAAAGACACAGATACTAAGAATAAGAGATTTAGAAACATAATTATGAGCAGTCTTTTGAATGCCCAAATTTTGTGTATTTCTCTGCAATTTCATTTTATTTGTATTTTATCAAAAATAATTCAATACCATTCTATTCAACAAACATTGACTGGAAGACCTTGGTAATATATAGACAAAAATGAAATACATCTTGTTCTCAAGAAATTCATATTACTGGGTAAGGGTGATATTTCATTGAAATAAATTGAATATGTAAGGAGGGTCCATCAGAATGTCTATATTTGTACATGTGCACTGGTGAGGAATTATGACCAGAGTGAGGCAATTGGATCTTTGTACCAGGGCACAGAAATACTGACAGGAATGACAGCACTAGTACTTCTTCAACGGGTAAAATCAATTCAGTTCATAAGATTATGGAATTAGAGTTAACAATTATCATCAATCTCTTCATTTTACAGAACAAGAAACTGAGTCCTAGAGAGGTTGAATAACTTTTCAGGCCCACTTCATTATTGCCTGAGGCAAGATTCAGCTGAGTCTTTCTGATGCCTAGTGTGGCATACAGGATACTGGACTTGGCGTAAGGAAGACCTAGACCCAATTCCACTTCAGATTCTCACCAGTTATGTGACAACAACTTGTCTGTGCTTCATGTCCTCATCTATAATAAGAGGGGCTTTGATGGGCTCTACAGTTACTTTCACCTTTCAATCTATGATTCTGTAGGACTCCAAGTCCAGTACTCTATCTGTAACATTGTGCCATCTGTTTTTGAAACAAGTTAGTAAGAACGTTTTTGTCACAAGTGTTGGTTTCATAGGTTTAAAGAACTTCAAAAGAAAAAATCCATACACCAATGCAATGACAATTGTCCAATTTCCTTCATTTCCTCTCCCAACTTGACTTCACAAACATGTCTCACTTGTTTTCTCACTGTGGAAGTTCCTTTACATCCCTCGCCCTTTTCCCACTATTGGTGAGTTTTTACCAGATTCCCTATTTTGTTGAAAGGTCTAGACCTGTCATCCTTCATCTCCTTTACCAACTTTGCTTCTGACACTCCCAATTTTTCCACTATGCCTCAACAGCCTTCTCTCCTGGAAAGTTCCCTCAGTGTCTGTGGTTTTCTCACCCCTTCTCTGCCCCTGTAGCATTCTTCTCTCCATGGTGAGCTCCTTCCAGAAGCTCCATTTTGTGGAAGGGCTCAAGCCAGCTATGTTCATTCTATTCTCTCTGGGCTCTTATTCTAACTCTCCAGACTTCTTTTCCACTGTACCCACAGGAATGTTTTTTGTTTGTATTTTTATCTCCTGCATTTAACATAACACTTAATAAATGTTTCTTGACTTGATATGCCTTGCAATTTCCAGTTTTAAAGAATTGCTCAAAGAACTGAGTAGTTCCATGATTTGCCCGGGGTCATATAGTCAGTATTTCTAAAAGGTGAGTCTTGAACCTAGGCTGGCCTGATTTCAAAGCCTCCCTTCTATCTGCTATGCCATGCTGAAAGAATAATTAGTTCCAAGAGGTAGCTACCAGATGGTGTGTTCCTACCATCCCACACACAATAATATGGTACCCTAGGTGAAATCCTCCTGGGTCTACTTCCTTTCTCTGGTGGTAGCCTTTTCAGTGGTGGCTTCAAGCTATCTTGGAGTTGCTGCCACTCATAGGTACTGCAGACCCTCTTAGAATCTCCATCCCTATCCTACCAAATGTCTCTCCCATTCCCCACTCCGCAGCAGGGCTGTAGATACAAGCTTACAATATTTAAGCACAGGACCCCTTCCATGATGCTCTTCTCACTCCTTCCCACCCAGTTAACTGCTTACCCCAGGAACATTTTTAGTGCTTGCCACAGATATAGGAACTGCTAGTTAGGTCTCTTGGCAGAATCCTTTTCTTGGCTGCCTTTTCCCCTCCTGGTGTGGTAGAGTTAAGTTCTGGGAAACAGTTCACTGAAGGGAAGTGTAACCACAGATGTTTGTAATTCCAACTTAAGTTTCTCATCAAAGTCCTAATGAAAATCAGCTGCCAGTAGTTCAGCCATGAATCCCCACAGTCTTGTTATCATGAGAATCTGGGAGCAACAGCATTCCTGGGCTCACTGGGAGTGGGAATTTTTATATGTGCAAGACTATGTCTTCAGAGTGGGGGAAATCACTAAGGCAAGTTTTAGTAAAAAAAAGCAATAATGCCCCATCTGAGAAAGACACCAAGTCTCATGTGTCCTGAGGAATTTTTTGGTCTATGTTTGAGATTTTCACAAAGTCAGGCAATCTAGTGTTTACCTAAATGGAAAAAAAAAATGCCTACATTTATTATTACTTCATGAGAACCAGCAGGAAGGATGACTTCCATAACAATACCAGCTGTCTCTAGGGACCCCCTTTACAAATCTTACATAATGTGGAATGAAAAGGGCCTCCCAGGTCTGCTCAGTCTCCAGTTTGGGGGACTTTTGTTTTTCAATTGTGTTTTCAGTTAACTTAGTGAAGTGCTTACCTTAAGGAAAACAATGTTCCCAAGAGGTGAAATAGTCTCCTTAATTAAATCCTATTCTCCAAACTGACTGATATTTAATATCGTTTATCTCCATACCAAATGGCATAGGAACATGGAGATTCTGGAATGAGCCTCAGTAAAAGGAGACATCAGTCTAAAGAATGACTCCAAAGATATTTTAGGTGTAAAATCAAGTATTTAAATGAACTGGCTATTCAAACATCTTTCCAATACAAGGACTGGAGTTGTGAAGGGGTAGCTGTTTTGCAATGAAATGCCAAAGAATACTGTGAAGTCAAGGCTCCAGGGGCCTAAATATAGCTTTAGGATTTCCCAAGTTTCCTTGCCTCCAATGAAAAGAAAGTGCCTTCATAAGAATTGTGTGTATCCTTGTGTGTGTGTAGCTGAGGAGAGGAGAAGAAAGGGGGGTGTGGATGATGAGTGTGATTAAGTATAATATAATTCAACAGTCAGGATGTATTGATTATACCATCTTCATTACTGGTGATCAATCTTAAATATTGGGCATAAATATTCATCGCAATGGTAAAAAACAGCTACTAAATGTGTAAAGTCAGGACCCTCTGTGAAAAGTAACTTAAAAACAAAACATTTAACTTAAAAAATTAAAAAAAGAAAAGTAACTGTGGCATGTTACTCTGATGAACTGGAAATATAATATATATAATATAATATAATATATAATAATAATAAATGTGTTTATTTTGGAGAGGAAAGGGAAGAGGGATAAACAAAGTATGAAAAGCTGCATAATGACCATTGACAGTAAAGTTCCAAAATACCAAATCAACCAATCAACATTCATTTATTAAAGTTATACTATGTGCTAGGAATTGATGATATAATATAAAAAAGTGAAAAAATCCCAATTCTTATGGAGCTTACATTGCATTAAGGGAGTAAGCTTGTAGATATACAAATATAGAGAGAATTAATTTGAAAAAGATTTGAGAGGAAGGGCACAAGCAACTGGCATAACAAGGAAAGATTTGTGAAGAAGGTGGTGCTAAACATGAGTCTTAAAGGTAGAAAGAGATGCTATATGAAAAGAGAGTATGCAAAAGCACCTAAATGAGAGATGACTGCCATGTATGAAGAACAGATGGAAGCCTACTTTGGTTGGACCATAGAGTGTGACAAGAAGAGTAACGTAGATGAGACTGGAAAGATAAATGAGCAGTAGGTTATAAAGGGCTTTAAAAACCAAACAAGGTTGTTGGGTTTTGTTTGGTTTTGTTTTTATCTGGCTCAGTGGATAGTGTACCAGGCCCGGAGGCAAGAAAATTCAACTTCATAAGTTCAAATCGCACCTCAAACACTTATTAGCTATGTGACCCTGGGCAAGTCACTTAACCCTGCTTGCTTCAATTTCCCCATCTGTAAAATGAACTGGTGAGGGAAATGGCAAACCACTCCAATATCTTTGCCAAGAAAACTCCAAATAGGGTCACAAAAAGACAGATGACTGAATGACTGAACAACGACAGAGGGAAGAGAGCCAATGGAGTTCACTGAGTAAGGGAATGATAAGGGAAATTCAAACTATAACTACTGGAACCTCAGTACAGCACTACTCTGCTAGAGTGTCAAGCTAGAATCCACGATAGACTCCATTTCAGGTGGTTGATTATCACTGAAAGTATTCATAAGATCCCATCATAATGACATTTAATGTATTATTTAGTTCTAGCAAGGATGCCAAAGACAATTTTGTGGTTGTTCAGCCCTATTTGGGGTTTTCTTGGCAAAGATACTAGAATAGTTTTGCCCTTTCCTTCTCCAGTTCATTTTACAGATAAGGAACTAAGGCAAATAGAGTTGAGTGATTTGCCTAGGGTCACACAGCTAGTAAGGATGTGAGGCCAGATTTGAACTCAGGAAGACTCATGTTCCTGACTCCAGACCTGGCATTCCATCCACTGCACCCCCTAGCTGCCCCACCAAAGACAATAGAATCTAGAAATTCCAAAATAGTCAAGCTATGAAATTTTCCTCAGGTGTCCAATTGCCTAATTTTGAAGCAGCTAGAGGGTACAGTAAATAGAGCCCTGGATCTGCAATCAGAAACACTTAGATTCATATCCAATCTCAGATACATACTAGCTGTGTGACCCTGGGCAAGTAATTTAACATCTGTCTTAAGTTTACATATCTATAAAATGGGGATGATAGTAGCATCTTCCTCTCAGGGTTGTTGTGAAGATAAAAAGGAATAATATTTGTAAAGATGTTTGCAAATCTTATGGCACTGTATAAATTTTATTTATTATTAATGACATTAAATTATTAGAAATAAATTAGATACAATAAATTATTAATAAATATAATTAATGTGTAAGTATTATATATTTATCCACTGGGGAAACAGAGTTCCAAAGAACCCAAAGTTAAATAGTTAATTACTGCCAGAGTCAGTACTAGAAACCAATTCAGTTGTTTCATAAGACCCAATGCCCTTCCTAATCTCTTTTAAATGTTTGCCTGTTTGCTCCCGTAGACATTAGACATAAAGACAATTAGATGAAAATAGGTACATAGATTTTAGTGAAAAATTGTTCGCATTGATTATTCTACTTCCTCATCTTTATCCTTTGCTATTTCTCTTTATTCTTATGTTAACTAGTCACTGGGGAATTATAGTAGACTATCGTATAATAATAAAAGTCTTAAGCTTAGCTAGTACATGTCATGTGGTGATTCTTCAAACCTAGACTCAAACTGGCAAACAGGGTCCCCCAAGCCTGTCTGCTATATCTCTCATCAGAGTCTTTCAGATTTCAAGGGGTATCTAACACCAAAGCTCATGAGCCCCCAGTGGTATGCTTCCCCTATTGATTATCAGTTACAAGCCTGAAATAATTGGGTTTTAGAAAGGGGTGTTTACTAAAGTAAAAAGAGTTGGTACCAAACATTTACCCAAAAGTGTATCTGTTAACTTCCCCACAAGTTAATCGCGAGTCCGGAAATAAGTGTGCTCAAGCTTAGACAGAATGTGTAGCAAAGTGTGTAATATATAGTCAGTTACCCTAACTCCTTTTGGAGTATGATTAATAAATTATTAGTATTTTTTCAAAGTATTGATTATTAAACTGTTCATTATTATATCATTAATAAATTATTGATCATTAAGATTGAATTATTTGACCAGGATCATAGAGGTGGAATATATTAGCAAACATTTGAATCCAGGTCGTTTTTGACTCCAAAGCTAGATCTCTATCTACTTTGTCATGCTACCGTCTCACTAGTAGATAAGGCTTTACAGTTTACAATGGGCTTTCCTCACAGCAAGGCAGAATAGTGATATTTTGTACAGCTGAGACAACTAAAGCCCAAAGAAGGAAAACAACTTGCCCAAGGTCATATAGTATCACAGCAGCAAAACTGGAATAAGACCTTACATGCCAGGCATAGTCATCCTGACCTGACCTAGTCACAGGATTTGTAGCTCCAGAAGGTAAGGATGTAGACATGAGCACGTACAGGCTATCTCTATCCCTACCCCAATCCTCCCCAAGTTTCCTGGCTCTTTGCCAATTAGTTAATCAACACCTGTTCCTAACTTGCAGGGGGAAGACAGAACTACTGAGTAAGAGGAAGGAAATGAAAAGAGAATAGGTTGGAAGTCTAGTGTGATAACATGGGGAAAAATGAAAATAGAGAGTTAAACTGCCAATTCCAGTAAGTCTACAGATGAGAATACGTCGGAACCTATTGTAAAATAGGCAAGGAACAAATGAAAGATTTAATTGGATGTGAGACAAGAATTGGCCCAAATGATTTTTCCATGCCTGCATTTTGAATATAACAGAGCACACAATGACTTATTCATAATAATAAGTGGTGGGAATCTAACTTAATATACTCACTGATCTTCAAACTCAATGATTTCCCTTCTGAACACTTCCTTTCAAATCTGCAGAACACAATAATTGACCGATGCACTCTGGAGAGAGGATCTAGAAGGCAAAAGTTAAGTTAGAAGCCAACATTTATGTCTATAATGCAGTGATTTATGACTTCCCATGAGGTAGATTCAGTCTGACAGAAAGTGGCATTCTGACTCTAAATGGACTCAAGGAGAGATATGTCCTATTCTCAACAGAACATTTCTCCTTGTGTCTAAAATTAAACTCTTATTTTCCTAAAATTTGTCCCTCCTAATTTCCCTATTTCTATTGGTACCACCATTATCCCAGGAACCCAGGCTTGAACTTTTCCTTTCCCTAACCTCCCTCATCTAATCAGTGAGTAAATCCTATCATTGCTTCAGCTATAATGTTGCTCAAATACATACCTACTTTTCAAAGAGGCTGCCACAATTCTAGTTCAGACCCTTTTTGCTTCTCAGTATCATAGGACTTTAGAATTACAAAGTCATTTTGACTATTATAAATACCCAAATTAACCACAAAGGACCTATGAAGGAAGATACTATCTGTATACAGAGAAAAAACTGATAAATAAAATGTATAGAATGATTTTTACATATATGTATGTATGTATATGCATACATATGTATGTCTAATGGTAGCAATCTGAAGGGGGAGGAAGAGAAAAAAGGGGAAAGTTACATCATAACTTTATTATATATTTAAAAGGCATAGTAAGTTATATATAACAGATTTGCAGTTTCAGGTGCAAATATCTCTTTTTTTCTATTTTATCATGCTATGGAAATGCTTGTTTTAATTCTCAATATTTCATAATTTCTTAAGGCCCGAGAACATTGTCCATTATCTGGAGCCCAGGCAAGCATGCCATCATGAAATTTACATACAATGATGATGAACTCTGGGCAACCAAACTTTAACATAATTTTCCATAAGCCCTCACGACTAACACTGTCAGAGGCCTTGGTCAGATGCACAAATGTTGAGTCCAAACCTCTGCTCTGCTCCTGGCATTTCTCCTGGAGTTGTCAGACAGCAAACCTCAAATCAACTGTTCTTCAGCCCTTTCTGAAGCCACACTGGCTCTCAGGTACATGAACATCTTTCAGGTGAAAGATCAGCCTATTAAGGAGGACTCTGGCAAGAATTTTGCCAGCAATGACTGAGAGAGAACACTCCCCCATACCACGCCACCCTTGATTATCATAGGACAATCTATTTCCTTTACCTTGGTAGAGATGGACAATGGAAGAATCTTTGCACTCCTAGGAGAAAACCTCTTCTTATCATATAACCTGGAAAATTTCAGTCAGCTTTTGCAATGAACTCCTTAACTTGTAAATCTCAACAGAGTCAGCACCAGGTGCTTTGCCACATGAAAGGAGCTTAGTGACATTCAAAATCTCTTCTTCAGTTACAGCTTCAGCTAGGGACGGATTAACTTCAACCTAAGGTAAATGGTAGGGTCCCAAAACCCAGAGCATTAAGTAGTTAAGTGCCTTGTCCATGTCACATAGTCGTATATGTTAGAAACAGGATTTGAAAATAGCTCTTTTGTGACTCCAAGGTCCAGTGTATGATTATTAAGATTGCCAAGTAACAGAAGCTTGATAAATTATTTTTAAATTAAATTTTAATTGTGTTAAATTGGATATAATTTGAAATAGACCTTAAAGTTGTCAAGTCACTACAAAGGTCCCTGTTTGGTACTGGTAGCTTATCTCAAGTTGCCCAGTTACCAGATCTCAATTCCAAGGATGTGCCCTCATGCATATAATGAGCAACAAACCAAGTTGCTGCTTTCAGAAATCTTGCAGTTTTAAAAGAGTGACACACAGCTTGCTGAAACAGTGCCTTCCACATAGCAAACAGTTAACATGTATTTGTTCAGTGAATGGATGAATGAATGAATAAAATCAAAGACCAAAGACAATAACACAATTATTCAGGATTTCTCTGCCATTTTCAGCCCTGTTCTTCACACTGTGATCATAACAGTAGAAGCTCTGTATTTGAAGGAAGGTAGTTTTGGGTGGATACTTGTAAGTAGAATATTTCTCAGAGAATTCAGGAAGTAGCTAAAATATATTTCCATCAGTAGGACATAGTTGTCTTAGCAACTCAGGATGATGCATACAGAGGGTGTGAGGACTATGATTTGTGCTCTAGCCCATGATGACTCAAATCTAATTAAGAGATTTCATCCAGACTTTGCTGGGTTTTAAATGCCAAAGAGAAGACTTAACAATTTATCTTAGAGGCAAGGAGTCACTCAAACTTCTTGCTTTAGGAATATCAGTATGGCAACTAGGTAGAAAGTATATTGGAGAGAGAAGCTAAATATAGGAAGATAGATCAATTAATCATAGCTACTGTAATTATGAAAAAGAAAATTCTTGCCAAATCCATGGCACCATAAGATGGCTCAATATCAGAAAAAAAGGATATTATTTTATCAATGAAAAGGATATTAAAAAAATTCATTGTCTGGTCTGCTTTGCCACTGTACTCTAAGGACTGTGGGCTCTTTCAGGCACTGTGCTAAGCCCTGGAAATACAAAGAAAGACAAAACACAGTCCCTGCTTTCAAGGAACTCAGAGAAAGACAATAAGCAAGCAACTAAGTACAAATAAGGTATATATAGGAAAAATTGAAGATAATCAACAGAGGGAAGGCACTAGAATTAAAAGAGATTGGGTAAGCCTTCCTGTAAAAGGTCAGATTTTAGCTGAAACTTGAAGAAAGTCAGAGAAGCCAGGAGGCAGCGATGAGGAGGGAATGAATTTCAAGCATAAGGAAAAGCCAGTGTATATAATTATAGTCCAGAAAGGGAGTGTCTTATTGAGAAAAAAACAAGGAGCCTAGAGTGAGTAGATTCTAGGAGATGTGGTGGAGTACAAGGTATGAGAAGACTAGAAAGGAGGGAGGAGCAGGTTATATAGGAAGGGCTTTGAATGCCCTCAAAAATCCATAAAGGATTTTAAATATATATATGGATGGATGGATATATGTACATGTATATATGTATACATATATGTGTGTACACATATGTGTTTGGGTATATATTGTGCACATATATACATACATGTGTATATGTGTGTACTTGAGTGTGTATATATTTCTAAGTTGCTGTTGAAATCCCTATCTATATTGATTAGACTATAAACTCCTTGAGAGCAGGAGTCATCCTGCTTTTCTTTTTATATCCCCAAAGCTCAGCACAATACTTCTGCAGAGTAAGCACTTTATAAATTAGGAGTTCATTGCAGTAGTCCACACAAGATGAGGATCCCTAGACTATGATATCTGCTAGAACTTTATGGATTTATACCCTTAGTCAATACAAAGAATGGAAAATGTCCCCAGAGTGTCCTCTAAGTTCTTGTAGATAACATGAAACATTCTACAAATAGTCCTAGCTTAACACTTAGTCGCTAAGGTTGGATCAGGAGTCTTAACAGCTTCACCACATCTCTGAAGTTGCTCCAAGCTTACCATATCTAGAAACAATGGACCAGAAATCTCACAACAATTGGATTTCTCCTGAGAGATATTTTTAATGCTTCCTGTTGCCTGTCTGATGGTATTTTTGGCTCCTTCTTAGGAATTTAGGAACTTCCACTTCCTGTCACAAACATCACCTGGAAACACAAAACAAAGGAATTTCAGAAGGGGATGCAGTGAGGATTCAGATAACTGAATGTTTTTAAATCACATAAAAGACATGGCCAGTTCTAAATCAGTTATCCCAATCTCCCAATCTCTCTCTCTCTCTCTCTCTCTCTCTCTCTCTCTCTCTCTCTCTCTCTCTCTCTCTCTCTGTATGCATTTGTATACATAGATATATGTGTATATGTATGTATTCATATTTTTTTCTATACATCAAGCCATAATCTCTTCCTCTTCAGTATGATGACAGATCCCGTTTCTACCAATTCTGAGTTAATGAGACACCTCTCTGATCTGCTCAAGAGAAATATTGTACATTACAGCTTACTGGTTCCAGCCAATCTAAAGTATTCCAAAAGCAGGACCTCCAAAATATACAAAGGCTTTGTTGTTGTTGCTCAGTTATGTCTGACTCTTTGTCACCCCATTTAGGGTTTTCTTGGCAAAGATACTGCCGTGGTTTGCCATTCTTTCTCCAGTTCATTATACAGGTGAAGGACACAGAGGGTTAAGCAACTTGCCCAGGTTCATACAGCTAGTAAGTGTCTGAAGAAAGATTTAAATTCAGGAAAATGAGTCTATGTGACCTCAAGCCCAGCACTGTATCCACTGTGCTACCTGAGCTAGCAACTAAAATTATCAGCAATATGGGGAATGAGGAAGGGCCACCTGGAAGGAAAAGATAAAATACTCAAGAACTGTATTTTTTACCTTGAATTTTTATTCCACTAAGTTGTAGGGCCTAATCGATATTTCTAAATCTCTCAAAAGCTAGAGGCAGATTGGTTTGCTACTGCCTACTTTATTACATTGAATTAGAGGAGACCCTAAGGAGTCCTAGACCACAAAAATATTGATAAAATTTCCCACTGTCTTCTCATTGGAAATCTGAAAAACTCACTTTCTACAAACTGATTGAATTTCTCACCAGGTATATGGCATCTACTCTCAGTTGATCATACTTCTACTAACTCAAAGAATCACAGAATCTTATAGCTGAAAGGGACTTAAGTGGTCATCTCATCCAACACATCCTCCCCCATCACACATGCAGAAGAACGTGACAAGTAATCAGTTAGACTAAAAGTATCCAACACAGCCCAAACCTGATTGAAATGTAATTGGAAAATATTTAGTAAAATAAATAAAAATGCAATAAAACATTGATAGTATTACATTTTAAAAATAAATCACTAGGTAGCTATACATCTTCTTATATGGATTAGTGGCTTCCACATCTATTTGAGTTTGGGACTACTGATCTAGACTTTTCAGGAAGGAGAAACTCATTAAATCTTGAAGATTTCCATTCCCCATTTGAATAACTAATTACCAGAATTTATTTTCCTTATTTAATCAGCTCCTAACCACCATTTGATTAAACGATTCAACAGTTCAACAGCTTGGATAAAAATCTAGGCAGTCCTACACTCATCTCAGGAGTTTGCACATGCCCATCAAGGCAGACGTATTAAGTCATGTACTCTGTAGTTTTCAGAGAGTTAGTCACCTCAAGTCAACCAGTCAACAAGCATTTATTAAGCACCTACTATGTTCCAGGCACTGTGTAAAGCCCCGGTGATACAAAGGGGGGGAAAAGTCTCTTCTCACAAGGAACTCAAAATCTAAAGGGGGAGACAATACACAATTATATACAAGCAAGGTTTTATATATACATATATATATATATATATATATATATATATATATATATATATATGGTGTGTGTGTGTATATATAAAGGCATATATGGTATATATAAAGTATATCACATATGATATCATATATAAGGTATATATAATTATATAAAAAGGTATGTAAGTTATATATAAGAGATCTAGATCTAGATATAATGATATACAAATAGGATGAATAGGGGCAAAGAAATCTCAGAAGGAAGGCATTAACTTTAAAGAGTACCAAGAAAGTCTTCTTACAGAAGGTGAGACTTGGTTGCTGCTCCTTTGTTCTTGAAGAAGACCATGACATCAGGAAGATAATGCCATGCCTTATGGGTGAATAAGATTTAAGTGAGAGAGGGCTGTACAAAGTCACCAACTTCACTTTCTCCTCTAGAGCCATCTGGGTCCAGTAGCCAGACATAGATCAGAACAACTGGAGATGGCCCCCAGAAGGTGAGACTTTAAGTAAGACTTGAAGGAAGTCAGAAAGATAAGAGACAAAGAAGAGAACGGAGAGAATTCTAAGCATGAGATCACTCATAAAAATGCCCAGGATTGGGAGGGAAAGAATCCTGAGGGAGAAACATCAAAGGGGCCAGGGTCACTAGATCCCAGAGTATTCAGTTCTGTCTTTCTATGCATGGCAACATGAACTTCTTATCAAAGAGCGTGTGGATTTGGGATGTACCTAATTAGAACTTAACTCTGATCTCCCACCCTTTGTCTGACTTTATAATATTTCAATGAGTCTTTCTTGGTGACTTTGACATAATAGAACCTACTCTCCACCCCCACCCCCCATAACTGAGAATCAGGCCACCCTGATGCTTCCTACAATTTCCTTACCCCTCTCCCTTATTACTCCCTCCTTTCTAGCATCCCTTCGTGTCCTGTCTTCTCCCATTAGATTCTAAATTTCTTAAGAATAAAGAATGTTTTCTTTGCCTTTATATGAATCCCTAGCACTCAGTACAGGGCCTAACACATTGTAAGCACTTAATGAATACTTTATTTTGTGTGTGTATGTGTGTGTGTGTGTGTGTGTGTGTGTAAGCTATGGTGTTGCATAAGCACTAGTTACTATGATATACTCACCAATATTCAGTGTATCCTGTGAAATCATTCCTACCACATAATATAACTATAGAGTTAATGACAAGAGGCATATAGGAAATGACATTCTCTATTTGTTCTTTTTGAGACTGAGTCTCTCTACCACCCTATGCTGAAAGTGTGGCAGATACTCATAAGCCATATCCCAACACAAATCAGTACTGAAGCTTTAACTTCCGTTTTTACGACTTGAGCTGATTCATTCCCCAACATATACCTGGTGGTCAGGTGTCGCCTCCCCAGCTGAGGACTCACCATATTGGTGCTATACTAAACTAGAATACCTGATTTGCTTAAGCTCTACTATAGTCAAAACTGTCAAATTCAAGGGATCTATCAGCCTCAGCCTCCTCATTACCTAGGCCTACAAGCTAGGGGTAGAGAACCTGCAGCCTCAAGGCCGCATGTCACCTTCTAGGTCCTCAAATATGACCCTTCGACTGAGTCCAAGGTTCATAGAACAAATTCTTTTACTAAGGGGATTTGTCCTGTGAATTTTGGATTCAGTCAAAGGGCCACACTTGAGGATCTAGAGGGCCACATATGACCTTGAGGCTGCAGGTTCCCCATCCCTTTATTTAGGGCTTCCATGTGGAGAACAAATGATATTCTAAAGAACATCAATAACCAAACCAAATTTCTCTAATCTGAGATTTGTGCTTTCCTGTGACGTTTCCAGCCTCAGGCTTTATGACAAAAATATCTCGTATCCTTATTTCCATTTATGGCATTTTCACACTCATTCTCCAATGGATGTAATACTTTGGGGCCTTGTGTGACCCCAAGATAGAACCAAGAAGGGTGGAATAATTGGTTCTGAAAAAGAACTTGCCCCTTACTGAAATCTTCAGCATGCTTTGACAGCCTTTTTTTTCCTTCTTCTTCATGAAAAAAAAAAGCATCTAGTTATGTCTGATTTTTTTCCTGGTATTTTTCAGAAAACTATCCCCCTATCCCAAACAGTATCTACTTAAAAGACATCCTGGGAAGAATAAGGTCAGACATCAGAGAGGATGATGCAGACGTTTAGGTAATACAAATGTTGTCTCTAAAACAGGAAAGGCACTGGGGCACAAGATGACTCAAATGAAGCCAGCACAGAGTCTAGTTTTCAGAAAGGGGCCACTGTATATCTTTCTTATCCTCACAGAAAATAATATTTTTCATAAGATGATTGACTCACCTGAGTTTAGAATAAGAGTCCTAAGACTGTGACTACAATGACTTTCGCAGATGAAACAGACAAACTTCTGTTTTTTAGACATATGACACATCAAAGGAAGACATGACAAAACATAGTCCATTAACACCAAAGATTTTGGAAAATATTGCCTTGTCCGTATTTTTCTTCAATTGTTTTGAAAGACAATTCATATATTAGAAAGTGAGAGCATTATTGAAGTATAAAATAGATAATTTTGATTATTTTAAATTAAAATTTTCTTGTATAAATAAAACCTATGCAGTCAAGAATAGAAGGACAGAAAATTGGGTGGGAAATGTTCCTAGACAATCTCTCAGGTAGAATGTGAATGAGTTAGAATATTGCTATCATATAGGAAATGATGAGGGAGCTGATTTACAAAAACTTGGAAAGATAAATATTTATGAAGGAAGATATTATCCACCTTTAGAGAAACAGATGACAAGTAGAAGTAAGCATAGTATGCTTATATTAGTGAAACAATATTATTAACAATATTAATATAATTATATTATCTTATAATATATAATTATATAATAGAGTTATACTATATTAATAATAATGTAGTCATATAAATCAATAACTATTAGTAATAGTAGCTAGCATTTGTATAGTGCTTTATAAGATTATAAAGCAATTTGGAAATACTACTCAGGTTATACTCAGAACAGTCCTGAGAGGTAAATACAATTATTGTCTCCATTTTACAGATAAAGAAACAGAGGTAAATGGTGATTAGGTAATTAGCTCACATAGCTAGTAAGTGCTGAGGTGGAATTTGAATTCAAATCTTCCTGATTCCAGGTATAGTTCTCTATCTACTGCATTCACCTGGCTGCCTTTGTATATATTTTTTCATTTACTTTTAACATATCAGTGCCTCCTTCTATATGAAGCTTTCTGTGAGCCTCCTATATTCCTTCCTACCTCAAAAAAGTACCATGTGTTTAGTTTGTATGTATTTAAATTTGTACATTTTGCCTCCCTTATTAGAATGTAAACTCCTTGAAGGAAGGTACTATTACATTTCTATCTTTGTATTCCAACATAGTGTCTACCAGACATATAGAAGGTGCTTAATAAATGTTTCTTAAATAGAAATTAGCTGAATTATCTTTATAATATAGATACAACTTCTTTATAATAGAGATATTTTATCTAAATATGAATATATTATATAGATATCTAAAAATGGATAACTATTTTTATAACAGATTAAAAACATAAGATTGCTCTCCTTGTTCTTTTCCCTCCCTTCTGCATCAATTCATAGATATCTTCCCAGATTTTTCTGAAAATCTCTTTTGTAATCATTTCTTATAGTACAGTGATATTCCATTATATTCATAGGCCTTAATTTCCTCTATTGATTAGCTAGTCATTTGTTCATTCAATAATCATTCATTAGGTGCTTCCTTTAACTAGACACTATTATAGACTCTGAGGAAACAGAGCCCAAACCAAAATGAAACATTCCCTGACCCTCAGGGAGCTTATATTCTATAAAGGAAAATAGCAGCTCTATACATAAATCAATACAAAACATAGTAATAATAGCTAGGGTTTATTTAGAACCCAAGATATGCTAAATATTTTGTAGACACTTCATTTACTCCTCACAACAACCCTGAGAAGTAGGCATTACTATAACCATTTTACAGTTGAGAAAACGGAGGCAGTTAACAGTTAAGTGACTTGTCCAGGTTCGCTGATCTCGTGTCTTGAGCTCATATCTATCCTCTTCATCACCTTGCTGCCTGAGTACAGTCTTTTTTAGATAAATATTATAATATATCATATGCATATACAATATATTGTACTTACTATCCCTTTGTTCCTCACAATAACTCTGTGAGGTAGGCATTATTCTCTCCATTTTACAATGAGTAAATTGGAGTTAAGGAAGATGAAATGACTTTCCCACAGTCACATAGCTAGTAAATGTTGGAGACAAAATTTGAATGAAGTTCTTCTTGACTTCAGTCAAATTCAGCATTCTTGGTGTTTTAATGTTTTGTTGATGATGGTTTTTCATATTCATATATATATATATATATATATATATATATATATATATATATATTGCTTTCACTTCACAAAGACACCCTTCCTTATAACAAGCACAGCAACCCCCCCCCCCCGTTGCAAGTACAAACAAAGCAAATCAACACATTTTCCAAGTCAGTACATATCTTACTCTGCACCTATAGTCCCCCACCTCTTTTCCAAGGCAGAGAAGGCATGTTTTGCCATATCTTCTGAAGTCACAATCCTATATCCATTCTACCATGTTATCATGATGATATGGACTTTAGAGAAATGAAATCACTGTAATTTTATGGTTGATCCAGATTCTTTTAATGCATTAGCTAAATTCTGGAAGTAAGTTAAGATATTTTCCAAAAGTGCCTCATTCTCTCAGGCCACTAGGGTATTCCACAAAGCAATGAAACTATAATCTTCCTAATGGAACCCTGATGTCCTAAAATATTAATCAACATTTTTAAAATGCCTAACATCCTCAGGGAATACTTTGTACCCTAGCATATCCAGTATGACTTCTCTCTGAACCTTTAACCCATCTTTGCAAAGACAGGGAGGTTGGAAAGGAACTGCTAGATCATGCAATAGAGAGAGTACTGGGGTTATAGTCACAAAGACTCATCTTCCTGAGTTCAAATATGGCCTCAGATACTTACTAGTTATGTGACCCTAGGCAAGTCACTTAACCCTGTTTGCCTCAGTTTCCTCATCTGAGGAGAAAAAATTGGCAAATCTTTGCCAAGAAAACCCCAAATAGGGTCACATAGAGTCAGAAATGACTGAATGACAAGGAAGAATAAATTTGTTTAAGCCCTTCCACTAAAGTCATGCTCTGATTCCCAATTAGGGCATATAGGTGATCCTGGGTGCTTAGGGAACTCAGAAAGGATTGTAGGTACGTCAGCCAAGGAACAGCAATAAACATCTATTTATTTTGTACCTACAATGTACAGAGAGCTAAGAAGAGACGCAAAGTGTGGATAAGATACAGGTTTGTCCTCAAAGAGCTGAAAGTCCATCAGCTAAATTTGGAAAAGCTCATTTACAAAAGACCACAGATGAGGAATGATTTGATCTGCACCAATTCTTTAAACCTTTTCCTAAAACATGGAGGGATTGCAATCTTCAGGGGCAAAGGAAATACCCATACCAATGAAATCCCTGATCCATAAAGGATTAAAATACTTCTTTAAAGCATCTTTTAATCCAGAGGTCTGAAGTTATCTCCCTTGGATAATAACTGTTGCTATTAAATTTACCCTTCCCAGTTTAGGAAAGATAGAAAGAGAGTGGGGCAGGAATAGATAATTCCTTATAAAAGCAATTTTTCAAAAATAGATAAAGCAGTGTTATTTATAATTGTCCAGAACTGAAAACAACCAAAATGTCCAACAGCTGGGTAATGACTAAGAAATTATGATTTACCAATGTAATGGAATACCATCATGCCATCAAATGGATAAAGATGGAGAATATAAAGAAATTTGGAAAAACTAATGCAAGGTGAAAGAACTAAAAATATGTGTTTACAGAACAACTGTTAGGACATAAAACAAGAAGAAGAAATGTCTTTACAACTATTGAAATGAATAAACAAACTGACAACCAAAGGAAAATAATGACAGTAGAAGTAATTCATGAATTATTTTGAACATTGTATGTTTTTTTCAAAACAAAAGCATTTAATGAACAGTGTAGTGAGATGATTTGCATTATACCCATCTCCCCATAAACCTAGCACACAAGTTCTACAAATCACAAGGATCATGTAGAAGAGGCTTACTCATAGGAAATTGATGTGGAAAGGTAACTCACACCTGTCATGCTGATGTACCCTGATGTTTTATCCTTTACAAATTTTCTTCTTTATTGTGAACTTTCCCATCACCAAAAAACACAAACATTTCAGCATAAAAAGAACAAAAAAAGGCTTACAATGAAGCCATAAACTTCTTATAACTGTTTGGTTCTTAAGGGTATTTTTGAATCAAACACAATAGTAATGAAGTTGCCTTGCATGAGTCCACTTCTGCTTCTTTTTTAAATGTTTTATTAAATGATTTTCTTTCTTTCTATTTGCATCTTTAGCCCTACCTACTAATTTCCTTGTTGTCCCTAGATACCCTCCTCTCATAACAAATAAGTATAGATGAGTTCATGTCAGCACATTGGCCATGTGTGAAAATGAATGTCCTGTTCTTCATATTATATGTTAAATTTTATTGTCAAATTTATAGTGAGTATATTATTTCTGTTATTTAAAGATAAGTGTAAACTGAATTATTTTTTTAAAATAAACCTATTGAAGAATCAGTTACAAGGAAGCAAAATAACTGTGGATGAAAGGATATCATCCTTGCTTTGAGCCATAGAAGCATGACAAATAATCCAAGTTTCATTTTATCAGTACTTCCTATAAAGGAAGAAGCACAAAAAAAATTCCTCAAACCCTGGAAGACGCAGGATATGTTACTCAGTAACAGTATGCCTGACTTTCCCGTTGTGGTCATGGACACACTCCAATGTCCTTTGTCATGTCTGAGAAATAAATGAACACAATAATCTACCATAAACAATACACAGATGCTTTACCAGGGGACTAAAGCCAGAGAGTATTTCTCTGTGGGAGAAAGGGAGAGTGGCTTTTAAGCTAAAGGCTTTGTCTTTCCCACTGTATATGGAAAAATTGAATGTGCACTTTTATGGTGAATGCCTAGCTGAGAAATGTTTATACTGGAACTAACCCCATCTCTAAATCTGGGCTTGTTGCTGAATGGTATTCTGTTTTCTTGGCTCCGGAAAGGGGTCTGGAAACATCTGTAAGTGAAGATTTTTATTAACTGTATTTTAAAACATTATCTTTTTTTCCTTCAAGTGATAGGTAACAGAATTGCTTTAAATCAAACATTGTCAGCGGCCACTATCTGTTTTCATACCCCTGCACTATTTTGTTATTATTAGGGTGACAAAGTACATTTGGCAGATTTACACACAAAAACTATTGTCACCAAAATTTGCTGTGTAATATCAGAGGCTCCCTGATCTAGAGTTAAAAGGAACGTCAGAAATTTGTTTATTCAGCCTCACCATGTACAGGAATCTTCTTTCAAGTCCACCTCATCAATGCTGGGGCAAGGGAGAGAGGGGTATAGGGAATTCTGTAATAGGATGACAATCTAGAGACCAGCAAATATTTCTCAGTAAAATACAAAGGTTGCAAGGACATAATGCTAGCAGGCTAATGTGGTCAGAAGACCTAACTCCAGAATTCTTGGCAAGGAAATATGCTGTTGCTTTTGCATGGTTCATCAATTTGAAATTACACGAAGATGAGGATTTAAATTGGACAGGAATATATGTGGTCTTTGACTAAATACATTATTGATAAGATGACTGGAGAGAGAAATGTCTAGGAAATATAGACACATCCATAAGCCTTTTGTGGAAGACAAGCTGATGTAGTAGTCAAAAAAGAGAAAGGGAGGAGGGAGGGTTGGTTGGGACCAGATGGGAAAGATTTGATTTTGTCTTTCAATCAAAACTATCTTAGGGAAAGAAAATAGTATACTCATTTCCCCTCTGTTTTTCATGGTCTGACTCTATATTTGTTTAATTAGCACTATGCGATTGCGAAGTCCTCAAGGGCAGAAACTATGTGTTAAATCTTTGAATATGGCCAGATTTCAAGCATGGTTCTCTGTATGTGATAGGTATTGGAACTATGGTTTCATTAGTGTAGGGAGTTTACTTTAGCGGTGCAGGTTGGCACTTTCTCCATAATTTAGAGAACAATAATTGACATACCCAGACCAATACAAACTATGTATGTCAGAGGCAGGACCTAAACCCAGGTCTTCCTGGCTTCAAGACCAGCTCTCTATTGACTACATCATGCTGCTTTTTATATAGGGCTGTTTGTCTATAATACTTCTGTACCCGAGATTTTGAGAGATCAGATTCCAAAGGATTCAGAAAAAGTACCTATATCCCGTGGTATAAGACTCTGTAAGGAAGGTCAACCTAGGAGGTTGGTAAATTTTCAAGAACAGAATTCTGAAGATTCAAGAGAAACAATTTCTTTTAAGAGGAAAAAGAGGCATTGTATAAAGAAACTAATACATGCGTACAAGAAAAAAACCATTGATCAACTTAGATTATTTTTTAAAAAAATGTATAGAAGATTGGGCAACTAGATGGCACGATGGTGATTCAGTGAAGTGATACAGTGATACAGGCAGGAAAACTCATCTTCCTAAATTTAAGTCTAGTCTCAGACACTTACCAGCTGTGTAATCCTGGCTAAGTCACTTAACTCTTTTTACCTCAGTTTCCTCATCTTTAAAATGAGCTGGAGGAGGAAATGGCAAACCATTCCAGTTTCTTTGCCAAGAAAACCCCAAATGGAGTCATGAAGCATTAGACACAACTGAAATCAACTGAACAACAAATAAAAGATGGAGATAGGGACAGGTAATGGAAGATGATTATAAAAGCATGGTGTATTTTTTAAGAGTATCAAGAGCCCTGAAGGTCAGAATGATCTGATGCTTATGAGAAATACCAAAGACAACAAAAAAAATATAGAAACTTTTGAGTAAAATTAGAAAAAAGAGGAAGATCAAAGATAGAATAGGACTGGATGAGGCAATAATAAAGAATGACCCAGAGAGAAAGAGCAATTCTACTTTAAGTCTGCTTCTCTTTTCTCTGTCATAAATGGCAATCTTTGGTTTGGAAATGATGGAACAAAAATTGGTTAATAGGAAGGTGTAAGCTAGCCTTGCCTTTCTTGGTATTCCTGGTGCTTAACACAGTGCCCGGCAAATTGTAATCACTAATAAGTGCTTCTTATCTGACAAAAAAAAAGAATAAGCAGAGACATAATAAGAAATTACCTAGTTATCCTTGATAGGTTTGAGCCACCAGACACAGTAGATCCAAAATTGCTGAAAAAGCTAGTAGGTATGACTTCAGTGATCTTTGAAATATTGTGGAGAACAGAAGTGCCACAGGATTAAAGCAGGATGAATACTGTCTTGAGCTTCAAAAAAGGAAAGAAAATGGAATCTTTAAAGTACACACCAGTAATCTTGATTTTTATCAAAATCATGTGACCAGTTACTACAAGGATAGTTAGCACCATCTAGAAAGAAAAGTGATCAATCAACAAGTATCTATAAAGCTCCCACTACACCTCAGGTACTAGAGGCACAAACTTAAAGAATAAAATAATTCCCTTTTAAAAGATATTAAAATGCCAACTTCATCAAAAACCTTTTGGAATAGGATTTCAAGATTTGACTTACAGACCAGGGATAAATGTCTTTTTATATCTCACTTTGGGGCCAAACTTATTCTTTATAATCTTGTAGTATTCATTTTCCACTATTTCTGAGTATGCTCCCCAAATTTGCCAAAGGCAGAAAGCTAAAAAGAAATAGTTAGAATCCTGTATGATGAAATAAGGATCCAAAAAGATCTCAATAAGTTAGAATATCAACCAAATAAAATTTAGTAGCATTAAATATAAAATTTTACACTTGGATTCAAAAAATCAATTTCACAAACACATGACAGGTGAGATATTGTTAGATAGCAGTTTATCTGAAAAAGATTATGGCATTTCAGTTTACAGTAAGTTTAATATGTCTCTTCTGCTACATGACCACTAAACAAGCTAATATAATCCTAAATTGCATTAAGAGAACTGGTATGCAGGACTAGGGCCAGCTAGGTGGTGCAGTGGATAGTGTGCCAGGTTTGGAGTCAGGAAGACCTGAGTTCAAATCCAGCCTTAGACATTTACTAGCTGTGTGACCCTAGGCACATGAGTTAACACTGTTTACCTTAGTTTGCTCATGCATAAAATGTTCTAGAGAAGGAAATAACAAACCATTCTAGTTTCTTTTTCAAGGAAAGCTCAGATGAAGTCACAAAGAGTTAGAAATGACTGAGCAATAAAAAAACATGAAGAGCTAGAGAAATGATAGTACTCTGATATATCAAGGCTGTGCCTGGACTCTTTGTTTAATTCTGGATACCATTGTAATAATTGAGAAAGCACTTGGAGGAAACAGGTGGTCTAACTAGTATCCAGATGTGAACAAGAGCTAACATACGCCATTTGAGGATTGGTAGAAGGACCTGGTTATGCTCATCTTGAAGAAAAGACTTACAGGGAGGACAGGGCAGGATATGATATTTGCCTCCAATATTTAAAGGACTTTGATGTGGAAGAGATGTTATTATGTTCCTCAGAAGGTAGAATTAGGAACAATGGGTAAAAGGTAGAGGCAGAATCTGCTTTTAGGTATGTTGCAGAGTGGATTCTTGTTCAGGTAAGGATTGGACTAGAGGAACTTCAGTGTTAGGCTTCATGTTGACACATGATCAGTAGTTTTAGCCCTACCGCAGAATCCTTAAGTGCTGAATAGTTGGTTGGTTGGTTGTTGGGCTTCATTCTTGAAGAGGACCCAAATTACATCACTATGTTGGGGTCAAGGTACAGCGTGACTAATCTTGGCGAATCAGACCAATATAAATGGTTCAGAAAGCTCTATCACAGGTTGAACACCAGTAGTCCATATGAACATTCAAAGTGGAAGTGTCTCTAAATTTGTGCATCTCACAGTGCTTAATAAATGACCATGAAAGATTGAAGAAATGGATAAAGAAAAAAGAACTATATCCATGAATAATTCTCAAAAATATAATCAAATCGTGAAGAAATTATCTAAATATCTAAGCAGTGACAATCATCTTAAAAGAAAGTGTTACTGGCTCCAAAAATTTTCAAAATTTGAAGTAGTAAATCATCATCTGAGTGTTTTGAACCATCATTTCATTCTTGACATGTTTATTTATGAAATGTTTGAAAATGACACAATCCCTGGAGTTCCTTAGAATATAAATAGATGTGTATTTTTAGACTGCTTACTATGGCAAAATTTCTCTCCTTGAAATGAACTGCCATTCCATGACCTACTACTTGAAGAAGGAAATTTGAGGCAAAGTCAGGTTAAGTGACTTATCCAAGGTATTTCACATCAAGCTAGAATTAGGATTCAAAAATTTAGCCCAAGAATTATGGTCAGTGAGGTATTAGTCCTCCAGGGTTTGGTGTGTTTGTCTTTGTTTTTTGGGGTTTTTTTAACCTATCATCACAGTAAAGAATGAAGATATTGAGAGTGGCATTGTACAGAAAGGAGTAATCACATTTTCTTTTGTCTTCCAAACAAAGCTGGAGTCCTATTGGCAATTTTTTTTTTGCCTCTCTATAGTGTTACCATTCTATTGCTGTAATTTATGAATTACAGTTTTCCCTGTCAGTTTGCACTGACAGATGTCTGAAAAATGTCCATTGTTCAGGTTGTCATAAACCATACCTGACCAAACATCTGTTTCCAAACAACAAGAGGAAGCACCTGCAAGCACATGAGTGTTTTCCTCCAAGGGACCATCCTTTTTCAAACCCTGTTGTCAAATCCTTCGAACTGGAAGAGAGAAAGGTGTCATGGATACAGTCGTTCTCTTCCAGATGGTTTCAGGCTAACTCCTAAGGAGGGTGAGTTTTCTGAAGGAGTGCCTATATTATTGGTTTTGTGGTGTGTTTCAGCTCAAAACTGCTAAAAATTTTGAAAATATGAATTATAAATTATTTCATATGACATAAATAATTATTATTATAGATCATATTTATGTAGTGTTTACTATGTGTCAGGCACCATGCTAAATGCTTTACCGTTGTTATCTCAATTGATCTTTACAACAGCCCCAGGAGGTAGGGAATATTACTGTCCTCACTTCACCAATGAGGAAACTGAGGTAAACAGACATTAAGTGACTTGCCCAGGGTCACATAGCTAATGAGTGTCGGAGGCTGGATTTGAACTCAGATCTGTTCTGACTCCAGGGCAGGCATTTTATCCACTGTACCACCTACCTGCCCCCTAACTACTATACAGCAAGGGTCTCAAGAGCAAAGTTTTCTATTCCAAGGTGGTAAGGTAGTACAGTGGATCAAGCACTGGACATGGAGTCGGCATGACTTGAATTCAGATCCTACCTCAGTTACTTAGTAGCTTTGTAACACTGGGCAAATCTCAGCCTCTCTCAGCCTCACTTTCTTTATCTATAAAATGAGATTATATAATAATATCACCTACCTCACAGCGCTGTTGTGAAGACTACATGAGATAACAAGTGTAATTGACTGGTATACTTAAAGCGCTATGTAAATGCTAGACAGTATTAATACCATTATTATACCAAATCACCTACTAATTTTCCAAACAAACTTGAAAAGTGTGACATGGCAGCCAAAAAAGCCTCCTTAACCTTAGTTTGCAGTAAGAGATAAAAACTGTACAAAATGAAGGCAATGAAATTCCAGAAAGTCAGAACCCATCTGGAGTATTGTGTTCCAGTTTGGATCCTATATTATAGCAAGACATTGATAAATTAGGATGCATACAGAGAATGCACACAGTGACCTATGCTGCAAAGGAACTTAAGACTATGTCATCTGAGAATTGATGGAAGAAGGAACAAAAGATATTTATCCTGGAAAAAAGAAGGCTTGCAGTGGGAGAGGGGGAATATGACAGCTTCATTTAGGTATTTGAAGGACTGTCATACGAAAGAGGGATGGGATTTGGTCTCTTTGGCTCCAGTGGGCACAATTAGGGATGGAAGTGAGGGACAGAGATAGTTATAGAGAAGTAGAATTAGATTTGACATAAGGATAAACTTCCTAAGATATGCTCTGCAAATTTATAGTTTTAGAGAGTTGCCTGATATAAAGTGATTTGCTGTCCTATGCTGGAAGCAGGTTGTTGTTCAGTTGTTTCAGTTGTGTTCAACTCTTTATGATCTCATTTGGAATTCTCTTAGCAAAGATACTGCAGTGGTTTGTCATTTCCTTCTCATTTTACAGATGAGGAAACTGAGGAAAATGGGGTCTTGCCCAGGGTCACACAGCTAGTAAGTGTCTGATTTGAAGTATTCAGATTTGAATTCAGTTCTTTCTGATTCTAGGGCCAGCACGCTATCCACTGTGCCACCTACCTTGAACCCAATTTTTCCTCTCCCTGACTTCAAAGAGTTCATACTCCAATGAGTGGGATAACACATATAGCTGCTAGTTCTATTGGAAAGACCCAATGTTCCTTAGTGTACAGCAGTGAAGCAAATAGTAATGCATCTTCTTTAATGTTTTTTAACTGATAAAACAAAATCCATTTCTGCTGATGAATAATTTGACAGAGCCAAAGATTTTGATGATGAGAAATATTCATTTCCAAGTAACCATTGTTACTGCATGCTGCAACAGCTAAAGAAGCATTTGCCAGGTTACATTTCCACAAAAATAAATTCCCTATATTTTGGCTACAGGAGAGGGTGTTCCTTTCTTCCCATATTGCTTCCCACACTGATTATTTACATGTCTTATCATTTTTCCAATTTGCTGAACATGAGGTAAAACCTCAAGATATTTGAATTTGCATATCTGTAATTACAAGTGACAGAGTATTTTTTCCATGTAGTTGAGATAGTTTGCATCTCTTCCTTTGAAATCTTTTTATTTCTGTTCTCTTCTCCCCTGTCTATTAGTGCTTTACACATTTATATTAATTCTGGATAGATCTTGGATATCAGATTTTTACGAGATATTAGGTACAAAAATTTTTTCCCACTCAAAAGTTTAATCTTCTTATTCTAAATACATTAATTTTGTTTGTACAAAGAATTTTTTAAAATTTTATGCATCTGGAATTGTCTATTTTATATTTTATGATAACCTCTATCCCTTTTTGTTTCGAAGTTCTCCCCCAATTCTAGATATGAAAGTTATCTACTTTTTTATGTGAACATATATCTAAATTATGTATACAATTCAGACCTATTATGTTATGTGGCATAGGTCGCTGATCTAAATTTACTTCCTGCCAAACTACAAACTGCATTCTTACCAAATAGAGTCCTTTTCCCAGGGAATTGTGCGCTTGGGTTTATCAAATGTTGTCCTATTGCTTCAGTGTCTCGTTTCTCTGTTCTCTAAACATTCTAAAATAAATCTAAAAATAAGCTAATTCCACTACCAGATGGATTATTTCAAATGTTCTATCTTTCATATTACTGAACATAAATTTCTTTGTAAGCCATAAAGTGACAACTAGAAGGTCAACTATCATTTTTACTCAACAATATAGGTCTTGTAAAAGGCATATTCTTTTAGGCTACTTTCTAACTACTAAATAGCCCCTAATGAGACTTTAACTATCTAATTGTCCTGTCACTGAAGAATTAATTTTAAAGTAATTACCACCAGAATGTGACCTTTTTCACTTCAAAAGAACTAGAAAGATCACTAGAGATAATGAAAATTTGCATAAAATATGAGTAAAGCTTGTTAAAAAAAAATTAAAAAGGGGGAGGGAATATAGAGAGTTATGTTGGTTTATCAAGTTTGTGAATCATTCAACTGAGGAAGATGGGGAAAATTAGGATTTTGGAAAGATCCAAGGACACAAAAAGGTAAGGAGATGCTGATCACCTGAGCCCAGATTTAGAGCTATAAAGAAGGATTATATACCAGAAAATGGAAGGAAAAAATACACTGAACTTGGAAGGCTGAACTTAGAGTTATAAAACTTGAGATCACATTTTGACTATAGCAGTCACTACCAAATTCAATTTAATCTCTCGGGGCTTTAGTTTCCTCATGTGTAAAATGAGAATGTTAAACTAAATGACTTCTAAGGTCTGTCCCTTCTATCTCTAGATATGTGATCCTAGTGTGGAAGTCTGACTACAAGTCAATTTGAAACTGCAATCTTTTTTCAGGCTCTCTTATTCAGTAATCAGGCAGCAAGGTGACTCAGTGTATCTCCTGGGTACACTAAGTACAGTGGTTAAAGTAAAGAAGATTTATCTGGCCTCAGAAACTTAGTAGCTGTGTGACCCTGGGCAAGTCTCTTACCCCTATTTGCCTCAGTTTCCTCATCTGTAAAATGAGTTGAATGCAGTATCTTTGCCAAGAAAACTCCACATGGGGTGGTGACTGAAATACAACTGAACAAATAAATTTTGTAATCACTCAGTTCAAGATAAAGATATCATCATTAGGAATGACTTTTTTATATTATTTTTATTCTTATATATTTATTTTTATTTTATTCTATATTTATTTGATATATTTTATATTATATTTTTATATTAAAATATGACTCTACTTTTAGTACAGTATGTGAAACTTTTCAAAATTATACTTTGAAAAATTGAAAAATGTAACCCTGAAATGTGAAGGATCTCTTGACCAAAGACTAGAAAGAAAGAGGAGAGAGACATGAGAACAACCAGCATTCCCAACATACCCAACATTCAGGACAAATTCAAGCCTGCCACTCCATGGAAGCACAGGGTCTCACGAGAGTCCTCTTGACTACTCAGAATTGATTCGGGTCTCCTAGATCTAGGTCAATTGGCCTGGATCTATGATGAAGTAGTACCAAGCACATCCTAACACAAAAGTCTTCCTCAATAGTTTATGATCACTGCTTATGTCACTTTCTGCTATCACCATACCCAAAGAAAGGAGGAATTGCTCCATCAAAGACAGCATCTCTGATGTTCTTAGCCTTTCAATTTAGCATTTGTGATGCAACAGGAAGAGCACTAGATTTGGAGTCAAAGGATTTGGGTTTGAATCCCAGCACTGATATTTGATAGTAATGTAAATAAGCATGTCACCATCACTGCAGGTCTTAATATCCTCTATATAAAATGAGAGGTTTAGACTGCAAGGTCCCTTCTAGCTCCATAACCTATTACCCAACAGTGATCTTCTCCACCCACCATCCCCCCATTTTCACAACAGTCTGCAATTTATATTACATAAAATATAATTCTCTCACTATAATGTGAGAGAATTTCCAGGGAATGAGTGGGATTCAAATTTATTAAGATTTTTAGATTTTTATTGTCAACTTTTATTAATGCCTTTGGTTTTCATCACTTATACTCCCCAATATATTCCTGCCCATTTCCACTTCCAGAGATTTTCCTATTATAACAAAGACTAAAAAAGAGGGGAAATAAACAGTTCAACAAATCAACACATTAACCAAATCTAATGTTATATGCAGTGTGTGATGCCCATAATTCCCCATCTCTATTAAAGAAGGGGGGAGGGCTTCAGTCGTATCTCTCCTCTAAACTTTGCCATTATAAGTTCACAGCATTCAGTTTTTATTGCTTTATTGCTATAATTCTTCCATTCACATTTCTGTAGGACACATATATTATTTCCCTGGCTCTGCTTAGTTCACTTTTCATCAGTTCTATATGATACATGACTTCTCAGTACTCATCATATAAATTGTTTCTTTCAGTGTAATACTCCATTGCATTACTAGACAGCTTCCCCCTGTGACAATCACAGGGGGATCTCTCTCTTAGTCATTGCTGACAATAGTCTTGCTAGAGTCCTCTTTAACAGGCTGATCCTTCACCGGTAGATAGTCTTCTACCTGAGAGCCAGTGTGGCTTCAGAAAGGACCAAGGAATAGTCAATATAGTGTTTGCTGCCCGACAACTCCAGGAGAAATGCCAGGAGCAGAACAGAGGTCTGTACACAACGTTTGTAGATCTGACCTTTGACACTGTTAATCATGAGGGCTTACGGAAAAATTAGGTCAAAATTTGGTTGCCCAGAGAAGTTCATCAATATTATACATCAATTTCATGATGGCATGTTTGCCCGGGTTCTGGATAATGGACAATGCTCTCATGCCTTCCCAATCACCAATGGAGTGAAACAGGACTGTGTGCCTGCTCCCGTGTTTTTTAGCATGATATTTTCAGCCATGGTGTCAAATGCTTTCAGTAAGGATGAACACAACATCAAGGCCAACTACCATACTGATAATAAGGTCTTCAATTTGAAAAGACTGCAGGCCAAGATCAAAGTGGAGGGAGTGTTGGTGCATGATTTTCAGTTTGCAGATGATTGTGCACTCAATGCAGCTTCTGCAGCAGGGATGCAACAAAGCATACATCAATTCTCTCTTCTGCCTGCACTAATTTTGACCTAATCATTAACACCAATAAAACACAGGTGCTCCATCAGCTACCACCACACCATCCATACATGGAAACTTCGGTTACAATAAATGGAGAAGTTTTAAATGTTGTGGATAAGTTCACTTACCTTGGTAACGTACTTTCAGAGATGTATACATTGACAATGAGGTTGACACATGCATTGTCAAAGTTAGCTCAGTGTTTGGGAGGTTCTGAAGAAAAGTTTGGGAGGGAAGAGATATTAGACTGACTACCAAACTGAAGGTCTACAGAGCCGTTGTGCTGACCTCACTGCTGTATGTCTGTGAAATGTGCAGTCTACCAGCACCATGCCAGGAAACTAAATTACTTCCATTTGAATTGTCTAAGGAAGATTCTGAGGCAGGATAAAGTACCAGACACTGAAGTCCTTACTCAAGCTGAACTACCAAGCATTCAATCTATGTTTCAGAAAGCGCAACTCCTATGGGCTGGCCATGTTGTTTGATTGCAAAATGTATCTTGCCAAAAAGACTATTTTATGGAGAACTCAGATGGGGCAAGCTATCACATGGTGGTCAGAAGAAGTGATACAAGGACACTCTCACGGTCTCTCTCAAGAGCTTTGGATTTGATTGTGGGACAGGGGAGATACTGGCACAGGACCACTCAGCATGGCATGCCCACATCAGGAAGAGTGCTGTGCTCAATGAGCAAAGCAGAATTGAAATATCACAAGGGAAATGTAAGATGTACAAATTTGGAGTAACCACCCCAAATATTCACACGTACTATCTGCACCCAACCTATGGTAGCGCATTCCAAGCTTGTATTGGTCTGATCAGCCACCGTCAGACACACTGAAACTTGAGTTTATCATGGTGATGTCATTTTGGTCCTCTTCGAGAATGAAGGACAAAAACCAACCAACCAAGACAAATTCCGTAACCTCTCAGTGCTCTAGGCAGCTTAAATTGTAAATTGAAGATATGATTCTGACCTGTACTGGTATAGAGAGATTCCTATACCAATGAAACCACTATCCCTAATGTCAACCTCATCCTACATTTATAAGCCAAAATTTCATTCAGACATTCCTCAATCATTGGCTATCAATTTACATTATTTTTCTTTTATTCTACTTAAAATTCTGTACCCCTTTTTTTAAATCACTAACTTCTTTAGGCTACATACCATGGAATAGGCTTTCTGAATTGCAGTGTATATAGACATTTTAGTTGCTTTCTTAGTTTCATTCTAAACTGCTTCCCCGAATAGTTCAAACAATTCACAGTTTACCAACTTTGCACCAGTATGCCTCTCTTTCCACAACCCTCCAACATTTACCATCTTTGGTCATTTTTGCCAATTTGATAGTTGGAAGGTGACACCTCAGAGTTGTTATGATTTTCATTTCTCTTATTATTAGTGATTTTGAGCAATCTTTCATATTTTTTAACATTTTATAATTGTTCTTTTGAAAAATTTTATTAATATTTTTTCACAGGGGAACAGACTCTTTAAGTTAAAAAATTTTAATAAGTTCAGCCTGGCCCCTTTCCTGTTCTTTTTTGCCTCCAAGTTAGTTTGGTTTACTCTCTCTTTCCTTTGTTAATTTACCCTTACATGTGCATTCCAATACCATGACAGAGTTTTCTCTTAGTTTCTCTGGTTCCTGAGAAATTAGAAATAACTTTCTGTATAGTTTTTGGGTACCCTAACATCCTTCTCCCCTTCCTCAAGTTGAAAGAACACTTTTCATGGCTACCATAACCCTAATTCAATAAGCACACAACTCTGAAAAATTCACTCCCAGTTTGAGCAAACACTATCCTCTATAGTTACCCAGAGCTTTCTAAGACTTTTCTTTGCTGGCCCTACAGATCTCAAAATAGACTTCACATCTAGTAACCAGTTGTATATTACCTTATTATATATCTGCTATTTTTGAGTTTATTGCCATTTGAATTTTCATATATTTATGTTTTATTTACAAAAATCTTTTCTAGGTTTTTGAAGGCAGGGTTGTCTGAAACCTTTTGTGTATTATCCCTGAACATACCTAGTACAGTAAAGATACCTAGGTGACTCAATGGATACAGCACCAGGCCTGGAGTCAGGGAAACTTTCATGCAGATCCAGCCTCAGATTCATACTACCTGTATGACTCTGGGCAACTCATTTAACCTCAGTTTCCTCATCTGTAAACTGGGAATAATAGTACCTTCTTCCCAGGGTTGTCATGAGTATCAAATATGAGTATAAATGTAATGCACTTGGCATAGTACCTGGCAAGTATTAAATTCTATAAAAATGTTTACATACTTTTATTCCTTTTCCTCTTACAACTTAATCCCCTCCCTATCCCCTCACAAACTTCATTCCATTTCATTTATGTTGACCTTTGATAACCTGAGATTGTTCCTAAAGTCACCTTTAATTTGGGATTAGGAGTGGGTTGACCTAGGATGTATCCCATTCTGGACATGCTTCCATGGTGGAAAGCTGAACTAAAGGGTTCAGGATCGTTCTATAGCAATCATTTCATCAATATTACTGCTACCTACATTGGAAAATACCATTGACTAATAGAAAACTAAAGTCACAAAACTATACTATTTTTATCTTGAAATGGTATTTTCATTCACAACTAATAGAAAAATAATCTTTTTAAGCACAATTTGAACTCTTTTTATCTCCTGCCTTATTTCCAAATAGACCTAATTTTGTATGCCTAGTAAGGTCCAAGAAGTAAATACAAGCTCTTCATAAGAATTTTCCAGCTTGTAAAATGAAGCAGAATAAAATGATAATGAGTGTGGTACATGGACAGGGAAGGAAGAGCTTGAATTCTGTCTGTAACACTAACTCAGTGTGGGTCTTTAGGCATGTTATTCAACATCTCTGAGCATCAGTGTCTTCCTGTTTTAAAGGAAGATGTTCTATTAAATAATCTTTGAAATCTCTTCCAAAGACTTGGTGCTAAGCACGTAGAAGGTATTCAACCAATATTCATTGAGCTGAATAAAATACTAATGTTTATAGAGTATCACAATTTGCAAAAATCTTTTACATAAAAGATTATAAGATTATAGATTTAGAACTGGAGGGCGCCTCTTGATGTTTAATTGTTTCAGTTATGCCCAACTCTTTTTGACTCCATTTGGGATTTTCTTGACAAAGACACTAAAGTGGTTTACCAATTCATTCTCCAGCTCATTTTACATATAAGGAAACTGAGACAAAAAGGGTTAAGAGAGTTGACCAGCTTCCCCTAGCTGGTAAGTATCTGAGGCTAGTTTAAACTCACAAAGATGAGTCTTCCTGAATCCAGGTCCAGTGTTCTAGCCACTAGGCCACCTAGCAAGGGACCTCAAAGGTCATCTATTCCACTCCATTCATTTTATGAAACTGAGGAAAGAGAGATGAAATAATATGCCCAATATCACCCTGGTATAGAAAAGAGCCAGGATTTGAACATAAGACTTCTTACTCCAAAGTCAGTGTTTTGTCCACTGTACCTTGCTCCTTCTCCTATATTATGTTCCTCAGACAAATCCAATAAAGACTTTGTTGATGGAATCATCTAGTTGCCAACTTCTTTATCAACCATGATGTTGCAAAAGAAAAATAACTAAGAGTTGGGAAAATCTATTTTGTTCATTTAGATTATGACTAACCCAGTATTCATTGAATAACAAGGAAGTTGGGAAAATAATGAGCAAGAGTTCACTCTATTGTCAAGGTCAAGGTCATATTAGTCATTTCCCAAGATCTTGCTTTCTTAGACAAGGCAGGCCTTGGGAACCCAATGTACAACTTCCAAAGGTGGGTCCATTTACTGATTCAAAGGCAAATGATTCTCTTCCTATTAATTTGAAGAGCCTGTTCTAAGCCAAAGCATGAATACATGAGATAAAGAAAGAGGAAAGAAAACCCACTATCTGACCTTCCCCTCAATCCTACCCTTACTTCCCCACTCAAGACCAGTATCTCTAGATATAAGAATAAGAACTTGTTCAGTGATTTCATTGTTATAGTGAACTCCTTCTACCAGGCAGCCTTGCACACTCTCCACAGTTTGTAGTCATACAGAAATTTCTAGAGCACTCAGAGACTCAATGACTTGCCCAGGGTCACACAGTCAATATATTTCCAAGGTAGGACATGAACTCAGGTCTTAAGTCTAGCTCTCTATCCATTAAGCAATACCACAACCTCAAATTTAGCATACCCAAGATCAAGTTTATAATCTCCTCTGCTAAATTTGCTTCTTATTCTGATTTCACTATTTTCTGTCTGGAAACTACTCCCCCTTGTGCTTATCTCTGAAGCATTCCTTCTTCTGTCTTCAATCATCTAGTCAGGTAATCACTAGTTCCATACAATCCCATCTATGTAACAGCTGAGATAGTCTTTTTATAGGTCTTCCTGACTCCAATTTGTCCCTATCCCAATCATCTCATTAACAATATGGTTTACCATGTGCAAACATATACCCATATCACTCTTCTGTAATCAATTAATTCATCATTAATGAACAAGTAAATAAATGGATGAATAGATAAATAAATGGATGGATGGATGGGTGAATAGATAAATACACAGATGGATAAAAATATGAATGAATAATTAAATTAATAGATGAATAAATAAATAAATGAGTGGATAAATAAATGAACAAAGAAATAAATGATAGATGAATGGATAAGTAGATAAATAGATAGATAGATGATAAATAAATTGATAAATCTTACATGATTCCTTGGCCTTAGAAGGACCTACATAACCCATCAGCACTCTCCCATACCAACCTTACTTCATATTATTTTTTCAATCTTCTATTATTGAGACAATATGGATCATTTTTTGTTTCCTGAACATTATTTGAAGTCTCCTGTTTCTATTTCTTTCTTCATATTCACTCCTTTGCCTGAAATGTCCTCTTCATTTGTCAGATTCCTACCAATTAAATACTTCTTCCTCCATGAAGCTCTCATTGATCCTTCTTATTTTATTTATTTTATTCTGAACTTAATAAAATATGCATTTCTATAACATAGTAGAATAGAAAAAAGATGATTATATATGAAACTGAAAATCTATTATGTACTACTTACTATTCCTTTTATGTAATAAGTTTCTTCTCCTTAATCTACCCAATCTCTCTGAAGTTCTTCCCTTATCCTGTCCCCTAGTCCTCTTATTTCTTTATAAGTTTAGGAGACTTTTTATCCTTTTAGATACCAGTTCTCCAGCCCCCAACTACTCCTTCCGTATGTGTTCTTCTTTTCACACCTCATTTTTAATGGAATAATTGAGATACACATAAATGCAGAATTGGGGCAGAATTTATTATGCTTCACCTGATGCAAAGAAGGCAGGGCTAGCCATTATGATCTCAAAGTTAAGGCTAAAATAAATTTAATTAAAAGAGATAAACAGAGTAACTACATTTTGATAAAAATGTATCACTGATCTTTCTTAATGACCTTTTCCCTCCTCTCACAACTCTATTTTGCAACTTCAATGCATTTATCTTGTAATGTTACTTAGTATATCTTTATTTGTCCTATGTCCTACCCTTATAGAAACTTTACATACTCAGTGCCTTGATGATAAAATATTTAGCAATTTGCTCTCTGGGGGAGAAAATATACAAGTGACATACTTTTAAATTTAACCAGCATTATTGACATTCTCTCCATCACTTTCTTAAATCTAGACAACCAACAAAACAATCATGTTCTGATTTGTAGCATAGGTATAAATTCTCACCCAGAAAATTTAATAATTGGTTTGAACTTGCTCATCACACCCTTAGTAGACAGACACACACACACACACACACACACACACACACACACAAACACATACACACACACGCACACACGCATACTCACACACATACACACACATCACTTAGCTCAATGCTCTGTGCTCACAATGTAACTACCAAGTGATTGTTGAATGAATGAGTTTGAAACTTGAGACATTCCAGGAATAGAAATACATAGGTAGTCAAGATAGAAGCAGCTCCCTCTGCAAGCAAAAGTCAGTGAAACAAGTCCAGTGAAATATTAGTAGCAGTTTGGTCTACTGAAATGAGCACTAGATGGAAAGCCAGGAAGTCTTGGTTCTAGTCTAGATACTGTCACCCTTAGCTATGTGAGCCTAAGCAAGCCATAACTGTTCTAGGTAAGGCTCATCTTTCTTTTTCACAAAATAAAGGAATGAAACTAAGTAATCCATCAGGTTCCTGATAGCTATAAAATGTGTAATATAAAATAATCAGACAACATGCTGCCTCTACATGCACCTAAGCACATACACACACACATACACATACACACATACACATTTTAGCTGCTGTAGATGCATGTATTCAGAAAATCAAGCACTAATGAAAAATTAAACTTCTGAGCCTCGTAATGAGGAAAGATACAGTATGGATGGATATTTCCAGGACAGTGTTTCAATTCAAACCAGAACACTATTAACTAGCAGAGAAAGATTCCTCTCATCCCACAGAAATGATACCAGGATTTTAGTTCTAGATGTAGAAAGATCCTCAAAGGTCATCTAGTCAACTTTTTCATTTTACATATAAAGATCTGAAGTCCAGACTTCAAGTAAGTGACTTGCCCATGGTCACACAAATAGTAAGTGACAAACATGAGATATGAACACAAGTGCTCTGATCTCAATGTTCTTTCTACTATGGTGTCTCCCTACAGGCAAAAACTACATCAGAGTGATATGCATAAATCTGAGGTCAGAGTAATAGCAGCAGCTCACTTTTATAAAAGAGCATGTTAGTTATGAGTATGTATGTATGCGGGCTCATATGTGCACATGTATGTGTGTGTTTGATATACAAAGCACTTTCCTGCCAAGATAGATACTTGTGAAGTATAAGTAATGTTATTGCCATTTTATAGATGAGGAAACTGAGCCTTAGATGATTTGCCCACAGTGACAAGCCTAATAAGCATCAAAGCCAGTAGCGAAACCTAAGTCTTCTGACTCTAAATCCATTGCAGTTTTTACCATACCACTTCACCTCTTTAATCATCACACCCTAGTTACTCTTTAAAACTTTTGTGGTCCAACCTTTTCTTTTCCTAGAAAATTGCTTGTGGTTTTTTTTTCTTGTAAACTCAATTTGATCATGACTCAGTTTTCAGATTAGCAGTATGTTGGTAAGTGATACATTGTGTTATCATGATTTGGAGGACAAAAAGTGAGAAAAAAAGTAAGTTAAAACAGCTGGCAGTGTAATGCTGAGGTGGAAAGGGGAAGTAGTTACACAAACTCACCGCTCTAGGAGTCATCCTCATATCCTCATCCTCTATATTCAACCTATTGCTAAATCCTGTTCATTTATTTTACCCTTGAAAATAGCATCTCATAAATGCTCCCTTATTTCCTCTTGTCATTAGCACCACCCTGATGCAGGCCCTGAGGTATCACCTCACATCTGGATTACTGTGAGAGCTGACTGGTTGATCTCTGCCTCAAGTCACTCTCCACTCCATCCATCTTTCACTCAGCTATCAAATTTGTCTTCCTAAAGCATGTCTGACCTTGTCACACATACCTGTCCCCACCCCTATTAAAAAAAATACTCCAATGATGCCCTAACATTTCAGGGATCAGTATATAATCCTCTAGTTACCATTCAAAACCTTTTATAACCTAGTTCCCTCCTACCTCTCTAGTCTTCTTACATCTTACTCCCCAGTTCCCCTGCCACTCACAGAGTGCTGTGCAGTCCAGTGGCAAGGGCCTCCTTGCTGGACCTCAAACAGGACACATCTCCCAAGTCCAGACATTTTTACTGGCTGCTCCCCATTCCTGCAATTTTCTCCCTCCCCATCTCAATCTCTTGGTTTCTCCAGCTTCAAGTCTCAGCTAAAATCTCACCTTCTACAGGAAGCCTTTCCCAATCTCCTTTAATACAAGCATCCTCACTTTGTTGATTATCTCCAATTTATCCTGTATATAACTTGTCAGTACATAGATCTTTTCATGTGCTTTCCCCATTAAAATGTGAGTTCCTCTTGCCTTTCTTTGAATCACCAGTGCTCAGCATGATGCCTTGCTATATATGGTGGATGCTATTTATCAAAATGTTTGATGACTGACTGGGTAGACCTCTCATCTGGTACCTAGAATAGAATCCAGTCAGAGTTTTATCTCAAGAAAACCACAAAAACAAGCATCCCTCAAACCTACCCAACCTACTTACCTTAAAGCATCCTACAAAGTAAATTATTTTATATTCTCTGTAAATTGCTTTTAAAGTGAGAAAATGAAAGAAAATATTCATCATTCAAAACAAAGGTTTAAAATCAGAAACACTATAAAAATGTGATATTTTAAATAGAAAAATAGTATCACTTCTTGAACTGAGGTTTCTTTTTCCAGTCTTTAATTTTAAAGAGGGGCAGAATAATTCATCAGCAAGGTTGAAAATCAGAAATATTCACCAGGCTGTTAGTCTGTATATTCCAGTACCTTTTGAAAATTATCCATTAGGCTCCTACGTATTCAAGCCACGGAAAATAAATAGGCTACAGGTAAAACTATCTTTGATCTCAAGGACTTTACAATTCTTTTTTTAAAGACACTATATAAAAATCTATTTTTTAAAATATTTAATTGGTATGGAGAATTCCACATAATTTCTATACCCATGCAAGCAACACCTTCTCTGTAATTTACAGTCTTAGAAAATTTCTGGGAACACTGAGAGATTTGTCACTTTCCCTGGGTCATTCAATCACTATTCCATCCAAGGCAGAACTCAAACACTGGTCTGGCTTCCAAGGGACCTCTGCTGCCTCTCTATCTATAGTCTATCTCCTGTCTGTAATCAGAATGAACCTGTCACTCAGGATTTGGTCCAAGTGACTTCACCTTTCTGAGCTCTTGTCTCTTCACATATAAACGACATAGTTAAAGGCAACAAAGAAGTCATGAAGAACAAAAATGTGAACCCCAAAATAATCACTGAAATAAATATTATCTCTCATTTTGTCATTGAATCAGATCCTTTTTAATTGGCAAAGGACTGCAAATTTGACCCAAAAAACTGATGGTCTCTAAATGTATATCAAAGCACACATTTTTTTATTTTATTTTTCTTGAGTTTTTTTGTCTATATTTTCTTTCACAACATGACTGTTATGGAAGTGTTTTGCATGATTACACATATATAACCTATATCGAATTGCTTGCCTTCTCAATGGAGGGAGGGAGGAAGAGGAAAAGAGAGAATTTAGAACTCAAAGTTTTAAAACTTAATGTTAAAAATTGTCTTTACATGTAACTGGGGAAAAATAAAATGCTAAATAAATAGAAATGAAAAAATGAAAAAAAAAGACTACAAGCTCATTAGAATTGTGCATGGGCTGGTAGAAAGAACCTTGAATTTGGAATCAGAAGTCCCAGAAGTCCATCTTGGACAATAACATACAATCTAAGTGACCCTGAGCAAGAGACTTCACCTCTCCAGGCCTCAGTTTCTTTATCTATTAATGAGAGGGTTGAACCAGCTGGCTCCTAACTCCCTTCTAGTTCTAAAGTGATGATTTCACTTTCATCAGTTCCTTTCATATCCAGGGAGATTAAGAACCAAGTAAAGACATCATCCCCATTGAAATAACAGAGGAGAAAGCAGCTGCAATCTAAACACAAACTGTTCTAAGCACAAAGGTCTATTTCACCTTACTTCAAGGGAGGTTTGTGTCCAACCCTGAAGAGCCTAAAGAGAGGGTCACATTATGGTTATAGCTTTGTAATTTCTCCAACGGTCCCCCATCAGTCTCAAAAAGAAATATATCTCTGTGTGCATGTGAGAGAGAGAGAGAGAGACAGACAGAGACAGAGAGATGGAGAGAGGGGGGGGAAGGGGGAAGGAGGGTGGGAGATGAGCAGGGAGGAAGCCTTTGAACTGGATAAACTGTTGAAGAATTTGAAACAACTCTCCTAGCTGCAGGAAGAAAAATCAGTCAAGCAATAGTGAAATTTCTTTTGGCCTATAAAGCTTCACCCTTTGAAAATTGGGGAATTTGTAATTATGCAAGCAAGAACTAGAGTGGAGGGAGGATATACATGGATAATTCTCTCCAGATTTCAAATAAATCAGCCAAGAGAGCCCAACATCTAGCCAACTGAAACCACAGTATGCAGGGACTCACTTCATTACGGAATTTTTTCTACTGAATCCACATACTGATTGTAGATGAAAAATGAAAGAACTGGTGGCTCATTACCTCAAATAAGACAAAGCAGATTCAGTTTTACCTGAGGATTGTCCTTGATCTCTAGTTTTTTTTCAATTCTAGGTGGACAAGGAGAGAATGGTTTATAATATTTCTTGGTCAGGATCACCATTTCATGCTCTTCCTACCAGTAACTAAAAGTATTTACTTCAAGGTAGCATGACATTTTGGATAAAGAATTGGTAAAATAAGAAAAGACAAAAAAAAAGAAGAGGCAAAATAGCTTGAGCCCAAGTCACTTCTCTGACGCATGATGGTTGTATGACCCTGGACAAGTTAATCCTTCTGTGTTCTAGGCAACATTCTAATACTATAAAAAGCTACAGAGCACAGGTTAATCTGCACTCAAAGAGCAGGGTCCTCATGCCAATAAACTCACACATCTAGAACAGAGCAAAAAAAAATGTAAAGGGGACAGCACTACACCTGAGAGACCTGCATTTGAAGCTCCATCTCAGATACTAATTATGCAGCTGTGGGAAAATTACTTACCCCTCAGAGCCTCAGCCTTTGCATTTGTAAAGGACCACAAGAATATGTTCCACTTCCTTCACAGAGTAATGCTGAGGACACTATGGTTTCTCATGTATACATATGCATGTGTGTGTGTGTGTGTGTATATATATATATATATATTATATACATATATTTCATTAAATACTACCCAATTCCTTTTATAAAAGATCAGCTTTTTTTTAAATTTTGAGTTCCATATTCTCTCCCTCCCTCCAGTCCTTCCCCCACCCCTTGAGAAGGCAAAGTAATATATCAATTACATATGACATCATGAAAAACATATTTCCATATTAGTCATGTTGCAAAAAAACACACACAAAAAAAGAAAAATAAAATGAAGAAAAGTGCTTCAATCTGCACTCAAATTAGATCTCTCTTATCTCTCTCTGTCTCTCTCTCTCCCTCTCTGTCTCTGGAGGTGGATAGCATTTTTCATCATGGATCCTTTGGAATTGTCTTGGATCAGAATAGCTCAATATTTCATGATCATTGTTACAACAGTGCTGCGACTGTGTAAATGAATTTCCTTCTCAGTAGTGAGGCAAAGTACTGTGACATTTACTCCTGGTGTAAGATTGAACAAGTTACTTAATACCCCGAGGCTTCAATTTATTCATCTGTAAAATCAGGGAATTGGATTAGCTAACCTTTAGGTCCTTTTTGTCCTTAATCTATGATCCTATGAGTCCCCAGCTTCTGAAGTACACACAGCTGTGTACACTATAATGTTGCCTCCCATAGACTGCTAGATAAGGAGTCAGAGGGTGTAGGTTCAATTCCTAATACTAACATTTACTACCTGTTCGACCTAAATCCCTTTACCTGACTGGATTTCAGTTTCCTCTTCTGTAAAATGAAAACATTAGACAAAGTGACCTCCAATGTTCCTTCCCATTCAAAATCTATGATACTGTCACCCAAATTTGTAGTTTATGTTCATATATATATGTATATGTGTGTATGTATATGTATGTCCACACACATATATATGTGTGTATGTATATATACACATAAATATATACCTACACATACATGACACACATATATACAAATAAGCATATACATGTGTATTTGCATACATGTATGTATATATACATCCAAATACACATGTGTTTTATATGCATAAATATTCTGTGCATTGTAATTGCAAGATTCTGGAATTGCGTCTTTATGAGAGTAGATTACAACCCTCCCATGCTTTTTATAGAAATTTGAATGGTTGATGTGGCTGAGTGGTCAATCCCAATCTCCTGGTTACCAGGCTTTTTTGATAGATTGATGAGGTTCTCTGGGAGCTCTCTTTTTATCTTAAATTTGCAAAGGGATTTTTTAGTAAGCCTCGAGTTAACATGGTCAAGGTGAGTATACTCAGAGCAAGGAAGAGTTGTTTTGGGTTCTATTCTCAGCATAATATCTGACTATCAATGTTACTTTCCCAATTAAACTACAAAAGTTAAATAGTTGTGGCGATAGTTATTGTTGCCTGGAGACAATATTTTAATGGAAGAATCACTGGCACACACAGGTCTTAGACAGGAAAGTCTTTCATGTGGCGTGAAATTATCTCAGCTCATACACAATGTTCAAATGAAGGTGCCAAAACAAATCTTAGAAGAATTAAACATTAGTTTCTGGGCCATCAGTGTCACACAAACAGCTTGAAAGATTATATGGTTTGATGTCATCTGCAAATTAATTTAGGAAGTTAAAAGTATTTTCATAGCCAAGACAAAGATGTGATATGGCCTTGACATCCCAGAAAAGTAAAGTAAGAAATACTAAGCAAAAGTCAAAATTCTAGAAACCCTATTTACTAACCTGGTAATAAATTAAGATGGTTGGGTCAGTCCAACCATTCTAGGAAGCAATTTATGCTTATGCCAACAAAGTGATTAAAATGTCTGTATCTTTTGACTTAGAGATTCCATTACTAGCTATATGCTCCAGGGAGATCAAAGATAAAAAGAAAGGTCTCATATGCACCAAAATATTTATAGTAGTACTTTTGAAGTAGCAAAGAACTGAGGGGGGAAAGCAAATGTCCATTAATTAGGAAATAACTAAATAAATCTGATACAACAGATGATAACTTTCATGTGGGAAGGGACTTCAGAAAATATCTAACCCAACCCCCTTAATTTGAATGTATGAAGGAAAGAAGGCAGGAAAAAGGCATGTAAATGAGCATTCACTATTTGGCAGAGATTGTGCTAAGAGTTGGAAATTAAATATAGGCAAGCAAAACAATGCTTGTACTCTACTATAAGAAAACAACACAGAGAGAGAAGTTAAGTTGGAGTTGTGAAAGGGTAAGGGGTAAAGGCAGGTGGCACAGGGTGGAGAGAGAGGGCAAGTAGCATGGTAGACCTGCGACTTATTGGGAGCCCCACTTCCAGTGGGAGAAGGAGGGCTGGAGTAAAGGCAATATGACCTGCCCTTAGCATTTAAGAAATGGGTAAATTGAGGAATTATGGTGTCATAAGAAACAAAGACTATGAGGAAGACAATTAAATCTGAGAAGATTCATATGAATTGATAAAAATAAGTGAACAAAGGGGGAAAACATGCAATAATTATAACAATGTAAAGGAAAGAGTAATACTAAACAAACAAAAAACCTTAACACTATGTAATTATAATGACAAAGCATGACCTCAAAGAAAAGGTGAGAAAAAGAATCTTCTTTCTTTGAAAAGCTGGGAAACCATCCAATATGGTGGATGTGCTAATTTAACGGGGTTAATTTAACTGAACTGCTTTATTTTCCCTCATTCTTTTATTATTTTTTGTTAAAGGAGGCTGTCTCTGGGGAGGGGTGGGAGGAGAATATATCTGAAATGAAGGAAATGCAAAAACAAAAGACAGCAACAATTTTTTTTAAATAAAATGAAAGAAAGTCAACACTCCAGGATTATTTTAAGGTCCTTAGCTGAGCATAAGAAGCAAATGGTTAGCATAGATCAAATCAAATTATAGCAAATCGAGATATAATAATCTGTAACACATAACACACAGATTAGTTTTTAGAATGACATTTTCTTAAAGTGAAAATGCTGCTAAATTCTAAATTCTGATCTGTAGGAACTAGAAGGGAAGCTCTTTTTTCCAGATGTGCATTAGCAAACCACCAATCCTCTTACCCCTTAACACCCTCTCCCCCAAGAAAATGCTCTTGGAATATGATAACAGAATGAAAGAAGCATTCTGCATATTCTACCCACCATCCTGATTACCCCTAGGGTCTTTCTGTGCATGTTGTGTTGATTTAGTGGGTGTTAGATTTGATGGGGTTATGTAGAGGAAGTGATTGGAATATTTGAAGGGGGACAAATGTGAGGACTTAAACTACTTAACATCTTATTCTTTGTAAAGCATTTAGTCCAAAATGGTCATAGAGTATTTAGTGCTCTATAAATATTCAATCACACACAAGTCAAGACCTCACCTTACGATGTCATTAATTCTCTTCCAAAACAAAAGACCAACAGCAAGTGTCCTATAAAAACTCATTGGTCGATTGATTGAAAAATTGATTTATATTCTGCTATAATTAAAGCTCTCTTCTCTCATATCCTCAAACTGTATATAAAGAGTAGAATTATTAGTATGTTCCTATTTCTACCTAATAACAAATCAAGGGCCATGCATATGTGCAGAAGACAGACTCCATAAGTAACTCGGGAAAATTCCAATGTCACCAAGTTTATTGATAGGATTTTAGCTTCTTCTCATCCTTCATTACAACTAATTTCTCTACAACCAAATGCCTATGCAATGTTTTTCCATTGTTGAAATGTGCTCATTGAAGTTGACCTTGAGTTTCATCAGTTGCATACATATGTGCACTATTCATTGAATTCAATCAGGAGAGCATCCTGGAATTAAGTGAACCAACACATTTATTTTTCAGATGACCATGTATCGTTTACAGCTCTACAAGGAAAATAAGCCTCAGATCTTATAAGAGAGGAAGTTATTTTTAAAAGTTAAGAGATTAACTTATCCACCTTTTAGGTGGTCAGCGAATCTAGTCTTGGTATTCTATGTAGAATTTTAAGAATGATAAAACAGAAATTTCTAGACTCAGAGTGAAAGGGATCATTCTTAATCATAATAATGGACTTTAATAACTCTTCTTTAGTAATTAGTCTTCCTAGGCTCTTTAATGAAGGCCCTGCACTCAAATCCTTCAAGCATGGCGTTATGCTTTCATGCTCCTTCCTTCTTCCTGTGTAACCCAGTGGGGATGAGTGGCTGAAGGTGTTACCTTTCACTCAGCAATGGACTGTCGGTGCCCTCTCATCAACAGCCTCCTCCTAGAATATAGCTTTGGCCCCTTCCAGCTACTCTACTCTACTCTTACAAATAAGAAAATAAAGACAGATATTTTAGCCTAGCCTCCTAAAGCCACAACGTTGTACAGTGGATAGAGCACCAAGACCTGGAGTCAGGATGACTCATCTTTCTGGGTTCAAATTTGGCCTCAGACATTCCCTAACTATATGACCCTAGGAAAGCCATTTAACCCTCTTTGCCTCAGTTTCCTTATCTGTAAAATGAGCTGGAGAAGGAAATAGCAAACCTCTCCAATATCTTTGCAAGAAAAGCCCAAATGGGGTCACAAAGAATTGACTGAATGACAACCAAGTCACTAACTCTTCTGTGGATTTTTCACCATCATAAAATCATAGCCCAGAAGTTCTTAACCTTTTTTTGGTTTGGAAGTATGGTAAAGAATGTGGAATCTTTTTGGAATAATATTTTTAAATGCATTAAATAAGAATTATTTTATTATTATATTCTTGTATGTGAGACTACAGAGGAAAGAAATTATACTGAACTATAATTATCAAAATAACTTTTAAAAAATAAAACTCATTGCAATACTAATTCATCATTGGTGGAGTTATGAGCTGATCCAGTGATTCTGGAGACAATTTGGAACTATGTCTAAAGGGCTACAAAAACATGCATACCCTTTGACCCAGCAATATCATTTCTAGGGCTGTATCCCAGAGAGATCTTAAAAATGGGAAAAGGACCCACATATACAAAAATATTTATAGCAGCTCTTTGTGCAGTAGCCAAGAACTGGAAGTCAAGGAAACGTCCATCAATTGGGGAATGGCTGAACAAGTTGTGTTATACAAATGCAATGGAATACTATTGTGCTACAAGAAATACTGAACAGTCAGACTTCAGAAAAACCTGGAAAGACTTATATGAACTGATGCTGAGTGAAATGAGCAGAACCAGGAGAACATTATATACAGTAGCAGCCACAGTGTGTGAGGACTGTTTCTGATAAACTTAGCCCTTCAGAGTAATGCAAGGACCTAAAACATTTTCAAAGGACTCCATGCAAAATACCATCCACATCCAGAGAGAGAACTATGGAATCAGAATGCAGAATGAAGCAGACTATTTTCTGTTGTGTTGTGTTTTGGTTTGGTTTGGTTTTTCTCATGATTTTTCCCATTCATTTTAATTCTTTTATGCAACACGACTAATGTGAAAATGTGTGTAATAAGAATGTGTGTGTAGAACCCATATAAGCTTTCATGCCATCTCAGGGAGAGAGCGGGGAGGGACGGGGAGAAAATTTAAGACTTATAGAAGTGACTGTGAAATAAAGAGTCTGGCCTGAATGTTGAGGTTTCTTCCATATTTTACATTCTATGAGTGTGCATCATTCTTGATTAGATTTCTTCTGGGTTGTTCATGTCCAGCTTCAGTGGGAGACCCCCAAACTTGCCATCAACCTAGGAGGGGGTGACTAGTTGTTTTTCATTTTACAGAGGAAAATGCAAGAGGAAATAGGTTTGCATCATAGTCACTGAGAGGGGAGAGAAAGGAGTGGATATATGCCAAATATAATTCCTGAAGGAAACTGTATGAGCTCCCTCTTCCTCAGTAGACCCTTGGAAATAAAATGGAACATTATTTCTCTGGGATCGTTTAGGAATAGATCTGGCCAAAAGAGCAGTGAATAGATATCGATGTCTTTGATAACACAAGAGCTTACATTAATAAAAATACTTTTCCTCTTCAAGAAGTAAAAGATAATAAAATACAATGACTTATACCCCTAACACTCTTCTATGAAGTCTATTCCCTGTTCCAAATTTTCCAAATGTTAGAAATATGTCCTAAATATATTCCAAAATTTTTCGAATACCAAGAGAATAGCAACAAATGAAAGAATTCCAGATACATAAAAGTCCATTAAATCCAACAAATATATACATATATGTATATGTGTGTATATATGTATATATATATATATTATGAGATTTAATAGACGTACATTTAACACATACATATAGTACTCCATCTCAGATAGATAGTAGCTGTGTGACCCTGAGTAAGTCAATTAACACTTCTCATCTATAAAATTTTCTTATCTATAAAATTGAGGGATTGGTCTCAATGGCCTCCAAGTTTCCTTCCAGTTCTAAATCTAAAATCCTATGACTTTAATAAAAAAAAGAAAAGAAACTAATCAGAGCTCAGATTTATAAAGAAAGAATGAGACATCCCATGTTGCCAACGAGAAGGATGGAGTAAAACATGAATGAAAACTTTGGCAAAAGTTCACAAGAACAAGGTCTATTGAATCCCTATTAAAGTATGTGGTTTTATAGAAAATGTAAAGGAAATTTGAAGATTTCGCTTATTTCTCTTATAGAATGTGGTCCAAAGTTGACCTTTTAACTAAGGAAAATTTTGTGCGTATGTGTTTCAGATCTGTGAAGTGGGATTTTTTCACTCTGTGTCAGGAGAATGTTTGCCCTGTGACTGTAATGGGAATTCGAATGAGTGTCTGGATGGCTCTGGATTCTGTGTGGTAAGTGGCAGCTCCCTTCATCCTGTGTCTAGTTCATCCAACCTCTTTATTTTGAAAGTAGAAAATAGGATCCTACTGGTGAATTATCAATACATTCGGATCATTGTTAATCAGAGGAAACCAAATCTTCTAGACTGTGAACCCTCCCATGGAGCTGCTCATGATTGCTTTGGCTCTCTGGGGAGGAATACACATACTAGCCCCTTGCTAAAGGAAGGCACATGAACCTCTATGAGCCTCAGCCCCAGAAGTCCTACACATGAGTACTGTTTTCACTACAAAGGAGTTCAATTACAACCAGAACTTTGATGATTCCAAAGTAAGCCCTGTTGACCCTGGGAAAAAGGTAATAACGAAATAGATTCAGGCAACTTTTCTCATTCATTTCACATACAGGAAATCTCTTAGTTCTTTTTTTTTTACATTGGAGTCCTCCCTTCTTTGTGGAGAGAGACAAATAACAAAGTCCCTTAAAGTGGCTCTATCTTTGCATTGCTTGGTCTGGATCAACTGAGTTTCCCTCCTCCCCCTACCTTCTTAAATAACCCTTACATTCAGGATGTCCTCAGCTGGGGTGTAGGCATTGGCAGCTGACAAAACTTACTCCCCCTTTCTAATGCTCCCATCTCCGGTTTCCTGTTATTTTAATACCAGAGACTATTTTTTTTCTAAAATCATCCCCATGGAAATGTTTGAGTGAATGTACAACTTTGATAATTTGTATTTCATTCACTTAACCCCCAGGACAGCAAGACTTAGCATCCCAGTCTCTTTTCTTGGCAAACAAAGAAAAGGAAAAGCTGGGGAGATAGGGAGAGGTATATTCTCCCATGGGTAAATATAGCAAGTGAGCTCACAGAAAAGCTATTCCTCCTGCCAGGTACCTAATGGTAAAAATGAGAAACACATCTGCCTTTCTGATGAAGGTATTAGCACAAATGAGGATGGGGCCTTAATAGTAAAGGGAGCATCTACTAATAGAAGCCAGTACCATCTTTGAAGTTTATAGTTTTAAAGTAGTTCTTAACCTTTTCTTGTGTCATGGACTCCTTGATACTAAAATAAAATACATAGGATTTTGAAGGAAACCAAATATGTTCAAATAAAAATTTATTTTTTTTCCCATCTAAGTTCAAAGATCTGTGGACCTCTGGGTTCAAATCTTGAGTTAGAGTTGCCTAAAGTACTGAGAAGTTAAGTGATTTGCTCAGGGTCACATAAACCAGAAAGTATTGGAAGATTTGAACTCAGATCTTCCTTAGTACCATGTGGCTCTCCATCAATTACACCACAACTGACTCTCTTTAGCCTAAGTAATGGGGTTTTTTCATCATGATTAAAGCACTGAACTTTTTTTATAGAGTTTCTTTCAAAAGGCAAGTGGGAGCCACTGGTCATTGTCACTAGCCAGAGAAACAGAGGGAAAGCAATACAGAGTCACACCTAGAAACATTTCATCTTGGACAAAAGTGAGGGCTGGAGGATGGAGAAAAAGGAGGTTTGGGCCATGGCAATAGCAGCTCCATTATGGAAGACAGTCCCATGAGGAGGAGGTAAGAGGAAGTTGTACCAAGAAAGAGAACTGCCCATATTTGCCCATATCACAGAGAGCTCCATTTAAACCACTGCAGGTGTTGAAGTGATAGAAAAAAAAAAAGGAAGATCCCTGGAAGAGTTGCACCATAGCAATGGGAACATGGGACCAGGCAAGGGAACCAGGAAATGTTGTGCAAGGGTCAGGGTGTTGCACCAAACGGTTTCCACACATTGGGAAGAGGGCCAAGTGAGGGAGCCTGGTCACTCTGCCATTCTATAAACCAGAAGACACCCAAGAAATAGCACACATCACCCCACTTCTCCAGAGGTTTTGCACAGCCCTACATATCAGCACCCAAGAGACAAGGCCCCATCATCCCAGCTAAGTTACTGTTTACATAACAGTTATGAATGGAAAAACAGGATACATTGGAGCATACCAGTTTGTTTATTTAATAAAGAAATAGATGATTTACAGGAACAACAAAACCGTTTCTAAGTTACATGTATTTTTTGAAGCACATGAACAAGTTGTGAAGGTAGCATATGCACTGTGTCATATCACTTAATTTGGACAAAGCTTAGTTTCTAACCATTTGGTTTATTTGTCTGACTTGTCTCCACAGTCGGTAGCAGGCCAGCTCACGGTTTTGGTCTTCCTTGCTCCAGATAATTCTCAGCTGTCAAGGAGCTAGAAAACAAGTCTAGAATTTCCCATTTACAATTAGCACCCTCATCATTTCATAGCTGGGGGCTACCTGTGACATAATTTAATTCCATCCCTTTTTACAGATTGGGAAGCGGGTTCACAGAAATTCAATTCAATTTACAGTCATTAATTAATTAATTTACAGCTGTGAGACCCTGAGCAAGTCCATTAAACTCATTGTCTCATCCCCCCCCCCCAAAAAAAAATTACAGTCAGTAAGTGACTACTATGTACAAAATAGCTAGTCTAAGTGCTAGGGATGCAACAACCAAAATCCAACAGCCTTACCCTCAGTGAACTAAGAATATGGAAATACAGAAAGGAAGAGAGTGTTAATAACTGCAGGCATCAAGAAGGGCCTCATGTAAGAGAGAGCTGTATTATATTTTGGAAGAAACTGGGACTGAAGGGAGAGATGAGGTCACCATCTTTGAAAAGCCAAGGAGGCAGGAAATAGGATGGCATATTTAAGGAATAGCTAGTAAGCCAGTTTGAATGGAATAGAAAGTGTGCGAGGAGGATTAACACAAAATCAAATTGGAAAGGTAGGTGGGAGATAGATTTAGGATGACTTTAAATGACAGACATATTTTTAGAGCTAAAAGGCACGTGGAGAAAATATGTTTTAGGAGGCTTCTAATAACCTTCAAGTATTTGAAAAGCTGTCACATGGAAGAGGGATTAAATTGGCCAGTGCTAAGAAGAAAGTGAAATGGGTAAAAGCAACATAAAATTTGCCAAGTTAGGTTTTATGTAAGGAAAAGCTTCCTAAAATGAGGACTTTCAAAGTAGAATTGGCTACCTAGAGAGTTGGGTAGTACAGTGAATACATAGAGCCTTGAACATGGAAATCAGGAAGAGCAAATTTTTAGATGCCTACTATGTGACCCCAGGCAAATCGCAACTTCTGCCTCAGTTTCTTCATCTGTAAATTGGGGCTAAAAATAGGCCCTAACTCCCAGGGTTGTTGTGAGAATCAAGTGAGATAATATTTGCAAAGCATTTTACAAACCTTAAGGCACTAAATAAATGTTAGGTACTATTGTTATTTGTATTATTAATTATATTATATTACCTCAGGAGACAGGGGATGGCAGGATGCTTCCAGTTGACTATGTTCAGCTGTGTTGGTTGTAAAGGGAATTCTAGTTCAGGTGTAGGTCAGACTAGATGATCCTCCAACCCTGAAACCTTGTGATTTATTGAGTCTGGATTTTTTCCAGAGGCAATAATATGTATTTTGAAATATATCGAGATCCTGTTGTGCGTAGGTGTTTAATGAATATCTATATGGAAACTAAATAGAGATTAGAAAGCAGGGAGGAATGGAGAGAGACTAATTAAGAGATTATTGCAATGTACAGCTGATTTGTCCAAGGTCATGTAGCTAGGCAGCCCAATAGACAGATGGACTGCTAGGCTTAAAGTCAGGAAGACTCATCTTCCTGAGTTTAAATCTGGCCTCAGACACTTATTAGCTGTGTGACCCTGGGAAAGTCACTTAACCTACTTGCGTCAGCTCTTCATCTGTAAAATGTGCATGAGAAGGAAATGGCGAACCATTCAAGTATCTCTGCCAAGAAACCCCCAAATGGGTTTACAAAGAGTTGAACGTGGGAGCTAGTTAGGGGTAGACTAGAGACTAGAACCCAAGTCTCCAGACTTAGTTCAGTAGTCCATCCCCATCATCATGCTGCCTCTTTTTTGTTGTTCTTCTTATTCAGTCGTTTCCAACTCTCCATGACCCCATTTCGGTTTTCTTGGCAAAGATACTGGAGTGGTTTGCCATTTCCTTCTCGAGCTCATTTTATAGTTGAGGAAATTGAGGCAAACAGAGTTAAGCGACTTGCCCAGGGTCACACAGCTAGAGACCAGATTTGAATTCAGGAAAATGAATCTAATGGACTCCAGGGCCAGCACTCTACCCACTGCATCATATAGCTGCCTCTTGCAACTTATTAAAACATAAATGTTTCAAATGATTATCTTAAATTCAGCTGAACCAACTTTTGACTCTTATTTTCCAAAACAGCTGCCTTCTCCACAACTCAGGCTCAGTCTCTCTTTTCCCCTTTAAAAAATCATTTTGACTTCTTTTCATATTGAAACCAAAAAAAAATCTTTGTGAACATCTATCCCCAACTACTCCTAATTTCCTCTCAAGCCTGTTCTTTTCAGGTGAAGTAGTTCAATGTGGCTGAATATTTTTACACATTGACTTTCAAAAGGAACCACACTATTTGTAATTGATCCAACAGAGGGAAAGCATCAAATACTCTGGATATAATTTAGACAAACAACAACGATATTTCTTCTCAAATGATATTTTAGTCTATAAATTAGGTCAGAGAATATTTGATGAGTCTCCAATGAGTTCAAGTCAACTGGGCATAGAAGATGAACTACATTCTAGGATGCTAAAAGAATTTGGATTTGTAATTATGAAGAATTATCAACAATGTTTGGGGGTAATGAGGGAAAGATATTTGAAAAATCATAAAAATTTAAAAATTAAAAAAAATTTTTAATCCTAAAAATAAGAGAGGATCCCCAAGAAAAGAGATATGTTGATGTCTCAGTTTTCCAAAAGGGAAAAAATGAGTTCTGCAAACTATAATTTGACAAAATTCTGTAACATTTCAAAGAGATCATTTTGAGCACTTAGTAAGGGAAGTCAAGATTTATTGCTGAGAGCTAACTTAGGTTCATCAAAAACAAGTCACAGCAAGACTAGCATTATTTCCCTCTCCCCCTCCCCCTCCCTCCTTCTCCCACTCCCCCTCCCTCTCACTCTTTCTGTTAGGAGACTGGATGACTACAGAAATGTTACAGACGTAAAGTCTACACCTGTGAATAAATGAAATAATGAACTTCTGGTGAAAAACTTTCTCTATTTTTTTTTCCAAGAAGCATAGATTTATTTTGATTGCTATAAAAGACAAACTTAGGAGAAATGGAGGGAAGCACAAGAGAAGTCCAATTTAGTTACTTAACAATTTGAGTTACACAAAAGTTAGAACAGGTTGGTTGAAGAAGCCATATCACTGGAAGGCCTCAAGTCATGACTGAATTACCTCTAGGGAATGGTATAAAATGGATTTCTGCTTCAGATAGGAGTTATATTGGATGGCCTTTTGCTTTTAAGATTCTACATAGAATGAGAAATTTAAAATCAATTTAAAGACAATTTTTCATTCAGTTGGACTGCTTTCAAAAGGCAGCTTTACCAATGTGATTGTGTGTATGATCATAAGGAGCGATGACTTACTTAAATTTCCTCATGCATTTCTGTACCAGTTCTAAGTCCCTTTTGCTGTAGATGTGTTAGAGAAACAAAAAGAATTGCCTGCATTTCAAAGTGGATACTAAACAAAAGTAAGCATAAAGCTTCAGCAACCAGAAGCATGAACATCAGCTTCTCAGAAAGACTCAAAATGACTCAAAACATCCAAGTGAGTCTCAAAACCACTTCCCCCACCCCAACCCTGAGTATGTTTCTTTCTCTTTGGGGAAGGTAAATCTTCTGTTACATTACATTCTAATGAATTTTTTATTAGTCTCAAAGTCTAATTAAAGCACTGTTCACTAAAAACCAGAGATGCTCGATGTCTAATTTCTTCAGACACTAGCATTTAGTTTATGATTTCCCAACTCTTCAACATTATTTGTACAGCAGAAATCGACCTACATGAAATCTCTGCCAGACTAAGTGTACACAATCAATAAATCAGCACATTCATTTGGGATCTGAGAACAAGAAGAAATTGCTTCTTTCCTATTTTATGTGAAATTGTAAAATTGGTAGATAGATCAGCTTGCATAATCCTTTCATTAAAATTGAACAGTTGTTCAACCTACTGCAAATGAGGGGAAAGAAGCTTAATTCAACTCAAGCTAAAGTAATAAAACAGTATTTACATCAGCATTTCATGATAAAGGAGCTTTAAGGACATATGAAACAGTGGGGTTCCCTGTCACCCTTCTATAATACCAGCCAAATAAACTGGTATAGAACATAGATAATCAGTTCAATGCTCAATAAAACACAGAGCACCTCCTGGCAACCCTGGGTCACTCTTCCACTACAATGTGACAAAACCAATTGTGGTGTAAAACTACAAACCCAGTACATTTTGGTGACCTGGTGCTGGGGGAAATGAAGAATTGATTTAACTATGCTGGCTTTTGCTTTCTTAATTATGGTCATGGCAGTTTGTCAACAAATCAAAGCCTAGGTCTGGGATCAAGAGTGGATGTTAATTGGTACTTACGGTTGAATCAATGATTTACATCAGGTGAATGGATCCATTCATTTTCCATATAAAGATAATTTATGTTTAAATGTTTCTATGCATCAAGACCTTCCCTCTCCCCCACTCCTTTCTCTATCTCTATACATATGTATGTGAAAGAAAGCAAATTCCTTCTATCAATGCAGATATGCAATTGTTATGAAATTTATGGTCTCAGAGTCAAATCAATAGGCATTTATTAAGCCCTTACTATGGGGTCAAGCACTCTGCTAAGTCCTGAGGATACAAGACATAGTCCTTGCCCTCAAGGAACTTATGTTCTAATAGGGGAAACATGTAAAAGACTATGTACAGGACAGTTAGATGGCACCTTGGATACAGAACCAAGCCTGAGGTCAGGAAGATTCATCTTCCTGAGTTCATTTCTGGCCTTAGATACTTCCTACCTGTGTGACCCTGGGCAAGTCACTTAGTCCTGTTTGCCTCAGTTTCTTCATCTGTAAAATGAACTGGAGAAGCAAATGGCAACCCATTCCAGGATCTCTGCCAAGAAAACCTCAAATAGGGTCATGAAAAGTCTGACACAACTGAAAAATGACTGAACAACTCTATATAGCTACATCTAGATATATAGATGTAGATATATATATAGTACACATATATAAATGTGTTTGTGTGTGTGGGTACGTATGTGTGTATGAGTGTAAACTTGAGGCAATCTCAAAGAAAACCACTAGCCTTTGAGAAGAGCCAGGAAAGACCTCTTGCAGAAGATAGACTTTGAGCTCACAGGAAGCATGAGTTTCATGTGTGTGGTTTGTCCTTTGTTCTCAAAGAGGACCGTAACATCAGGGAGATGATTCCATGACTTGCAGTAGACTTTGATTTGAGTGAGAGAGGACTGTGTAAAGTCACCAGCCTCACTTACTGCTCCAGAATCTTCTGGGTCCAGTGGCCAGATATTGATCAGGATGATTGGAAGTGGCCCAGGATGCAGTGACTTTGAACTAAGACTTGAAGGAAGATAAAAGGTAGAGCCAAAGATGGAAACCATTCCAGCTATGAGAGCTCTATAAGATACTGATAGATGAGTGATTTGTCCAGAGTCCATCATCCAGTATTGAAGACATTAGCCTAGGTCTTCCTGCCTCTGAGGACAGAGAGTCCACCAACTATCCACATGTGTTTCTCTGAATCACCCTTCAAAGACCCTGATTTAAGTGAAACTAATTTTTACCAAATCTTGCTTCTATATGTTATGGCATTGTTTCTTATGTTTAAGTAATAAGATAGTTGAGGACCTAGGCAGGAAAAACTCACTACAGAGCAAATGTCTACAATCTCCTAAGAGGAACCTCTCAGGAAATCTCATAATGGGTATTTTAGAGAAATACAGCAGATGAGAGAAGTGTTTGTACTTTGTGAAAATTAGAAGGGTTGGAAGGTAATTGTTCCAAATGACTGCCAGGGCAGCCAAGGAAGTCATAAGCATCCATCAAGCAATAAGGGGCTATAATAGGTTATTGGCTCAGTTTTGCATCTTAATTGGTACTTCAAGCATGAAGAATGACCTTACAGCTTACAACTGGTGCATTTTCTCCTACACAGATGGGCTTCATCTGTCCAACAAATTCAGGACACTTTTACAAACAGACTTGAAGTCCTACATATAGCTCAGCTTCATGGAGGCAAAATAATTCAAGCAACAATCAGCAATATAAGAATACCAAAAAGAAAAAAAGAAAAAAAATTCAACACCAACCACATATAGGGTACTGGGCTAGGCACTCAGAGCAAACGAAACAGTCCCTGGCCTCAAAGAGGCTAAATTCCACTAAAGAGATGTCACATATATAAGAATAACTAAATAAATAAAAAATTGGTATTATAATAATATATATAATAATAAATGAGTGAATGAATGAATAAACAAATAAATAAATTGATATCACAAAGGACGGAGTATTGTTAATCAAGACCTCTAAGAAGAAGTTCTCACACAGGCAGCAGAGGAGCCAGGAAAGAACTGCCTTGAGGAAGCCAAGGAGAAATTGTGGAGGTGAAAGGAGGTGGTGTCAGTCAACAGTCTCAAAAGCTACAGAGAGGTCAAGGAAGATAAGGTCCAAGAAAAAATTCATTGGATTTAGCATTTGAGATGCACCCCAATTGATTGATCATGTTGAAAGCTAGAAGGCAAGAGGTCTAGAAATGACTGGGTGGTGAAAAAGTCAAGTGTGGGATCATGGAAAGTCATCAATTTTTGGGTTCTTTGGGTTCTTCTCTATTATTTACTCAGGAGACTCAAGGAATACTATTTTTATTTCATTAAAGGAAAAGGGGGAAGCAACACAGGATTTCATTCTTTTTGAGCTTTCTTTTTCTTTTTTCTTTTTAATTTTTTTATTCTAAACTTAAACACCAAAAAAGAACATTTCCATGTACACAGCAAAACACAAAAAATTTTTTATATGAATCGGCAAATCTTGCTTTTTAAGAGAAAACTATGCAATAAATTCTACCTATTACTTTTAAAGCTATCCTGCTGATCTATACTTCCTTTCCAAATTCCTTCTGTTCTCATTTCTAAGTTTAAAAGATTACATTTATGGTCATTGATAATAATGCGAAAAAATTACATTTATAATATTCATCCTTTTTTGTATTACTAGTGCTGACTCACCTCCTAAAATAAAAGCCAAGAGAAACTGATGAAAATATACAACAAAAATAAGAATAGCAAATCAAAACAAATCTACAGCGGCTATATACGTATAAGTAGATATAGATATAGATGATATAGATTAGATATAGATATAAACATAGATAAAGTGCCTCTGCACCTTATGTCCATCACCAGTCTTTCAGGACTTCAGTAACATGCTTTATCCCAGGTCCTCTAAGACACTGTTGGTCATCTCATTAATCAGAATTCTCAAGTCTTTCAAAATTGTTTTTCTTTATATTGCTTCATCCTTTTAGAAACCGTTCTGGTTTTGCCCCTCCAGTTTTCAAAAAAAAATGGTTAGGTTCTTTTAAATATATCTAATTGATAGGGACCCAGGTTCATTCTTGAACCCTGATCTGATAACATAACCCTCACCAAGGGCTGACTATAGGTTGTCCTTAAGTAAAACATTCATGAAATAATTAAATATCCACTGTGTATCCTATAGTAATGACTTACCTCCTTCCAGAGACATGTTTTCCTTATCTGGTTCGTGTATCAATCTTCATCGTAAACCCAGATCTATTAGAGAAAAAAGCAAATTAATACATCCTGGGACATCTCTTACGCTTAGATGTTACTGAGGGAAATGGAAGTCTACCTTTCTGATTGAATATTAATCCTGACAGCTGGATTCCTTGTACAATCCTTCACTCCTAGTCGGTTCAAACCCAGCCTTTACACTGTCTTTGTAATAAAGGCAGATTAAAATCTTCCCCCTCTCTGCTCCATTGTCATGTAATACAAAGGATACTTCCAAAAAGCTAAAATCATTTCTGCTTGTAGCATTTCATAAATAGCTAATATGCACATGTACCTCTTTTCTCTTCTTTTTAAAATTTTATTTATTTATTTTTGGAGGCAGTTGGGATTAAGTGGCCAGGGTCACACAGCTAGTGAGTATCTGCAGTCAGATTTTGAACAAAGACTCCCCTGAATCCAAGGCCAGTGTTCTTCCCATTGTGCCACCTGGCTGCCTGATGTATATTTTTTTCTTATTCTTCTCCTCACTCTGGACTTAAATCACTTTGTATTTTTCTTATATATATTTATCATGTTCTAATTCATAGTATATCTTTCTGTGCACATTGTAATATTCCACCTAGATTGATAGCTTTTTGAAGTCTCTGTATTTTCATTACCATTGACTTCTACATCTCCCAATACCTAATTCAGTGCATGACAAGTAAAAGGTACATACTATGGAATATCATATGGGCAAGGGAGGCTATATTTAGCTATCATCCATTTTAAAACATTTTTTTGCATTCAGAAAGAAGAAATAATATAACAAACTAGCCATGTACCACTTTTCCTACCTCCCCTATTCTTTATCTTCTCATTCCTTCTATTGGAAATGCCATTGATCCTCTAATCTATCTATGTTTATGGAATCATAGAATTAGGTCATAAATCAGAGAGAATTAACATTCATCTATTCCAAGATATTGGTTTTGGGCCAGAGAAATTGAATAGCTTGTCCAAGGTCATATATCAGATCTTTAGTGTCTGAATTGGAACTTGAACCAAGGTCTGCTAGCTCCTACTCCAGATATTTTTTTCTATTTTACCCTACCACAGTGACATGGGCAGTTTTCCTGATGCCATCTTCATGTCAGGCAAATAGCCAATCCTTTTGAAAGCTCCGGAGCTAGAATTCAACCTTGTCACCATTCTGAGTTTTAAGTACTGACCTATTGGTAATGTCTTCCTGCATACAAATCGTACTTGTACTGGAGCGAGCAAAGCATCTCTGAAAATAACATGTTGAACTTAATATATTTATAGCTAAACTTTATAACGTGCCAAGCACCTCATGAGTATTATCTCATTGGATCCTGACTACCCTGGGAGGTAGGTCTTATTATTGCTATTACCCCATTTTACAGGTAAGGAAACTGAAGCCAACCGAGGTTAAATGATTTACCTAGGTTATAGCTAATGTCCTAGCTCAGACACAGTCAGGGTCTGAGGTCAGCTTTGAACTCAGGCCTTCCTGACTCCAACCCAGAATTCTATTCCCTGTGCCATTTTCATCTATCTATTTATCTAACAATCAAGACTGAGGCTAGAAGGACAGTACCGATTTACAGGACCACTCCCACTATTGATTAGCATGGAAGCTGTTCATTTCTTTGCTGGATCAGCCTATTCCTCCTTAGGCAACCTGGTTCTTCCCTCCCACCTCCAGCTCCTCTGGGTTCAGCATATTGATGCCAAACTAAGCACACACATTCTAATGGCTTTAGCCCTCTTCAATTCAGAATTCCTAAACTCAAATGATCCACCAGTCTCAGCCTCCCCAGTCTCAGGAATTATAAGCATGCACTACCATAACAGGTTTTATTATATACTTAAACATAAAAACCCAGCAAACTGTACTTAACAGACACTTGAAGTTTCATTTTTTTAAAAATTGGATTAGAGACTCTCAAGTCTCAAGTGCCCATTCTCTGTAGCATTGCCTCATATATCATTGTCTCATATATCATATTATTAACTTGCCCTTGCTCGAACTTTAATTGTCCAAAATGGTTTCCTTTTTTCTTACTTTATTACCCATTAATAGCACTCACTCTCTAATCTAGCAACATCTTGGCAGACCCAGATCAGGCAACCATTCTACTAGGCACTATTTTTTTGGTTCCTTGATATGGGCCAATAAGACTTTTCTTTTATGCTGGTCTCTTTTTATTTCTTTTTCTTTTTTACACAGAACTGTCAAAGGAACACCACCGGAGACCACTGTGAAAAGTGTCCAGATGGCTACATTGGGGATGTCAACAGAGGGGCTCCTCGATCCTGCCAGCCATGCCCTTGCCCCTTGCCCCATATGGCCAAGTAAGTTTAATACAAATGTTGTCCCCTTACATGTTTGTGTGTCTCCTCCCTCTTATTCCCTTCTCTCCTTTGATGCATTGTTAGAGAGGTGTCTGCTTTTTACAGCAGCCAAAAAGTGACTTGTTCCCATACCTAAAGGAAAAAAATCAGAATGTTTTCCCCTTCTATTCTTTTTCTCTTAATTAAAAAACAATTTCATTTAATCTGACTACTTCTGAGCATTCCATCATTTTCCCTGATGCTTTTAGAGTACTACAAGAGAGGAAGATATTTGAACAGCTCCTATCAGTCTTTCAGAAAGTACCAGTTCCTTAAAGTCAACATTGTATTTATCATATATAGTGATATTAATATGTGGGGGAAATACATGGTGACAAAAATAAAAATTACCATTTCTACTTTTTCTTTTATTTCACGCAAACTATGCCTCCTCACTTTTCAATCTCTTGCTACTTTGTCTGTGTTTTCTCACTGACTGATTATCCAGGTTGTACACTTGAGCATTGCCTTCAGCCATGTCAGATAGCTCCCATGTCTACTTTCTGAAGAGGGAGTGTGACATGGAGATTAGAGCACTGGGCTTGCAATCAGGAAGACTCAAGTTCAAATCCCACCTGGGGCACTTAATAGCTCTGTGACCAGAAATAACAGCATTGATTTCACACAATTGTTGTGAATATTAAATGAGATAATGTATGTAGATTGCTTTGCAAAACTTAAATAGCTATTTAAATGCAAGATACTATTTTTATTAGTACCTGAATGCAGCTTTCCTGACATATTACAGTTGTTGGGGTTAAATGTGTTCTATTCAACATTCTAATGATTCCAGTAATCACTTACTATTTATTTCATTATATAAAGGCTCTTATTGCAACATCTACATTTTTTTAATATGATTTTTCAGACCTCAAGCTGTTGGGCAAATTCTCTACACAGAGATGGGGGTGAGGAGAAAGATGAATCAAAATGATAGCCTTTAGGGGTACCTTCTAATTATATTATTCTGTGATTGCATTTTCCCTTATGTGAATGACGAAAATGTCCTGTCTGAATTATCCAACCCTAATTTGTTGGGAGATGAGGTGTGCACAGTCTCATTCCCCACGCATCAATACTCTTCTCCTACATCATTATTTTTAAATTGCTATTGCAAAAGTTATTCTCAATTTCAAGCCAAGATTCCCAGTGCCTTAGGCTCAAAGTAAGCTAAGGTTCCTCTGATAGCTATGTTAACACTTCCAAGTCACTAAAGCAGTAAGTGTCTAGTCATATACCAAGTACTCCACAAATTCCACTGGTGCCAAATACCTATTTTTTTATGTGTATATATGTGTATGCCAAGATACCAGGAGAATTTGCCTAGGTAGATATCAACTCACAGACATAAGTAATTAAATAGGCCCATGACAGACTGGATGATGTAAGTGAAGAGAAGGAAGCAGATGTAAGAAGTGTTGTGGATAGAATCCCCCAAATTTGGCAATTGATAGGATAGATGAGGGGAGAGAGAATGGGGGGCTAAAGATTAGGCAGAGGATGCAAACCTGAGCGAATGGTGGTGACATAACAAAGAGAAAGTAGTTTAGAAGACTGGATTTGGAGAAAAGATAACTTACTGGAGAAGGAAAGAGAATGATCAGAGAAAAGGTAGATCATTCATGTAGTAAGAGGAAGCAATAACAGCTGGATCATGGAATAAAGAGGAAAAAGACCTTAAAAGTCATCAAGTTCATTTTATAGAGAAAACTGGAGGAAAAATGGAAATCATTCTAATACCTTTGCCAAAAAAAATTCCAAATAGGGTCACAAAGAGTCAGACATGACTGATATGACTCAAGAACAAAATGAGAGTGCCCATTTGTATGAAATCACAGATGCCCTGAAGTACAGAAGTTTTTGATTTGTACTGATGTATCCACATTTTCCCATCTGGTCCCACCATCAATAATACATAAATTCATATTAGAATCTAACCTGTGAAATTTTGACTTTGTTAGCACTGCATACTGGGCTATTTAGAGAACTAACTTCAGATACTGATTAAATCAGGAGCCTCATTTTTTCTCCTTCTTTTATTTTCCTCCTATATTCATAGCCCAGGAAACTCAGGAGCTATAGTTTGCTCAGAAAATTATTGTGGCATGGTAAAAAGAAGCCTAAACTGAGAGTTCAAGGACCCAAGTTTTGAGGGATTTGACTGTGTGTTTTTTTTAATTGGTTCCACCAATAATGGTAGAGAATTGGTATCAGAGCCATTGATGACCTGAGTTCAATTCTCACTTCCAACATATATTGACTGCATGATTCTTGGCATGTTACCTAATGTCCCTGTGTTTTAGACAACTCTTTGAGAGTCTAAATTGAAGAGAAGATACCAACCTGCAGTTATAGGAGGCAGATTACTAATCTGGGAGTTCTCTATACCAGTTAAGTCACAAGTCCAGTCCTGATCCCTATTCATTACAAATTCACTATATAAACTTGAAGAAATTATTAAATTTCCTTAGGCATCCATTTCTTTATCTGTAAAATTTGAGGGAGTAGATGAGTGGGAGAGAGGAGACTCTAGTCCACTAGAGACCAGAGGATGTCCATTGTCCTCTTAACAGTCTGTGATTTTATAATACTGTGACCCTATTCAAGGTGAACTCAGTTCAAAATATCGAGGTATCAAAAGCTTGAGCACATGTATTCAGAATTTAGGTTCCCAGGACAAATGACCATTCTGAAAAGCAAAGAATATAATAGTTGAAAGATTTTTTTAGAACAAGAATTTTTTTAAAAAACTGTTTCTCTTTTAAAGTCCCCAAGGAGCTTCCAAGAGCATGAAGCTCCAGTTGGCTGTAAAGAAGCAAGAGACTGAGGGTAGGTTGAGAAACGATCCCAGGGTTATTTCCTTAACCAACAAAAACCAACTTACCCTAAATTTTAATTTAAACAGGGCTGACTACAACATGAAGTGAGCAGTGCTGTATCAGAGCCTCCAAGTAATGGCACCCATTGGCTACACAGTTATTCCTGAGGATTGTCTGCATAGATTTTGTGTATTTACTTGGGCACTGGCCAGACATTCCATTCTTTCTTCCTGGTCATTGGAATTTGTGGCCATAGTTCCAGTGAAAGGAAACATCATCTGTTAGGAACATTGAATTTCAGGGGCAGGAGGAGAAGAAAGGATCAACTTAAGGCATACTCCTCTAGACACTAGCAGATGTTTCAGGGCTCTGAACCTAAGGAGTAAGCAGCAAAATTGTCTTCCAAGAGGAATTATTCAAGGCATTTGAGTTTTCCATGTTCTGTACTCTAAACTAACAGTGTTTTTCTTAGTGGGTTCAATAATCCAAATCAACAAAATAAAGGAAGTTTTTTAAAAAGGGCCAACGAAGGGTAATTTAGTTGGAATGTTTTTAGCAGTCTGTTACAGAAGATAAATTATCTGCATTGCCTTTCCCAGAGAATCACATATTGTTTTCTGATTGGTTTTATAAACATCTCCAAACAAGGCAAACAAGTCCATTTTCTTTTTTTCCAAATAACTTTAGCTGAGAGGTGCTGGTAAGTGCAGAAACATGAGAGCACTATGGTCAAATTTCATTGCTTATACATTATCAAAGCAAAAACTAATTTTAAAGTCTTTAAAATATTCACCTTTGCTCTTTTTGTGTAGATAGATCCATGTGTAGAGGCCAAATCTTACAGATGCAGAAATGTAACACTCAATTTTCCCTGCCTTAATAATCAGAAGACAGTTATGTTTTCTCTTCTTACCCAAACATTTCTAATACTTTCCATCTCACTTTTAAATGATTTTTGTCTGGAGGGAAATAGGAATTAATTAAACTAAAGAGAGGAGGTATAAAAGACTCTTGGACTGGGAATTCTATTGTTCTAGTACTTGCTATATAGGATGAAGCAAGTCAACCACCCTCTGCCTCTTCACCCTTAACTGTAAAATAGAGAGGCAAAGAAACTTGATATCTAGTAAATGCTGATTTTCATAATCAACAATGTTTAATGTATCCACAGAGTACATGACAATATACTAGGTACTGTAAAAAATCCATAGAATGTAAGCTGTATGTTCTCATTTGCCTTGAGAAATTTAATATCTAGGGCTCCTTCGATTATCTACTCTAGTAGAAGGTAACCAATAATACAGATAATCCAGAACAATAAAGAATGGGAAAAATTGTACTTAGGTTTAGAATGCATTTTTATGCTTAGATTTGAATACAACTTTGTAACATCATCTGTAAAATGACAGGGTTAGATTTGGTGAGCTTCCAGATCTAAAATTCTAGATCTAAATTTATACTAGTAATGTAATAACAGTGGTTGGGGGTAGTTGTAGATGCTGGTGGGTATCACTTAAGGAAGGTACAATGAGCCAGATGACCATTCTTTCTTTCTTACTCCTTTTTTCTCTAGAGATTTAATCAGTAATCCTATGGAATCCAATTAGCTCATATTTAACCTGTGGACAATATGATGACCCTTCTAGTTCACAGTTTCCTCTTCTGCTGCTTTGTGGAGTTTATATTAAGCAAAAAAAAAAATTAGTAGTATAATCACAATAGCTCTAAATCCCCAGTTACAAAATTCATAATATTTAAACAGAGGTTTGACTTTCTGCCCTAATTAAAAGGTATGTCTGTCCCTGGCCACTTTATGATTGAGACAACTGGAAATGTTTGGGTAAAGAATCAAGCAGAATATGCTACAGCATTTGTTAATGGACAGATGCCAAGAGAGGAAGTTGGGGAAAGAAAAGACCTATTCTTGGAACTCTCCGTCCTTGAAGGATAGACACAATCCATTGCTTCAGCCAAAGATCCCTGAAGGGACCAAAAGTCCTCCATGATCTCCATGATCTCCCTTTCCTCTTCCAAAGCTCAGCTCTACTTTTTCTTTCTCATTTCTCTTGTTGCTCTTGTCCCAGCAATTTGTTCCGTCTCAACTCAACATATTCTAGGAAGGGAATGAGGATTGCTGTTGTTAAATTATTCATACCACCTTCCCTACCCCTAGCTCAATCTCTCTCTCTCTCATAGACTGGGTGTATCTCTTTAAGAACTCCTGGCTATGACTCAGTTCTAACTTCAGGTTCAAAGTTTTCAATAGTCCCAAAACACTGTCAAGACTGAGAACAAAGTTCTTGTCCCTCTTCACTACACATCCCATGATGACAGTCAGTTCTCATAGTTAGTGTAGTGTTATTACACCAACTTCCTATGATCTTATGATGAGCTGAGAATATACAATTCTTCAAGAAAAGTAATGAAGACCTGTAAAGAACTAAGAAAGCATCAATATTAATCTTCCCTGGATAAATTCCCTGATCTCTACCGAGGGCTAGAAATTATGAACATCACTTTTTTTTAAATGTATTTTTCATCCATTTTTTTACAGGCTGTCATTTCCAAGTAACTAATTCTGACCTCTGTGCAGAACCCTATTTCATAATAAAGAAGAAAACTTAAACAATATGAAATACATTGACTATCACTTACAATGTATGCATCATTTGGCATGAATAATCTACCACCTCCACATAGAGCTTTGAATCTAAGGTTCTAAATGAATCAAAATTCTTTCAACATTATCTTCTTTTACATTGATGGAGTCCCTTTTACTTTAAGAGTTTTTGAAAGTTTTCTTACTTCAATCTGAATCAAATCTTTTCAGGTTTCTCTGGATCATCCTATATATCCTCTTTTATTGTATAAGAAAATTCCATTATATTCACAGTGTATTAAGCCATTCCCCAAATTATAGGCACCCCACTTGGCTTTACTACCACAAAAAAAAAATAATAGAATCACAGCTGAGACTGATTCAACCTACTCATCTAAGAAAAACCTACTTTTTCTCTATTTGCCAAATTCACAGGGAAGATGAGATGATTATGGTGGCAGATTGATATTGAATTTAACACACAAAAAAGAACACTTCCCATATAGGGATTGTGTATGAAACCATGAATCTCTGAACCATTCAGCTTACTTTTTAAAAATATTTCTAAATTCAACATACTACTTTCAAAGCTGTCCTGCTTGTCTGTGTTTCTCTCTGAAATTCCATCTGTTGCCTTCTGTGCTTTTTAAAAATGTTTTAAAGAACCTTTTTTATTTCTGTTCTTTGTTCACAGTACTAACATTTACCCACATTTCCCCCCAAATAATAATTTTATATACAATATATATACGTGTATTATACACACATATATGTGTATATATATGCATATATATAAACATAACAATCCTTGGAACAGTAAACATCATTGAACAAAACAAATCCATACATTTGCCAGATCTATATGTGTGTGTAATACATATGTATGTGCATTTATGTGTTTGTGTGTGTATCACATTCTGTGCCTTGGTTCCATCACCCCTCTTTAAAGAGGTAGTACTTCATTATTGGTCCTCTAGAGGTAGATTTGGTCATAAAACTGATTTCATCTTTCTAAGTGGTTTTCTTTTACTCTATTGCTGTTACAATAGAGCTTGCTTTCCTGGTTCCTTTCACATCTCCATCAATTCATGCAAAACTTTCTAGGTTTCTGTGAAACTATTCCTTTCATTCTTTATTATGATACAGTAATATTCCATTATTTTCATATATAATTTATTCAGCTACTCCTCAATTGATACATATACCCCCCCATTGTTTCCAATTGTCTACAACAAAAATAGCTATTTTTGTACAAAATGTTCTTTAAAACTTTTTTTGTACAAGATATTTTTGTATATGGATTTTTTTTTCTTCCCTTCATTGATCTGTTTGAAATTTAGGACTAAGACTAAGAGGCTGGGTCAAAGGGCAGCACTTTGGGGGCATAGTTCCAAATTGCTCCTAAAACAGCTGGACCAGGTCACAGCTCCACCAAGAGTACATGAGAGAGGCTTTCTTCCTATTTCTCCTACAACAATTGTTATTTTCCTTTCTTCTCATCTGCTGGATCAATATAATAGATGTGAAGTAGAACCTCAGAGTTGTTAAAATTCATATTTCTCTAACAATATGAATGCTGATGTCCTGGATTTCTTACATTCAGAAAGGTCTGTTCTCTTTGACCATTTGTCTATGAGGGAACAATGATATTCTTACATATTTTAATCAATTCTTTATATATCTTTATCAGAGAGAGCATTATCAGAGACGTTTATCAGAGAAACTTGCTGTCAAGGTTCTTTCCTTAAGAACAAGAACTACTTCATTTTGTCTTTGTATTGCCATTGTCTGCATGGGGTATGGCACATTGTCAGTGTTTAATAAATGTTCAGTGGTTGATTCAAGCTCCTAATGAATCAGGATATAATGTATGGAAAGGGTTTTGCTCCTAATAGGTTAGGTCATAGTATATGTAAAGGGTTGTACAATTCTTAAAGCTCCCATAAGTATTGATTATAATTAATAATATAAAAATAAACTATTTTTGTCAACAAAGGACATGATCAATTATATTAGTGATAAAAATAAGTGAAAATTTGATAGCAAGATTTTCTGGCAGTATTGTGCAATGAGATAATAAAAAATTAAAGATGTCTGTCCATTTATATTATTTTTTTTCTGATTCTCTCTTCTTCAATTCTAGTTTTGCAGTGTCCTGCTATAGGAAAAGTGGGGTGGTACGGTGCATTTGTAAAGAAAAATATGCTGGACCCAACTGTGAAAGGTGAGTGAACAAGTTTTGAACTTGTATTTTTGCTCAACATTATATACTTTACCTTTATTAAACTGTAATAATAATGTTTGGAGGTTTTTGTAAACAACAATAAGTTTTCCCCTGAGAAGTACTGTGACCTAGTGAATGAAGAGCTATCATTGCAACCAGAACTCAAGCTCTGCCTTGGATATACATAGGCTGCATAACCCTCCCTGCCCAGTCACTTAATGTTTCAACAATTTTAGCAATACTAAGACATACATTGCAGTGATGGTACTGACCTGTGTTGGTAGATGGACTTTCCTTACCCAAGAATACTCTACATTAATAAAATTCAAAGACCCAAATACTATGCTTATCCCAGAGAATGTATGCATCTTATATAAGGCAACAGACTGAAGGAAAAAAATGAGTTGACTACCTTTTTTCTGAAAAATGACTCAACTTTCATGAGGGTTTTAATGATCCTATACCATTCATCAGCATCCTGCTTCTCTCTTTGGAGCTATCTATGTATATTTATGGGCAGCAAAGAGGTACAGTGGATAGAGTGCTGGGCCTAGAGTCAGGAAAACTTGGGCTCAAATCCAGCCTCAGACACTACTAGTTTTATGACCATAAGAAAGTCATTTAACCCTATTTGCCTGTTTCTTCATCTGTAAAATGAGCTGGAGAAGGAAATAGCCAACTACTGCAGTATCTTTGCCAAGATAACCTAACAAAGAGTTGGACATGACCATTGAACAACAAAGATGTATTTATGTGTCTACTCATCTTTGCAGTTAGAATGTCAGCTCCTTAAGAACAGAGATTATTAAATTCTTTGTATTTGTTTCTCCAGAGCCTAGCATATTGCCTGTCACATAGTGCTAAATAAATACTTGATAATTGATTAATTGATTGACTGGATAACCAGCATTCTTTACTTTTAAAATTAACTTTTATTCTTTTTCAGTTAACAAGTATTTTTTTCTCTCCTTCACACCTCAAAAAAAAAAGACCTTTGTAACAAATGTACTGAGTCAAACAAAACAAATTACTACATTGTCCATGCCCAAAACTTTATTTAATATTCTGTTATTAGTCCGTCATCTCTCCATTAATAAGTGAGTAATATTCCACGTCATCAATTCTCTGAAATCATAGTCTCACTCTGTTGGTCAGAGTTCTCAAGTCTTTCAAAATTATTTGGTTTTTCATTATTGTTCTTATAGTGTGTTAATGTCCTGGTTCTGCTCACATCACTGTATCAGTTTATGCAAGTTTTCCCGAGATTCTCTGAACCATTCCTTTTGTCATTTCTTATGGTATAACAGTGTTCCATTATATTCATATACCATAATTTGTTAGGCCATTCCCTAATCAATGAACATTCCCTTAATTTACAATTCTTTGGGACTAAAAAAGGTGCAATATTTTGTATAGATGGATCTTTTTCTTCTTTCTTTCTTTGATTTCTTTGGAGTATGGACCAGCACCAACTTGTAGAGTGTTGTAGATTCTACTCAAAGAGAGATCCCCACTCCTCAGGATATAAGACTTTTGAGCAAGTAGCTTTCTAAAGTTTCTACCCCCTATCAAATGCTGTTTTCTAAGACAAAGGGACTTTAGCTAAGAGAGACTTACATAGAGATCATTTCATTTTCCTCAAAAAGACCATTGTCTACACTTTGTCTGCAGTTTCCCTTCAAGATTTGAAGGGTTCAGTAGGGAGTGCTATAGAAGATTGGTCTGCCTTTCATAGCCAGAGGTCATTATATGACTCTGGGCAGAGCAGGAGCTTAACCTTGGTGAAGAAACTGTGTTCCACTTGAGGAAGGTCATCAACACACTGAGGCCAGGACTCAAATTGAACACTATCTGTGGGAAAGACTGTCCAAATTTTAACAGGATAGTCTGGGATTCCAAAAATGGACCCTATGTCAAAGGAATGAGTACAATCTTTGCACAAGAAGAGCATAAAGGAAGAGAAACTCATTTCCCAACAGGACTTAACTTATAGTTATTTTGAAATGTCAAATACATAAAGAGAGGGAGAAAGTTTCTGACGAATCAAAAGGTTCCTGGGCTTTGCACTGGGTAGGAAGACTTTAACCAAGACAAAATAGAGAACAGGGAGCTGAAAACATGATTACACTTCCCCCCTAGAAAGACCTAATGATGACTATCAGATCCTGGGTGTGACAGCGACTGTTATCTAAGGAGAAAATGAAAAGAGCTCCCAGCCCCCCAGATTGGCCCATTTTCTGGTCACTGGGTAGTGGAGGGGATTGTTAATAAGCCTTGTAGCCTTTCTCCTCAGTATCTGTGATTTAAAGTCAGTGTAGCTTGATAAGGATTAATCAAAGTTACTACCTAAGGAGTGTTTACTGATCCCTGTGAAAAGAGTTAATGGCCTTGATCCAGTGCCTGCAGATTAAATGCAGGACTTTCAGTAAGTAAATAGGTAGATACTTCTCTAGAGGCTCAGATAACTAGCACTACAGGAATCAGTCAACAATCAGTCAGTCAATAAGCATTTATTAAGCATTTGCTATGTGCCAAGATCCAGGCTAAGCTCTTTTGCCACTGTTCAATGGTGTCCAACTCTTTATGACCCCATTCGGGGTTTTCTTAAAGTTACTGGATTTCCTTCTTCATTTCATTTTACAGATGAGAAACCTGGGGCAAAAAAAAGGTTAAATGATTTGCCCAGAGTCAAGCAACTGATAAGTTTCTAAGGTTGACTTATGAATTCAGGTCTTCCTATTTCCAGGTCAACTCCTCCATCCATAGCACCACCTAGCTGACCTATGCTAAGCCCTGAGGATAAAATAAAGGTGACAAAAACACATTGCCTCCTCTCAAGGAGATTATATTTTAAAGGTATACATAACATGCAATTCTATACATTCTAAATAATTCTATATGTACAAGATATACAGTAAATGTTCAGCTAGCTTATTCAACAGCTCATCACCTGTTTGAATTCAGAGTGATTTTTTTTTTAAATAGTAAAAATCTGAGGGAAGATACTGGAGGGGAGAGGACCCAGCATGAAAGGTTCTTGTAGAAAGTAGGATTTAGGTAGTCCTGACCAAATGTTGGTATACAGGTCTAGAATGAAGGTGCTCCAATTCCTACTTGGGGCTCATCTGGACCTTCCTGCTCTCCCTTTAGTTCAAATTCAGACAAGTCCTGAGATGAGGGCTTTTTTCCATTTTTGTCGCGGTTCGGTCCTTTCATTTGTGTCTGACTCTGTGACCCCATTTGGGGTTTTCTTGGCAAAGACATTAAAATGGTTTTGTCATTTCCTTCTCTTGCTGAGGAAACTGAGGCAAACAGGGCTAAGTGACTTGCCCAGGGTCACACAGCTAGTAAGAGTCTGAGGCCAAATTTAAATTCAAATCTTCCTGACTCTAGGCCCAGTGCTCTATTCATTGTGGGAAATGATTGTCACATCACTCCTAGGCTATGGGGATCACCTGGAATGTGACTATAACTACAGACAAGAGCAGGGTCTGAGATTCATAACATCTGCTCTTTCTTCTAAAACCCTTGACTAATTAATGGAGCACACTCTGAGTATTTCCACCCTTCCTCCCTCCACTTCCACCAAAGCAGCACTATTTGAAGAAGTTATCTTAGAAATAAACATTGCCTCATCAAAAAGGAAGTAATCAAGTGTGAGCAGTAACGAAGGTAGCTAGGTGGCATAGTGGATAGAGTTCTGTTCCTGAAATCAGGAAGACCTCAGTTCAGATTTGACCTCAGATATTTACTAGCTGCGTAACTGACTTTTTCAATTGTAAAATGGGGATGATGATAGCACCTACGTCTCAGGGTCATTTGTGAGGATCACATGAGATATTTATAAAGAACTGTGTACAATGTCTGGCACAGAAAAGGTGCTTATAAATGCTTGTTTCCTTCCTATGTTACTTTTAAGTCTACTACTTATTGACCCTTGGAATAGTACAAGAGCTTCTATTTTTAATTTAGCTGCCCAATAGACTTAAGTTCATAAGGTCCTAGATTTAGAAATGAAAATGACTGGAGAGATCATCTCAACCTCTCATTTTATCAATTCAAGGATTCACGTTTCTTGATTTTGAGCATTCTTTTCACTAAGGCAAATCACAAACTCTCCAGCTTGCTAGATGGTCTTTAGGATTTTATAAGGTAAAAATTAATTACCCTGAATCCAAATAGGTAATGAATTTGCCTGATCCATGGATGACAGATATATAATCAGTTATCAAGTTACTCAGAACCTTTCCAATTTATCAGGACCTAAGGTAGAACTATGGATAGAATGCCAGACCTGATGTTAGAAAGACTCATCTTTGTGAGTTCAAATCTTATCTCCGATAATTCCTAGCTGTATGACTCTAAGCAAGTCAATTAACTCTGTTTTCCTTAGTTTTCTCATCTGTAAAATGAGCTAGAGCAGACAATAGAAAACCACACCAGTATCTTTGCCAAGAAAACCCCAACTGGGGTCACAAAGATTCAGATACAACTGAAAAAGCAACTGAACAAAATTTGAGCTTTGCATTCTACTGACATGACCTTCCAAGGTCACCTCCAAAGTATGAATGTAACTAAAGTCAAGAGACAGCACAGAGGGACAGAGCACATGTCTCAGAATGGGAAGATCCAGGTTTAAATCCTGTCTTTAACCCTTATCACTGCTGTGACCATAGACAGGTACTTCATCTCTGTGGTCTGTTACTTTTCTTTCTCTATAAAATGAGGGAGTGCAGGTAGACGATGTCAAATTCTTTCCAGCTCTAATATTCAATCAAGTCTATATACATGAGGTTTCAAATAAAGAGAAAAAGAATTGAACACAAAAACAAAACTTAGTCTTGTCCATGTAGAAGTTTGGAGCTGGGCAGAGTCCTTAGAGATCATTTAACTCAATCTCCTCATTTCCGAGGAAATTGGCAAGTCCCATTCAGGCTACATCTGCACTTTGCAAAGATGACTCTCTTTCAGATGAGAGTGGATCATTTTGAGTCTTGAAATGGATGCAAAACTTTAAGTAGACTCATAGGTACCTAGTAAAGGACTTGGAGTGTTCTTTTGTCTATGAAAAAGCCAGAAAGGCAATCAAGCAACCAGCAAAAATAATCACTTAGGAACATAGATTGCCTGGCTATCTCTTTCCCTACCTACTCATTTGCATGGACCTGTGAGACAGACTTAGAGTTCCAGTTTGGAGTTGTTCGGTGATCCTTGGACAAAGAGTCATTGTCTGGTTACCTAGTCTGCAGAGAGGAAGATTTAGAGTATGTTCTGGATCGTCACCATAAGTTAGAGTTAGATTTCTCATCCTTGAATTTTAGCCCAATATCAGGAAGAACTGCTGAAAGGAAAACAAATTTTCTTTCATTAATAATATTGATAGCTAACGTTTATACAGCACTATTTGTATAGCCCTATGTGCCAGGCAGTGTGCTCAGCACTTTACAATTTTTCTTTTATATTTGATCCTCACAATCCCTATTTAACCAATGAAGAACTGAGGCAAATAGAGGTTAAGTGACTTGCCTACGGTCACATATCTAAGGCCAGACTTGAACTCAGGTCTTCCTAATTCTAGGTTTCCCTAAAGCAGAATTGGGAAAGCAACTCTTAGTCTTAAGGTAAGCATATCTATTCTTCTGAAAGAACAAGCAATAATCCAGCCAAGGACTGAAAGCAAGCAAAAAACTAGGCAAGGAGAGGGCATAAGAAGCTGGGATGGCCACTTGAGCTCATGGGAGCCTGAAGCTTTTTCCCTTAGCAGAAGGAAAGTATTTCTCTTTCTTTATTTTAAACATTTACTATTTCTTTATAAACAGTGTCTATTTTGGTGGTCTGGGTATACTTACCAGAAATATAATTGAGAGAAGGAAATGGAAGGGGGAGGAGAGAGAGAGACAAAGAGGCAGAGAGAAGGAAAGAGAGAGAAAGAGAGAGGAGAGAGAGTGAGATTTTGTAACATCTTCATAGAGCAGAAAGAAAAATTTATGTCAGGAAATCAATCTAGGCAAAGATTTAGTAATAAAATAGGAGTAAATAGTCAGTTAGTCAACTGGCATTTATAAAGGTGCCAGACACTGTGCTAATCACTGGTGACATAAAGAAAAATAAAGACAGTTCCTCTTCTTGAAGAGTTCACCATATAGAATGGAGGAGACAACAAGCAAACAACAACGTAAAAAATGTATATAGGATAATTTGGAGATAATCAAGAGAAGGAAAAGACTAGAACTGAGAAGATTAGGAAAGCTTTTCTATAGAAGGGAGGATTTTAGCTGGAACTTGAAGGAAGTCAGGAAGCAGAGAAGAAGGAGTGCATTTCAGGCATGGGAGACAGTCCATGAAAATACCCAGAGTCAGGAGATAGACTGTCTCATGTGAGAAACAGCAAGGGCGTCTTTTAAGTCAGTCAATAAATATTTATTATTATTATTTTATTATTTAAATGTTTATTATTAATAAACATTTATTAAGTGCCTACTATGTGCTAGGCACTGTGCTAAATGCTGCCACATAAAGAGAAAAAAGACAGTACCCTCACAAAGACTATGTCCTTGGATCAAAAAGAGTAGATGGTGGATTGCAAGGTATAGGAAGTCTGGAAAGGTTTGTTAGAGAAGAGGGCATATAGAGATCATAAAGTGCTATGATCACCAAACAGAACTTGAACACTCTTGAATGAACCACATTGTTCACCACCCTGCCCTGTCTAACCACTGCTACATACAAGTGAAGAAACTGAACCTAAAGGAGGAGATGTAGTTCAACCTAGATCACATAACTAGCTAGTTAGTGTCTAGAACCAAGTCTAGACTCCCAGTCCAAAGTTTTTCTAAGCCTATTTCAACAAGTCAACCTTTTAGGTCTATTACAGTGCATCCTATAAAACTTTAATTACATTTTCTCCTCTGCTCAACTGGAAGAATAATTAATTGGTGTCTATTTTTTATGCTTTTTAAAATGATCATGTTTTCCCTGTTTTCTTGGCATCTAAAAATATAAGAGAAAAAAACAAGACAGCAAGTACATTAATCTCAAGGTGTTTATTAAATTAAATTCACAGAATCATATGTCTAGAGCTGAAAGAAATCTTAGAGATCATTGGGTCCAAATCCTTCATTTTACAGATAAGGAAACTGAGGACCAGAGAAGTGAAGTGATTTTTCCAGGGTCACACAGCTTATGTCTAAGACAGGTCTTTCTGACCCAAGTTCAGCACCTTATTCACTACCCTATGAATTGAATTCAATCAAATTGAATTGAACTGAATTTAATGTAACCTCTAGAATTTCTCAGCTTAGCATACACCACTAGGTAAAAGATCAAGAATTCAGTATGATCTCCATCTTCAATACATCAAGAGAATTTCTCTGAAAAAGTAATTCTCTTATCGTCCAGAGAATCCTTCTAGAATGACTCTGTTTCCCTGGTAAGAAGTGGGACTCTCTAACAGGAAGATGACAAGTCTAGGTTTTTGAAATAGGAAATAGCCCTGAGTTAGTCTCAGAGGGTCTGGGGAATCTACTCAAGATCATGTCATTCATTAGCTATGTGATATTTGGCTAGTAATTTCACCTCTTTTTAATATTTCCCTCTGTAACTACTACATTTTCTACCTCACCAAGTTTGTGTGAGCTCATATGAAGAGACTGAAAAACTCTAAAGCACTATATAAACATTAAGTGGCATTATCCCGGTTCTCTCTCTCCATCACCAATACTGTAGATAGTGGAGTCAATCCTTGAGTCTTCATGAACCAGGGTAACTGGTGAGTTGCCAGTGGTCACAGAAACCTTCAGCGGTGGATGATGGACATGTTAGCTAAATATCTAGGGAAATCAAAGGAAGAAGAGGAGCAGGAGTAGGGGAGAGAAAGCACTCGGAACTAGGTTTGTACCTCATTCACATAACCACCTTCAGAAAGGTGGTCTTGGATGCTGAAAACAATGATTTTTGGTCAAATCTATTTTCCATGAAATAACTTCTTTCTAGTGGATATTCACTCTTGAAAACCTAAGCAACAACTAAAATCATGAAATTCAAGTCTCACACTCATTATGTGGGCCTCAGAATTTTATTACCTCCACTCATTTCCCTGAATTCATTGAGTCATTTGGCAAAGCTAGAAATAGAACCAAGGCTTCCTCTACCCAGCCCAATGCTCAATTAACTGTAAAGTTTCATGTTCTCCTGGGAAGGAAACACTCAGCACTAGAGGCAGGGCTATTAATATGCTAACATGTATTTTTATTCAAGAAAACCTGCAGGATTTATTATAAGTATGGATAGGGAATTGGGAGTAGGCCCTAGGCCAAAGATAAGGTCCAGGGATATTCTTGATGAACTTCCATTGAATTATGGTTTTGAAGGTATATCCAAAAAGGCTTCTTAGGTGAATAGAATTAGCCTAGAAAAAGACAAGGTGAATTTACCCTTGTGGGAAAGTGGATATCAACTGGATCATAATTCTTTTGAGACCATAAAAAGAAAAAAAAATGGAGAAGAAAGGATAAATTAAGTCTCATGGTTGGTGGACTGTAACCAAGGAAAGTAAGTAGAAAGCCTTTGACCATATGGCCTAGGAACTAAAGGAGTAGACTGGAAGATCAGCCCTGTCTTTATGGAGGAGTAACTTAGGGCTGGTCTGGGCTTCAAATTTCTGATAAATTTCATGGTTCAGTGGCATGAGAAAGTGTCAGTGGAGGAACTAATTTTAACGATTTCTCCAGTTTTGCCTTTTTTGTGCATAGCACTTAATCTGCTATAGAAGTCCTGTCCTTGTTCAAGATATCCAAATACCCTAGTTTGTGTTTTACATTTTTTCAATTATTGTACATGTTTTACTCATAAATTCCTTCAGGATAGGGACTATATCTTCTTTGTCTCTGCTTCTCCCACAGGCTCTTAGAACAGTACATTTGAGTGAGGTGCCCAATAAATATTTTTGAAATCATAAACCCACAAACATATTGTTGATTTTTTTTCCTTCAAAAATGTCTTGCCCCTGCTTTCTGTTCCTACCACCCTAGACCAGGACTTCATGATATCAATATTAGTTCATCTCTTTATATTCTGAATTTAACAAATACCAAATAAAATAAGAAAAAGAGGATTGTATGTGAAATGATGAATCTTTTATATACACTTGCTTCTCCTTTAAATATACTATATATCTATACATATATGCATATACAAATACTAGATGTGTATATCTACAAGAGTTATGTGTACATATTATATATATACATAAGTTATATGTAGATATGTACATATCTAATATCTATAATAAATTCATCATGTAACATTCAAAGCTGTTCTACTTATCGATTTCCTATTTCCTCATCTGTGCTTTTCTTTAATGCTTCAGTGAGTCAATGTTGGATTTTTTTGATGTTTCAATGATTCCTCTTGGTTCGTTGTTTTTTTTTTTTTTGGCAACCCTACTACTAATCTCCTCTCCTCTTTCCTCATACCCTGCTCCCATTATAAAAAAAAAAAGAAAGGAAGGAAGAAAGAAATATAGAGGAAGAAAGACAAAATCTTTGTAACAAGGTGGGTTGATATTAGACTAATCATTACACACCATTTTGAATTTGCCAACCCTTCTCAAAGAAGTTATCATCTATTTAAAGCTGTAAGGGACCTCAGAGGCAATCGAGTATGACTCCCTCATTTTACAGATAAGGAAACTAAGACTCAGGAAAAATAAGTGCCCAGTCCAAGGTCACACTGGAAGTAAAAGGTGGTATTTGAATTCAGGTGCTCTGACTCTTCAGTCAAAACTCTCTTCCCTATATTATCTTTAGTGGCTCTGAGTTTCCTACCATATGAAATCTAAGTATTTTTGCCTGGTTTTCAAGACCTTCCATTATATGGCCTCATTTTGTTTCCCTCTATTTTTCATTATATCTTCTCTCTTATTCAGACTTTTCTTATATCAGACCTGAAAATACAGGACGTCCCAAAAGTCTTAGAACAATACTGTTTAGTGCTTTGATAGCACTAAGACTTTTAGGACACCCCTTTAGTTATACCCATTTTACATCCCTGAATTTCCTCCCATTGTTCTACTTGCCTAGAATGTTCATTCCTCTCTCCTTGTCTTATGCTAATACCATCCATTATTTGAAACCCAAATGAAATTCCATTTCTTCCGTGAAAACTAAATATTCCAACCTCCACTGAACCTCCTCATTTCTACACTTCAATTGCACTTTCACAAAGTGAGTCTGTAAGATACTATTGCTCATTTTTTAGCAAACATAACAGAACTTATAGTTCCAATGAGCATCACACCTGTCAAAGGATTCAACTATGTATTTATTCCTTCCATGTTGGTATTGTTCAGAGGGATTTCAGAATTTCTTTTTTTAAAATTACCTTCAGAATCTCCCACTCCTTATGTTGAATATCTTAAGTGGTGGTAACATTTGTCCTTTGAGATTATACTGGACTTTAAGAAAGGACAACAAGCTATTAAAAGTCAGGGAGGATTCTGGGAAGATGGAGAAATAGGTCAGAAAATTTCAGCTCTCAAGATTTTCCTCCATAAAAGAGATAAAATAGCACCTCTGGGCAAGCAGAGCAGTGAAAATAAATGAGTAGGACAGAAGAGGCATCCTCTTGGGACAATGAGAGATGAGTAGAAGAAAAATCCTAGGACTAGATTCTCTCCCAGTGAAGAGTAAACACCTCCAGACTAGGTCCACTGTAACAACAAGTGGCAAGTCCTGGGGGTAACTGGTTGGGAGGCTGCTTCAGCCTGGCCACAGGAACTTTTACCTCTGGAACAATAAGGAGAATTTGGCATCTAACCTGGGTAACAGCAAGGAAACCTCTGCTGACAAGGAATGCCAATTCCAGCTAGGAAGATCAGTGGAGCAAGAAGAAACCAGCACACACCCAGTGAGTGCAGAAGCAATGGGAGAGGGCACCACTGACTATGGGCACTTACTGGAGACTAGAGGTCTTAGTTTCATTTCAAGGTCAGAGGGGAAAACTGAAGAGGATCAGAGGCCAGAGGCACAATCCCCCATACCCCAGGACTAGAGGTGATTATAAAAATTAAATTATCACAAACACAAAAATATGCAGGCAAAGGACAAAGAATCCAACCACAGAAAACTACCATAGAGAAGTACTCTCCACCAGAGAGCTTCATAGAAAAGACTGGGGTTCATCTTCAAAGAAAGATACTGAAGCAAAGAAATTCTCTTCTACCCCAAAGAGTAACATCAAATGGTCACCTGCCTGAAAAAGAATTCATTGAAGAACTTTAAAAAAGATTTTAAAAATCAAATGAGAGAGATTGAGGAAATATTAAAAAGAAAAATAAGAATAATACAGGAAAAACAAGATTATGAAAAGAAAGTCAACCAATTAGAAAAGGACATCCAGAATCTCAAGGAAGAAAATGATTCCTTAAAAATCAGAATTGAGCAAAGGGAAACCAATGAAATTATAGGAGATGAAAAAAATTTTAATATAAAGAATAAAAAATAGAAGAAAATGTGAAACATTTCATAAGAAATTCAATGGATTTAGGGAACAGATCAAGAAGAGAAAACATAAGAATAATTGGACTATCTAAAAGTTCTGATTAAAAAAAGAATGTTGATACAATAATGCAAGAAATAATTAAAGAAAATTGTCCTGAAGTGTTAGAACAAGAGAGGAAAGTAAAAACAGAAAAAAATTCACTGATCAACCCCTAAAAGAGATCCTACGAGGAAAACTCACAGGAATATTGTAGTTAAATTCTAAAACCCCTAGATCAAGGACAAAATATTACAAGCAACAAGAAAAAAACAATTTACATAATATCACAATCAGAATCACACAAAACCAAGCACTGGGGACACTAAAAGGTCACAGATCTTAGAATACTATATATCAAAGAACAAAAGAACAGGACCTCTAGCTGAAAATATCATACCCAACAAAGCTAAGCATAATTTTGAATGGAAAAAAATGGCCGTTTGATCAATTGTCAGGCTTTCAGGGCTCTGTTTAAAAAAAACTTGAACTCAGTAGAAGATTTGCTGCCCCAGCCAGCAGCAACCTCCATTGTTGGAGCCCTGGCCTAAATCCCCTGAGAGAATTGAGCAGCTGATCTGAATCTCTACCCTGAGTGACCCCAGGGATGAGAAGGAATGCTGACTGGTGTGGTGGAACTAGTGGAGGCTCTGGAGAGGGAATCCTGCTCACAGACCAGAGCGTAAGTTAGGAGAGGAATAAACTCCTCTACCTTGGAAGAACTGAGAATTTACAGGTCCCCAGAGTATACCCTCCCCTTGACAAAGAACTCAAAAGTCAAGTAACTGGCTGGGAATATGCCCAAAAAAGGGGAAAAGAATAAGACAATAAAAGGTTACTTTCTTGGTGAGCAGGTACTTTCTTCCATCCTTTCAGATGAGGAGAAACAACTTAGGTCTTCAGAGGAAGACCTAAAAGTCAAGGCTTCTGCATCCAAAACCTCCAAAATAAATATGCAATGGTCTCAGGTCATGGAAGAGCTCAAAAAGGATTTTGAAAATCAAGTTAGAGAGGTGGAGGAAAAATTGGGAAGAGAAATGAGAGTGATGCAAGAAAATCATGAAAAGCATGTCAACAGCTTGCTAAAGGAGACCCAAAAAAATGCCGAAGAAATTAACACTTTTAAAAATAGACTAACTCAAATGGCAAAAGAGGTCCAAAAAGCCAATGAGGAGAAGACTTAAAAGAGCAGAATTAGCCAAATGGAAACGAAGATTCAAAAGCTCACTGGATAAAATAGATCTTTAAACATTAGAATGGAGCGGATAGAAGCTAATGACTTTATGACAAACCAAGAAACTACAAAACAAAACCAAAAAAATGAAAAAAAATAGAAGACAACATGAAATATCTCATTGGAAAAACGACTGACCTGGAAAATAGATCCAGGAGAGGCAATTTAAAAATTACGGGACTGGCTAAAAGTCATGATCAAGAAAAGAGCCTAGACATCATCTTTCATGGAATTATCAAGAAAAATTGCCCTGATTTTACCAGAGGGTAAAATATATATCAAAAGAATTCACAGATCACCTCCCTACTGAGATCTGAAAAGAAAAACTCCTAGGAATATTGTAGCCAAATTTCAGAGTTCCCAGAGAAAATATTACAAGCATCCAGAAAAAAACAATTTGAGTATCATAGAAATACAATCAGGATAACACAGAATCTAGCAGTTTCTACTTTAAGGGATCAAAGGACTTGGAATATGATATTCTAAAAGTCAAAGAAACTAGGACTAAAAGAAAGAATCACCTACCCAACAAAACTGAGTAGAATGCTTTAAGAGAAAAAATGGCCATTCAGTGAAATAGAGGACTTTCAAGAATTCTTGAAGAAAAGACCAGAACTGAATAGAAAATTTGACTTTCAAACACAAGAATCAAGAGAAGCATGAAAAGGTAAACAGGAAAGAAAAATTATAAAGGACTTACTAAAGTTGAACTGTTTACATTCCTACATGGAAAGATAATATTTGTAACTCTTGAAACTTTTCTCAGTATTTGGGCAGTTGGGAGGATTATACATATGTAGATAGGTAGATAGATAGATAGATAGAGGGCACAGAGTGAAGGGATGGTATATTAAAAAATAAAATTAAGGGTTGAGAGAGATATATTGGGAGGAGAAAGGGAGAAATGAAATGAGGCAAATTATCTCATAAAAAGGCAGGAAAAAACTTTTTCAATGGAGCGGGGAAAGGGGAGCTGAGAGGGAAAAAGTAAAGTTTACTCTCATCACATTTGGCTTAAGGAGGGGATAACATGCACACTCAATTTGATATGAAAATCTATCTTACACTACAGGAAAGTAGAGGAGAAGGAGATAAGTAGGGTGTGGGGGGCATGATAGAAGGGAGAGCAAAAGAGAGGAGGGGATAATTAGAAGTAAATACTTTTGAGGAGGGATAAGGTCAAAAGAGAGAATAGAATAAATGGGCAGGTTAGGATAGAGGGAAATATAGGTAGTCTTTCATAACATGACTATTACGGAAGTCTTAAGCAAAACTACACATATATAACCTATATTCAATTACTTGCCTTCTCAGTGGGGATGGGTGGGGAGGGAGGAAGAGAGAGAAGTTAAAACTCAAAGTTTTGGGAACAAATATTGAGAATTGTTTGTGCATAAGAAATACAGGTAATAGGGTATAGAAATATATCTTGCCCTACAAGAAAAGAAAGAAGATGGGGCTAAGGGAAGGGTGGGATGTGATAGAAGGGAGAGCAGATTGGGGGAAGAAGTAATCAGAATGCACAGTGTTTTAGGGTGGGGGAGTGGAGAGATGGGGAGAAAATTTGAAACTCAAAATCTTGTGGAAATGAATGTTGAAAACTAAAAATAAATAAATTAATTGAAAAAAAGGTAAAACTGCTCAAGAACATCTAAAAGCGTAATTATCTTATACAAATGAGGTGCAAGAGGAAGAACCAATACAGAGGAATTAGATAGGGGAGCAAGGCTGTTAGTTTTGGAAACCTACTTTCATTGGGAATGAGTTTAAGGGGAGAAATATATATACATTTGGAAAAGTATAAAAGTCTTCTAAATTTAAAAAAAGAAATAAAGCTCTAAGGGGATAGAGAGGGGAATAGGATACAGGAGGAATCTTTAGAGGGGAGGGTGAAGGGGAATAGTGTAAAAGGGGTGTATAAAAGGATATTTAGATTTAGGGGAATGGAAGGATAAGGGAGGGAACTTTAGAGGGGAGGAGAACATAATAGGTCAAAGGGGTGTACAAAAAGGTGTTTAAATTGAAGGCAATGGGAGGATATGGGAGGGATTGCTGGAGTCGAGGTAAGTTAAGTAACAGGAAAGCAAGGTTGCAGGTAGAAATAGAGGAGTTAGGAGAGATAGGAAAAAAGAAATATACACAAACATAATAACAAAATTAGGAGTAGAATCTCTTAGGGAAAGTTTATGTTTATATATGTCTGTTATGTATGTATATGTGTATGTATGTGTATGTATGTGTATATATGTATATGTTTATGTGTATATCAATACCAATGTATAAATATATCCATGCTCAATTATAGCCTTGGGGTGGCATGTAGAGGACAGAAAGGGGAAAAAAGAACAAAGTAAAAAGTGTACAGCAGAGAACAATAGAAAACCTATCAGGGAACAAAGAAAAGATAGCTTTCAGCTTAACATACAGAATTTAATATATAGGCCTTCTTGAAATAAGTTATTGCTATATATTTTGAATCTTCTATGTTCAGCTGTGCAAATGACATTTTTTTCTTTTCTTATTTTACATTTTAGTTTAATATTTAAGTTTATAATGTTTCTTTTTCTTTTTTTATTATGTATTTAAATTTTACTATTTGTCTAAAATAAAAAGTCAGGCCACAAGCATTTATTGAGCACCTGCTATGTACCAGCTAACAAATAATGGGCTTACTAACACTAATGCAATTTTGAATCCAAAATTATCCAAAAGTTATGAGAAGGATTCTCATTTGTGATTGACACTGAAGGCAATTACAATTGCACTTTGAATGAAAGCACAATACATATTAAAATCCGTTTTCCACCTAGAAAGTAACAACTTGGAAGGACCTCACTAATTTAGTTAAATTCTATTATGTTTATTTTTCAAGGCTATCAATATGGTATAGTTCTGCACCATACTCAAACTGCAGGGTCATCATAGGATTATAGATTTTAAACTGGAAGGGAACTTGGGTGCCACGTTTATCAGCCTTTACATTTTAAAGATCAGGAAACTGAGATGCAATTAAATTACTTTCCTAAAATCACACAGGCAATAAGCAGTAGATCTGTAATGTAGCCCAAGTCTCCTGATATAAGCAGAGATGGACATACTCTCTCGATTCTGCCATCATATGCAAGTGTTCCATTTCCATGTTCATGAACTCTTCAATTCCTTTACCTGATTATGATCTGTTGCCAAGGTAACTCTCCTTCTGCCTTGCAAATTTAGCCCTGCTTCTTCCTTCTCACTATGATCTCGAGTACTCCACCACCAGTTCTTTCAAGACTATCATGCCTGCACTGGCTGCACTCACCTCCCTTCCCTATCTTAACCCCTTGGTGAACCAGTTCAATTCCATGAGGTCATTTTCTCTCTAGTCCCTTTCTGCCACCCCATCCTATGAAAGATGTTGCCCTACCAACCCTCAGTCATGGATTAATCCCCCAATTGACTTCCTTTGTTCCTACTCACATTCTGCTGAATGAAGCTGAAAAAAAAACAGTGAAATTGTGCTGTCTACATCCACTACAAATTTGTGTTAATCATTTCAACTTGGCCTTCACTATGACAAAGCAATGCCTTTACACTTCCCTAATCAAGTCAGTATCCCACTCAGCACAATGACTTTTCCAAACCTTTTCATTCTTCCTCAAATATCCCATAGACCTCTCTTCAACCTCTTGCATTGTCCATCACCCTCTTCTTGAGATTCTCTTCTCTCTCAGTTCTATAACTCTTCATTCTCCTGGTTCTCCTTCTACCTTCAGATTGCTTTTTCTCAGTCTCCTTTGTGGGATCTTTATCCAACTCATGTCCACCAACTGTGGATATCTATTAAGGCTCTGTCCAGGGCCCTCTTCTCTTCTACCTCATACTATTTAGCTTGGTAATCTCATCAGCTTTCATGAATTCAATTATCATCTCTACAAAGGAATCTCAGATCTATCCATACAGCACTAACCTCTCTCTTGCTTTCCATTCTTAATTGCCTGTTGCCTGCTAGACATCTAGAAATGAGTGTCCCATAAACTTAAACTCAACATTTCCAAAACTAAATTCATTACCTTTCTCTCCCAAGCTCCTCTCTTCCTAATTTTCCTATTACTTTTGAGAGTTACCACCATCTTCCTAATCAACAAGGCTCACAACCTAAGTGTCAGTCATGACTCCTCATTCTCAGCTTTCCTATCCAATTTGTTGCCAAAGCCTCTCCTACGGTGGCTCCTGCGCTAAGCCTTGAATAACTGTAGGGGATCTTGGAGCTAAAGATAAGGAGATGGAACATTTAAGGCATGGGAGACAATCTTACAAAGGCACACAGCAGGACTTTAAATGCCATATGTGGTGAACAGCAAGGTCAGTTGGGCGGGCATCTAGAGTGCTTGAGGGGAAGCAATGTGAAATAAATCAAATATTTTCGAAATGTAAAGAAAGCAACATCAAGGTCATCAACATGTTGGGTAGCTCTCTGTGGAGGAGCTATTTCATAGGAAAGATATTGGTGGGATGCAACTGGCACAGATGAAGGGGAATGTACACATTGATGAGAAATTGGATTCATTTAAATATTGAATTATAGGTGTTCTTTTGATCCCCACATATAGACAGAATTCAGAGGATTCATAGGTTGTATAGGAGTAAGGAAGGAACTTGTGCAGACTGAGAGAGACTTGAATAGAACTTCAGGGCTTCAAAAACAATGGAATTTGTTAATAGACATACTTACGGATTATTCAAAAATAATCCAGTGCCTCATCTTCAATTATATTTTTTAAAATTAATTTTCTTAATTAAGAAATTGTTTAGATCAAAGACAACTTAAAGTGGGTTTAAAATTAACTTATTTTGCAAGTATTGGGTATTTTGAAACCAATTTCATTGGTTTAAATCCTTGACAAGATTTCCCCCTGACTGAGAGAGACATCTTCTGCTTCTGTGGAGGTAAGCCAACCTCAATTTCAATAAGCCAACTCTTGGAATGTATAAAAGGAGTCAGAAGACCTTGACCTTAGTCCTGAGCTTTCATTAACAGGCTGTGTAACATATTTGACAAGTAACAGGTCATTTTTCTCAGCTGTAAAATGGGGATAATGATCCCTGCCTACTTGATATGGTCACAAAGTTGTAGTGAGGATAAAATGCATATGCAAGTTCTATGGAAAGCATCAAGATCCATACAAATGAAAAGTAATTAGCAGCAGCAATTGTATAGAACTAAGTAACAACCAATGCTTAGGCAAAGGAGAAAAAGATTTCTCAAAAAGAAATGGACGTCCTTTAAGTTTCTCACAGCAAAATGTAAGATCCTTTAGAGGAGGGATTGTTTCATTTTTTATTTATGTTCTCTAGCTCATGACACAGTGCCTGGGACATAATGGGCATTTAATAACTGCTTTTGAATTGACTGATTACTTGACTGATGCCAGGGTGTTAAGTAAACCCAATATCATCATAGCTTTGGCTTTTGGTCAGTTCCAAAGAAATCATAAACATGTCAAAAGTGGGACCCAGAGTGACCTGACACTGAAAACAAAGCAAGATAATATTTCTCAGAGTCATAACTAGAACCGGAATAGTACAAACTGTACTCAGGAACAGCAAAGGAAATAGTTCTCTTGGACAAATTTTTAGAGGTTGATGGGGAGCAGGATAGTGCTTACAGCCAGTGTCCTAGATGAGTCGATGCCTCATGCTCTTGCTGTCTATTCCCCTGACATACAGTGGTAGTGAGACTACAAGGGTGAATCACAGTAAAAGGAAACAGGAATATGTGTGGACCCTTCATGTCAGCAGGGAAGGGCATCTACCCAACCTGATTCATAGACCCATCGTAAGTTTCCACTAATATCATCTTTGTGCTATGGTAGGATATCCTAGCTTTACCACTCCCTGCCTGGAACTGGACCTCATCTGTTATCAGCTTGAAGAGGGAAAGCTGATTGGTAACATATATACCAATAAAACATAAGACAGAGTGGATGGATGGATGGATGGATGGCAAAGGATATTAGACATTACTCATACACACACAAAACTCCACCATCACCACCATTACCACTACCACCATCCAGCCTTCTGGAAGCAACAACACATGACCTGACAATGTTATCATGCTCCAAGACCGAGTGGCCACATCAATCCTGCACAGTGTAAGGCAATACCATGTTGGTCTGTGACCTTTATTTCTCCATTGGAGGCCCTGGGACAGTTGCCAGACAAAATGCTTTCAGCTCCCTCAAAATCTGTTGCAATAGGACAAAGCCCCCTTCCCTCTACTCTAGTTAAGACTCTGATAGTCACTTTGGACCATTTCCCTGCTTCATAATAAAATTTCACTTTTGTAACCTCTAAGCTCTTTGCTAGATACTAGAGTTCTAGGTCTTAAGAAAATGAAAGGCCTGTTTAATGAAGTGCAACTGTGTCATATACACATCATTTCTCCCATAAGTCAGAAGGAGAAATACTGTTCTACTCCCAGTAAAAACTGGAACAATTCCCAGAGAAAACAAAATTTAGCACAATTTGGGCAGTTAGGGTAACTAAGGCTGCAGTTAGGACCAAAGTTTTTCCTTTTTTAATAAATAAAATTATATTGATATCTTTCATTTTAATGTTGATTAAATTGCCCCTGTATTCCTCTTAGAGAGTCATACTACATAATAGTTTACAAAAGAAAAAAGTGGGGGAAATCAGCAAAACTAATTAATATATCAAAGAAATCTGACAATATATGCAATGTTCCACATCCATGAACCCTATCCTCATCTCTGCAAATTATGTTAGCCCCCAACAACTCTGAACTGCTGTGCCCAAGGAATCCACCAGCTTCTGCTTTCCCAGTAGCAGGAGTTATAGCGAGTCTGACCACTTTGTAACCATTAAGGCACTGCAGGAACAAGAATTAATATTGTGACTCTAATTATCATTAGGATATTAGTAGTCAGACAGGAAAATTCTTAGTGATTATTTGTTTTTCTTTTATTAAATTATTATTCCACAGTACTAGGAGAATTAACCTGCTGGGTAAAAAGTCAGGAAATTGTTGATGTTAATTATTCATGCTTTATGGTTTCTCTTCAGGTGTGCCCCTGGTTACTATGGAAACCCCTTACTGATCGGGAGCACCTGCAAGAAATGTGACTGCAGTGGAAATTCAGATCCCAACCTGATATTTGAGGATTGTGATGAAGTTACTGGCCAGTGTCGCAACTGCTTACGGAATACCACCGGATTCAAATGTGAACGTTGTGCCCCTGGATATTATGGGGATGCCAGAATAGCCAAGAACTGTGCAGGTATTTTATTCCAAATTCCCATACGGTTCCATGGCTTTCATATACATGTCCACTTGGAAAACAATGATTACCCCATTAAAATGATAGATTTACCTCATTGAAACCTGGCAGCTGCCACCTTTTAGCCTTTCCCTATGTAACACTATCTTCTGCATAAAGTGCTTCACAATTTCATCAATGGTAAATATTCTTGCCGAGATGACTTGGATATGGTAGAAGATTAAACAAGTTTCATAAGCTAGGAAACTGATACAAATAAGCCTGGGCAGAATATTTCTTCTTATATATTCATTGTTGCTATTCAACCATTTCAGACTCTCCATGACTCCATTTGGGGTTTTCTTGGCAAAGAAATCTTTTGTGTAAGATAGATAAACACAGCACACTGGAGGGCTGCTAGTACAGATTTACTCTTGCTTTGGTCATACAGGAAAGACACTAAGAAGGGGTTCATAATCTTACTTTAGTCTAGTTTTCCCAGAAGAAGACTGATGATAACGGAAGCACAAACTCCTACAGCATTCTCTAATCACCCTTCTCACGGGGGCTAGTGAGAAGGGGGGCAACTACCCCTACATCTCAATGGGGTCAATCGAGATAGGCATCCCTGGTGCTTCTCCTAAATCCTTTCAAGCCTCAATGGGAGCCAACTGAGGCAAACGCAGATTCCCTGCAAGCCTTGATGGGGTCTGATCGAGGCATGTACAGCATTGCAGCTTGTTTTCTCAACTCTAAGGTCGTCCCCCAAGCCTCAACACACAGCATTTGTGCATTCAACCCTAAGGGTTCCCCATTCACTGTCTAAGTGTCCCCATTCACCTGTTTTATAGGCTAATGGACAAAGAAGGCATATTGCCAGCAATAGCATCACAAGTTTACCTCACCTCATCCCTCTATCCACTACGTAGCCACAGTGGATGTTTATATTATTTACCATTATATAACTATGCACAAGCATGGTGGAGATGTTTTGAACCATAGCTGTGGGAACTTTTATCTAGTACTTGGGAACCAGAAATTGTTATGGCTATGGATCCTGAGAAACTGAAGACTGAGAAATAATAACAAGAATTCACTTTACACACACTAAAATAATTCACCTTACATACATTTTGCCATTTCCTTCTCCAACTCATTTTACTGATGAGAAAAACGAGGCCGACAGGGTTAAGTGACTTGCCCAGAGTCACACAGCTGGTAAGTATCATGTCTTCCTGGCTCCAGACCACTGCACCATCTAGCTACCTTATTCTCAGCTGTTTATATCCTTCTAAATCTGGTCAAAGGTACTGAGAAAATGCAAAATGATTTTGTAAGGCTTTTTGCATTTATCAAATGGAAAAATTGGATGAGTTTTTTATTGATACTGGTCAATTTTCCCAAGATGTTCAAATCTTCCTCTGTTTTCAGTGACACAAGAGAGACCTGAGGGTAGGAAGTGGAATACTGAATATTCTTCCATATCTCTCTTTCCAAAATTATAATTGAGAAATATTTCAGTAATACTAAAAGAAATATTCCTAATTTGAATTTAACTAGAACCCAGTAGAGAAGCTAAGCTTTTCATGGTTTTTCTATGTGCTGCATCAGGTAAGCTGTTTCAGATGGTTTCCTTTAAGAATAAAAAAGAATATGATTATATATTTCTTGGTTTTTTGTGGAGCAGATAATGGAAGAGGAGAAGCAAGCAGGGAATGAAAATAGAACTTAGATATAGACATGGAAGACACCTCAGAAGCCATATAGGTCAACTCTCACATTTTACAAATAAAGAAATTAAGACTTGATGAGGTCAGATGATTTACCCAGGCAATAAATGTTAGAGGCAGTATTTGAACTGAGGTTTTTCTGATTCTGGAGCTTACCACCTTACTATTTAATACTACTATGAACAATTCTTACCTGAATGAGAGATTGTCTTACTAAAGCTATGTGACTAAAAAGAAAAGAAAAAGCCAGAAGGAAAACAAATAAACATGCATGACCTAGAAAAGACAGAGAAGATAAACCCCACAAGCTGAAAAGTCTAAAGTTAATGGCAGACCCAAAAGCATAAACTTGGAAATGAACGAGACCAAGCCATAGGATTGTGCCAGTTCACACTAGACAGGAAGAAAAAAGCTGAACTAAGACTGGTGATAGCCAAACTGAAGTCATAAATAGTGATAATGGCCTGCATTTATATAGCATTTAAGAATTTGCAACATTGTATTATATTGTTCAGTGAAGAATTATAAATGACTTAGCTATTCTCAGCAATAGAATGATCCAAGACAATCCCAAAGGACTAATGATGAAATATACTATTTGCCTCTAGAGAAAGAACTGATATTGACTGAATACAGACTGAAGGTGCTGTTTTTCACTTTCTTTTTTCTCTTTTATTCTAATCTTCTTGTACAAAATGACTAATAGGGAAATGTTTTACATAATTGCACATGTATGACCTATATCTGATTTCTTACTGTCTCAGGGAGGGGTAAGGGAAGAGATAGAACTTGGAATTCAAAACTTGAAATAAAATTGTTTAAAAATTGGGGAAAAAAAGAATTTGCAAAATGCTTTTACAAACATTACCTAACTTTATACTCACACTAACTCTGGGGACTAGATGTTTTTATTATTCCTATCCTACAGATGAGGAAACTAAAACAGACAGAGATTAGTTGATTTGACCAGGGTCATACTAATAAGTGTTTGAGACTGGATTTGAACTCAGGTCTTTCTGGCTCTAGATCTAACACTTTATCCACTGTACCACTTAGCAGTCTCTGACCTCAATATCTCTTTTAAGATTTTCATTAAGCTCAGTCTAACCTACAAGATAGCAAATTGTTGTTAGATCAGCTAACTTTAAAAATATTCTGCAGCAGTAAGTTGTGTTATTCCTGAACTGATTAAGAAATCTTCATTTTATGGAGTAGCTAAAACATCATAAATGTGTTATCTCTTTGAAGCTAATTTTCTAGAGCCACCAAGCTGTCACAAATCCTTAACATAGTTAAGAGGTAGGAAAACTTACACTTTTATTCAAGTACAGAAAGGTCACCATGCATTTTTTAAAATTTTGTAAATGAGATCCTACTTTTATGCATGGTGAAGGATAGCCTAATGGGTTTCTGGGGTTGGTTTTGTTTGATTGATTTTAAATTTCAATTAGTGAAATTCAAAGAAGTAAAATGACAGATAAGCAATGGGAATCCTGTCATTTCAAAGCAATCCAAATATATCAGTTATGCTTATAACTGGTTTTTAAGATCTCTTCAATGTCCATAGAAAGATTTGAAGGTGAAGTGTCTGACTTGCCCAGGTTAACATACCACAAGAGCTTATGTCTATTCCTCTGAGTCCTCTCTGTAGCTGCCATATAGATAATCACTGCTAATGTCTGGAATAAATTAGAAAGAATTTTTCACTCAGAAAACAGGGTCTACTTTTGCCCAGTTACATGGCCCACAGTAAGATGCAAGGAACATAGAATATTGTGGAACATAGAATATTGTGGGAGCCAAGCATTTATATAGTCTAGTCCAAAGGTTCTTAACATGGAATTCATGGAGCCCCAAGGCATCTGTGAATAGATTTCAGGGGTCTATGAACTTTCATGGGTTTTAAAAAGTTTATTTCAATACAATTGCCTTCTTATTATTTTATATGTTTAAAAGAATTCTGAGAAAGGGTACATAGGCTTTACCAGACCATCAAGGAGATACATAACACGCAAAAAAATGTTAAGACCCCCAGGTCTAGTTGGATTCAGGAAGAACTAGGGTTAGAATCCTTAATAATTTATTAACTTTTTCCCTCAATAAAAAAATTCTCCAGGAGATAGCTACATTCTTTTTTTAAATATACTCCTTTTCTCTGTGTGACGATTAAGGTGGACTGCCTGGTAAGATATCATAAAGTCTTGTTGTGAGCCCCATCAAAGAACGCATATGTACACAGATGCAGAATGTGAATGGCAAACATGAAAGTACCAGTTATTTCTCCCATTGAGTAATAAATCCAAAATCCTTGTTCTTTGTTTTTATTTCCACAGTATGCAATTGCAGGGGAGGACCATGTGACAGTGAAACTGGAGAATGCATTGAAGAAAGTTTTGAACCCCCTACAGGCATGGACTGCCCAGCTATAAGTAAAAATAACAATACCTGATTGACTAACCCACACTTTCTCTAATATCCTGCAGTTGTGGGCTTCTAAAAAGTGCATCAGTATTAGTCTCTCTCAGGAACACTTGAGACTGTGATATTAATCCTGTCTGTATACCCTTTGGCATAATGGACCACAAATAGAAGTACATGACTAAACATATCCAGGGCTCATATTAATACCAGTTTACAAATAAGGGATTTTTTTTCAAGGTTCTTTTAGGTCCGGCATGTCAATGGAGGTGGCCATTTCAAAATTGTAACAAATTGATGATTAAACACTTTGAAACTCATGAGACTGTTGAAGCAGATGCTAAGTTTAATTTTATTTTAGATTTCACTATCCATCCATATTCCAGTATGTCCTCAGTTCCCAAAGTAGTAGTTAGTAGTAGTGTGTGGTAGCTCAGAAACTCTGGTAGATCCTACCATTCAGGAAAGTTTCTGAGTATGAGTTGATGGCAAGCAGACTATCAACCAGTCTAGCTAAGTTTGGAAAAGCCCATTGATAATCTTAGCCAGATGATCAATTATATGTCAGCCACAGCAACACAAGCAAATCCTCTTTTCATTGATAGAAGATCCATGATGTCCCCAGGGGAGCAGTCCCCATATGGGGGAATTTGTGGATCTCTGGAGTATTTCTTCATAATTCTTTGAAGATCTCAGTATGATTTATAGGTACTATCTCACAATATGTTTTCTTTCTAAGGAGTCATGGGACAGCTATTAATAATAACACTTTGCACCTGTGTAAGAATTCAGTTTGTAAAATGCTTTGTGATGTTTTCTCACTTAATCTTCACAATGATCCTGAGAGGTAAGCTGAGCAAATATAATCATCCTCATGTTGCAGATGAGGAAATTGAGGAGTGAAATGACTCGCCCCAGGTTGTACAAATGGAGAAATTGAAATAGCAGATTATGGGACCCCTCCAAAATCAGATCAGATTTTGAGTAGAACCAGGAATAAAATTCAGAGTTCTGAATCTCTGGTGACTTCATTCTTCATTGACTCATTTCTCTTTCCCTAGAGATTTAAAAACTAATGAGTGTACACACACACACACACACACACACACACACACACACACACACACACACTAACAGAAAGGTTTCCATTTAGGGAGTTTTTTCAGACTTTATGATTAAAATAAAAATCCACCAGGAATAAAAGATTGAAATAAACAGTGACAAGAAAGATAGTCTTAATTTGAAAGTCATTGCTTTGCTAACAACTTAGGATTTCAGCTGAGGCTGGAGTAGAGGTTATTTGTGAGACATATTAAGAGGACCATGGAAAGCCCCACCTACCCTCAAACTACCTCCCTTATTGGTTGGCCTTCATGCCAGAAATTCTCAAGAATGGACTCCCTTTTCATAACATCATCCAAAAAGAGACCTTCGGTTAAAATGTAAATATCTTACCTGAGACTTAACACATTAACAACCATTAACACGTTAACACGGACTAATCCATGCTCTCAAAGGTAAGGGAGATTTGGTGTGGGTGACACATGGGAAATACGGATTTCTAGACAAAGCAGATTCCATCAGGAAAAGTGGAAATTATGACATATTTTTGAGGATACGAGCAGGATACCTGGAAACATATTGACAGCACAGGAGAGGACTCCAAATTGGGTACCAATCAGCAGAATGAAGTGAGGAGGAATTCTGTGAAAGAAGAACATCATCTGCTACACAATTTTGCCTGGGCCCAATCCTAAGTAAAAGTTTCCTCTTTCTCAGGAAAAGGGAGTGAGTTTCTTAAGTGAAGCCCTAATGGATCTTTTCTGCTAAGAAGATATCACTGATAGAAAGAATTTTTTTAAAAGTGTATGAGGGACAAACGGAGTCAACTCAGGGATATAAATAATCACCTTCACTCTTTATAGCTGAACAGATATTCAGAGAGGCTGTCTGAGAGGGGGGAGTGGTTCCACCAACTGATGATTAAAATTAAACTTCTGAGAGGTCATATACATATATTTTAATCCATAAAACTACCCACTTATTGCCAAGAGAAACTGAATGAAGTGTTTCCCTGTTCTCTTCCACACGTTCCCCCAAACTTTATGTTGCCATTCTATGATTCCTTTTTGCCACCAAAGTTCATTTTAATCTTATTGCATTCATCTAAAAATATTTTCCAGGAGGAACTGCCTAAAATTAGCTGATTTTCCTCATTTGTATGTGGGTCCTACATCCTTCTTATCATCCTTATCATCATCAGTAGGCATTTATTATGCTCCTACTATGTACCACTCATTATATTAAATACCAAGGATACAAAGAAATACAAAACTTTACACTTTAATGTGAAGGAGGTATGCAAACAACTATGTGCATAGAAGACATGTACCATGTAAACGGGTTGACCATGGAGATTAGGAGCAATTTCAATGAGAAAGATAGAAATCTACTCTGGATTTTTTTTTTTTAATGAGAGCAATAAGAGTCAAGAAAATATAGGTGTGTGATGCATGACCTAGCAAAGTCAGAATGCTTTCAATTTTCAATTGCATAGTAAGAGAAAATGGCATTTTCCCATTTTATCACCAGGCTGCGACAAATGTATCTGGGATTTGACTGATGACCTACGATCAGCAGCTCTTGCTATCGATGACAGCAAATCAAATTTGTTGAGTGTGTCATCTGGAGTAGCTGCTCACCGGCATGTAAATGAAATCAATTCCACTATTTACCACCTTAAGGTATGTTGTGATTATGGGTCTTTGGCTATATTTCCATTTTAGTCTTATAAGATAAATCCTATCAAAACCACTTAGACCCGTTCTGATTTCTCAGAGCTTAGCTGGCCTAGGAAAGTCATGCAAAACAGATTGTACGCATAGGTATGCACTAGGCCCATGGGATTTAGAGTGGGAAGGAACTTTAGAGATCATCTAATATAATCCTCCTTTTCTAAAGAAGGAAATTGGCTCCCAGAGAGGGAAATGACTTAGTCAAGGTCAACTAGAGAGTGCCAGAGCTAAGCAGGGGTGGTGCTGAAGCAAGTTTATAGAGTTAATTTTTAAATTTCCAGTGTGAGCATTTATACTTCAGAAATCAGCATATACTACAAATAAGGACTGATTGTATCATATATTTTTTTAATTAGACATAAGAAAGTGATGTAGAAAATGTTAATAATGCAAATTAAACTTAAGTATATTAGATACTTTTTTTTTGGAGAGCTAGTTGTTAAACATTTGCCAGCATACCCCTGATATTGAGGATTGAAAACAGATCCTCCTACATGATCTTTCCACTTGACCAGCTTCATATACCTTGGGCTGCTCACAGTGACAAAAGGTATAAGGAAAATGGTTAGGAGCTGCAAATATGACTAGTCAAGACAAGAGAAAACTTTCCTCTCAATGTTTTTCCTTAAGGAGTTCCAATTAAGCAACTTCAATAAAGGGATTATCTTAGTAGAATTTAAATTGACCTCAGTTTCCATGGTTATCCATTAAGATGAGGAGCCCCCCTCATTTTACAGGTGAGTTAACTAGAGTTCATAGAGGAAATTGATTTACACTCATTAGAGGTAGTACTTTTGCTCTTTAATTTCTCCTTTGATTGTACTACAATATCGATAGGGTCATTATATCTTGTTTTATCAATTAGCTAACACTTGATGTTGCCAGAGCCTCAACCTGAACTCTGAGTCCAATGCAACAATTCCTAGATGATACTATACAGTTATACCTTCTACAAACACTTGATGTTGCCAGAGCCTCAACCTGAACTCTGAGTCCAATGCAACAATTCCTAGATGATACTATACAGTTATACCTTCCACATTATGATTTTCCCCAAAATGGTTTCAATATATTGCAGGTGGGCATGAGAAATTACTATAAATGGTAATTTGGGGGTAATTTTGTGGACAAACAACATACGAAAGCTATCATATGACAGAAAAAGTTTAGAAACTTGGAAATGAATAAAATATGCCTATATAAGTCCAAATTTTACAATAAGGTGCTGTAAACACCCCATAAAAGAAAAAGAAAAAATTCAGACTTCTCTGGTATGAAGAGAGGGCCAAAAAATTTTATGTGGCTTTTCCAGATCATGTCACCACAGCTCCCCTAACTCCTGCAACATGGAATAGATAGCTATTATAAGCTAAGACCCTAGAAGACAGAAGAGGAAAGTATCAAATCATAGTAGCATTAGATCTGAATCTGTCTTAGAGAATTATCTCCTTTATGATAAACTAGGGAGAGATGAATTTATAAACTCCATTTTCCATTGATCCTGGAAGCAAATTCCCAGGATGACCTCCTACCCTGCAATTCTCCAACTTTTATACTAGCAGGAGTGAATTTAGTACCTCCACTTAATCAGTCTTATAAGAACATTGCTTTATGAATATTTCAGAAAAACTGATGCATAAGTTGGATCAAATCTTTCAAAACACATTTTCCCCCACAGGCAAAGGTTTCAGAAAGAGAAAACCAATACCTCCTAAGAAAACTACAAATCAGTGATGCTGAGAATGCAATGAAGGGTCTTCTATCTGATTTGGAGGAACTAGCTGAAAAGGTACGTGTTCATCTCTTGGAATCACTTTCAGAGATAGAGCAAAATCTGGGTAAATGCAACAATTTATGTTATTATTCTTTAAATGGACTCACAGCTCTAGACCAAAAGAAAAAATAATCTTTAACTCAGGTTTGGAAATGAGCAGTAGCCCAAATATTTTAAAATTAATTAGAGTCAACCATGAGAAATTCTCTCATTTATCTTCTCCTGTTGCTTGGTCTTTTAGAAGCTTGTTTGTGGAGAAATGAGTAGTATCTTTGCTGCATATGCTCCTGTTCTCTTATTCCAGCGATCAGTAGGGACGGCTAAGTGAAGTTATTAAGAAAAAGTGATATCAATAAAAATGGTTTAGCCCAATGCAGATTTTTCTGGGATAGAATTACTACTGACCAGTTTAACATTTCACTGTTAACATTTCACATACAAAGAGTATGCCATAGAGAAGATAAAAATATAAATGATGTGTAGATTGATTTTGCAAAAAATCATAATTGTATTTTAAATGCTACCTCGTTGTCTTAAGAAAATGACAATGGAAAGAGTCAGAGTGGATAGACTATAAGGTTAGTTGGATGGTTAGTTGGTTTTTAATTAATTGATTTCAATAATGGGGGTGGGGGATGGTGAACCAGACTTGTTTTTACACTTTGTAAAGTTTTAAGCTAAAATTAAAAGTACCATCTTATTATTTTTCTATAAATCAAGATTTTAAAGACTATAACTTGTTTTTTAACATTTGAAATGCTGATCTCGTTAGGAGCATACTTCCCCAAAATGTAAATTGTACTAAAATGTAAATTGGCCCTTCGAGAACCTGCTACTTTCAGATGCAACAGTTAAGAATTAAAAGTTTTAATTGATTCCTTGGAAATTAGTTGGGATTTTCTGTCGGTGTTTGCCTTATAGAAAGGGAGATCTTGATTTAGGATTTGCAAACCAAATATCTCTTTCACTACTTGGGAAAGTAAGCCCAAATAAATAAATTTAGAATGATGGCTCCCAGACAGCTTGCACAAGCAAAATCTTTCCTCTCTAGTGGTATTTGAAAGGTTGTGAAATTAATGGAGTGGAAGACCAAAATAGAGATACAGTCATTTCTTCACAGAATACACTCTCTTTATTATTCCTTTACTTCATGTCATAGCTAGGAGCTTCCCAAATGGGTCTGAGCTTATAGGAAAGATGAATTTTTTCCAAAAATAGTACATCCAGCATCTTAAATCCTGATCTGCAATTGCTACATTTTCCTTGTTTCTTTTAAAGTTCCATGATTCCGCCAGTGTGATCATTCGTTCTACTAGCACATTCCCAACTCTTAGATGCCCTAGTAAATTGTTTTCATGAGTTTCTGTGGTCAAAATATTTTATCAAGTGGTGGCCAGTCTCGACTAGAGAAATGTTGGATTTAGTATTGGAAGGTATTTTAGAAATCATCTTGTCCAGGACCCTTATTTTCCAGATGAGGAAGCCAAGATCCAGAATGTATTTTCCACATGTAGAGAATAAGGTCCTAACTTAAATTTATCATATTCTAAGCCCCTTCTACAAACAAGGAACTATTTCAGGGATTGGGAATATAAAAATAACCAAGTCCTTAATCTCAAAGAATTTACTGCCAGGTGAGAAGATTCAACATGTTCACAGATCACTATAGTCTTGTACCACAGGGTGCTACCATAGGGCATGATGGAGCTGTAGACAAAGAGCTTGAGGAAGATTTGAGGAGAGAGAAAACACTTTTGCCTGGGGAATATTAGTCAGTGAGTCAACAAGAATTTATTAAGCCTTGACCTTGATCAAGGTCAGCTACCATACTGATGGTAAGTTCTTCAGTTTGAAAAGGCTACAAGCCAAGACCAAAGTGGAGGGGGTGTTGGTGCATGATTTTCTGTTTGCAGATGATTGTGCACTCAATGCAGATTCTGAAGCTGAGATGCAACAAAGTATGGATCAATTCTCTGCTGTCTGTGCTAATTTGGGCCTAATAATTAACACCAAGAAAGCACAGGTGCTCCATCAGCCACCACCACACCATCTATATGTGGAACAAAAAATACAGTTACAACAAATGGAGAAGTTTTGAATGCTGTGGATAAGTTCACTTACCTTGGTAGTATACTTTCCAGGGATGTCCACATTGACAATGAGGTTGTTAGAGGTTGTCAAACACATTGTCAGAGCTAACTCAGTGTTGGGGAGACTCTGAAGAAAAGTATGAGAGAGAAGAGGTATTAGACTGACTTCCAAACAAGGTCTACAGAGCTGTTGTGCTGACCTCATTTTTGTATGCCTGTGAAACATGGACAGTCTACTAGCATCATGCCAGGAAACTGAATCACTTTCATTTGAACTGTCTTAGGAAGATTCCAAAGATCATCTGGCATGATAAGGTACCTGACACTGAGGTCTTTGCTCGAACTAAACTGCCTAAACTAAACTTCATTCAAACTATACTTCAGAGAGCACAACTCTAATGGGCTGGCCACGTTGTTCAATCCAAAATGTATGCTTGCCAAAAAGACTATTTTATGGAGAGCTCACATGGGGCACGCAATCACATGGTGGTCAGAAGAAGCTATCCAAGGAAATTCTCAAGTTCTCTCAAGAACTTTTGATTTGATTCTGCAACGTGGGAGATACTGGCACAGGACTACTCAACATGGCATACCCACATCAGAAAGGGTGCTGTGGTCTATGAGCAAAGCAGAATTGAGACAGCACAAAGGAAATGTAGGATGTGGAAATTTGGAGTATCCACCCCAAATGTTCACATGGACTATTTGTACCCAATCTGTAGTAGGGCATTCTGAGCTCATATTGGTTTGATCAGCCACAATTGGACACAATGAAACTTGAGTTTATCATGGTGATGTCATTTTGGTCCTCTTCAAGAACAAAGGACAATAACCATTTACTAAACACTTACTGTATTCCAGGCCCTGTGCTAATTGCTGTGAATGTAAAGGCAAGAATAATTTCTTCCTTCAAAGAACTTTCATTCTAATGGAAAGCCAACATTTAAACAACTGAATGAGAGAGAGAGGAGAGGGATGGAAGGAAGGAAGGAAGGAAGGAAGGAGAGATAGATATTCCAAAGTTTAATCATTTGAGAGGCATTGATTCATAACAAAAAGCTCAACTAGTGTCAACAGCAAATTTAAAGGTACATGCTGTTCAGATTCAACATCAGGAGCTAGAAGAGATGATAGGTTTATATTTAGAAAAGACCTCATTGTCCAAGTAGTTCAATCCACTCATTTTGCAGATGAGGAAATTGAGATACTGGGCTTAAAGTAACTTGTGCAACATCACCTAAGTAGTAAATCTCTCCCTCTCCCTCTCCCTCTCCCTCTCCAAGGAGCAATGCTCTTCACTGAAAACTCTTTTAAACCCCTAGGAGTCTGTGGAATCCCTTGACATTTTTAGATGCATTTAAAGAAAATTTCACTGGAAAAGGATTCTCCAAGGAAAATAACTGGCATTTGGATTTAAGTAAAGACAGAGAATCCCTTTGCATAGGCATCTACTTTTTTTTAAAGAACTATCTTAACTTGTTCACCCCAGCTATGAGAATTTGGCAAAGGATATCAGCATAAGATAAATACCGTATTTGTCTCTGAAAAATGCTCTTGGAATATAATATGGCAGAAAGAGAGAGAGAGAGAGAGAGAGAGAGAGAGAGAGAGAGAGAGAGAGATGCTATGCTGTGCTATGCTGGCTTATGAAGGGGTTTACAATTCTATAGAAAGATCCCCCGAAAGTACACTGGTAATATGAGTCATGTCCCTGTTGTTAAATTTCTTATCCCTTTAAAATAATATATTTAAAATTTTTAAGTTATAGGCATATTTGTGTAATGAATCCCCTGGGCCCACTTCCCCAATTCATTCTTATACTGACAAGTTGTTATCCCAAAGAGGTTGCTACTACCACGTTGAAGGTTCTGAGAGTAATCCTATATATGGAGAGCTATCCTCCTATCACTGCAGCATACCAGATCTCACCAGTGTGTTCACCAATCAGCCAGTAGACATAGTTAGCTGGAAACAAAAACATTTATTCATAAGTGGCATAATAATAACTACTTAGAAAGCATTTTCTCCAAGACTGGAGCAGCCTCTCCTGCAAATATACACGGAATCCTGGATGAAAGAGTGAATTTAAGTTTGTGGTTCAAGGATAGTGGGGCACATATGTAGCCAAGACAGCACACAACTCCAGAACTATAAGGTCTTATTGTGCTTTCTTTCTCCAGAGGGGCCTCACAAAGTTTGCCACGAGATTCATTCTGTTGTTTGGTTTAATTGGCCTGGATAAATGAGTTTATCTATTGCTTTTGTTGTTATCATTCAGTCATGTCCAACTCTTTGTGACTTCATGGACCATAGCACATCAGGCCCTTCTCTCCTCTGCTCTCTCACAAAGTCTGTCCAACCTCATGTTTGCAGCTTCCATACACTATCGGTCCATCTGATCCCCTACTATCTCCTTTTCCTTCTGCCTTCAATCTTTTCCGTCAGGATCTTTCCCAGTGAGTCCTGTCTTCTCACTATGGGGCAAAGTATTTAAGTTTCAGTTTCAGTATTTTTCCTTCCAAAGAATAGTCTGAATTAATTTCTTTACATTTTGACTGATTTAATCTCCTTTCTATCCATCAAATGTCTACTACTTGGCTAGGTCAAACAAAGTTGCATGAGGCTGAACTTGCCCACGGGATTACAGTATTCTTTTCAGCAAAAGAAATAACCCTTGGCCTAGAATTAGCAGAAACCTCTTATCTCTGAATCCCTCAGAGCCTTGACTCCAAGATTTGTCACATTGAGGTAGGAGATATAACCTCTCCTGTTGAATAGTTCTTCCTGGCTCAGTGTTACAGTTTGATTATATTTCCCATACTTCTTTTGAGTCTTGTGCAATGAGTGGCTGTTGTCAAAGGTGGGTAGGCAGTTTGCTTCTTTGGGGTCATTCACTATCTTGTTGACCTCTTCATGTGAATTGGGCTATCCAAGCATCTGATGGTCCTTCTCCTTAAATTCATTAACCTTCTTGAATACTAAATAGGGTAGAGAGAGTCATATGCATGCTTTATGTAATTTTACTAAAAATTTCAATAATCTAATGTTTGAATTATTATATTTCATGTGCATTAGGGAAATTTGGCATTTTGGTATATCTCATCCTTTATAAAAGAAGATTCCCCTTTTGGAATGTAAATTATCACATCTGCATTTACAGTCAAAATTCTGAATATTTTTTTTAACATCAGGCTTTCATAAAGCAAAACACTTGTGTATTTCAGCATCATAGACTCTCTATTACATATGCTCTCAGAGGCCAACCAATGGTCATCCCAAATTTTGCTTAAAGGTCTACAGGAAATGAAAAACAATTACCTTCCGAAGTAGCTCATTACATATATGGAAAGCTATCATTGCTAGGATTGTTTTCCTTTGTATTAAACCAGTTTGCTTTCTTCTCCCCCTTAATTGCCAGTCATTGTTACTGAACTTGCCTTTTTGCAATTGCTTCTTGGTCGTTGGGACCAAAATCAAATCAATAAGATGTATTTGAAAGAATGCTAGATTTAGAATAAGGACTTAGGTTCAGATCCTTCATCTACTACTCACTGTATGAGCTTAAACTTTCTGGGGCTCCATTTCCTCATCTGCAAAATGAAGACATTTTGGACTAGATGACTTCTAAAAGCCCTTCCAGTTGTAAATGTATGATTCTGTTATCTCGTCCCCTAATCCCTTTTTCAGATAATCCCTATTTTTTTCAGATACTTAAAGACAACTATCATGTTTTCTTCCAGGCTAAATATTCTCAAGTCTTTCAACCTTCAGAAGCATGATCCTCATGTTCTTCATTGCCCTAATGGACTTCCTTTTCCCATTAATTGCCCTTCCTTAAATGTCCTACCCAAAAAGGAATCTCGTACTCCATATGTAGACTGACCAGGGCAGGGTACAACTTTTCCTTCATCCCCCTAGTTCTGGCTTTTGGAGCTCCCATATTACAATGCTGAGCAGACCTCTCAAGACTCATAAACCATTTTAGACAAACTGCTGCCAAGTTATGTCTTCCTGACCTTGTACTTGTGTTGCTGCTGTTCAGTTCTTTCAGTTGTGTCCAACTCTTCATGACCCTACTTGGGGTTTTCTTGGCAGAGATACTAGAATTGTTTGTCATTTCCTTCTCCAGCTCATTTTACAGATGAGGAAACTGAGGCAAACAGGGTTAAGTGACTTGTCCAGTGTCACACAGCTAGCAAGTATCTGAGGACAGATTTGAACTCAGGTCTTCCTGACTCCAAGCCCCTACTTCATCACCTAGCCGCTGAAGATGGAAAAAGCACTAGCTAAGAAGTCATAGTACCTGGGTTCAAATCCTCCTCTGATACAACTACCAGTGTGACCTGAGGCAAATCACTTAATCTCTCAAGACTGTAGTTTTTCACCTATAAAATGAGGAAATTGAACTAGGTAGTCACTGTGGCCTAGAGCTATTATTCCATCATCCCATGATGTTTTATTTATTACTATTAAATTTCATCTTATTCAATTAGCCATGGTCACCTCCAATTGTCTTGACTTTTGATTTTTGATAACTCTGGAGGAAAGAGCAATGCTGACACCTTTGCATAGTTCTGCCTCACTTAAATCCAATTCACCAGCAGGTCCAGATATCACCCTTGTGACATCACAAACAAGTCAATTAGCCAAGTGTTCTGACCCATCCAGATCTTTTTGAATCTTGATTCTCACTCAGTATGTCAGTTACCTCTCCCATCTTTTTATCACCTGAAAACTTAGTTAACTTGTCATCTGTTCCTTAATGGCAAATCATTGATGGAATATGTTAAATGTCACTCCACCTCCAACCTCTATCCAAGTTGATACCAAAATATAAATGACTACTTTTTGGGTCCACCAGTTGAACCAGTGCTGAATCCATATAGCTAATATCTAATCCATACCTCTCCATCTTTCTCATAAAAATAATTTGAAACAACAAATGCTTTGATAAAATCTAGTTATGCCAACAGTATTCAACTCACCTGCCAAGCTAATGACTGTGTCTCAAAAACACCAGTGGCCTATTCTTAATGAAGTTGTGATAATAGTTAAGGGTGACCAATTACTTTCAAGGTGTTTGCTAGCTATCCCTTTAATAACAAGCCTAGAATGTTGCCAGGTATTGAAGTCAAGCTCATTAATCAATAGCACTCTATTATCTTCTCTTTTAAAAAACATCTGAACATTTGCCTTACTCCATCCTGCGTCATTTGTCCCAATCTCTTCAGTCTTTCAAACCTTATTGACAATGGCTCAACAATCACATCTACCACTTCTTTCAGAATTGTAGAATGATAGTTTATCCATGCCTGGTGTTGTGAACTCATTAAGGGTAGCTAAGTGCTCTATTATAATCTTCTTCCTCACCTGGAGTATTACAACATGATCATCAAGAAATGACCGAGAAAGCCAAGGCAACTAAAATAAACCATCTCTACATATTGTAACCAATAATTACACCTTTCAGGTAAATGCAAATCTGTCGTTCTTAGATACTGTGTTGTGAGGGATGAGTATAATTTTTTCTTCTACTGATGCTTAACTAATGAAAAAAGAGGTTGCAGTGCCCTCTTGTGCTTTTCTAAATGAAAATGTTTACTTGTATGTAAGCCTTGTATTGCTGCAGTCATTTTTAACATTTCAGTTGGAATCAAATGAGAAAATTAAAGATGCATCATTCAGTAATGATAGGGATGGAGCATTCTCCACAAGAGGATGTTACAAACCAAGAAAGTAGACATTTTACCTTCCAAACTGAGGCAAATTCAAATTGTAGTCAAAAATTTCTGTAATTTAATATTTAAAATGGAACTGGTTAAAAGGAAAGTCAATCTGAAGGTAAAATTTAGCACTTTTATTTCAGTATTGGGAGGAAAACCTTCCTAAGAATAGGAACTATGACAAGCATCTGCAAGAAAATAAAGACAAAAAGAATGACTTCATCAAATATATCAGGTTATACAAAGTAGCTTCTTTATAAGAGAAGGAAAACCAAAATACTCCAGAACATGATACCCTCTGTACAAACAAGACACATTTTCATGAAATCCATATCAGAGGACCTATTTCCAGGTCACAACAATTTAGTTCAAGTAAATCTGCATTAAGTAAATGCCTACTATGTCCCAGGCACTGTATTAAGTGCTAGATTAAAAGACAAAAAAAATGCAACATTTCATTGGGAAAGTTTTTCATATCATATTCACATTCTTGACTACCAGTGTAACCTTGTACAAATCACTTAACTTCTCTGTACCCTAAGCAGCATACACAATCTCATAGGAAAAGCCCTGGATTTAGTAGCAAAAGCCCTGGGTTCAAATACTAGTTCTAGGACTTGTTAGCCACATGACCTTAAGCAAGTCATTTAACTTCTCTAAGAAAGTTTCCTGGCATTTTAAAGCTATGATAATACTATTTCATTACCGACCTACCCTCAAAAAGTGGTTGAGGGAAAGCATTTCATAAAGTATAAGACCCTGTCCAAGTGTGAGCATTTATTCTAAATTAACACTGAATGACCTAATGGACTCAATATAAAATTTTCAGGCATCATTTGCTTTGAGGCTTCTCCTCCCTTCTTGTTTCCCTGGATGTCTCAGTTTTGCCATCCCATTAGATCATAGATTACACACCAGTTCCCTGTCCATCTAGCACAGAGTGAATGTAGTTACTAAATAGTAACTGTTTCTCTTTTACCCAGGAACCCCGAGGGCCTTCCCTGCTCCCCAATTTGATTTTTTGGTTATTTTTTTCTTTTATTAAAAGAGGCCATCCCTTGAGTATCTACATAAAGAGACCTATTCTTTGAATGGGTATATCTCACTCAAAGTGCTAATCTGATAAGAACTTAGCCTAAAATGGCCAAGATCTCACACTGCATCCTGATCTCACATCAGCCATCCTGATGAATATCAGGCCACTGGACCCAGATGGCTCAGGAGAAGAAAGTGAGGTTGGTGACTTCACACCATCCTCCCTCACTCAAATCAAAGTCAAGTGCAAATCTTGTCACCATCTTGATGTCATGGCCTTCTTTGAGAACCAAGGACAAACACAACAAGTTCCTTGTGGGCACCAATTGTCTTTTGCCTCTTTTTGTATCTAGATTACTTGGCACAATGCCTTCAGTAGTAGGCATTTAATCAATGTTTATTGAATTGAATCATGGAATCAGAAGGAATTAAGCTTTGTCAATACAAATGAGACAAAGAAGATCTGAGTAGGGTGAAAAAAAATGTTCTGCCATTTCCACAACAAAACATGTGAACTGTTTCACTTGACACCAGTTGATTACAGCTTTTTTCTCAATGAAAGAAAATGTGATACAGTGCAATGAGGGATGTAACTGGAAAAAGCTGAGAGACACCTGGATTCAAATTCCCTTCTTTGATACTTCCTAGCGGTGTGACTATGAGCAAGACATGTCACAGCTCTGACCCTCAGTTTCCCCATCTGTAAAATGGATAATAAGAACATCTACCTCCAAAGGTGGTTGTGAAACTCAGATGAGACTCTAAATATAAGCACTTTGCAAACTTTACTTTATAAATATTAGGGGATAAGACAGAGACTGGACCTGTGGTGTCATTGGTATAAGGCAGGGGTCTTTGTATTTTAAAATGTAAAAAACCATTCTTAGCTGTATAAAGTTGATGGTGGGTTGGTTTGTCCCTCAGGCTGTAGTTTGCCCATCTTTGTTATAGGTAATTCCTGGATAAAGAAACTCCTTCGAATGCTATTCAGGAATTTAGAGTCTTAGAAATTTGACTAGAGAGTTTAAGTGATTCACACAGTGTTACACAGCCAAGCATGTGTCAGAAAGATTTGAACCCAGGTCTCCCTGACTTCCAAGTCACCTATCTATCTACTATACCACACTGTCCCTCATATACACATTAGCTATTATGGATACCAAGGCAATAATTTCATCTTGTACCTCATTCAGGTTCTGCAATCTGTTCAATATTAGGAAATAGAACTGTATTTCACAGAAATTCAAGAAAACAAAGTAAATGGTAGGCCAGATGAAGACTTCCTTCTTCTTTGTAAATATATTCAAAAACTCAGCGTCTCTAATGGGAACAGAAATGAGTGCTTTCTGCACACATTGTACACAAAACACAAAGTAATATTCAGGCCTTGAATGATTTCCCTTTCCTGAGATCAACTTTCTAATCCCCATCCCCCCTACTAATGCATACACACACACACACACGCACACGCACACACACACACACACACACACACACAAACACCCCACATTGGATTTTGACAAACAATATTTTGAAGCTCTTGAACATAAGATCCCAAATGTAGGGAAGGAATTGACTGTTCAGAAGAGAACTCTATTCACTGGGAGCCAAATCTGCTTGAGTACTTATTTGTACACAAGTACTATCAATGTTGATAGAAATTTGAAATGAAGCACTGAAAGCAGTATTTAGCCCAATGAGCATAATCCTTGAAAATCTCTGCTGTAATTCAGCCACAATGGTGATTGATCTACCCAGGAACACTGTAAGTTGGCTTCACCTCATCTCAGTCTTCTCTTTGGAACTTTAAACTTTTCATTCAATATATTGATCTATAAACCTGGCTGATAGATTACAAGTCAGACAACCAAGAGGTATAACATAAATTCAAGGGGAAAATAGTATCAATCAATTAGCCAGTAAACATTTATTAAGCACCTACTATGTGCCAGCATCTGCTAAGACCTAGAGATACAAAAAGTGGTCAAAGATGGTCCCTGCCCTTAAGGAGCTCATAAGCGAATGAGGGGTACAACATGTAAACACAAATAAGCTATATACAGGGCACACTAGATAGAATCAGGAAGATTCAGTTTCATGAGTTCAAATCTAACCTCAGAAACTTACTAGCTGTGTGACCCTGAACAAATTATTTAACCTTGCTTGCCTTGATTCCTCACCTACAAATTGAGTTGGAAAAGAAAATGGCAAACCACTCCAGTATCTTTGTTAAGAAATCCCTAAAAGGGGTCACAAAAAGTAGGACCTAGTGGAAAAACAACTGAACAACGAAGCAAAAAAAGAGATTAATTAGGAAATTAGAGGGAAAAGGGAGGAAAGCACCAGAATAAAAAGGGTTAGAAAAGGCTTCGGTGTATATTACTGAAATCCTAGAAATGTGATCTCATTTTGACTCATTTCCTGGTTCTACAATCAGTAGTCACATCAGTCTTCAAGTATAGCTTCTCTGATCATTTTGTATGCTAATTGGACTTCTGTTTTCCAGGGAAGTGAATGTTTGTCTCACACACACACACATGCACACACGCACACACACACACACACACACACACACACACACACACATACACACGGAGGTCCAGGTTCACAAATTTAATCTTGTGTTTATATGGATTATTCATAGGAAAATCAAGCCTCAAAAAAAAGCCAGCTGGTACAGAAGGAAACCATGGATACCATTAACTATGCAACACAGCTTGTAGAAGAAGCCCACAATATGAGAGATAAGATCCAAGGTAAATATATTCTCCCCTGGTTTAACTTAGCAAAACTTGCTTCAGTGGAATATTACTGTATCAGTACTAATACTGTATCTGAACTTACCTAACAAAAACATTAATTCAATACTTTGATGAAAAAAAATTTTTTTTTAAAAAGACCATAATGGAGCCAGGGCAGGGGTATGTTGATAAATATTTAACAATCAGCTCTGGAAAAGAAAATGTACCATTGACACACTTTTAAATGTAATCTGCATTAACATTTTCTCCATCACTTTCTTAAGTCCAGACAATCAACAGAACCATGAATTAAGCCTTAATTTGTAGTGTTTGCTAATTTCTGAGGTTCAAATGCTTACTCTGAAAATTTAGCAATTGACTTTCCAGTTTTTGTGGGCTCCAGTACACTTCTGACTCCAGTACACCAGAATGTCAGCATCTCTTCCAATCTAAGGCTTTTTCCCTAGTAATCTTTCCTGCTGAGAGCTCTCTTAAAGTTAATCCAAAATATAAAATTTCCCCTTGCAGAAGCAGAAATCAATTACACAAGTCTACAATATTGACACCTAATGCTAACAATCAGACAGGAAGTGTCTTCCCTTGGACCCCTTAGCCTATACTGTATACAGAAGGTTCCTACTGAGCTATTGCAAAATAGAACACATGTGGATCTTGCAATTATACTAAATTCCTACTTTTTTTCCACTGGCAAGAAACAGAGGAAGGGGAAAAAATAGAAAAATCCAAATTGAAAAAAAACAGTAAATCAACTGGGAAAATGCCAGTAAAGTTATGGGGAAAAGTGTGTTTTAGTTAAGACAATACCCTACACATTCCCAACTTCTTAAAGCTGCACCTAAGTAGCTTCACCCATCACCTAGAAATTACTCGCTGTCCCATTTCTAGGCAGAAAATGAAAAGGAAGGAAAATCTAAACACTTAACTCAAGCCCAACCTAACAAACAATATCTCAAGTTCAAATCTCATTCCTTTGGAGTTTCTATCCTTATTTTATAGGTGATAATTTTCAAGAAGAAACATTCAGATTATTTTGCTTTTCAGTTAATTCAGAGAAATGGAATGCCACAATACTTCCCAAGGAGAGGAAATGGCATGCCTTAGTGTCACAGAAGTACAGCTTGTTCCCCTTCAGTATCTACAGAGAAGACATTGCCTATAGTCAATGGAAGGAAATTGGTTAATGCAAACTGTCATAAGCTCTCAGCAGAATGGTTGGCATTTGAGGAAAAGTATGCAACAATTTCTTTTTTTAATTGATTTATTTATTTTCAGTTTTCAACATTCATTTCCACAAGATTTTGAGTTCCAAATTTTCTCCCCCTCTCTCCCCTTCCCCCACCCCAAGACACCATGCATGCCTTCTAATAACCCCTTCCCCCAAACTGCCCTCCCTTTTATCACACCCCTCCCTTCCCCATCCCCATCTTCTCTCTTTTCTTGTAGGGTAAGATAGATTTCTATACCCCATTACCTGTATTTCTTATTTCCCAGTTGCATGCAAAAACAATTCTCAACATTCTTTCCTAAAACTTTGAGTTCCAACTTATCCCCCTTCCTCCCACCCCCACCCATCCCCACTGAGAAGATAAGCAATTCAATATGGGCTATATATGTGTAGTTTTGCTAAAGACTTCCATAACAGTCATATTGTACAAGACTATATTTCCCTCCATCCTATCCTGACCCCCATTTATTCTGTTCTCTCTTTTGACCTTGTCCCTCCCCAAAAGTCTTTACTTCTAATGACTCCCTCCTCCCATTTGCCTTCCCTTCTATCATCCCCCCACCACACTTGTCCCCTTCTTCCCTACTTTTCTGTAGTGTAAGATAGATATTCATAGCAAATTGAGTATGTTATTCCCTCCTTAAGCCAAATGTGAAGAGAATAAGCTTCACTCTTTCATTCTCACCTCTCCTCCTTTTCCCCTCCATTGAAAAAAGCTTTTTCTTGCCTCTTTTATGAGAGATAATTTGCCCCATTCCATTTCTCCCTTTTTCCACAGAATGTATTACTCTCTCACCCCTTAATTTTATTTTTTTAGATATCATCCCTTCCTATTCAACTCATCCCATGCCTTATTTCTATATGTATATAATCCCTCCAACTACTCAAATACCAAGAAAAGTCTCAAGTTAAAAATATTATCTTTTCATGTAAGAATGTAAACAGTTTAACTTTAGTAAGTCCCTTATGATTTTTCTTTTCTGCTTACCTATTCATGCTTCTCTTGATTCTTGTGTTTGAAAGACAAATTTTCTACTCATGTCTGGTCTTTTCATCAAAAATACTTGAAAGTCCTCTATTTTATTGAATGACCATTTTTTTTTACCCTGAAGTATTATACTCAGTTTTCCCGGGTAGGTAATTCTTGGTTTTAATCCTAGTTCCTTTGACTTCTGGAATAAGCCCGTTGATCCCTTAATGTAGAAGCTGTTAGGTCTTGTGTTATCCTAATAGTATTTTCACAATACTAGAATTATTTCTTTCTGGCTGCTGGCAACATTTTCTCCTTGACCTGGGAACTCTGGAATTTGGCCAAGATATTCCTGGGAGTTTTTCTTTTCGGATCTCTTTCAGGAGGTGATTGGTGAATTCTTTCAATATTTATTTTACCCTACAGTTCTAGAATATCAGGACAGTTTTCTTGATAATTTCATGAAAGATGGTGTCTAGGCTCTTTTTTGATCATGGCATTCAGGTAGTCCCATAATTTTTAAATTGTCTCTCCTGGATCTATTTTCCAGGTCAGTTGTTTTTCCAATGAGATATTTCACATTCTCTTCAATTTTTTCTTTTTTTTCGGTTTTGTTTTATAATTTCTTGGTTTCTCATTGTCATTAGCTTCCACCTGCTCCATTCTTATTTTTAAAGAACTATTTTCTTCAGTGAGTGTTTGAACTTCATTTTCCATTTGATTAAGTCTGCTCTTTAAAGCATTCTTCGCCTCATTGGTTTTTTGGACCTCTTTTGCCATTTTGGTTACTCTATTTTTAAAAGTGTTATTTTCTTCAGCATTTTTTGGGGTCTCCTTTAGCAAGCTGTTGACTTTTATGATTTTCTTGCATCTCTGTCATTTCTCTTCCCGGTTTTTCCTTCACCTTTCTTACTTGGTTTCATGGTCTGGGACCACTGCATATTTATTTTGAAGGTTTTGGATATTTTGCCTTGACTTTTATGGCTTCCTCTGATGGTATGCTTTGTTCTTCCTCATCCAAAAAGATGGAGGAAAATACCTGTTCACCAAGAAAGTAGCCTTCTATAGTCTTATTTTTCCCCTTTTTTTGGACATTTTCCCAGCCAGTTACTTGACTTTTGAGTCCTTTATCAAGTGGAGGGTATACTCTAAGGACCTATAAGTTCTCAGTTCCTCCAAGGTGGCACAATCAAGGGAGAAGAATTTACTCCTCTCCTGGTCTGTGCTCTGGTCTAGCAGCAACCACAAGCTTTTCTGCTCAGGATCCTCTCCAAAGCCACCACCAGCTCCTCCATGCCAACACTCCTCCTGAGGGTCACCCCTCAGAATTGAGACCTAGATCAGTCACTTGATTCCCCCAAGGTCTTTAGGCCAAGGGCTCTGAAAATGGATGCTGCTGCCTCAGGGACTCCTGCCACCCTGAGGCCAGGCCAGATCACATTCCCTTCTCATCCAGATGAAAGAGCTTTCTCACTGATGTTTGAAGCTGTCTTTGGCATTTGTGAGTTGAGAAATCCGGGAACCATCACTGCTGCCCATGATTCCACACCCTGAAGCCTGCTCCAGTCCTGTTCCTGTTGTGCTGAGCAGCCAAGGCTGAGCTGCAGTTTGCTCTGAACCTGGTACAATAGACCTTTCCTATACACCTTTCAGATTGTCTTGGACTGGAAATCTCTTTCACTCTGTCCTTTTGTGGTTTCTGCTGCTCTAGAATTTGTTTAAAGTTATAATTTACAAGTATTTTTTGGACTTTGGTAATAGAGCTATAGCAGGTCCATCCTTCTACTCTGCCATCTTAGCTCCATCCCATCCACATGCAACACATTTCAAAGTCTCCCAAATCTGGTAGAAAGTACCTGTAGCATAAGGTGATATAGGCACTTCCCCCTCCCGTCAGGTAGTTTTGCTAACTTGGGCATCAATCTGTATAAGTAGTTGCTGTATCTATAGGAATTGTCTCTCAGTAATAGATCAGCGACCAAGAACAAGGGTTCTTTTTCATGCATGGATTAAAGTAGATGGTCACTAAGGCAAGCTAGATGACAAAGTAGATAAAGAACCAAGAGTCAGGAAGTGCTGAATTCTAATAAAGTCCCAGACACTTACTAATGTGTGACTTGGCCAAATCACTTTGCTTGCCTCAGTAACCTCAAATGTGAAATAGGGATAGTAGTGGCACTTACCTCCTGGGGCTGTTGTGAGGATAAAATGAGATAATCATTTTAAAGCACTTAGCTTGCACATTTTTGTTACTATTCAGTAGTTTCATTCACGTCTGACTCTTTGTGACTCCACTTGGGATTTTCTTGGCAAAGATACAGAATGATTTGCTACATCCTGTTGCAGTTCATTTACAGATGATGAAACTGAGGCAAACAGGGTCACACAGCTAGTAAATGTCCGAGGCTGGAATTGAACCAAGGAAGATGAATCTTCCTTATTCCAAACTCAGAGTTCTATCCACTGTGCTATTTGCTGGCGGACCTAGTAATTAGGACACAAATGGTAGCCTTTATTATTACCTTGCAACTCTAAAATTCCATTAATCTCTGAAAGCATCTTTTACTTCCAAAGCACACCCATGTTAGTACCAGAAAATGTGGGTTTATAAGTTCTCAGATGAAGAATAATGGTATGGGCTAGGGATAAAAAGGCAGTTTTCTGCTTATTGTTGTTTTAATATTCTCCAGAATTATTATTTTTCCTACACAAAGAGATAGATGAAAAAAGAAAGTACATCTCTAAGCAAATGAAAGTAAAGAAAACAACAGTAGTAGATTATTTTCTTTATTTTAAAATATCAAGGACATCCCAGTCCAAAGGATATATCAAGCTACAGTTAAAACATTTGCTTCATTTCATTTGATGCCTATTGTGTTAAAAAAAAAAATGAAAATTATTTGAAATATCTACCAGACCCTTATGGCTTTTACATTCATATAGAAAGCATATGGGTGTTGTTCTTCATAGTGTTTAAAGAAATAATAATCTATTTAAAATGCAGAGAAAAGGAAGATGTTTGGGGGTGAGTAGTTTGATTCACGCATAGATTAAATGAAAGCCTTCATCACTCGGACTATTGCCATAGTCCCTGATCTCCTATCTCAAGTCTCTCCTCTCTCCAAACTGTCTTCCACACTCTTGCCAAAGTGATTCTCCTAAAGTCAAAGTCTCTGATTACATCACATCCCTGCTCTATGAATTTCATTGACTCCCTATTGCCTTGAGTTTCAAATATAAACTCATCTATTTCTTTGATCTCAATCTACCTTTCTAGGGTCCTAATATATTACTCCCTTTCAGTGTTCAGGCAAATGAGCCTTCATGCTATTCCTCACATATAACTATATCTATGCTTTCACACTGGCTCTCCCCCATTTCTTCCACCCCCGTTTCCTAGAATCCCTTACAGCATTCACACCTCAGCTCAAACCCCACCTGCCAATGAAGCCTTTCTCACTGTTTCCAGTTTCATATTTATTCTGCATAGACTTCTTTGTGTGTATGGTGTCCCTTTCATTATAATACATAGATGTGTGTGTAGAATATACATATGTTCCTTAAGAAAAGTTGTTCAATTTTGGTCTTTATATATCCAATGCCAAGCATAGTGACTTAAAAATACTGCTTAATTGTTGGGTTGAAGGAGCACAGCATAAGATAAACAGAGGTATGTGAGGGTAGCTAGATAGAGCAATGGATAGAGCACTAGGTCTGGAGTCAAGAAGACCTGAATTCAAATCCAACCTCAAACCCTACGTGTAACCCTAGGCAAGTCACTTAACCCTATTTGCTTCAGTTTCCTCGTCTATAAAATGAGCTAGAGCAGGAAATGGCAAACCACTCCAGTGTCTTTGTGAAGAAAACCCCAAATGGTGTCATAAAGAGTCAGACACAACTGAACAATATTCTTTCTTAGGCAACATTTGCTCCCAATTATGGGTGTTTCAAATATTAATTTCAGTGATGGCATAAACTTTATCTGGTCCCGCATTTCCTTACATCCTCATAGCTTTCTCAACCACCATTCTTGCAGCAAAAGCCTCTTCTTCTATTTTTCTTCCCCTCCTCCAGTATATATAAATACTTTATGGCATCCATGGTGACATTCCTTGTGACTAACAGTCTATAAAATAACTGATGGGGACATGTGAGCTATTATTCACATCCAGCCCAGTTCCCTGATCTAAGCCTGATTTATGGGACTGCAGTGTTTGTTTACCCATCACCCCTCACCAACCACATCAATCATAATAAGGCCCAGGGACCTTTTTATTTATGTTTTGAAGGTAGAATAACTTTTCCTGGTAGCTATCCTAGAAAGATGTGGCAATCATAGAGCATGATGTACTGGTCAGAGGGTCTGGTTGGGGAGTCAATAGGCCTAAGTCTGACATTAACCATCTATGTGACCCTGATAAAGTTATTTAATCTTTGTAAGACTTCGGTTTTCTCATCTGTAAAAATGAGAGAGTTGGACTAGATGACCTTTTCAGGCCTTTTTCTGCTCAAGCATTCTAGGGTTCTAAAACATTTTACGAAGATTTCAGGTCTCTCAGAGGCAATTCAAATCACTCAGAATGTCAGAACTGGAAGGATCATAAATCTAAAACTGGAAAGAATCTTTAAGGCTAATTATTTCATTTTCCACATGAGAAAACTTAGGTTAAGAGAAATTAAGTGACTTTCCCAGAGTCAATATGTTTCGGAGGCAAGATATAAACTCAGGTCTTCCTTAGCACTTAAAACAGTTGCCTGGCACACATTAAATAGATATTTAATGAATGATTGCTGACTACTGACTGATTCTAAGCCCATCTAAGTGTACCCTCTAGCTGCCTCAAAGTGCCTTAGAAGCATTCTAACCCAACCCCACAGTTGAAAAATATTTTTCTCTATAATCTATTAGAAAGAAATAAAGAATTCACACATCAGTATAAAGTATACACCCAATTTTTAAAGGTAGTACTGACAACTAGGGTAATCAGGGATGTTTCTTAATGGAAATGGCACTAGAACTGAGTTGCGTGTAGAAAGAGTTCCAAGAGGCAGAGGTGAGGGGGGAAGGCATTTAGGCATGAGAGACAGCCTATGCAAAGACCCAAAGGTGGGAAATGAAATATGTATAGAGAAGAGCAAGTAGACCAGTATGATGATAGCTTTGAGTACATTAGGAAAATAGCATATAATTGGCCTGGAAAGGTAATAACAATAGCTAACATTTCTATGTGCCAGGCACTGCGCCAAACACATTACAAATATTATCTCATTTGACCCCCAAAACAACCCTAGGAGGAAGACACTATTCTTATCCCCATTCTATAGACAAAGAAACAGGCAAACTGAGGCTAAATGAGTTGCCTGGGCTCATAGAGGTAGTCATTGTCTAAGGCCACATTTGAATTCAAGGGCTCTTGACTGCAGACCTAGAACTCTATCTACTCTGCCCACAGTCAGATTGTGAAGGCCTTTATATTCCAAACAGATACATTTATATTTTATCCTAAAGGCAAAGGGAAGCCCTGAAAGCTCCTTGAGCAGAGGAGTAAAATAGGGAGATCACAGCTATACTTCAGAAATATCAATTTGGCAATTGAATAGAGGCTATACTGGAGTGTGGAGAGACATCACATAAATTACACATGGCCCATCAGAATATTTTTCCATATATTTGTATTTCACAGAAAGTACTGATTAGCACTGGCTGATTAGTATATCGTAAATATCAGCAGTCTTGGCCCACTGCAGAAAAAACAGTAGGTAGATACCATGCAAATTTTTCGCTCCTTCCATTTCAAACTAGAAATACCATGATTGAATCTGGAAAGAGCAGCTAACTCTGTTTTGATTCTTTCTATCCCTGGGCCATGATGGGTCCACTTTTATTCTATTATTTTGATAAATAGACAGGCTATGTCCTGTTTAATATGCACATGGGCAATGTTGATACTAGAATAGGCAGCCCAAAGAGGTGATTTATTCCTCACTTTCAGAAGTCTTCACACTCAGCCTGGATGATTCCTTGTCAAGTAACATTACAAAGGGGTTTCATAGTCAGGTATAAGTTGCACTCGCTGGGCTCCTTCCTCAAATGTGTGATTTGCTGTATGGATACCCCTGACAAAGGCACTAGCACAGGATCAAGATCTCATCACACTACTATCCATGGGTTCTGGCCATCACTGACAATCCCAGATGTCTTTTGGCACACTTACAGCACCATTTAAAAATAGCTAGACAGGCTTTCCCTGCTGCTTTTCTCTATGCTCAAAACAGACATCTGTTCTTTCTTTCAGAGATCAGCCGCAAGATGCTATATTATGGAGTTGAGCAGGACCTCAGCCCGGAAGAAATCTCGGAAAAGCTTGCATTAGCGGAGGACATGCTGGAGGAAATCAGGCATCGAAAGCCATTCCATCTTCAACGAGAGCTTGCAGATGATGAGGCTGACGAAGCACAAGAATGTAGGTTTTGACATCTCTGACTGTCCCTTCTGGAGCCTAACTATTGGTCTGTCCTAGAGAAGAGGTCGTTTCCCATGCAAAAGTACTCAAATCCTAGCATTCCAAGGCATTGATGGATGCTGCTTCTGCTACCATTTGTGATGGCTACTTGTTGTCACTGATGTAGTGGAACTAGAAGTAACTTCGCTTACCTGCTATTCAATCAACTCATTTCAATCCAACTCAATTAGGACATACAAAGCTATCATGGGAGGCACTGTGGGAAGTAGGCCCAAAGTTTACTTAAAACAAGTTCTCAGGAGCTGACAATCTTATAGGGAGAGGGAGCAATTAGTGATATCCACAAGTGGTCATAGTTCTCTCTCTCTCTCTCTCTCTCTCTCTCTCTCTCTCTCTCTCTCTCTCTCTGTCTCTCTCACCACATATATATACATATATATATATATGTATGTGAATATGTATATACATTGCAATTATTTATAGATATTCATAATTTATACACATACATATACACACGTATACATGATATGTATACATGTGTGTACATATACATTCACACACAAAAACAGGGTGATACAGTAATAAGGATACTTGCTCCACTATCAGAAAATCTGGGTTCTAGTAATTCTGACACTTACTACCCTTGTGATTTTGGACACGTCATTCAACATGTCTGTCCTATTCTAACCCCACCCTCCCTGCTGCTAGCCTCAGTTCTCTTATTTGCAAAATAAGAAAATTAATCTAGGTTGCTTCTGAGGTCCCTTCCAGATTTAAGTCCATGATCCAATGATTGGAGGTGTGAAGGGAAGAAGTATTTATTAAGCACTTGACAAATACCATCTCATTTAAACCTGACAACAACAGGTACCATTTTACAGTTGAGGAAACTGAGACAGGCAAGGGTTAATTAAGCATTTTGCCTAGAGCCACACAACTAGCAAGTATCCAAGGCAGAATCTAAACCTAGGTTTTCCTGACACCCAACAAGCTTACCTCTCTTATCTTCTGCCCCACCTAGCTGCGTGTGAGAACAGAAACCTCACTGCTACTCAGATGTTTACTAAAGATTTCACAGGGAAGGCCTCTGAACTGGACTTTAAAGAATAGGGAAAAATCCAGTAGGGAGCAGTAGGACTTCAGGCCTTAGAAATTATGCAGAGTATGTATGGCCCATGGAAAATAGGATATGTCTCTGGTTCAGACAAATCAAAGCATGCAGTGGTTTCAATTCACTGAGTCACTCTTCATCATCAATGGGGGCTGGGGCTTGCACTTAGAGCTCTCTTTGCTGTTTTTGGAGTCCTGTAGTTTGACAGTGGATGTATCTATCAAATTTCATAAGTGCATGGAGAATACCTTCTTTGATTTAGCACTGCAAATGCATCTGCTGTGCACATTTTAAGCAGTAAGATAAAATGCCAGGCATGGGTGGGCCAGAGCACAGTTCACTTTAAAAAATGCTAGAACAGGAATAGTTTTTTCTTGAAGAAAAGCAATAGCAACGAGCAATTAGTATTTATATGTAGTGTTTAAAGTTTACAAGTAATAATTTATATTATACTTAAGGTTTGTAGTTCCCTTACAATATTCCTTTAAAGTAAATAGAATAAAAATTATTATTCCTATTGCATAGAGAATGAAACTGAGGCTCAAGAGTTCTCATGATTAATCCAATGATACATAACTATGGTCAGAAAGGCAAGATTTGAACCCAGGTCTGCTGACCCCAAATCTGTGTTCCTTCTCCTTCACCAAAACTATTCCTCTAAACATTTTATCAGTCTTCTAGAAAGTACAAAAATGTACTATAAGTCTCTTCAAAGACTCTTTCTCTTTCTATTACATAACAAAATCTTGATGGTTAGGATCTGACATAGGGAGTAAGCTTTTGCTGCTAAATTGGAAGGAAAAAAGCTAAATAAATAATCAAGCTAAATAAAGAACAGAAAACAGAAAACCTCTTCTTTGCAATATTTTGCCAAACAACTAACTCTCTACAACTTATCAGTAAAAAATATATCAGTAAAAATCTTAATGATTCTTATTCTTCCACATAATTCAATAAATATGATAAATAGTTGGCAAAGCAAAAATAATTAGTATATTTTAAAATGTAAAAAGAATTACCTAGATAGAAGAAATACTTAAATTCTCAACTTGGTAGCTTATTTCTAGATCAAAGTATCTATGTTTAGGAACAATTATGTTTTTCCTGTTTGCTGTGTAAGTATTCCCAAATCCTTCCAAATGGCATTATTACCTTAACCATAACAAAAGCAATTAATATTTATATAATGTTTAACACTTGCACACTACTTTATAAACATATATATTTCATTTGTTCTATGCAAACCTACAAAATTTCCAGGATAGATATTATCCCTAAAATGAGCAAACTGAGAATCAGACAGATCACATGAAAAGACCCTGCTCCCCAAGTTTAGTAAAGTAATGGATCCAGGTCTCAAACCCAAACATGCTAGTCTTGGAAGGCAATTGTGTGTTCGTCCTTCCTTCTCGAAGAAGACCACGCCATCAGAAATAATGACATGCACTTGATTTTGTTTTGAGTGAAGGAAGGCTGTATAGGCTCACTTCTCCGCCAGATATTCATCAGGATAACTGGAGATGACCCAGGATAAGACAATTAGGGTTAAGGGACTTGCCCAAGGTCACACAGCTAGTGAGTGTCAAATGTCTGAGGTGAGATTTGAACTCAAGTCCTCCTGACTTCTGCACTGGTGCTCCATCCACTGCACCACCTAGCTGCTCCTGGAAGGCAATAGGGAACCACTGAAGAATGTTAAGCAGAGGCATTTTGCCTCTGGCACAACAAGATCCAAGCATGAATTAGAGAAATTTGTCTGGGAGGGGTAAGTATGGGTTAGACCAAGCATATGAATCTTGAAATTAATTGATCCAGAAAAGAATCTGAGACTGATCTCTATCATTATGGCAGAGTTGGACAAACCAAAAATACCCAATGGGTCTGATTGACAACAGCTTATCATAACATCTACATAAGCAGAAGGATCTAAATTTAATCCTCCAATATGCCCCACCTCAAGGAACCAATAATCATCAAGAGACTGCTAAAGTCTTTGCTTTGTAGAGGATGCTTGCTAAACATTAAACATGCTTGCAAGTTGAATTTTTTTCTGAACATTAGGTAGAATGGAAGGAACGAACTTAGTTTCTTGTAATTTTTCTCAGTGTTGTCCCTCGCCGAAAAGTGGGAACGGCTTCACAATGACACAAGGTCGCTGTTTCCTGTTGTATTAGAGCAGCTTGAAGACTATGATGCCAAACTGTCAGAACTTCAGGAGTCACTGGATGAGTCTCTTGATCGTGTCAGAGATGCTGAGGACATGAACAGGGCCAATGCTGCCAGACAACGGGACAATGAGGTACAATAAAACCCTGACAACTATAAATGTATGAACCCATAACTGTCCTGATATTCCATTGGAAAGACATAAATAGAACTGAACACAGACAATATTACAGAGAAATGTCTAGTAATGTTACAAATGTCAATGTTTTTCTTTTTCTTTCTAAGTAAATATGGATGCATGGATATAGATATAAATATGTGTGTATGTATATATATGGAAGGGCAACTAGGTGATACATAGATAGAGTGCCATACCTGGAGTCAGGAATACCTGAGTTCAAATGTGACTTCAGACACTTACTAGCTGTGTGACCCAAGGCAAGTCACTTAACCCTGTTTGCTTTAGTTTTCTCACCTTTAAAATGAGCTGGACAAGAAAATGTCCAATCACTGCAGCATTTTTGCAAAGGTAACCCCAAATACAGTCATGGGTAGTCAGACACGGCCGAAACTACTGAACGTATGTGTGTGTGTGTATGCATGCATAGGTATGTAGATATATATACATACATCCATATATACGTATATATACATGTATATATCTATATATACATATACATAATTTTTGTCAAAACTAGCATTCACTAAAAAATATATAAAATGAATTATTTACAAAAATACTTTGCACACCTTAAATAAGCGTTATCTAAATGCTGGCTAAGTCTCAGCTAAAATCCTGCCTTCTGAAGGAAACCCTTTTCAGTACTTCTTAACCTTAGTGCCTTCCCTCTGAAATCAACCCTACTTCATCTTGTATGTAGCTTGTTTGTACATAGTAGCTTTCATGGTGTCTCCCCCATTAAAATGTGAGCTCCTGGAGAGTAAAAAAGAGGTGTTTATTGTGTTGGGGTTTTTTTGTTTTGGGGTTTGTTTGTTTTTTGCTTTTATATCCCCAGTGCTTAGTTCAGTGCCTGGTACAGAACAGACATTAACAAATGCTAGTTGACTAGTCAGATGAGTGAAACACTATCACCAACAACATACTTTTTGTGTAAGAGGAGCCAGGAATAAACCAACTGATAGAATTCAGATAACCAGGGTGCTAGACTAGATCAGCTGTCACAGCTTTATTACTGTATCTTGCTACCTCTTTTGAGATATACTGTTTGTATGACATAGCAGCAGCAAAATTAACCCAACACCAACTTTTGCATTCCCCTCATTCTTCATTGACAGCAAAAGGGAGAGTAATGAAGACCAACTCTGTGAGCCCAACAACCAACTGAACACCCTCACCCCTAACTCCTCTTCTAACTCAACTCTGGCCAAATACATTTTCCACACCTTGAGAGCACACTCTGTTTTCAGTTTTGTCTTTGTATCCCCAACACCTGCTACAGGAAATGACATACAATTGTTGGGTGTGTCCTTCATTCTTGAAGAGGACCATGACATCAGGGAGATGATGATATGACTTGCAGTTGACTTTGATTTGACTGAGGGAGGGCCGTGCAAGGTCACCAGTCTCACTTTCTCCTCCAGAGCCATCTGAGTCCAGTGGCCAGACATTCATCAGAATAACTGGACATGGCCTAGGATGGAAACAGGAGATGACATACAATAGGCACATAATAAATGCTTATTGAGTTGAATCTGGAATACTGGCCTTTCCAGATACATACATTATACTTCTTTACCTCAGAATCATGGTTCATGTTGTTTCTTTACTTTGAATTGTCATCCTGCTCCATCACTAACTGCATAAATTGTACCTTTTCTTCTTCAACATCCAACTTAAGTGTGTCCTTCCCTAATAATGACTATCCCCAATTATCCCACTAAAAGTGAACTCTTATCACTTACTCTTTTAACCTATAGTTGGTCAACTGATTACCATATACCATCTCCACATCATAATAATTTGCATTCATAACATCTCTACTAGATTGTGAGGTCCTCTGAGACAGGGATCTTATATCTTTTGCATCTGTTGAATAAAGTGCTCAATAACTATTTCTTGAAGAACTAAAGCATCTTTGAACACTATGGAACACTTTTTCACATGCAATTGCTACATTAATTGCAGAAAATGTCAGGAAAGGCTTTTGTGTAAACTAGAATGTAAGTTTCTTGAGGGTAGGCATTATTTTTAGGTTTTAATTTTTCTTTTTGTATCTCAATGCCTCGTACAGAGTCTGGCAGTTAGCAGGCACTTAATAAATACTTAAATGAATGAATAAGTGAATGAATGAATGAAATATTGGTATCTATTAAACAGGTTTACACAACACTACTAGCTTCTTTTAAGGCATTTTATATACTTAAATCAGAAAAATTCTGATTTCTTAAAAAACTAGTGTGGTTAAGACTTTTCACTAAAATAGACCAGCTTTTTTCTAATTAATTAATTCAAATAAGTTAGCTTTGACAGTAGAGAAATTTGACTTCATGACTTTTACAAAGCAGATCTGAATGTCTTACAGTCCTGCATTTTACTTGTGCCTGTCCTGTAGGGCAGCACACTTTCATGTGTTCACAAAGAATGACACCAATGAATGACAAAGTAGCAGAGACAAGAATGACAAGATTTCTTCTTAAGTGCCTCTTCAACAATGTTGCTTCAGTACACACCAAGAATAATTTTGTACTGCACTTGGCTTGATGTATACAAATAGTATCAGCACAATAGAAATTCTCAATATATTTTTCATCTCTCCTGGTCCTTGCCCTCAAGGGTAAATTGGCCAATGATGAGTTTTATCAGCTGAATAAAGCTTTCATATTAAAATTTAGAAACTGGTCTTTAGAAAGTATAAGAATTCTCATAAATAGAATTTCCCTTTGTACTGGCCTCCCATTATTCTTATAGTTTCTTAGAAAAACCAGCTAACCACTTCTCCCAGATGTGGAATAAAGCCTGCAGCATGCAGAACATGACAGTGATCATGCTGCAATATGCAAATATTGACTTCATTTTTTTCAGAATTGTTCTTCATTGCTTTCTAATTCTTTGAAGAGTATGAAGATTTCTTCATGAAAATCTTTTCATTTCAGTGGTCTTTATTTAATACTGAAGAGAGGTACAGGTGGTATGATGATTAGTAAGCCAGCCTTGAAGCCAGGAAGTTCTGAGATCAAGTCTTGACTTTGCTGTATTTTGGCTGTGTGACCTTGAGCAAGTCATACTTAGGTAACTCACTAAGACTATAAGTTGCAAAAGTGTCCATTGACACTGGTAGGAGTTTCCTCATTCAGAAGTTCCTTATGAATCTTATCTATTTGTTTAATGCTATATGAAAAACTTGAAAAATTGATCAACCCTGGGGCAGGATTTCTTATTCAGGACTGCTATTATTGTACTGTAACCTACAGCTGGGGTAGATATACTATTTGCTTTAGAAAATGCTTCTTCAAAGTCCATTTCAGACAGTCATTTGAGGGAAACTACCTTAGAATGAGCTAAATCATGCAAATAGCCCAGAGAGCAGCAAACTATGCTTTCAATTGTTTCTGCTCCCTTCCTTGTTAATCAATGAGTCAGTCAATAAGCGTTTATTAAGGACTTCATGAAGTTGTAAGAACAGTAACAATGCACTGGATTTATGAAGGATGGGTGGGAAGGAAGAAGGGAAGGAAAGGAGAGCAGAGGAGAGGAAAGGAAAGGGAAAGAAAGAAGAAAAAAAGACATTCACTAAGTGTTTACTATATACCAGGTACTATAGTAAACTCTAGGATTGCAAATATAAAAGAGAGTCCCTGTGGAGATGAGAGTGAAGTGGATTATCATTCTGTCATCATAGGCTGGTACTGATTGAGCTCCTACAATAACAAAACTGTGTAAGTCTGATGAAAGCATGCAGCAATGCAGAGCCTTTCCTTTGGGAAGGGAGTGGATAAACAAAGAATGCCCTCTATTTATGGTGGTTGTAGTAGAGTTAGGATGGACTGGGGGTGGGGAGAGGGAAGGGAGACATTTTGTCTGTTGTGTCAGCCAGTGATGTGCTTAAAGTAAGTGGGGACCCACATTCCATTTCCACTTAATCAGAGATGGCTCTGTGGAGAAAAATGGAAGTGAAGACAGCTTGGAAAGAAGGCTTTTATGCAAATAGCTAATTATCCTGCAGAGGTGCTAATGTTCTCTGCTATGGAATCGTGCCTTTGTGAATAAGTTTTAACTTAAGGGCTTCCTACTCCAATTAAAATTGTCATTTCCAAAATAACTTCTTATTTTTCCCGGTGAACAAATGTAAAATAAATATTTGACTTTTCACCTCGAAAGGTCAGTCCAGTTTAACTCAATGAATATTAAGTCTTAACCCTTTCAGCATCAGATCTCAAGAGACCATGCCTGAGGGAAGGTAGGCAACTCAGCTCTGCCCTCTCTAGGTTCATGTAGTTTCTTCACCTGGTCATTTTCCATCCTGCTACTTACACCTTCCCTTCATTTCCAAAACCATCCCTTTACTTTTCCATCTTTGCTCTCAAAACTCTAATTAAATCAACATTTCCAATCCCTTCTGGAAAGTCCATGTAATTTGCTTTATTGTTCTACTTACTATCTTTGTGACTTCCCAGATCATAACTCCCTTCTCTGGTTACCATTCCTCTGTTACATACTGAGTAAACTACCTGAGGGTGGGGATTATCTCACTTTTATGCTTGTTTCCCCAGATTAGTACAGAACTAAGCACTTAATGAATGTTCTTCATTCAATAGCACTTTATATATGTCTCTCAACAAATCAAGTCAATAAGCATGTAAGCACTGAGCTAAACTCTGGGGATACAAATATAAGCAAAAAGAAAAACAGTACTTGCTGGGGAAGCTGAAAAGAGAAGGAACTGGAGGGGAAGGGCAGGGCTGAGATGTAGAAAAAGTCTGGGGTATCATCAGGAATAAGACATGGAGAGGAATGGAGATATGGGTGACTTGGGCATCCTCCTTAAAACTCTGAGAAAAAAAGCTCTGAGAGGAGTCAGTCAGTTAGAAAAAGAGAGGATGGCTACCCATCCTGAAGTCAGGAGGGCCTGAGTTCAAGTCTGTCTTCTTACACTTACCAGCTGTGTGACCGCAGGTAAGTTACTTAACCCTGATTGCCTCAAAAAAAAATTTTTTTTTAAGACCTAAATTTAAGGGCAACTAGGTGGTGTAGTGGGTAGAGCACTGGCCCTGGAGTGAGGAAGACCTGAATTCAAATTCTGTCTCAGACTGCCAAGTAGCTGTGTGACCTAATTGCCTTGTCTTCCCTCACCTCCCAAAAAACAAAAATTAGAGGGCGAGTCCACAGGGTAATTACAATGTGTGAAGTCCAGGGCTGGAATGAGCATCTGAGGTAGAAAGATTTCTAAGACATTGTAAAGAAAGTCCAAGAGGAGAGTCCCTAATACAACCTATGCAGAGGTCCTCTTCCTAATAAAACCATAGACTCTTTGAGGGAAATGACTGTCTTCATTTTTGTATCTCCAACTTTAGAACAGTGTTTATCACCTAGTAAGCATTTAATAAGTGACTCCTTTCATTCATTCACATACCTGCCACATTTTAAAACCTTTGTTACTTTCAAATCTCAAAGGTATTTGGGACCCATAAGTAAAATCCCATTTAAAATCATAACACACTTGTTACTAAAATCTAATAGGCCCTACATTTGAAGGTAGAACTGAAACTATTTCCCAAAACCTGACCAATTACCCTTTCCATATGCTTACTGAGCATTCCAGGGGCTGCTGTTGTAATTGTTTGTCCTTCATTCCTGAAGGGGATCTTGACATCACAGGAGGTGATGTCATGATATGCAAATGAACTGGATTTAAGTGAGGAAGGACTCACTTAAAAAGCAAAAGCCACCAGCCTCACTTTCTCCTCTGGAGCCATGTGGGTCCAATGAGAATATACAGATCAGGATGACTAGAGATAGCCCTGAAGGCAGTGAGAGACCTTGCCCTTTTTGCTAAGGTCTTTAACAGATCTCAGTTTAACTGAGGCAACACTTATTCAATGATTAAGGTTAGGTAAAAAATGAGTTATTGAGCATCCAACATTAGGAAGAACTCACAGGGAATCCAGAGCAAGAACAGAATTCAGCAAACTAGCTTTTAAATAATAGAGGCATTTGCAGCTTTCAATTAAGTCAGTATTTTACTTGAAATTAATACTTTATATATGCTCAAATTAAAGTTAGAATTTCATATTGATGATATACATGTATGTGTACTTACATATAAAAGTATATATATTTAGATATGTTTTAATTAAGCTTAGTAGTTGCTATATGTATGGAAGAATGGAAGCGATTAGGACTTAGCATTCATATTTTCTATATATTTAGTACACTCAAACCATTGTACTATATAATATCAATAAGAAATCAAATCTGTATTTTACTTTCATGTTTCCTTCACATTGTTTGATATCACAAGGATATAAATTCCTATCAAAAGCTTTAACTCCTCCTTTTAAGTATCCTTGTCTGGATTTTTTTTAATTTTTCTTCCTCTTTTCCATGTGCTCTCTGCCCAGAAACGATATGAAAGACTCAAAGAACAGGTAGAGGTGGTGAACACTTCTCTGAGTGAATCTACAGAATCTCTGGAAATCCCTCATCTGACCATCTCTGAACTAAGTGATGTCATTAAGGTAACTAACCACCTGGGTCAACTCAGTGTGATTACATACTTGATAAACTGGGCAACTCAGAGTGGGGAAATAATGAAATTTAATTAATTAAAATAATTAAATTAGAACCTAAGTAGTTAATATTCTGATATGAAAAAAGTAAGTTGATTTCTGTCAGATCACATCTCAAATACTGTGTGCCATTCTGGGTGCCACATTTTTAAAAGGACACTGATTGATCATCTGGAAAGCACACAGAGGAAGGCAACAGGCATGATGAAGTGTTGTGTGAGAATCTCTTGAAGGAATTGGTTGTTTTTAACCTGATAAAGAGCAGACTTAAAAGGAACATAATAACCTCCCAGGTTGGAAGTGCTATCAGCTGGAAAAGAGATTAAACTTGTTTTGTTTGTCCCCAAGGGGCAAAACTAAAATCAATGCCTAGAAATTACAGTCTGTGCCATGGATAGAGCAGTATAAGACTCAGGTTCGATTCCCACCTCAGATGCTTACTGGATTTTTTGGTGACCTTTGGAAAATTCCATAACCTCTCGCATCATCAGTTTCTTCATGTGTAAAATGACCTTTAAAGTGCCTTCCAGCTCTCAATCTATGGTCCTACAATTTGTAACGTGGGATTAATAATAAATCTGCTTCACAGGGTTGTGAATATCCAATGAGTTAATGATTGTAAAATTCTTTGAAACCTTGAGGAACTACATAAATGTTGGCTATTTTTATTGCTATTATCAATTAATAATATGATAAGAAAGTTGGTCTTTCACAGAGTTTATCACAGAAAAGGGGATAGAAAATGAGGTGGTTAACTGTATAAATGCAACCAGGCAAGAGTATCTGAAGATCCCTTTAGATACAAGTTAGTCTTTTGAATTAACTTCCAGATGAGAAAGAATGATAGGCTGTGCCTCTAGCTGGCATAGCCTCCTGTAGCTTTTATAAGCCAGTTCCCTGAGTTCAAGAAAGACCCTCAAAGAGAAATCTAGCTCCTGACTTTACAAGAAGACAGACAGAACTGAGAAAAGGCACCCGGGGCTGGGACAGCAGAAAGAGGCAAAGAAAGGGAGTCTAGGAGTCATGCTGTTTGAATAAATTAGGCATGAGGTATTTGAGGGTAGAAGCTATGTAGATGAAACCACCTCTAAGGCTACAAACTACCCAAGATGGTAGTCCTATATTTCCTTTCTCCCTTTGAATTTCTTCATGGGAATCTGAAGCTTTTTTACTCTGGTCTTGGGGAAAGTATGTCTACATTATATGTTTTAAATATATACTTCTTTATAAATAGTGTTAACCATTGGTATTTCTTGGTGGGGTATATATTTTTGGAAATATAGTTGAGAAGAGCAAACTATGGGGAAAATATTCCCACAGAATAGATTGAGTTAGCTCTAACATAGGTATTTTGCCAGAAGTTCAGTCCCTGGTTGGACCTTAGAGTCAGTGTTCTCCAGTAAAGAGAACTACAGATTCTTTGATACTACTTCTCACCCAGAGAAGAAAGAAAGTGTGTAAGCAAAAGGACAGTAGCATAAAGGAGCAAATAAGAGTATTGAACAATTTTGATCACCATTCCCTCACCTACAATAATATTATTAATATGTAGATCTATCCAAATTTAGAATGAGCTACCTCAGAAACTAAAAGGGGTCCTCTTCATTGAGTCTTTAATAAAAGGCAGCATGAAAAACGTTGAGGTATATTGTGGAGAGAATTCTTTTCTAGCTATGTGTTGATGAGCACTGAAGTGCCTTTCAACTCTGAAATTTATGATTGGAGTTTTCACTTTTCAAATAATTTTATTTTCTACCTTAGGGACTATCTTTAACCAAGGTGGATTTTTAGTTTCAAAAGGCTCCCATTACTAAAGAATTGTTAAATACTACAACAATTTATCAGCTATGCCACCATGAAATATATTTTGAGCAGCTTTCGCTGCTTCTGACATGGAGCATTATCTTAAGTGTACCTAATCAGTAAGGGGGAAACACGTGAGTTACTTTTTACACTTATAAAATTTAGATCAAACATTTTTTAGTTGGATATCTTTTTCGTAAGTGATGCCCAATCAAAAAAAATATGGTTACTAAATGTCTAATAAGAGTCTGTGCAAAGAAAAGGCCAAAGATAAGATAATTTTAAACAAAAGATCCAATTTCAGTTTTCAAAAACTATATTTAATGGTCAATTTCATTTTCATCCAGATTTTATTATATAATATAGTGCCTTCTTCTGCATCATTTAGAAAATAGAGAATGCACTGTATGGTACAGACTACCTTGGTCCCACATATATTCTCAGTGATAAACTTAATTGCTCTTCAATTTTGAGAGAATGATGGTTGGTGGTTTTCTTTTGGGGGAGAGAAGTGTCTCCTAGGAGTAATAATTTTGAAGTTATATTAAATTTACTTTCTTATTAATTTTCATCTTGATATTTTCTTTAGAATGCATCAGGGATTTATGCAGAAATAGATGGAGCCAAAAAAGAGCTACAAGATAAACTCTCCAATTTGACTACTCTCAATCATGACTTGGTCCATCAGGCTGTAGAGCATGCACAGGACCTTCAGCAACAGGCTGATGAGCTAAATAGGTAATTTCTTGCTTTCATCAACGTGAGACCAGGACATGCTACCTAAAATATTTTCTCTGAAGACATTAAGCACATTCATATGTCCACCTCCTCTTATCAGCCATACTTTTTATACAAAGAGGTTAACTTTCCATTCCCAAGATGTTAAGTGAAAGTAATTGGGAATTAGGAATGAAACTGACTTCTAGTAAGTACTAGAGCTATTCAACTATGCCTAGCAGGAACTATTTGATTTCAACACCTATTAAGAAAAAATCAATTGACAATTTTCCTCATAGCACCTCATAGAGTGTCATGTACCCTTTGGGCAATCAATAAATGTTAACTAAATTGTAAGAATGGAATTGGAATTGACTTTATGAACCTGAAGCAATAGGAAAACAGTGAGAAAATTATAGAGAGAAACTGAAAACTAGAAATTATAAATAAGAACAGGTAAAGCAGATGGACAAAATAAGAAACAATGTTGGTTTTCACATTTTCACCAACTCTTAAACCAGCTCTTTATTATCAAGAATTTTAAGTTATTGACAGGTTTTATTTTCTTTTTGTTTTTAACCCTTTGGACTTTCAGATCACTCTAGGGCAGAGCACATAAATCTTTTTCAATGATATCTTAGTCTTGAGAAATATTGCATTTGGCTTACGTGCACAGAGAATATTTATCAAGGGATTTCTGATAGCATTATTGCTACTATATTGAAAGATTTTAAGTAAATTCAGTGAAGAGTTATCATGGACTTACAGTGTGTAAGGTACTATGCTAAGATTCAATCATTGTAGTCACGTTCAGCTCTTTGTGGTCCAATTTGTAGTTTTCTTGGCAAGGATATTGAAGTGATTTGCCTTTTTTTACTTCTCCAGCTCATTTTACAGATAAGGAAACTGAGGCAAACAGGGTTCAGAAATCTGCCCAGAGTCACACAATTAGTAAGTGTTTAAGGCCAGTTGAGCTCAGGAAGATGAATCTTCCTGACCCTAGTCCCAGCACTCTATCCACTGTGCAACCTATCTGCCCCAATCACTGAGGATACAAAAGTGGAAATGAAATAGTTCCTAATCTGGAGGAGTTTATAATTAGATGAAAATTCATTATAATGTTATTTCTGAGGTCCATCCTATGGGATGCTTTAGTTATTTTAGTGACTAGCTTCTCACATAGGTAATATAAGGGACCTATCTTAAAAAAAAAATCTGATTTGCAGTGTATTTGTCAAAGGTGTCCTAACCGTGACATTAGTGGCTACATGATCCTGAGAAAGTCACATAATCTCTCTAGGCTGCTCTAGGCAGCCCTCTATGATTCTACTTTACAGAGAAGGTGCTGATATAAATTGTTTGGGGAGTTTCTTCACTGGAAATTCCATGTACCAATGAAATCATAGATCCGATCCCTATCTCTATCCCTTAGTAAAGAGCAAGATTACAAGGAAGTTATTAAAAACTTCCATGAATGTGTGTCATTTCTAAAGTGATCCCCAACATAATAATTTAATAATCATAGTCAAAATCTATAATACTTATGACTCTAAGAAGAGTCAGTAAGATGTGATAAAGCACGTGACTGGGTGTCAGAAAGACATAAGATTCAAAACGCTAGCTCCAATACTAGCTAGGTTATTTAACTTTTATGGACCTTAGAAAACTCCTCAATTTTCTCCTAGTTCATAGATGGGTTTCGTTCTGTGTTAATTCTGTTAGTAGAGAAGCTTGCTCTGCTAAAGAAACTATAGAGCATTTGTGTATTATGTAAGAGATGCAAAGAAGCATCTACATTTATAGCTGCGAATATGATTCACATTTATCAAATGGGTACAGTTTGGGATTTTATGTAGCAGAAATAGAAACAATACATTGAGAAATATCCACTTTCAAGAAATCAGCAATATCACCATCATTATCTATTATTAATGTGCATTTGGTATCTGTCCTACAAGTTAAATCAAGCATCCCAATGAAATCCACCAATCATTTATGAAACTATTATGCTTGGGAAGGGGGGACAGCCAAGAGGTACAATAGATAGAACCCTGGCCCTGGAATAAGGAAGACTCATCTTCCTGAATTCAAATCTGGCCTCAGACTCTTACCAGTTCTTTGATCCTAGGCAAATCCAGTTTGCCTTAGTATCTTCATCTGTAAAATGAGCTGGAGAGAGAAATGGCAAGCCATTCCAGTATCTTTGCCAAGAAAACCCCTCCCAAATGAGGTCACAAAGATTCAGACACAACAATTGAATAACAACAAATTGTGTTCAAGGTACTCTGCTAGGTTCTCTTGCTATAAAGACAAAATAACATAAAAGAGTCTCTGCCTTCAAGGAGTATAGAGATATACAACATATAACAGACAAGTGTATACAAGACAATTTGAAAAGGGAGAGATGAAAAACTTCATGGACTAAGAATATTATAAACATTGACGCACATACACATACACAAAGGGAAGAAACAACTGTTGTATAGTGGGAAAAATCAGTAGTTAGGATCCAGAGAATTACGTTCAAGTCACATGTGATACTTATTGTGACTATAAGGCAAGTCTCTTTATGTTTCTGAGACTCAGTTCCTTTATCTGTAAACCTGAAATAATTATATATGTGTTCCATTCTTCACAGGAGCTGCAGAGAGAAAAATGTTTTCTAAACCTTAAAGTGTTTTTAATATAAAAATATAAGTGAGTTTTTAAATTATTCCTAGTTATAATTACAATTGAACAGTCATTCAACTCCACATGTGCAATATATTTTTGCCCATCTTACTGGTCTTTTATAAGGGTCAGTGTGATGTACTGTGTTAGTATGAGTGAGATTCAGTTAAACTAGGTCATCCCAAAGACATTCCTAGCTGAAACTGAAAAAGAACAAAATGTCAAGAAAGGAAACAGACTTCCTAGCATTTCTATAACAATCTATTCCCATCATCAGTGATTCATGTGTGCATTATAAGGAAATAGAAATGGCATTCAAGAAGATGAAGCTGGGAAGATCATTTGCTCCTGATCAAATTATATATATATATATATATCTATATATATATATATATATATATATATTCAAGAAATCCATGTTGAAGGCATTGCAGATAAAAAGCACTCTGAGATCCATTTTCAAAATCATTCAAACAAGAGAAGAATCTAAATGAATGGGAAACTATCACAAATTATTTAATTACCTCCAAAAGAAGACAATCTGATGACATCAGCAACTACTGACCCATATGCTTATTTCCCGGTTTCTATAAAACCTTTATGAAAATAATCTGCCTTGGTGGAAGTATCCTTAATGATAGTATGAGAGAAGAAGAGAAATGATTTTGCAGACAATTTTCAGTAACCTATCACTTTCCCATAGGTACATAATTAACTTAGACGCATAAAGACTCCAAGATCCCATGTTTATTGTTTATTAAGATTTTTTTTTAAAAATCAGACCATATTAGAGAAAGATACTACTTTAAAGACTCTCCTTCAACAAGGAACCCCTCTGCACACATTAAAATCATGTACGATTCCTTGACTGCTACAATCACAGTTGTATTGCTATCATCAGTTAGCACTTTATTCAACATTGCTTGATCAATATTAATAAGGCGAAAAACAGAGGAAATAAATATTAAACAAAGCATAAAAAGAGGCATATGATTGCAAAAGACATTCATGAGTTGTCATAGATCAGGGGTGGGGAGCCTGTGACCTCAAGGCCACATGTGGCCCTCTAAGTCCTCAAGTGGTGACCCTGATTCCATTCAGTCAAAGGGTTGCACTTGAGGACCTAGAGGACCACATGTGGCTTCAAGGTCATAGGTTCCCCACCCCTGTCATCAATGATGTTCCCCTTACCCAATACCACCAACAGGCAAGAAAACCAAGAGTCCCAGGAATAGCACTCCTTCCCACCCCCTTAGACCACTGACTATGCCTGAAGTCATTGTCCAGAGGAGCAATCCCTGTGGAGATGGGGCCTGGTAACTGTCTCTGTAGCCCCCATCTCCCAACCATCCAGAGCTGCTGAAACCCTGCCTTGTTGAACTATTTGGTTCAACAAACAGACATGATCTCAGTGGAAATACCATTAATACATTAAAACTGCATTTCCACCTGCTTTGCTGCTGCACTCTGAGGACTACGGGGGCTTTTCATCTGACTTAATAGCTGTAACCACCTTTCTGTGTGGCCTTCCTCTATTTGAATGTGAACTCCATAAAGGCAAGGTTTGTGTTTGGCACACAGCAGCAGCCTCAGTTGAATAGTAACAGAAGCAAAGGAAGAAGGCTACAGATATATAATTGCACCTAAAGAAAAAAAGTGGCTCAAGAAATTGCTGTTGGGAAATATACATTCAAAAATAAAAATAAGGAAGCAAATCTGTTACCTTTAAGAGAGAAAAAAATTGAAATGTCCCTATTTCAAAAGGAGGTCTTTTCTCAATCACAACCCCCCATCCCCACGCTACCAGAGCCTTCCTTTCTAAGATTACCTTCCAGGCATTTTATCTTATGCATCTTGTACATACCTTTTATATATTGTCTCCCCTATTAGAACATAAGCTCCTTGAGGGCAGGAACTGGTTTTGCATTTCTAGACATCTCTAGGACTTAGCGCAGTGCCTGACACATTGTAAGAAGGTAATAAATGCTTTGCTGATTGATTGATTGAATTATGGAATAGCATGGAAAAATGCAAGAATGAAAACCATCTTTTTCACAGGAGTCTACACAGATTGGATACTAATGGGTTAGTTCAGAAGGCACTAGATGCATCAAATGTCTATGAAAACATCATCAACTACGTCCAGGAGGCCAATGAGTCAGCAGCACAAGCCTTGAGCATTACGGACAGAGTCAATGATGTAAGTCTTCTGCTTCAGATTTGTCTGCACATGTCAAAAGGGTAGAAAGGTGAACAAGAAGAGGAAGAGGAAGGCAGAAATGAGGCCAGGTCAGAGAAGATCAAGGGGAAATGAAAGAGCAAAGATCAGTTTTATTTATAATATTTAGGTTTGAAATACATGGTTTTTGAAATTGTGCTGTTCCAGTGACAGCAGATCAAAGGCATCAAATAGCATATCCCCTTCCCCAAAATGGTTTGACCTAAATTCATGGAGGAAACACTCCAGAGAACAAGCCAATCTTATAGATTAGATGCCTATTCTATCATGAGCTATCCTTGAAAAGTACTTAAGTGGGGAGATGGAAACTTAGAAACATCGGGGGACTTATCTTCTCATAGTCACATCTGACCTTAGTCTGAGCTGTGAAAACAGAGTTGGGGGCATTTGGTGCAGGGGGTCTTGGTGAATTAGAGTGTAATCTAACCCCCAAAGCTACGAAAAGCTAATTTCTTCTGTGATTCTCACTCTCTTTTTCCCATTAATTTCTAGGCTGTAGGTGGGATTGACACTCAGATCACTTACCATAAAGATGAAAGTGAAAATCTTCTTAGTCAAGCCAAGAAATTGCAAGCAACAGCAGATTCTAGTAAATATAACCTCTTTCTACTGATTTTTTGTATAATACCATCATTGAATTTGAAAATACATTTCAGAATCCTAGCATCAAAGAATAAATAATACCAAAAAACAGAATACTACATTAGTATTTCATGATAAGATTTAATGAATTAAAAAAGAAAATAATTTATTTTTAATATAATATAGCACAGTAAACTTTATATGATCTGGAATTATAAGTGGGTAGGGCATTCTGGATAATAAAATATTTTAGTTATTAAAGTTGTCACCAATTTTCAAAGAATACAACATTTTAGCCCTAAAACTATTCATGTTCATATGAACATTCCAATCATGATATAAACAGCGATCCATTGAGCATCCAAATTGAAGATATATGGTCTTGTATTTCCATCCTTGCCCAAATGGTCAAATCTTTAGCGCATCCTACATGAACCAACAAATGTTGGGGGTGATTGAGTCAGGAGAAAGAGGACTCATACCCTCCCCCAAGACCAGTGGGAATGTGCGAGCCACATTAGCAATAAGACTTAAAAGATTTTTTCCCTCCACTTTTCAGAGAAGCAGATTAAGCTAGACAAAGTATCAATTCCTTGATATTCCCTAAATTTTCTATTACAAATTTCAGTTATGTTCCTTGGATCTTGAACTTTCTCTTTTCTTGAAAACCTGTACATGTAATCATCTCAACCCCTTAAATCTGTGTGCCCTGCAGTTTCCAAGGTAACTAGTGTATCCCATCTTTCTGGTGTAGGTCAAATCTGACACATCCCATCTAGTTTTTAGACTGTGAAATAAAATTGCATTGAACACAATTTGATCTACCTTGGATGATTCGTTAGATCCTTCAGGATCTCACCTGATGGCTGCTGTTATGAACATTAATTGTAATTGATCCAAGATATTGCGTTGACAAAATTTATGTTCATATTCAAATGTATCACCCTGAAGCACTACAAAATTCTAAAAGTTCTACTGAATTATCATGGAAATGTCAAATTTTTTTGTAGCTTTATTTCAAGGGGTTAAAAACTTGGTAGGATGGACCAGCATGGAGATATTTGGTCAAAACTGAAAATATCAGTTCAAAATTCTGATATTAAGTTCATCTGTACTCATATCATCACTCAGTAATATATCACATTAATACCTCAAAGATCTGCGATTCCATCAGTGAAATGCTCATTCAAATCTACCTACTGAGGGCATTTTTGCTCCACTCTCAGTAAGGTCCCTTCTCTCCCTGAATTTAACACCAGATAACTTAGAGAAATCTTAGAAGTTCAGAGATGTTACGCAATTGGACTTTGGTCACGCAGCTCATGTCAGAAATAGAATTTAAACATAGATCTGCCTGATTCCAAGTCAAGCTGTCTATCCATTATGACAAGCTATTATGAATAAGTACTACTTTGAAAACATTACTGTGAAAAGTTATATAATCTGATTGTTTGGATGCTCGATTTTTGTATTTTTATCCACAATTGCTGACATAGTGTTTGGTATATATAGTTAACACTTAAATGTTTTCTGGTTGATGCAACTCTAATTCTCTATGACTATGTCATCAATTAATAGAGGCTTAACTGTTGAGCAGGTCCCTTTTGAGTGTGTCAAATTTGCAGATTCATTTTCACTTCTATAAACCATAAAATATAGTCTAGAATTTGACTTTTTCATGTAATCACATTTTAAAAGCTTATTTTTCAAGTCTGTAACAATTTTTTTCATATTTTTTCTGTCCAAGAGAATAGCAAATGTATTTAATAAGTTTTTGAAATAATCTATTTATTTAATCTTTCTAAAGCAACTGTTCTTTCACTGAATCAAAATTGAAAGGCCAATATTTTTGAACCTCACCATTAATTCTGATTACTTTTATATATAAATTTGGTTATCTTGCGCAAATCTATCAGACCCATTTTATGATAAAGGAATAGATTTTTCTAGTTAAAGATTTTGAAGTCAAATGCTTCTCTATCACTACTTTGCTTTCTCTCCATAATCAATTGAAATTAACTGGGGCACATGAGATTTTCTGACACAGTTTGTTAAGTGTTTTCATTCCTCTTTGATATTCAACAATGTATCATTGAAGTTCATGGGAATAACTCCTTATAGATTAAAGATAGGATATTTTTTCAGGATTCTATGTTTTATGTCCATAGAAATCTCTCTGTAGCAATGATACATACCCTTTAATTCAATTAATTAGGCTTATAACCTTATTCGGTGGACTTGCCTATTCAGATCCTTCCTCATTTTGGTAGCGGGCATTTCAGGATTAGAGACAGAAGGAGGAAATGCACAGGTATACCTCACTTTATACAATAGGTATGTTCCTGAAAAGTTGGGCTTAAATTAAATATTGGAAAATCCCATGCTATTTTTCCCAACACATTATAATTAAGGGTATATTTAGTATTTATTCATTTCTGATTGGTCTTCGGTTGTAAAAACTAACAGGACAATATTATATTCCTCTATGTCCTACCTACTATGTATCTCCCACATTTCTATCGAGTAGTTAACTGTCTATAATAATTTTTTCAATTTGATATGGTACATACCACTTAAAAAAATTCTTTGATAAGGCCTATTTTCCTCAGAATCATTTTCCTCCATAATTATCCAAATGAAAATAACCGTCTCCATCATTTATCAGAGTCTCCAAATACTTTATTGGCTCAATTCCTCTCTAACTCGGTACCTTAGCAGATCCCTTTTGACATTAGAAATAGTTTCATAAAGGAACTGAAAATTTGTTTGAAAAAAAATTGTACATTTGGACCATACTATGCCTAGCATTCAGCATAGCATAATGTATATAGGCTGAAATTAGTTGACAATGAGATTAAGTAATCTTTCTGAATAGTATTTATTAAGAAACTCCTCACAATTTATGAAATGCTCAACACCACCCAGAATGGCAAAAACAGATACACACTATGACTTCTACTATGTGACATGGCTAAGTAATCATTCATTCATTCATTCATTCATTCAAGAAGAATTATTAAATGTGTGCTATATACCAGGCACTGGGAATACAAAAAAGATAAATAAAAGTTCATATTCCTAAGGAGCCTAAATTCTACTAGAAACATGCACAGCACGTAAGGACAATTGACTATTAAGAAACATTAAAACTTACTTTTTATATTATTTAATGGCAAAGGAAAGTTGCAAGGGTCATTCAGGAGGAGAAAAGGAACATAGTAAGGTATAAAGAAGCTATATTTTGTTGAATGTTAACAGCCACATCTTTGCCTGGCACTTTAGTGGTGAGCTAAATTAGAGAGATGACATGATGCAACAGAAAAACAATTGACCTCAAAGTTAGGAAGAACTGGATTCACATCTTATCTTAAGACAAACTAGACTTTAGAACTCTGGGCAAATTACTTAAGTCTCAGTGCTAAAAATTACAGATAAGCTGCTAGTCTACATTGGAAGAGGGAGTTTTCTCTTCCCTTCCATTCTCATGAAATCACAAGTTCAGTCCTATCCCTGATGATAAAGTGGAGTGTCCAGAGAAGAGCCAACAGGACAGTGAAGAACTTTAGGTCCATGACATGTAAAGAACAGATGAAGGAACTGGGCATATTTAGACTGAAGGAAAGAAGACTTAGCAGGGAACTGTCTACAAATATTTATACAAAAAGTACAAATAAAACATTACCACATTCTTGGTTTGCTCAGGACAGTCCTAACTTGCAACCAAAAGTCTGTGCTGATAAGCCTAAGTTCAAAAATTCATTCTATTCATATTCTTTGTCCAACTCATCATCATTGCCCTCCGGCTACATCACATTGATATCTGATGCATCGAAGTCTTCTCTAGTCTTCTAGACTGGCCATTCTGATCAACTGATCCAAACTTGTGGTTGAGATGCTCTTAGAACTAATGTTTGGCTTTGTACATACAACCAAAGTCCTTTCCATCCTGTGCAGTCCCTTCAGAATAATTTATATCACAATGAATTCTAAATTCTTTATATATTTTCTACCTTCGAAAAGGAGATGATCTATAGGAAAAACATGGGGAAAAGCAGGGTTTAGTAGTGATGGTTGTCATTGCTTTCAATTAAATTAGGATTTCTCAGCTCCATCAGAACTTGTTCTCCTTTTCATCCAAAGGTGATGAACAGGCTGTAGCTGATACCAGCCAGCGTGTGGATGGAGCCCAAGCTCGAAAGAGTGTTCTGAAAAACAGGCTAAATGAAGCTATTAAGAAACTTCAAGCAGCAGAGAGAGGTAAGAGACAGTTGATAAAAGCAAGACATCTTTCTTTTTAATCATATTAACCACTGAACAGACATGAAAGATAATATTCCAAAGAAGACCTACAGCATTTCAGGAAGTAGCAGCCTCTTTAAAGCTCATGCCTAATGCCCAAATTTGGCCATCATTTATAGACCTTCACTGTTCACAGAAGTCTCTGCAACCCTACACTCAAATTCTTATCATGTTAACTTTGTGTGGATGAAGTCATGGAGCCATACTAAAAAACCTGACATTTCTCTTGCCTGATCTGAAACTATAGTGTTATCTTAGGGAAGTAAATGATAGAGAGCAGGAGTGCATTCCCATACAACGGAAGGATTACAACTCTACTTCCAACTTCACATATTATGAGAGAAGGAATTATGCCTGGCCAAATCAAATGTGTGTATTGTGATTTACAAGAACCCATTGGAGTCCCCTATACTGAGAACGGGGCATGGCATAGAGGTAGGGAGAAGAAAGAATTAATGGATTTCCATTTTTTAAAAATGTTCATTACAAAAGAAAAAAGAAAGAAAAAAGAAAACTCACCTAAGGACAATCTAAGAAACTGAAATTTGGCTTCCCTGTAAACTTCAAACTATTTTTCAAACACTCAGCAATGTTATGACCTTAGGAATGTTTTCAGCCTGGCATTTCCCTTACGATTTCTACCTAGAAAAATTGGAGAATTCTTTGTAAATGCATTTCTAGATCTAATAAAAGAGCGGTGTGATGTTCAATTTTAGAGTTTTTTTAAAAACCTTCTTGTCTATTAATAATGCTTGTATAACCCAGCATCCAGAACAAAAGTTCTGCTTTTATACCAATCTTCACATTAATCCCATTCTTTATGGCTTACATCTCCACATAAGATCTCTCATAGGAGCAGCAGTATTGAACTGGTATATAGCTATACACAGCAAAAATAAATGAAGAAAGACCCTCTACTCCCTTGTAAGCACTTTGGAAAACAATGTTTTAAATATGGGACAGACTGTATTTAACCTTACAAAAATATAAAGGACTCACACCTGGGACCATAAACAATCAAAATAATTTTCCCTCTTTTTCCACTGACTCTCATCTTCTCCAGGAACATATACAGTCCTATTGACTTATTGTTACCTCAGTATTCATCATTTACCTCCCAAAAGGGGAAACACCTAGGATGCTTTCACATGTCTCATAACTCACAGTTGGTGCAAAGTAAAATTCCAGATTTGTTCCTTCACATTGATGCCAGGTCCAACTGGCTCTATCCAGGGACTTGGCATTGTCCAGGAATGGACACAAAAGGTTGGGACCAAAAATGTCAACCTCTGTCGTTCTACCACTGCCACTGCTGGCTTGCATTCCTGTGGATCCCAGTTTGAACCAAATACTCTCTGCTGCCCTAACGGTGCCTTCATATAGTACCATCCCAGGGACCACTTCCTTCCATGGAGAGGCATCCCAGATGCATAAGCTTCTCCTCCAAGGAACTGATTCTGAGTCTCCATCTGTAGTTTTTATCCTTAGCCCTCTGGTGGCAGTTCCAGTTCTATATAGTCTGTTTCGGTTCTCCCCTTTAAAGGTCAGGTTCAAGGATGTAGAAACTGATTGTGAATCTAAATTAATCATCTTGAATGTGATATCAAACTGTCAGTGGGAATACTCCTTATCAAGGAGACAGCAGTGACCAGGACAAAGATGTCATCAATGTTAACATTGATGACAAGGAATCAACCTTGACAAAGGAGTTAATCTTGTCAGGAGAACATCATACTTTGTTAAGGATTTCAGGGTCATAATCTACATTTTGTCTCTGAGGTATTAGTAGCCCTTCATAGGCATAAATGCCTTAAATGAAATATTTAATATTTTAATTTAACTTAACATTTATTATATTTAAAAAGCATTTAAATATTGAGACTTGAATATTTAAATATTTGGACTCAGTGGACCAAACCTTTCCAAACTAAATTGTTCTTTCTTCAATAAATGAATTTGCACATTCTACAAATAAATGTCCAGTTTCTTCAAAAGGTAGGTCATTATTTATGGTCTGTGTAACCAGGGGATGCAGAACAACGCTTGGATCACTCAAAGCGAATCATTGCAGAAGCTGAGAAGACGACCATGGTGGTAGGCCAAGCTACCACCCCAATGGCGAACAATTTAAGCAGCTGGTCACAGAGCTTTCGCCATTTTGATTCTTCGGCCTACAACACTGTAGTGGACTCTGCTAGAGATGCAGGTACTATACAGAACATTCTGACATCTGGTTGGGTATTGAAATTGGCCATTATATTTATGCATTTGGGAGAAGAATTGCATTCAAATCCCCGCTCTGACAAAAAGTGACCATGGGAAAAATTATTTACCTTCTCTAGACCTCTCGTAGAGGCCCCCATAGGCCCAAAGGGTGATAAATCTATGATACTAGGATCTTCCTCTATTAAAGAATGCCCTTTACTAAAAAGTTCTAAATGTACAAACTTGAATTTCCATTTTAAAAAAAAGATTATCATGCCATTGTGTCCCTTTATGGGAAATTAGTTTTATGTGTTGGGACTGTAAAATCCTTTAAGTTTTGAAATTTTCAATTTTAATTGGTTTAGCAGAAACTACATCTGTTTTGTACCAAGCAGGCATAGAGACAAACCAGGATTTGTTTTGGGGTGGGGAGGGGGAAGCAGGGAGGCAATTGGAGTTAACTAACTTGTCTAGCACCTTAAGAAGTATCTAAAGCTGGATTTGAATTCAGATTCTCCTGACTTACAAGGCCTGTGCTCTATTCACTAAAAACTTGGATTTTTAAAATACATCATTATATGTCCATCAGATATTTTAAAACATTATTTTTCCCATGAAAGAATATTGTTTTAATTATTTTATCAACTAATTCAGCAAATTAAAGATAGAACATAGCAGGTAAAGAGCTAGCCTTAGAGTTAAAAAGGCCTGGGTTCAAGTCCTGCTTAGTCCAAATTAGCTGTGACTCTATGCAAGTCATTAAACCTCAAAGTGCCTCAGGTTAAGCTGTAAGACTTCAATTGCAAAGCACTACTGACCTGCACTGGTGAAGGGAATTTCCTCATTGAGAATTCCCTACAAAAATGAAATCACATGGTTAGTTTAAAAGAAATTAATAAATATCATTAGATTAACATTACAATGAATAAGATTTTCTGGGAGTAAACAATTCACCCATGTGATGATAAGACTTGATGAATTACAGTATTAGCTTACTGAAAAGAAAGTGACTTACTTTTTCATTTAATTAGTTTTCATGCAATATAAATATATGGGGATAGCTAGGTGGTACAGTGGATCGAATGCCGGGACTTTTCCTGAGTTCAAATCTGGCCTCAGATACTTACTAACTGTATTATCTTGGGCAGGTCACTTAAACCTATTTTCCTCAGTTTCCCCATCTGTAAAATGAGCTGGAAAAGGAAGTAGCAAACTACTCTAGTACCTTTACCAAGAAAATCCCAAAAAGGGAAACAAGAAGTTGGACACAACTGAAAAACAGTTAATAGCAACAAATATAAATATGTAATAAATGTATACTACATAGTTCAATAAATATGTATAATAAATAGTTCACTCGTGATGGTAAGACTTGGTGAATTACAGTGTTGGTTTACTGAAAAGGAAGTGATTTACTTTTTCATTTAACTTGGTTTTCATTTTGTATTTAGTTTAATTAAATGTTATTTAATTTATTGGATAAGGTGACTATAAATGCACTCACTAAATGGGACTAGCATTGGTTCCCTAGAAAGAAATTAGCCTTCCCTAGATGAGCAGACTATTACTATGCAGTAATTTGCTCAATGGAGAATCATATTTATTGTTAACATTAACCTAGTTCTATCAGTATGCATAAGAACATTGCTTTGGAAAATTCAAAATGTGCTTGGATACAATGATTGATTATACATACTACATCTATTTTTTTAGCTCTAGACTACTCAATATTATAAAGATACTACTTGACATTACTAGACTTAATTCCCTTTAACTGCGGAAACCATTTCCCAAAAATAGAGAGTAGAGGAATCTCCTCTGGCCCCCATCCATAGTCTATGCCAGAAAGTCTATGATTCATTCCAGAGAGAGAATGTCTCTCCCTGAGCCAGCTGACATTTAGGGGCCCGAATCCAAGAGGACATACAGATGCACAGATGGTCCCTGTGCAAACAATAGAATGGCTACTCGATGCTTCTCACCCTAAGAAGAATGAAATTTATTCTGGTTCCCCCTCATCTTCTCCTCTCTCCTTCCCAAAACATTTTGGAAGCTTCTAAAGCATTTCCTTCCACAGATTCCATGCAGTCCTATAGCCTGGCTGGCACATAAACCCTGGTTACCTCCTGACTGTGGCTATTTGTGCCATCATCTTGGTACTATGCTGGGTACTGCACCATTTTTCCCCTAGATAAGAATGTTTCTGCCCTCTTACCAGTAGCAGTGATGTAATGCATGGCATTCTGAGCACTCGGGACAGATCTTCACTCCCCTTGTCCCAGGCTCTTCTTTTGTCTGACATGCCAATGCCTAGACTGTATAGCACATACATAGAATGGTCTCAGAAACTGTCCTTGGATCTGTGCTCTCATTGATTCCCTCCAACCTTGCAGATCATAGCCAATCCATGCTTTCTCATCCTCTGTCATTCTTTTCATGTCATCCGGTAAATTCTCTACTGAGAGTCCACTCAGTGCACTGGGGATCTTCCTCTAAATCTCATGACATTACATCTATACCAATGGACCAAACAGGTGATCCAAGTCAACTCTAATTCTTTATATATATTGACAATTTCTCCAATGGTATCCTTCACACCATTACTTCTGTCCAATTCTTCATTGGTAATATTTGCATTTACAGTATGTATACATAGAATAGCCCTGCACTCTAAAAGTCAAGTCAAAAAGCATTTAAGCACCCGCTATGTACTTAGACAGCTAGATGAATCAATGGATAGAACACTGGGCATCAAGTTAAGACCTGAGTTAAAATCTGACCTCAGAAACTTACTAACTGTGTGACCCTGGAAAAGTATGTTTGCCTTAATCCACCAAAAAAGGAAATGGCAAACCACTCCAATATCTTTCATGGACAATTTGGTCCATGGGGGTCATGAAGAGTTAAACGTGACTGAATGACTCAACAGCAATGACAACAGCAACATGTACCAAGACTGTGCTAAATGCTAAGAATAAAAAGGCAAAATAAATTCCAGACCTCTGATGGAGTAGACAGCACACAAGCAACTATGTACAGGCAAGGCACACAGGGTATTGCAAAAGTCTTAGCATGGTTTTAAGTTTAAAACTGCACTAAGACTTTCGCAACTGCCTGTATAAAGGATTAATTGTAGATAATCACAGAGGGAAGGGAGGACTGGGAAAGACTTCTTGCACAAGATTGGATTTTATATTCTAGAGTTTCTATTCTAAGAAAATTTACCTCATACCTTATAATACAGAGACCAGAATATTTAATAACACCACTAGACAGATATTGATCATAAGCTTTAGCTTTGCCATTTATTTTCTCTTCTGATGAAAATCATTTTTGAATTTTTTACTCTTTCTGATATTTCACTAAAACTGATGGCTTGAGTCTTCTCATTTGGTTGTAGTGCAATGCCTGATACAAAGTAATTGTTTAATTAATGTTCTACCGATCTACCTACTTACCTATCCGTCACCAATCTATCTTTCTATCTATCCATCCATCTATCCATATCTATTTATCTATCTAGCCATCTACTTATCTTCCTAGAAATTTAGATGATATCGAGACATTTACAGCTAGTATGTGTTTTTTTCTTAACTTCAGTAAGAAATTTGACTGAAGTGGTCCCTCAGCTCCTGGATCAGCTGCGTACAGTAGAGCAGAAGAGGCCTGCGAGCAATGTGTCAGACAGCATTCGGAGGATCAGAGAACTCATTGCACAGACCAGGAGTGTAGCCAGCAAGGTAAAGCATTGAAAGGAAAGAATCAGTCCCTTGTGATTTTGAGAGCAAAGAGTTTAACTTCATGTCCTTGTGTCACTTTCTAGCCTCAGGGGTTAGGACTACGCCTCAGGGTGTAAGTCCTACAAACCACAAGGCAAGGGCAACCTCAGGATCATTTGAAGAGGAAAACTAGTATTAGAGAGGACCTCTCAATTCATTAATTTGGTTGCAATTACATTTTTAAACATTCTTTTGAATGTTTTTAACTTTAAGTTCCCACACACACACTGAGAAGGCAAGCAATATGATAGCAATTATGTATGTGAAAGCATGCAAAACATTTCCATATTAGCCACATAAAAAAGGAATGAAAAATGAAGTGAAAATATGCATCAGTTTGCACTCAGAGTTCATCACTTCTCTCACTGGAGATGGAGAGCATTTTTCTTCATGAGGCCTTTGGAATGACGTGGATTACTATATTGATCAAAGTACTTAAGTCTTTCACAGTTTATTATTACAATGTTGCCATTTTTTTATACAATATTTTCCTGGTTCTGTTCACTTCACTTTACATCAGTTCATATATCCCATGTTTTTCTGAAACTATCCTTCTAATCATTTCTTATAACACAATTGCATCGTGGATAGCTTTGATATCAGAAAAAAATATACTCCTAACATATAGGGGTTATGTGACTCTAGAAAAGTCATAACCTCTAAGTGCACCAGGAAACTCTATAATATGATAAACTGCAGATAAGTTACTGATCTACATTAGCAGAGGAGGTTTCTGCACTGGAAGTTCTCCCACATCAATAAAATTACAGTTCTGAACCCCCAAAAAATGTATGTATATGTGTGTGTGTGTGTGTGTGTGTGTGTGTGTATATACACGTGATATGTATTATATATGTTATTTTATTTTGGGCAATAATTTGACTGAATTCAGGTTTCTAAAAATGTTTTAAGTTGGAGAAATATATATTTGATATTAAATATATACCTATATGAATATATTTAATCATATATTATATTTATAAATATCACATATTTTATATGTATTATATAAAAGTGTATGGTATTTGTGTTATAAATATATAAGCATATATTTATATATGCATATATTAAGCATACATAAAATTATATGTATATTTACAGTATAGTAAGTTATTTTTTCAGTTTTAATCTTTAATAGCTTAAAACTGCACTAAGACTCTTGGGTCACCTCGTATACCTGACACATACAGACTTTGTAATGAATCACAATCTCTCAGTGCCCTAGTCTACTCTCTAAGACTATAAGTTGCAGAGAAGATAATGAGCTACACTGGTAGACAAGTTTCCTCATCTGGCAGTTCTCTAAGCAAATGAAATCACAAGTCTACTACCTTTTTCTGTCCCTATACTACATTACAGTTATCTATGCATCCAGTTGCCCTGTAGGTTGCAAACCCCTTGAAGATGTAGAGCTTATCTTACTCATTTTTGCATCATCCTCAGCACCTTTCACTTTACAAATATTAGACATTCAGTAAATGTTTACTGGATTGGTTTGATTTGAATCCAATGACCCAAGATGGAGTCAAGGAGGCAGAGATGAGAAAAGAAACAGTAATCAATATGTACAATTCCCATAGCACTGAGTCCTACTATTCACTCAATGTCTAACATGAGATGACATTTAACAGGATATTTTGTGTTCCAGATTCAAGTCTCTATGATGTTCGATGGTCAGTCAGCAGTTGAAGTCAGCACCAAAACTAGCGTGGATGACATAAAAGCCTTTACTTCCATGAGCTTATACATGAAGCCTCCAGAAAAGGAAGCAGTGAAGAATGAGAATGCAGACAGATTTATCTTATATCTTGGAAGCAAAAATGTAAGCATAGTCAAGTTTTCTTTTAACAAAAGATAAAGCATTAAAAAAGGGTTTTTTTTTTATTTTAATCTTTTTCTGGAGCATTATGAAGTACTCTAGATTTAGAGTCAGGAGTCCTGGGCTCATATCACAAATCTTTCCCTTAGTTTGGAAAAGCATAACCTTGTATGATCTTGAGGAAGCTAACTGACTTCCTTAGACATCCATTTTCTTTTCCATAGAATACAGAAGTCTGGACATGTCCTCTACAATCATAGTGAACTCTCTAAATCTATTATCTCTAATCCTATGATTAGATAACCTCCAAGTCCCCTTCCAATTCTAATTCTATCTAAGGCAATGTCTCCAAACATACAAAATTTCTACCCTGGAATGGATTCACCCAAAATGACTGTGAGTTTAGTGACAAAGACCCAATTTGAGACTCAAGAACAAGTAATTGCTTTTATGTGTATGGTTTTCTGGGGTCACTTTACATGAACTTTTCACTTCTAACTCTGGGAGTTTCAAGTAAATCCTTCAGAGCCACAGATCTTCAAAATGACTTCTGTTTGCTCATATTATATTACCATGAAATACTGTATGAAAGTGTCTTAAGTTATGCTATCAGTCAGCACTAAATCCTTTGATCAAGTAAACAATACCAGTACACTCATGATCAGCAACTTTATTGAAGCACATTTGCAGTTTCTCAATTCTATTCCCAGGGCACTATCAGAAGGCTGGAACCAATTCCAACACAGTACAAACAAGCCTTCATCAATATGGTAGGCTGATCACATCAAATTAGAATGTGGTGCCCCTTCTAAACACTGCCTCTGTATTGGTGACCATGTACTAAAAGAATAATTTTGAAAAGGCAAAAGAAACAATTTGTTAATATTCCATAATAGCCTCGTTCTTGTTTCAGGCAAAAAGCGATTATATGGGTCTTGCAATCAAGAATGATAACCTAGTATACATTTATAATCTGGGAAACAAGGATGTGGAGATTCCTCTGGACTCTAAACCAGTCAGTACTTGGCCTGCCCACTTCAGTATTGTCAAAATTGAAAGGTAAAGTGAATGTCTGACATAAATTGTTTTGCATATATCTTAAGAACCCAGTTTTTTTTACTTTAATTTTTTGTTACATTTTAAGTTCTGAATTGTCTCCCTCCCTCCTTCCCCACTCCATAGTAGAGAAGGTATATATAGATATCTATGTATTTGGATATGGATATATGTGTTATTATAGAAATAGATATAGATGATACATATGTAGTAAAAAACAGACTATGTATACTTCTATTTATCAGTTCTTTCTCTAAAGGTAGATAGCATTTTCCTTCAAACATCCTTTGTAGTTGATGTATTACAATAGTTCACAGTTATTCTTTGAACAGTATTGATGTTACTATATACAACATTCTCTTGGTGCTGCTTATTTCATACAAATTTTTCCAAGATTTTCTAAAATCAACCTGCTCACCATTTCTTATAGCACAGTAGTATTCCAAAGAACCCAACTTTATTACATTCTTCTGAGTGTAGTATCTCTCTATCTAGCCAGCTAGATCTCCATTTATACAAATAATGAATCCTGTGAAGTGGACACATTATTTAAATTTGCATGGCATATTTCTATTGGAATTGGAGTCAATGACTGTATTTTATATCATTACAACTTCAAATAGAGTGAATTCAAATAAATGTGTTCACCTCACAGGATTCATTATTTACACATTTAAATTAGTTTTTAGCTGGGTAACTGGAGAGATAAATAGAAGATACATATATACATATGTACATACATATACATCTGCATGTATATGTATGTGTATATATACATATGTGTGTATATATACATATACATATATACATATACATATATATGTATATACACACACACATACCACACAGGAAGAAAAAGAAAATTATCAGGAACTTTTTTTTCTATTTGTATCCTGTATATTTTCTTTCTCTTCCAGTATAAATATTCTCTTGCTTTCTTAGATCCTTCCCTGTTTTCTCTTTCTTCTTTTTTTCTTCCAGAAAAAAAAATTAAAAAATAAATCACCTCTAAACAGGAAACTTCCTATTTATTCAGATCTTACCTAATAAAACCCATGAATTTGTTCCAAGACATGATGTCTGTTATTCCCTTGATTTCTGGAGCTTATGGATATTTATTGTTACTATGAAATTTAAGCATCACCTTTTCATAATGAGAAAATATCTGCTAAGAACATTTTTATATAAAGAAAGATTAAAACTTTTCAAGATCTTGTTTGACCAATAAAAGTTGTCAATCTTTCCTTGAAGGCATGAGCAGTCTTTTTTTCTTAATCTTTCTATCCTGGGTCTAGTACAATAGATGACACATAGTAGGTGCCTAGTAAATATCCGTTGAATCAATCTGAATTTATCTCAACAGAGTAGGGAAACATGGGAAGGTGTTCCTAACAGTCCCAAGCCTGACCACCACAGCTGAAGAAAAGTTTATCAAGAAAGGAGAAGTCTCTGGTGATGACTCCCTGCTTGATTTGCATCCAGAGGACACTGTCTTTTATGTTGGTGGAGTGCCACCGAATTTCAAGGTAAGACAAATTGTAACTACTGTATATTTGTCTAAAAATGATCTTTAAATAATGTTTCTTACAAATCTCTTAGGTTTAGAATGATTAGATTACAAGATGACCGTATTTTTCATCATGAGCAGCAGTTTAAGTCAGTGTCCAGTAAGCTGACCTCAGGAGCAAGATGACTAGTGTTTATGTCTGATACATAATGAACAAGACACTTAGTCTGTCATTGTCCTCAGGCCACTCTCTAAGACCAAAAGGTGGAAAAGAAATGCTAGTCTAGTTTGTCATTGGAAATCCCCATATACTAATGACACCCCAGGTCTGAAACCCAAAAAAAGGCATATTGGTTTGGTGAAACTGGCACTGAACCTGGCACCTAAAAATCTGGTTTTTGCTTCATTTTTACTTACTTTATCACTTAAGTTCTGTCAACAATGTAAATTTTAGAATTCAGCTAATTCCTACTCAGGTGTCTCCACAGGTGATGAAATACCATGTGTGACAGCAGTAAAGCTATCTAGTTAGTCCTGGACCACAGAGCATAGCTACATCTTGTTGGAGACACCACAGTCCAGAGTCTTGTGTTTAGCTTAGCAAGTTCTGGACTCACTCACTTTTGCCAGGGATTATAAGATTCTGGAAGATTGATTCACCATAACCAAGGCCACCAAAAACTAATTCATAATTAAAATATCCACTTACTAATGCGGCATATGCATTCATTTATTTATTAAATATATACTAACTGCTGTTTGATGCAATACCCTAGCCTAGGTGCTAAAGGAGTTACATAAATAATTATGATAAATACACAGATAAATATAACTTTTAAAGAGTATAAACAAGTAACAAGATTCTAAAGTGCCCTGTGAGACTTATCAGGGAAATGAACACATGGTCCAAGAGAAAGGAAATTAGTTATCTACATAGGACTTTCACTTTTGGGGAGCAGGTTCACTGAGCAGACCAAGTTAAAGATGAAAGGTTTTCCTTGGCAAGCATGGACTTAGAAAAGAGTTCTATAATGTTAAAAAGCTGTTTCCATTAAGCTGATCAATCAATTCATCCGTCAATTAACAAACATTTATTAAGTATCCACTCTCCTATATGCTAGGCACTGAGGATACAAAGTCAAAAATTACGCAGGCCCTGCCCTCAAAGGACTTACTTTACATAGGGAAGATAATATACATATATAAAATATCAATAAATACAAAATAGTAGTCACTCCCCTGGCAGTTAGGTGTCACAGTAGATAGAGTGCTAAGATCCAATCAAGCCTTAGAAACTTACTCACTATGTGACCCTGGGCAATTACCTTAACTTCTACCTCAACCTCAATTTCCTCCACTATAAAATGCGGATAATGATGGTACTTACTTCCTAGAGTTGCTGTGAGGATCAAGCGGGGCAATATTTATAAAGCATTTAGTTCAGCACCTGACCTAAAGTAGACATTTAAGAAATGCTTATTTGCTTTCTTCCTTTCTGCTCAGGTAGCTGTAGTTCTTCCTTTTCTCCTAATTAAAAAAAAAAATTCAAATTTTTGCCTAAAATTCTGCCCCTCCATCACCAGGTGCCACCTCACCTTTTCACTTTTATTACTCCCCTACTAGATACATACTGTAGACTAACATGCTCTGTGTTCTTCTAGGCCTAGAATGTCTAGTGCATATATGTCTTTTTTTGTGTTATAATGATGATACCAGAAATCTCAAACACATGGTCCACAGGCCACATATAGTCCAGTATACTCCTGAGTGCAACTGGAATTAAATAAAAATGCAAATGGGAAATATTTAACAAAATAAATAAAAATGTAGTAAAGGATGGATAATATTATTTTTTTAACAAAATCCCTGGCCTGCAGGGATCTTTACTTATGGATTAGTGGCCTGCCTTTCTATTTACGTTGGATCCACAGATGTATACTATCCCTTGACCAGACCTTAAGTTCCACAAGCACAGAAATTTTGTCATTGTGTTGTTGCTGTCCGGTTGTTTCAGTAGTGTCCAACCCTTTGTGACCCCATCTGAGGTTTTCTTGGCAAAGATACAGGAGTAGTTTGCCCTTTCCTTCTCTAGCTCATTTTACAAATGAGGATATTGATGCAAACAGAAATTAAGCGACATCCCCAGGATCACACAGCTTGTAAATGTCTGAGACAAGATTTGAACTCAGGAAGATGAGTTTTTCTGACTCTAGACTTATGGCTCTATCCACTGTGCCACTTAGATACAAATCTAGTTTAGGTGCCTCCTGTTCTGTGATGTCTTCTCTGATCACACACTCCACACCCTCCGCAACTCCCATACCCCCACACACAAATGAAAGTAATCTCTTCCTCCTCAAATTATCTTAAAACACTTTGTACAGATCTCTTGCTTGCCTATAACACATATTCTCTTGTATCTTACCTACTCACGTACATTTTGTCTCTTTCATCTGCCAACACCCCATTAGGCTGTGAGCAGGGCTAGGAAAGATCTTTTGCTTCGTTATATTCCTAGGATCTAACACAATGACTTTCAATACAAGTTTATTTGATCAAAATGAAATAACTGTTTTATTGCAAACTTGTAAGTCTTCCTTCATAACTTGCCATTTTTTGTTCTAAGAACATTGATGACACTAGACTAGGTGGTAGTTTCCTTTTTAAAGAACAAATAGCTTTTCAGCAACACCACCCATAGAGCAACCATCCTTTCTTCATTTGCCCTTGATAGTTCCTCTGGTAATTGCCTTCCAACTCCCTAGGTGTTAAATTATTAGGTTTCCTTTTCATCCAGAAGATAAGCACAAAATTTTTAACTCACTGCCCATATTTCCCAGGCAGGAGTTGGAGGAAATATCTAAGAATCAATCAATCAATAAGTCATTATTCAACATTTAATATGTGCTAATTGCTGTGCTTAGAGCTGGAAAAAATTAAATAAAATAAAACCATCCATGCTTTCCAGGATATGGGAAACTGGTTGTGTTTTTGTGATGCTTAGGCATGTACAGGCTTCACAGGATTTTTCACTTTTGACTAGGTACTTTGAGATCACACAACACTCCCACAATCTAGATGTTTATGTCAATAGAAATATTAAGTCCTCTTACTCAACCATCTCTGTTCTGCTGTCCTTATTTAGTCCTAGAATCTCCTGAAACCCTATCATGAAGTCCACAGTCCCCTTGCATTGGAGTCCTTATTTGTGTGTGTGATGTCTTTTTTTTATCATATTCCTTTCCTCTGCAACACAGCTCCCTGCTAGTTTGAACCTGCCTGGTTTCATTGGCTATCTGGAGTTGGCCACTTTGAATAATGAGGTGATCAGCTTATACAATTTTAAGCACATCTACAACATGGACCCTTCAAAGTTAATACCCAGTGCAAGGTAAGATATCTTTAAAAGTAAAGGAGGCTGTGCACAACTACAGAATAGCATAAGAGAGCTCAGGTACAAACAGATGTTTGGTGTATCTACTCTCCTTTGCAAAGCTAGTTTTGAACTAGCTTAGGAGGAGGTCATGCCTGTCCTTAAGTGTTTTTTTTTCCTATGTAAGCACAGCAAGATGATAGAGCTGGACTAGAAACTCTCTAAGATAACTTCCAGCTGAACTAAGAGAAATTATTATTCCTCTCTTATATTAATAACCAATTATTGAATTAGGACTAAGATTTTTTCCCTTCCCATTTCCTCATTCTCTACTAGGTCAATTCAGCCCCTGAAGAATAGGATTAATAATGAGGTTGGATTTTAACATTCTTCTCAAATTTGTTCAGACCTCACCTAACTACTGAAGATTAGATTAAAGAATAAAAAGAATTTAATCTGGGTGAATTCTGGCCCACTGTGTTCACTCAGGGTTGGGGGGAGGGGCAAAAGATCCTTTGTCTAGATTACCCAAGGCTGGGAGTGGTATGGGAGCAAGAATGACATAATCAAAGTCAGGTCCCTCTGCCCCTCATTAGAATATGTCTACCTCTCATTATAATATTCATTCTTCTCATTAATTGCTAACCAATCAGAGTTGATTGCCATCTGTGTGACCCACCCACTCTTTCAAAGAGTGTCAATCCATCTTTGGTTTATGAGAGATGGCCAAATAACCATCCTTTTATTAATTATCCCATAGACATAATTAATAAAATGATTACCCAGAAAGTCTCTCAAACTTATTATTCATCACAGAACCTAAGAAGGAAATATCCTTGAAACTTAGGAGACTAATATTCTATAAGAGCAAACACTCTATTTGGAGAAGTCATTGAACTAACTTTTCTTCCTTTGTACTCTAATGGAAATAGTAGTACTTCCCCCGAACTTAATGAGGATCATTAACAAAATGTACCAGGTTGAATAGTTAGCATCTCCCTTGAGTAGAACAAAAGGTTCACATAATCTTATTTTCTTTGGGCTTCTTTTTACTTTTCTATTTCAGAGATAAACTGGCCTTCACTCAAAGTCGGGCAGCCAGTTATTTCTTTGATGGTTCAGGTTATGCTGTGGTGAGGGATATCACAAGGAGAGGAAAATTTGGACAAGTGACACGCTTTGACATTGAAGTTAGAACGCCAATAGCCAATGGATTGGTGCTCCTCATGGTGAATGGGGTGAGTAAAAATTCTGCATTTTAGTCAGGTCATCGCTATTTTTATGTTTTCTCTAATCCACATGAATATAAATCTGGAGAGAATTTCTCTTGGGGAAGCAGACTTTGCCATCAAATTGCATATCAACTTTTTAAGAAAAAAGTTAAATTATTTTTAAGGTAGAGATAATACAAATAAGTTAGTTCTTTGAGATATATAGAGCATGCATTATATAGCTTGCTACAATTTGATAATATCTTCTAAATGCTTCTATGCAGCTAAAACAAAGTCTAGAATGAGTACAGAAATGAAAAGGAAATAACAAAGTATGAGAATAGAACTTCAAGTAAAATCAACACTGCCCATCTATTAACAAGCATTTATTAAGTACCTCCAGTGTGCCAGGTTGCAATAAAGTTTGAGCAAAGGGATTAAAATACCTCCCAGTGCTCCTAAAGTCGTCTGTGATGGCCACTGTAGTTACATGCTTTGCTGGAAATAGGAACTGTGTTACAGCTGCATAGCTTTACACATTTACTTAAATCTTGTTATTTCAGAACTTTTCTTTAAATATAAAATACCTCCAGTATAGCTGAATAGTAAAGGATTAAATTACTGGACTGACACCAAGTGACTTTGTTTCTGGAGCATGTGTGGTCAGAATTCACAATAACATTGTGATTATTATAAATTCAGGACCTCAATGTAATATGCAAGTTTAAATGACCATTTAATGTTGAACCAGCTTATAAAATACTGGGAGATCACAAATGAAATTTAGGAATCATTATATTCTTAATTCTCTGTCATCTCTTTCCATCCTTTTTTCTTTCACTACAGAACTTCCTATCAATGACTAATTTTTCATTTATTGATTTTAATGTTCTTTTCAGTGTGCCCTTGATTTCATGAGTTCCCATTTTATTTTTGATGGGTAAGACAGATTGTCTAATGTAATCATTTGAGTCTAAAAAATCACCTTCAGAAATATAAGATTGGGGAGACATTGTTAGACAGTGGTGAGATGTAGAGGACTGAAAACTCAAAATGAGTCAGCGATATAAGGTGGTAGCCAGAAAAAGCTAATGTGAACTCCATTGATATTGAGAGGCATACCTTTCCGTAGCAAGTGAAAAGAGCTTTATACTCTGCCATGTTTCAGTATGTGCCTTGTGTTTTGCATTGTGTTCAGTTTTGGGCATCATGTTTTAGCATAAACATTGATAAACTACAAAATGTCCAGAGAAATGCAACCAGGTTGGTGAAGGGCCTTGAGACTGTTTCATGTAAGGGCTGATTAAAGGAAGTGGGGATGTTTAACCTATAGAAGAGATTACTAAGGTTGAGGTTATGATAGCTGTCTACAAATATTTGAAGAACTGTAATGAAGAAATGGGATTTAGATGTACTGTTTGCCCCCAGAGGGCAGACATTTACAAAAAGGCTAATTTGGCCTTGCTATCTGGGGAAAAAATTTCTAACAATTATAACTACACAAAAGCATAATGAATTGCCTCAGGAGGTTCATCCTAATTAAAGGTCTTCTGAGAGAGAGTGGGCAACTATATGTTGGGTATTTTATAGTGGGAGGCCCTTGTAGGTTTGGATTATACTACTATATGATCTATGAGACAGATTCCTTCCAACTGTACTGTTTTATGATCCTATGATAATTTTGAAACTTTACCTAAAAAAAAAATAAAGCAGATAAGTCCATAGACTTCAATTTATCCAGTTTTCAGGAAATGATCAATCTAATGCATTCAAGCTTCAAAATTCTTCCCATGGATTCATTAAATAGAATGATGAAAACAAGAGTAGATAGTGGTTTTGAGTCATTAGCACAATACATTGACATTTGAAGGAAGATCATATTAAATTAGGAAATAGCTGTTGCTTCACAGATGTTTTGGTAGAAATCATTTAATAAGGCCTACAAGAACTTGCTATGACTTATCAAATTCGGTCATAACTATGTCCCAAAACAAGTCTATTATCTCATTTATCAATATTGTTTTGTGTTCACAGAGTACATTTTTCAGCCTGGAGATGAGGAATGGCTACTTGAATGTGTTTTATGACTTTGGGTTCAGCAATGGCCCCGTGCATCTAGAAGATTCCCAGAAAAAAGCACCAATTAATGATGCAAAATACCATGAGGTACTACTAATTGAGGACATAGCTCTACATTTTGATTCATTGCTTGAGACATCTGTCCTACTAATGAAATGGGATGGACTATCCAAAGTAGATCATTCACCATTTATCCAATGCCAGTATACTAGTTTCTAAATGAGGATTGATAACTTTCATAAAAGAGGCATTATTGGCATGTTCAAAAATGTCTTGTGTATGACAGGTCTTGTGTCAGCTCTAAATACAATTCATCAAAACATCAATCAATCAATCAACAAGGTTAAGTTGTTTGAAAGTAGAGATGATTTCATGTTTTTGTCTTTGTATCCCCAGCACCTAACACAACAGTTGACATGTTGATTGAAGCTTTGATGAACCATACTTATAGAATTCCCTTTAAAATCTTTGATATAGAAATAGAAAGAAATAACAACAGTGCTGATGAGGATCATAGCTAATATTTGTATGGCACTTTAAGATTTATGCTTATATAGCACTTTGAGATTTGAGGCAGCTAGAGGACATAAGGGGTAGAGCATTGGACTTGGTTACAGGAAAACCTGAGTTCAAGTCTAGTCTCAGAAATTATTAGTTGTCTGACACATGACAAGTTATTTAATCTCTATTTGCCTCAGTTTTTTCATCTGTAAAATGGAGTTAATAATAGCACCCCTAGGGCTGTTGTAAGGTTAAATGAGAGCATATTTATAAAGAACTTTGGAAACCTTAAGACATTACATAATGATGTTGTTCAGCCATGTCTGACTCATCATGATTCCATTTGAAGTTTTCTAGGAAAAGAGAATGGAATGTTTTGCCATTTCTCTCTTCAGCTCATTTTACAAATGAGGAAACTGAGGTAAAGAGGGTTAAGTAATTTGCTTGGGGTCACTTGTGTCTGAGTAAGTGTCTGAGGCTAGATTTGAACTCAGGCAGATGAATCTTCCTGACTCCAAGACCAGCACTCTATCCACTATACCATCTAGCATGTAAATGCCAGCTGGTAGTAGTATAGAATACTTCATATGTATATGTGCACATATACGTGTGTGTCATAATATCTGCCAGCTATTAAGATCAGTTATGTCTTCACCATAAGCTGTCTTAGAATTATTTGTTTTAATGGAACCCCTGAAAGGTGTGCCATGAGGGTTTTCAAGTTCAATCAGCTTTAGGAAAAACTTGCATTTAGGGAATGTCATTCCTTTTAATTTGCAGTTCTGTTTTTAATAAAAGAGGAATGCATTAGCAACTTTATTGGCTTAGGGAATAATTACTAAGTCAGAAGGGATGGTTACCATGCAACCAAGATGCAAACAGCTTACAGCTGTCATCTAGGGCCCAGAGAGGTGAATAGTTTTCCATCACCTCACCAACCATCGTCTGTCTTCATGGTGACCTTATTCCATTGAACAGAAGGAGCATAAAGGAGATGAAATGTAGAACTTCCTTATATACATTTATATCAGCTTCTTTCTTACGATGCCACCACTGCCACCCTGATACCCAGCACGTGTGTGCGTGCGCACACACACACACACACACACACACCATAGTCTTCAAAATTGGTCCAGGTCACACACATTAACAGTGACATGATGAATAGACCTATCACTGCCACATGGGTTACCCATCCACAGCTGACTAGATTCAGTCAGTTAAGAAGCATTTATTAAGTGCTTACAATGTTGTTGATCAGTAGCATCTGACAGGATTTATTTGGGGTTTTCTTGTCAAAGACAGGAGGGATTTGCCATTTCCTTTTCCGGTTCATTTTATAGAAGTGGAAACTAAGGCAAACAGGGTTAAGTGAGTTTACTCAGGGTCACACAGGTAGCACTTGAGGCCAGATTTGAACTCAGGAAGATGAGTCTTCCCAACTCCAGGCCCAGTACTCTATCCACTGTGCCACCCAAGGCCAAGTACTATGCTAAGTGCTATGGCTACAAAGAAAGACAAAAGCAAATATCTACCTTCAAAGACCTTACATTCAAATGGAGGAGGTAACATGTGAACAACTAGGTTTATTCAAGATATCTACCTAGAAGATGGAAGGTAATCTGAAAGGAGAAGGTATTAGCAGTTGGGGGGATGATAAAGATTTCCCTGCTTCTTGTACAGATGCTTACACAAACTACATCATTTCTGATCTACTGATTTCCTAAATTGGCCATGATTTGACCTTGTACTGTTATTCCTTTCAGATTTCAATCATTTACCACAATGATAAAAAGATGATTTTGGTAGTTGACAGACGGCATGTGAAAAGCATGGATAATGAAAAAATGAAAATACCTTTTACAGATATATACATTGGAGGAGCCCCTCCAGAAGTCTTGCAATCCAGGTGAGTTTTGTGGTTAAATCAGTATCTGTTCACATAGTGGCCAAAATACAAGAAGATCCATATGCAATGTGGATCACCTATCACCTGGGCTATTGTTATAGTCTCCTTATTGGTCTCGCTGCATTCTCAAGTCTCATATAGGTACCAAGGTGATTTTCCTAAAGTTCAGATCTAACCATGTCACTCTGCTACTCATTAAAGTTCAGTGGTCCCTTGTTATCTATAGGACCAAAGATAAACTCTTTAACTTTAAAAGTCTTTCACAGCGTGGCTCCAGTCTAGCTTTCTGGTTTGCTGCTGTCCATCGTTCTTGAAGAGGATCAAAAAGACATCAGTACATTAGAGTCAAGGTACAGTGTTCTGTCCTATGGCTGATCAAACCAATAAGAGGATGGCGGCAGACTCGACCACCAGACAAGCACAAATAGTCCATATGAAGATTTGGAGTAGAGATGTCTCTAAATTAGAACATCTCACGCTTCTTTTGAGCTATTGCAATTCTGCTTTGTTCACAGAACACAGTGCCTTCTTTGACATGGGCACTCCCGTGCTGGGCAGTCCTGTGCCAGTGTCTTCCATGTCATGCAATTGATTTCAAAGTTCTTCAGAGAGACTTTGAGTGTTTTTGTATTATTTCTTCTGACCTCCATATGATCACTTGCCTTATGTCTGTTCTCTGTAAAATTGTCTTTTAGGAAATATAGTTTAGGAAATATATTCCTAAACATTACTCCCCTTCCTTTGTTATAAAATCCAGCTGGTCTTGTTACTCTTACTTTCACTCAGTACTCCTCTCATCTCTGTGCCTTTACAGGAGTTACCTTCCATGCCTAGACTGTACTTACTACTCACTTCTGGCTTTCTTTAAAACTCAGCTCAAGCATCACCTTCTACATACTCTTTCCTTCCCCCATCCCCAACTTTCACTACCCTAACTCCCTAAATTACCTTGTATACATGTATGTGCATGTTGTCACTCCCAAAAGAATAGAAATTCGGTGAGAGTGGAGACTGTTTCATGTTTCTTTATATCATCTGCACACACATGGTACCTCTTGATACACAAGTGCTTAAGTGTTTGCTGACACTGATCAATATGGAATTGCAGTCTAAGACACCTGCCCTACCATCACTTCAGACATACTGAAGTATGTGAAAAGAGCCTCTGAAAGCAGCTTTCCATGTTTTCTAAGTAGCAAAAACCAGGGAGGAGAAACAGGGTCACTTGTTATTTTCTGAAGTCTGGTACTAATGAACCTTCTTTAATTAGTGATCTCCAGGGTTCTTTAATAATGTCACTGCTTTAATAATGCCAACAAATACCCAAATCATAGGGTTGTAAGAGAAATTATTATTAAATAATAAATTATTGAGGAGATCCCTGACTTTTCCCAAAAACTCACCCCACCTATACAATTTTACGTTGTTGCCCCACCCAACTAGAAAACTTTACAAAGAATTTAATCTAAAGTGAATTCTGATCCACTCTGGCAGGCTTGGGGAAGTAGATCCTTTGTCTAGATTGCCTGAAACTAGGGATAGTCTGCGAGTGAGTGATCAGAATCACTGTCCCCTAGCCACCTCTTATTATAATATTCATTCTCATTAATTGTTAACCAATCAAAGTTGATTGCCACCCTCAGGAACACCCATACTTCCAAGGCAATATAAGTGAGTTCCATGAGGGGTCTTTGGCATCTGAGAGTGCTACTGATTCCTTTTATTAATTACCTGCTAGCATAATTAATAAAATGAAAAATTACCCAGGAAGTACGTCTCTCAAACTTTTTATACATCACAGTTGGAAGAGACCCCAGGAGTCATCTAGTCCAACCTACATTTAAGCAGGAATCCTTTCCACAATATCATTAACAAGTGGTCTCAAACCTGCTATTTGAAACCTTCAGTCATGAAAAACCCACCACTTCCTGAGGTGCCCATTTCTGTGAGAGAACTCAAATTGTTAGAAAGTTTTTCCTTAAATAAAATTAAAAACTTCCTCTCTGTAATTGTCTCCTTTGCTCTGCTCCATAAGGCCCAAGCAAATTAACTAATAATATCTTCCACCTCACAGTCTTTCCAATAACTAATTTGCCAGGCTAAAACATCTTTCAAACAATCTTCATATAACATGGTCAATAGTCTTCACACTGTCTTAATGACCCTCCTTTGAAATATTTCAGGTTGGGTTTTATCAGGGAAAATTATAGAAAAGCTATCACTTATTTCATTCTTAACTCTACCCCTCTTTTGAGACAGCCTAATATTGTTATTTTTAGTTGTCAGTTCACATGATTAATCTTTATCAAAGCACTGGGAGATAAAACTGATGGGGTAGGTTGGGATGATTCCAAAATTTCCACTATGAGTGACTAGGAGAACAGTGATGCCACTGAGAGAAGCAGATAGTCAAGATGAAGAACTGGCCTATGGGAGAAAAGCAATGAGCTGAACTTTGGCTATCTTGAGTTTGTAAAGTAACAGTATTATGTAACCACTGATTAATTTAAAATTCTAAATTATATTTTAAGTTCTATATTTATAATTCTTTTCAAGCCCAAGATGGGTATATATGATCAAGTGCTACATAGTCTAAAGATTAAAGATACCTCAAAATCTTTCTATGGATTTGAAACATTTACTTTAGTAAGACACAGATAAGAATTATGTTACTAAAAAAAACTGACTTTTTCAGTAGTGTATCTATGTTCTGAATGTCTTATATGATGGTAAAATTAAAATAACTGAATTTAAACTGATTTTCTCTTTTGCAGTAACATAAAAGTACACCTTCCATTAGATGTCAACTTCAGGGGCTGCATGAAGGGTTTCCAGTTCCAAAAGAAGGATTTCAATTTATTGGAGCAGCCAGAAACTTTGGGGGTTGGTTATGGTTGCCCAGAAGACTCACTTGTAAGTATCAATCAATATGCCAGAAAGAAGCTAACATCACCGATTTATAGGACAAGTGCAGTTGTAAGTCCTCAGTCTATCTCCTCTGAAACAGTATACAGACTGTGGGTTCCCTGCTACTAATAATAGTTGGTTTTCCTAGCTAGAAATAGAATCACAGAGCCAGAAAAAAACATTGGAAATCATCTGTTCTGACTGCCTCCCTTTTCAAAAAAAGGGAACAAAAGTAGAAGAGGTTAACTCAAATATTTACTTTGAGGAATCTATTCTTTGCACGTATTCTTTTGGAAGCATAGCCTCTAATCCTACCCATTTGTAAGCCTTGTTCTATCCACTTACAACACTGGAAGCAGCCTTCAGCAACTGAATTCTGTCTCTAGAATGAACTGCTAAGTAGAGGAGACATACTGTGGCACAAACCTATAAATAAACTTATTCAATCAGACTAGCAAGTTTCTTAGGACAATCACTCTCACAAAATCTATCATGCCTCGCACATAGCAGATATGCAACATTTAAGTTGTTTAATGAATAGATTTATGATTTGACATGGCTTTTATTGTGAATATGACAAAATCCAATGGTGAATTGGTGAGATCTGCATAGCTGCATATATTCCAGAAAATAACTGATAAAGCTCAGAATCAGGTATAGAGAATGTCTTACAGTATATTATCATCAAAACCTGTCACATCCCTGATTTAGAATGCTGCCAGGCAACAAGAAGAATTAGAAACAAACCAACACTTCAAAATACTTTTAGTCCTTGACATGATTATAAAGTTCTAGTTTTAAAATTCCCCGAGCAAAAATGTACCCTGGGAGTTCTTCTTTTCATATTCCAGTCATTTTTAGCATGCAATCTGACTATCCATATTTGTTATGAGGTTTTTGAATTGTTTGTTTTCCAATGGGAAAGAAAATAAGTGCTTGTAAATTGGGGAAAAAAAGAAAAAATATGTAATCTCAATCCAAGTCACAGGATATACTAACATTAAAAGAGTCCCTTTGTTTCCAAGAAAAAGAAAATTTCTGCAACATTAGCTATCCAACTAGAGTGGGACAGTTTACAGAGGCTTCTCCAAAGGGGTGGGCTCACCTCCAAGACACAGTTAAGTCTTCCAATCAGATCAATAGGCCCATGCACTGGAAGACTTAAGAACTGAAACCTGACCATCAATCAATAATGTCAGGTCCCATGAACTTCCTGAGTGATTACCTCATACATAGCCTGAAATACAGTTATCCCCTCCACATCCCAACTTTCGCCATTGTGGTTTCAATGTATCATGAGTCGGTATAGAAAATTAGAGGGAAATTTGGGGGCAGCTTTGTAGAAGCCACAGATGACATATGAAACCCAACAGACAACACAGAAAAAGTTTAGAAACTCAGAAATGCATAAAACATGTGTATAGTATTGTATAATATCAATATATTTTATCTTTTAATACTATAATAATTCATATTATAGACATATATCATGTCTCTGATACAAGGGAAATCCAAAAATTTTTACACAGATTTTCCAGATCACAGAGATACTGTACCCCTAACCCGTCTGAGGTGGAAGGGAATAACTGTAATCTATTTTGGAGTACAACCAAAGAAATAGGTACAATAGTTCCAGCCTTCGAGGATTTTCTTTGCATAGCCCTTACTATCACAATCACTTATTCCTTCCCTTCCTGTTTACTCAGGTTCTGCTCCTTCCTTTTTCTGTATCTTCCCTTTGGGTTATGTCTCCTTCAACATAATTAGAGAAAAAAACAAACATCTGTAAAATTAGCAGAAAGTCTACTTCAATTTATCTGAATGTCTAAAAGGTTCCTTGAGCATTTATATTCTATCTAACCCAAATGATATGTTACTTTCTTGTGTTTCATGTAAGACTAAGTCTTAAAAAATGTCATCTCCACCATTAGTCTATAAGCTTGACAGGAGAGATTGTTATATGTTTCCTTTGTATCCCTGGTGCTTATCACAGTACCCAACACATAGTTAGTGATTAATAAATGCTTGTTGATTAAGTGATGATTGGTAACAGAGAATTAAGAAAATATGGGTTTAAAAAAGGGGTAAAAAAGTATAAGACAACATATTCATTTCTTAAGCAACTCAATGTTGCATACTGGTCTTTTCAAGATGTTTTGACATGTTGTACACCAAATTCATATTTCTGGCAGACCCCTTTCATTTCTATTTATTCCATTTACTGTATAGTATATTTAATGAAAAAATAGATTCTATCCTTCTACAGCCTGGAATCTTTATTTAGCAAAACCTGTCTTCTCATCAAGGTCATATTTCTTCCAGGACCCAGGGAAGCATTTTAATTAAGCAGCTTACATAGCTATTTTTGCTCAAAGGCTTTTTTCACAGACTACGAATATGTTGAAATGTCATTGTAAACTGACTAGGGAAAATGGGAATTTTTTCACCTGAAAATTACAGTCTTTACAAGCTAAAAAAGTGGCATTGGTTTTAGCATTTCCTAATTGTTTTAAAACTATAACATGCCCTATGTGTATTCTCTAATTGGCACGCAGATATCCCGCAGAGCATATTTCAATGGACAGGGTTTCATTGCTTCAAGTCAGAAAATATCCTTCTTCGATGCCTTTGAAGGAGGTTTTAATTTCCGAACACTTCAGCCCAATGGACTGCTCCTCTATTATGCTGCAGGGGTGAGTATTTGTTTTTACAGGACACTGGGGGAAATGCCTCATCCTAATTGTCACATTAATTCCAAAACAAAAATAACAACTTCAATTAGTAGTAAATTCAGATTAAATTCAACTCTAAGGCACTTATGTTTAAACAAATATATGTCCTATCTAGACATTTCTAGTTTCAGAAAGTATGTGCAATACATATGAAATGTGAACTAAATACACCAATTTCACAATTCATATCAAGAGCAAGAGGATGTGTGCTGTAACTTATAAGAAATCAAATGGAATGCATATATATTCCCTGGCCTGCTACAGAATACTGGAGATAAGCTTAAAGAGGTATTTTATTTCTGCAAGAGAATAGTACAACAGCTGCAGGTGACTCAGGGCCCCTTGATAAGTGGAGTTTCTCCACTGAGTGAAATGTTCCTTAACTGAGACTTCATTGTATACATATACAATGCACAGTGAGGAGGCAGGACTGATTCATTTCTTGTATCCATTCCCTATACATGCTGCACCCCCAGTGAGTTTAATATAAATATATCGTATCTACGGACAAGAATAATTTGACCAGAAGCGCTTAGTGTGAGTTCTGCTACTGAGATAAGGCCTTTTCATATCATAATTGCTAGAATCTTCTTTGTTCCAGAAAGCAGCCTCCACTGAAAACTCAGTAGGGTTTGATATGACTAAGGAGTAAGGAGAGAACAAGCTGAGTTTTATCTTTTTGATTCACTATTTCCTTTCTTCTGTTTTTTCATGGTGTTTCTAAAGGATAAACATTCCATGTTTCGAAAGCCAAGAAGAAAATATCTGTAATAGCAGAAGTTCTTTATCCTATTAATGTTAGAGGGCAACGCCCATGCTATAGACTGACCATGTCTTATCAGCAGATTACTACTTGTAGTTATATAACTTAGGGGACATGATTTGACCTGGAACATATTCAAATCTATGTGATGACAAATTGTTAGCATAGAACTACATTGCTTATAAATATCTCATGTGGGAATCCCAGAGGCATCATGGCCTATTGGATAAAGAAGCAAGCCACAGAGGCAGGAAGAACAGGAGTCCTCCCCTCCTAAGACTTATTGTCTGTGTGATCCCAGAACAGCTGTCCAAGGTGACAAAGAGCACCGGGCATAGAGTCAGGAAGACATGGCTTCAGATACTTAGTTTTATAACCCTGGACACGGTCATTTAACTTCTCAGAAAATTTCATTCCTTAAGGTACATACCAACAAGAAAAATCCTACTTCACATATATATATGGCTCTTTAAGTTTCACAAAGCACTTGACAACAGGGTAGATAGAGGGATTATTACCCCTATGTTTCAGATGAGAAAAGTGAAATGTAGAGTAGCTAACTGCCTTGCTCACGGTCACAAAACTGGAGTTGGTCAGTACTGAAAGCAGTCTCCCAACCCCAATTCCAATGTTCTTTCTTCTGAACTACCCTGCTTCTCCAATCTTGTATGTAAAGAATTGGGAAAATATAGAAAAAAACATTTCTGCATAACCAGAGCCCTCAAAGCGTTGGATTAATCTATATGTTGTATAGCAGTTCCTGATAATGAAATATAATATTTCATCCCAATATTGCTATTGTAAGTACTACAAAAAACAAGAGGAGAAAAGCTCTGAAAGGCATGATTGTTGAGAATGAGAGGACTTTTAAGACACAAGGAAAATTCTTATGTGTCAAGAGACATAGCTCCAATCTCTATGCCTGAGTTTGAGTCCAAGACCAAGAATACCCAAGCCAAACGGCTAAACAAAAGGTGAAATTAACAGCTGAGGCTAGTCTTACTAAGCTGAAATGAAAGACCTAGAGATCATAGATCTGGAAGGAAGTTAACAATAACACAAGGATTATGAATTAGATCACTAAAGTGAAGTCAGGAACACATCATCAAGAGGAATAGGGGATGGATTGCAGTACAAAATGGCAGACTAGAACATGTTAAGGCCAGATACAAAGATCAGCAACAAAGAGGAAAGCACCTAGAAGTCTTAAGCAACCAATTATACCTCATAGTATTATCTGCAACATGAACTGACTCACAGGTTAATGCCTACTCAATTTCTCCCATGTAACCAAAGGAGGCTTGAGGCAATGATCTCTAGGGAATTATGAATGAAGGATGACAAGAGGGAGAGGACCCAGAGTTAGGCAAGTTTTGCAAAGAAAAAGAAAATTGTTTAGTGGTAACTACAATTTCCAGTATGATATGGAGCTGGTCACCACCTCAACTCCTTCCTCACCAAAAATTTCCAATTGGAAGAACTGTTTTTCCCCCATGGAAATCTGACTCCAATTTTATCATGGAAGTCAGCAGAAATTTTAGACATCCTTTAACTTTGCATTCAGTTTTCTTGTGACCCATCTGTTCAAGTAAGTAACACTTGGAAAAAAATTACATAACTTATAAATCTTTTCCATAACTGGACTCCCTTCTTAGACTCCTCTGCTTGCTTTTCAGTCGGATATATTCTCCATTTCCATGGATAAGGGAACAGTGATATTGAATGTAAAAGGGATCAAAGTTCAATCAACAGATAAACAGTATGATGATGGTCAGTCTCATTTCATCATTGCTTCTATTTCACCCACAAGGTATAATATTTTAGTGTTTTTTAAAAAATTATTCTGCCATATTTTCTTTTTGCCCTTGAAATATTCATCACAAGCTACAAGCAAATCTATTGTACACAGATAATTTATTGTCCTACTATCTAATGTAAAGAATATACCTCTGATCTTCATATATTCAGAGAAATTAAAGTCAACTTGATTTCTTTTTAAAGGTATGACTTAATTTTGGAGCTCTGTTTATATATATTTAAATTAAATTACTAACGTTCAAAAAAATTAGAATATAGAATCTTTGCCGAAACCATGAAAGATATAGATAAGTTCCTCCTAACTTTCTAAGATCCTAGAGGACAGCTAGCATTATTTGCCTTTTAACCCTCTGAGCACCTTTGAATATGGAAAGTAGTCATTCCATGAACATATATGCCAGGTGAATAAACAGAACATTTAGAATCTACATTTAATTATCAAGTGACCCATAATTGTGGTTAATCATAAAATCTTTAATAGCTGATCTTCAAGCTAAGAAAGGATGAATTTGTTATTTGAAAGAATAAAGAAAATCTCTAGATGGAAAAATGGAAACTAGTGACTGGAAACCAGTTATGAAAATAACTGCTTTTCCCCTGGGTCTGCTCCAGCATTCATTTGAAAGAGGCATCTTCCTGTACTCCCATAATCAAAATCCACCTAAAGGGTTTTATTTACATGAATAATTGAAGAATAGTGAATGGTCTCCCAGACAATATTAGTCAGAAGATGGCCAAAAAGTGATGAGTGGGTTCTTCTAGTCTCACAAATCCCAAAGGAGTACAGCAGACATTGTTGGCTTACCTAAAATTTTGATCTTTATTGACTTACTTTACATTTCAGTCTTAGGTTGGGGCAAGAAGAAGAAGGGAGTGATTCTTCGAATAACACAGAGCAAATAATTGATGATCTAACTCAAAAGGATAACTAATCTAGATATAAAAATCTAGAGATGATAATGCACATCAGATTTTGCACTCTAACCCCCTAAGTGATTCTATTCTCCTCATTACCTGTAGCCATAGTTAATATTGCCTTACACTGTTCTGAATCGCTGACATTTCTTCTTAGTATTAAATATAATTAGAGGCAGAATGACATAGTGGATTGAAGGTTACTGTTAGAGTCAGGAAGAAAGGTTCAAATCGTCCTTTCAAGACATATGCTACTGGGTAAACCTGGGCAAATCACAATCTTGGGGATAGTTAAGTGATGTAGTAGAACATTGGACCTGAATTTGGAAAGACCTGAGTTCAAATCCTTTCTAAGACATTTACCAACTCTATCTCCTCTGTCTCCTGTCTGTCCACCTCAGTCTCCTCATCTATGAAATGGAGATAATAGTTCCTACCTCCCACTGTTGATGTGAGGAGAAAATGAGATATTTGTAAACTGTTTTGCCAAATATAAAGCACCATATAAAAGCTAGTTGCTATTATTGCTCTTACCTTTTAGTGCCTCTAGGCACCTCTCTCAACTTATAAAAGAGTTGCAGAATTACATTGATAGAGAGAACCTCCTCTCTGGAAGTTCCCTACAGCAGTGAGATCACAGATCAGATCCCAAAAATAAGTAGTAATTCCTCATGTTGATTTGTGCTTACACATAACTATATGGTTATATGAGTCATAGTTTATGGTTACAAAGTATATCATTTGATCCTCACAGCAATACTAGTTGACATAGCTCCCACTTTATTTACAATGAAACTTGGAGTCAGAGGGGTAAAGTGACTTTGACTTGACCAGGTTCACCCAAATAGCAAATAGCAGATGCAACATGCACAGACTTAGGTCTAACTCCAAATTCAATGCTTATCCATCCTACCATTCACTCCAAATAATCCACTGGACAGTTGATAAGGAAGCTTTTTTCTTTGCAGATATGAACTCATAGTGGATAAAGACAAACTGGTTAAAAATAACCCAAGCAAAGGAAAAACAGAGCAGTCTCCAGCCAGAGAGAGCAAGTTCTATTTTGGTGGCTCACCAATCAGTCCCCAGTTTGTTAATTTCACTGGATGCATAAGCAATGCCTATTTCACCAGGTGAGTTTTATTTCTATTATAAGTTACCTAGCATATCTGAGAAAGAAGGTACTATCGTTGCTGAATTTTTTTTTCAGTAGCAGATATAGTACAAATATTGCAGAGTGAATTTTTCACTTGGGTAGGGTTTGCAAAGCATGATGCCTAAGATTCCTTCTAATCCTAAAATTATATGATTGATCTTCTCAAAGAGGAGGCAAAAACAGAAAACTTTTAAAACTGCAACACAATGAAGCAGTGGTATAATACAAAGGAAAATGCCCTGAATGATGACTTTCTTCAAAAAATTTGAAATTAAATTCCAAAGTATTAAATAAAGCTGTTCAAAAGAAGAGATAGGAGATGACACTCTTACTCCTACACCTTTGCAGAAGTTGGGGTGGGGGCCCACAAGAGTGAAACACTATATGTATTTTCCTACTTTTTTTGATATATTGACAGATCTTGCTGATTTTTTTCCTTTTCTTCCTCTCTTTTTTTTCTTAAAAAATATTATTTGTTATATAGAATGGCTCTTTGGGAAGAGGCTACTAGAAAAAATTTTTGTACATACAAAAAGATATTAGTAAAGTTTTATTTGTTAAAAATTTTGAAGTAATAAAAAAAATAAAGCCATTCAGCTAGTTCTTTAAAGTGATGTTAAGAAATTCAGGAATTGAGAAGAGTTGAATATAGTTTGAGTTACACATAAGAAGTTCTACTAACATAAAAGAAATATTGAAGGAGAAGGCAGCTGTCACTTCTCAGAAGTTCTAAGCACATAGCCAACACAGCTTCTTGACTAACTCATGCTTTAAAGTGTCTTGATTAAGATTACAATGAAGCCATCAAAAAGTATGTATTAAGAACTTAGTATGTGCCAAGCACTGAGATAATATGAAAAATAAAAAACTAAATGTAAGTCATGTTTTACCAATATATTTTATGTGCCAGTGATTTAATTTCTCAGTTTTGAACAGCCCTCAAGGAAACATTATTTTTTTTTAACCCACAACATAGGTTGGACAGGGATGTAGAGGTTGAAGATTTCCAACGGTACTCTGAGAAATTCCACACCTCCCTTTATGAATGCCCTATTGAGTCAGCACCAGTTTCTCTCCTCCACAAGAAGGAAAAAAATTCTTCAAAGTCCAAAGTAGATAAGAACAAAAAGGTAAGTTATATTGAGCAACTGTTATTAAATTCCTCTCACCAGCTATTTGATGTAATGCTGGGAAAGACCAGAGTTTAGTGGAACTTATTTATTCTGCCATTATATCCCTATTAAAAATGACATATCTTGATTTCAGATACGGTGATTTGCTCTTCTCATAACATCAGTTACATGAAAGATGCTACAAGGATATTGTTAAATATATATTCTTCATGTTACACCTTCTGGTATCTTCCATTATACTTATCAAAATCTTTCTATGTGTCCCTCCCTACCGAAAATAAATTAGTAAAATACAGGCTATAAACTACTCTAGCATAGAGAAAGATTTCCTTTCCAGTGCTAATCAGGGTCTATTTAAACCTCTCCAGATTCAGGCATTGTGTGTTTTTATTAAGAAAGTCTCTGCACACAGCAATAGCAATATTATATGGTGATCAACTGTGAATGACTTAACTTTCTCAGTAATACAATGATCCAAGACAGTTCTAAAGGACTTATAATGAAAAATGCTATCCATCTCCAGAAAAAGAACTGATGGAGTCTGAATGCAGATTGAAGTGTGCTATTTTTCACTTTCCTTCTTTCATTTTTTTTGGGGGGGAGGTGAGTTTTCTTCCACAAAATGACTAAAATAGAAATATGTTTTCCATGATTATACATATCTAACCTATATCAGAGTACTTACTCTCTCACGGAGGGAGAGTGAGGGAAGAATAGAATTGGAACTCAAAACTTTAAAAATAAGAATGTTAAAAATTATTTTGCATGTAATTAGGGGAAAATGTTATTTGAAAAAAAAGAAAATCTCTGAATCAAAACATTACCATATCCAAAAATATATACTGTGAAATAGTCAATTCATGGAGGAACATCAGATTGTGTGTGATTTTATTTTACTTATTATTTGAAATTCAATCCAAATTAAAATATCAGCCTATGATCCCACTTAATGGCTAAATTTTGAATTCCAGCAAAAAAAAATGATGAACTCAATTAAAATAGACAATCTTTAAAAATTTTATTATATCTTCAAACATGTAGAGTTATTTTTAACAAATGTATTCTTTATGACATTTCACTTCAAATTCTAATTTACATGCTGAATTACATTGGTGTTTCCTTTAAAATAAAGTGCTTATTAATTCGTTACTTCCTGCCATATTGTATTGCCAAGGTCTTTGTTTTTATTTATTCTTTTAACATATATGATTAATTTTAAGGAAAATGAGATTATAGATTTTAGATTTGAAAGAGACCTAAGCCCAGACCCCTCATTTTTGCAGATGAAGAAACAGGTCTAAAAAGGTTGAGTGACTTATCCAAGGTCACACAAATAGAAAGTGGCATAGTGAGGATTTAAATCCAAGTCTTCTAATTCTAAATCCAGTAATCTTTTGGCTACTGGAACCTTGGTTGGGGAGGGAGGGAAGCAACACCAACATTATTGAGGACCCATGATGATCCTATAAAGGACCATGTCAAACCAGAAAACCAAACTGGGGAAATGAAAAGAAGATGGGTATTGGGATCCGAGGCTCTGGCCTCAGATCCTGTGCTACCTTGAGCAAGGTCTTTAACCTTCCTACTCTTCTGTTTCGTCATCCACAAAATGACAGGACTGGACAAACTATGAGGTAATGGGAATGTTTTCATTTCATTCTATAAACCATTATTGATGATTGGTTTTTTAACATTAATTGTTATGATGGAATACTCTTTCGCTATAAGAAATAATAAGCTGGTTGATCATAGAAAAACTTGGAAAGACTTACATTAAATTAGGAAAAGCAAGATGAGAAAAACCAAGAGAATGTTGTACATAGTAGAAGCTATATTGTTCTAAGAACAACTTTGAACACTAAGTCATCATGAGTATCATGAATACTCAAATCAGCTACAAAGGATCTATGAAAGAAAATGCTATCCACATCCAAAGAAACAACTGATAACTAGAACTATGTATAGTATGGTCTGACAGTAGCCTGTTCTAGGGAAGGATGGAGAGGGAGGGAGAAAGAAATTAAAAGTACGCAACAGAAAAAAAGAAACTTAGAAGGAAGCACAGAAAAACAGAATGGTTTTGAAAATTATGTGTAATATTTATCACAGTTTTCCAAAAAAAAGTAAAGAGTGTAAAATGGAAATTCATGGTTTTATATTGAATTCTCTTTTAATGTTGTGCTGTGTACATAGAAATGTTCTTTTTCTCTTTTTTGTATTTAAGTTCAAAATGAATTTAAAAAATTTTTTAATATTAATTTTTAGTGAATTTCATCTACTATTATTTCAGTACCATATTTTATGTGATTTTTCATTTACATTTTTGTACAGAATGAGAAAAGTAAAGATTCACCTCGGAATCCAATTGGCCTGAAATCCCTAAAACAGAATGTTTCCCGGGACTCTCACTGTCAGCTTTCCAGCAGTCCAAAAGCAATCTCCCATGCCTATCAGTATGGGGGAACAGCTAACAGCCGCCAAGAGTTTGAAAATTTAAAAGGAAATTTTGCTGAAAAGTAAAGTAAAACCCAATTCTTCTATTAATTATAACTTGCTAATCTATGATACAGTACTTTTAGCACTGCAAAACGCTTTTCATACATTATCTCTTTCAAGCATCACAATAAGCCTTGAAGGCAGGTGTTATTATGATACCCAGTTTAGAGATGCAGAACTTGAGATTTAGAGAGATGAGATGATTTCTGTAGGGAAAATGATAGCTAATATTTATAGCATGGCTATAAGATTTATGGACATCTAGGTGACACAGGGGATAGAGTGTTAGACCTAGAATTAGGAAGGCTCATCTTCCTGAGTTTAAATCTAGCCTCGGATACTTCCTGGGAAGTCACTTAATCCTGTTTGCCTCAGTTTCCTCACCTGTAAAATGAGCTAGAGAAGGAAATGACAAACCACCCCAAGATCTTTGCCAAGAAAATCCCAAATGGAGCCAGGAAGAGTCAGACATGACTGAAAAATGACTGAACATTGATAAAGGGGGTTTCATTAGCTAACAGTTCTGTCTAAACCCCTAAACAGGTCCTGTCCATGGTCCAAACATATACCTGCACGTATACATAAGCATGATTTAGCTGCTAGAAATATAGATAGATATACATCATATGCTTTAATTTTTGCTCAGAAAAGAAAAAAATAATCTAGGCTTTTATCAATGAGGGCAAGCTGTGAACACATCTGAAGTATTTTGAAAAATCATATTCTTCGCAAAATCCTTTGATCTCCATGAACCACTTTGTATTTTACTTTAAGGGTAAGATTCCTTATCACAGAAATTTGAAGCAGACTGCCAAATATATTTTCCAAAGAACTGAATGGTCTAAATTTAATACCTAAAAAACTGTTTTCTAAATGAGAAATGCTACCTTTTCACTTAAGAAAGGTGAGGCTATAAGGAACTGTATTCATCCATCAATGCTACTTGACAAATGTTCATTAATTCTGAGAGAGACAATTTTTAGTATCCCCACTTGACATTTAGGTAGTGTTTTTCTATTCCAAGCATTTCACAACCATCTGTCAATTATTCAATACAAATGTCTTGCTTTAGGGGAGGCCAGAGATTATAGAAAAATTCCATTTTTTAGTTAGTTTTTGTAATTGTCATTTTCCAGGTCTCAGTTTTCCATTCGTTTGAAAACTCGCTCCTCCCATGGAATGATCTTCTACATCTCTGATCAAGAAGAAAATGATTTCATGACTCTTTTTGTGGCACATGGCCGACTAGTCTTCATGTTTAATGTTGGCCATAGGAAACTGAAGCTTAGAAGTCAGGAGAAGTATAACGATGGATTGTGGCATGATGTAAGTTGAAAAGGGAAAGTTAATTGATCATCAAAGGTCTTGAACCAAATGCATAGGCATTAATGACTTGATATGAGTATAACTGGAAATCCCTGTTCTAGCATTTTTAACATTTCTATAATATTATAATAATATAATACTATAATATATAACAGAAGCATCTGAAAAAGACAAAGGCCTATTCCTTAACTCATAAATTGAGGTCAAAGGAAATTAAAACTTCAGATTCCTGATTCCCACTTATCTCAATTCAGTCAAATCTTTAGGACTGTCTTTGCCCAAAAGATTTATTAAGCACCTACTGTGTTCAAAGGCACAGTAGAGGATAGATACAAGAAAAATTTTAAAGAGATTTACAAAGGCAAGATACACAGAAGTTAATCAGTTAAATAGCTATTTTGTACATGCTAAGCAGTATATACTGAAAGACAAAACTAAGTGGTACAGACAATAGTTCTATTTGAGTTTAGGAAAAGCTAAGATGACTGTAGGCAGGGATTTTATATAAACTATATTTGGAAATAAGCAGCCTTAAGTAGAAATAGTACTATAATGCCAAATCACTCTATTATGATGTCAAGTAATATGAGTGTTGATTCCACAAATACATGAAGAGAAAAAAGATGAAAATGAATAGTACACAACTTCTAAGATCATAAAACACATTGGAAAACTGGAAGAATGACTCAGATGCGTAGCCTGAGGGACCCAGAAAGATAACAAAGTAAGCTCACTTGAAATATGTGTCTATACACATTCATAGATACACATATTGTATGTATATAGAGATTTATATTTGTATATGTATGCATACACATATACACATATACTGCATACACATATGCATGTATATGAAATTCAATTTAACAAGTATTTGTAGAACCACTATATGGCATCAAAGAATGTTAGCAAACCCTCTATGGATTTCCCTCACACTAGAGATAATCAATCAATCAATCAGCATTCATATATTAAGCGTCTACAATGTAACACACACTATGCTAAGTCCAGGGGATAACCAAGACAAAACTAAAGCATTTCACACTCTCAAGGAGATTACACTCTCTCAATGGAGATAACATGTACATATATGAGTATACACAAAAATGAATACAAAGTAATTTAGAAAGAGAGATATCTTAATGCAATTTGAGGGAGACTCAAATTCTAGGGTACAGTACAAGAACTGGGGAGCACCCACAAGACAAAGCATAGCACAAGATAACAGAGCTAGCAGAGGGAAAGCAAAGGAAGACATCTTTATTCAAGAGAAATAGAATATGTGAAGCAATCAGGGACGGCAACAAGTGGAAGGGAGTGCTAAAAGCTGGTGGGTATTTATAGAATTCCTAACTGGGTTCAAGCAGAGCCAGACGTTGAAAGGAAAGATTGCCAATTCAAAGGTACAGAGATGAGATATGGAAGGCTGTGTATGAGGAACAGTAAGAAGGCTAGTTCACTGGATCCCAGAATGCAGGAAAGAGAGTAGTATATAATGAAACTAGAAAGGTAGACTGAGGCAAGAAAGTGTTGGCCTTTAAAAACCGTACAAGAAAACCAAGGATTTGAGAGTTTGTGACCTTGAGTTACACGATAAAATAGTGATTAGTCTGAAACTAGAACTTGAGTCTCCAATTTCCAAACTTGTCCTCTTTCCATCATACTATGCCTGCCATCTCATCTAAGCTTGTTTCACTTGAAATTAATACAAAGGAGGATAGAGATTTGACATAGGTGAGAAAAATGCATGAATATTAATGGTTTCAATATAAATATATTTGTAAATTTAATTTATATAAAAATTAATTTAATCATTTATAAATATAACCATGTAAAACATAATATACATCTAAAAAACTTCAAATGTAAAACTTTGGAATAACTATTAGTTTATAAAATGGATCCTTTCCATCTAACATTAAATGTTGGTTATTTTAACTGTTCCTCATACATAGCCGTCCATCTCTTATGTCTGTATCTCTGAATTGGCAATCCTTCCTTTCAACATTGCTTTCTTTATTGTACATAACCTCAACCATGTCTCTGTGTCATTTTTCCTTTGCCTCCACCAAGGTGATATTTATTCGGGAAAAAGGCAGTGGCCGTTTGATAATTGATGGTCTCCGGGTCCTAGAAGAAAGTTTTCCTCCAACTGGCACTGACTGGAAAGTTGAGGGTCCTATTTACTTGGGAGGTGTTGCCCCTGGAAAAGCTGTAAAAAATGTCCAGGTAATCTATCATTCAACAAGCGTTTGTTAATTACTTAATAGGTGCCAAGTAAACAACACACACACATAGTCACAGAGTTATAGATTTTAGAGCTAGACAAGACTGTGTAAATTATTTCAATCTCTTCTCTCCTTCAATTGCCACTCTCTCCTCCCACTACCACTCATTTAACAGATTAGAGAAACCAATTATGAGATAAAATTATTTGTCATGTCAGAGTCAGGAGCTCAGAAATTAATACGATGCTACTTCTTTTCTGTTAATCTTGTGATTAAAGAGGCACAGGTATCTCCATCCATTCTGGTATAGAGGTGAAATGAAGTATGTTTCCTCATCTAAAGACTGAGAGGAAAAACTAAAGTTCATTTATAATGCTAAAGAAATAAACTTTTTCTAAAGATTGCCATTAGCAAGATGTCAATATAGAAATGATTGCCAGTCCTAGCCATCTAGGTAACATGCATTGAGAGCTTTTAAATATAAAGATGAATTATTTTTAAAAATTAATTTCAACCTCTCTGTGAAATACAAAGACAGGGTCTATAGGATCTTTTCTTTCCTGAGAAAAAATGGTGACTAGACTTTTTGTTTACTTAGCAATAGGAAATTTCTAGTACAGAAATTCCCTCTACCAAAGCAGATTGGTGCCTATTCTGCAATTTATAGTCCCAGAGAACTGCCCACGACCCTGAAAGGTTAGATGATTTGCTCCAGGTTCCACAACCAATGATTTCTAGATGCAGAATTTGAACACAGGTCTTACTGACTTCAAGACCACACCTGTAGCAATGAAACTATGGGGCCTTTCTCCACTTTTATAGAACAAAATAATGGCAGAAATATGGCAATGGAGACTCACTTCTGTAGGGGAAACTCTACACTCTGTTTAGTAAATGCATTCTTGTAATATATATACCCATTCAACTCTGAAACTAGCTTTGTGGTTCATTAAAAAATAGTGATTATGGTAACATTTAAATTGTCCTTTTATCCCCACCTAACTAAAATGGCTTCCAGTCATTTTTTCAATGGAGTGAGGAAAGGCAATGGATTTGCCTTAATACAAATAAAAAACATATTTAAATCTGTGGTATCACTCCCACATCCTATGTTATTCACCATAATAGTTATGAGTAAAATTTAAAGTCAAAGAATTAGAATTATTAGTTAAGCTATTAAAAAGATTCTGGGGAAAAATTTTCCTAAGAATTAAATGGAAAGTTTAGTACATCTGAGAAGTCCAAGTTTCACATCCTACAGCATTATAATTTCAGTCTCTCATTTCATAATGTGAAAAACAAGTTCTATGATATTTGATTATCCAGAATGGACCACAAAGACTATTGTCCTTATTTTCATACAACAGCAAGAACTGTTTTTAAGCATAGCTGGCAGCATTCAATTACTCAACAAGCATTTGTGAAGTCCCTGGTATGTACCTGGGATTGTGCTACATGCTGAACCGTACAGCAAAAATGAAGCAATCCTTGCCCTCAAGAAGCTTATACTCTACCAGGGAAAAACAAGTACACTATAAGTAAAAACAAACTACTTATGCTCTAAGTAATTTCTGGGAAGCTAGGAAGAAAAGTAATAAAGCATTATAGTTTTAATTTTTAAATCAAATGTTTAATTATTTAATTCACTTCATGGATGTGTGTAAAAAACTCTTTGACTTACCTGTCTCATATTAACACTATTAAATATGAAATTCTATCTACAATAAACTCAGTTTAAGAAAATAACCCCCTATAGACAGCACAAAAAGCAGCTGCATTAAAAAGGACCAGGCACTTGAAAAGTGGAATAAATAAAACAAAAATAGATCTTGTTACTTTTCCTTAATGCTTGTAAGCCTGGCATATTTGCTTCCCCCCTCAACGTGCTGATGGAGTACATGAGAAAACTGACATGAAAATTCTATTCATCTCTTCTTCTCCCAGATTAATTCAGTCTACAGTTTCAGTGGCTGTCTTAGCCATCTTCAGCTCAATGGGACCTCAATTACTACTGCTTCTCAAACATTCAGTGTGACTCCTTGTTTTGAAGGACCAATGGAAAGTGGAACATACTTCTCAGCAGAAGGAGGATATGTGATCCTTGGTAACATGATGCTAAATGATGTGATTCATGAAACATTTCTTCATTGTTAGCAGCTAGATCGGAAGACCCTTGGGCTACTAGATAAGAATTTCAGAAAACCCTCTATAAAACTTCCCAACATGACCCTTCTCCATCACTATAACTCTTCTCTTCCTTACTAACTATCAAAACCAAGCCAAGTAGATATCAGTCATTTATCAATAGAATGAATACAGAGAATGAATTTGCCTTAATACAAATGAAAAACAGATTGAAATCTAAGGTATGACCAAAAAGTTAGCTTACTCCCAAACCCTGTGTTACTCATTATAATAGTTATGAGCAAAATTTAGAGTCAAAGAATTAGAATTATTAGGTAAGCAGCACTAAGTAGTATCATTGAAAAGATTCTAACTCTTATCCTGGATCATAACATCATATATTTAGAGCAGAAAAGGACCTCAGAAGCCATCGAGTTCATCTCCTTCGTTTTGCAGATAAGCAAACTGAAGTTTAAATGGGTCTTGCCCAAAGTCACACAAGTAGAAGGCAGAGAGAACCCAGGTCATCTGACTCCAAACCCAGACCTCTTTCCATTGAACTATAGAGCCTGTCTTCTATTGCTTCTTCTGTTCCTGTTTGGTCTTATTCTTTTGATTATCCTGATTCCATTAGACCCCGGTTCTTTCCCACTTGATTCTACCCACTTACTCACAGATGCCACAACCCATGCCTACAATAAGCTCCACATCTCTTTATTTTTATATTTCCTTATTGATCACCCCTTGTAACTTACTAATGTCTTCTATGGTCCTACCTCCACAGACAAATGAATCCTGAAGCAAAGTACAAGTCTCACTTCATACCCACATACCCAAGTTTTCTTGTCCCCAACTGCAAAGAACAAGCAGTTGTCTGGAAAAAAAAACAGTGTGCTTTCCTAGCTGGCACACGGTTTTATATTTTATCTTTCTTATCCCCTATCACTACACTCACCAACTCATATCACTGTGTCTTTTGTTTCATTCAAATCATAAAACATCATCTAATTCCTGCCTGCATAAAATCTTTAATAACATGTATTCTGAAACTTGAAGAAGTAGATTTTTCTTGAGTTATCTTTTTCCCCAATATATTTTATTTCATTACATGCTTCTCAATTGCATATAAAAACATTTTAACATTCAATTTTAAAATTTTTGAGTTCCAAATTCTCTCTTCCCTCCCCCTTCCTTAAGAAGGCAATTTGGTATAGATTACACATGTGAAGTCATGCAAAACATATTTCAGTGTCAACCATGTTGCAAAACAACAACAATAACACACATACTGGTGAGACAAAGAAAGTTTTAAAAGTATCCTTTCATCTGCATTCAGACTTCCATCAGTTCTTTCTCTGGAGAGAGGGAGCATTTGTCATCCTGAATCCTTTGGAATTGTCTTAGATCATTGTATTTCTGAGAACAGTCAAGTAATTCACAATTGATCATCTTACAATATTACCGTTACTGTGTACAATGTTCTTCTGGTTCTACTCACTTGGATGTGGATAGCATTTTGCCTCAAGAATCCTTTGGAAATGTTTTGGGTTTTTGCATTGCTGTGAAGGGCTAAGACTATCAGACATAGTCCTCACACACTGTGGCTATTACTGAGGATAATGTTCTCCTGGTTCTTCTCATTGCACTTAGCATCAGTTCATATAAGTCTTTTCAGGTTTTTCTAAAGTCCGTCTGTTCATCATTTCTTATAACATAATAGTATTCCAATACATTCATATACCACAACTTGTTCAACCATTCCCCAGTTGATGGGCATTCCCTCGATTTCCAGTTCTTGGCCATCACAAAAAAGAGCTGCTGTAAATATTTTTGTATATGTGAGACCTTTTCCCGTTTTTATGATCTCTTTAGGATATAGCCCTAGAAGTAATATTGCTGGATTAAAGGATATGCACATTTTTGTACCCCTTTGGGTATCCAGTTCCAAATTGCTCCCCAGAATGGTTTAATCAGCTGACAGCTCCACCAACAATGTATTAGTGTTCCAACTGTCTCGTATCTTCTCCAACATCTTCCTGTTTTGTCATGTTTGTCAATCTGATAGGTGTGATGTGGTACCTCAAAGTTGCTTTGATTTGTATCTCTCTAATCAATAGTGATTTAGAGCATTTTTTCATATGACTATAGATAGCTTTAATTTCTTCCTCTGAAAACTGCCTGTTCATATCCTTTGATCATTTATCAGTTGGAGAATGACTTGTATTCTTGTAAATTTGACTCAGTTGTTTATATATTTTAGAAATGAGACCTTTATCACGGACACCTGACCAACATTTCTTATAGCACAATAACATTTCATCACAATCATATACCACAGTTTGTTCGGTATTCCCCCCAACTGATGGACATCCCTTCAATTTCCAATTCTTTGCCACTACAAGAAAAACTGCTATAAATATTTTTGGACAAATAGGTCCTTTTACTTTAATCTCTTTGGGACATAGATCAAAGGACATGAATAGTTTCATAGCTCTTTCCATATAGTTCCAAATTATTCTCCAGATTGGATTGGATCAGTTCACACTTCAACCAACAAGGGATGTATCCCAATTTTTCCAAATCCCCTCCAATATTTGTTATTTTTATTTTCTGTCATAGCCAATTTGATAAATGTGAGGTAGTACCTCAGAATCATTTTAATTTGCATTTCTCCTATCAATAGTGATTTAGAGCATTTTTTTATATGACTATAGATAGTTTTGATTTCTTCTTCTAAAAAATGCCTGTTCATATCCTTAGACCATTTATCAATTGGGGAATGACTCATATTCTTATAACGTTGATTCAGTTCTCTATATATTTGAGAAAATGAAGCCTTTATCAGAGAAACTTGATATAAAAAATTTCCTAGTTTCCTTTTTCCTTCTCATCTTGTCTACATTGGTTTTATTTTGCAAAACCTTTTAAATTTAATGTAATCAAAATTATCCATTTTATATCCTACAATACTCTTTCTCTTTTTTGGTTATAAATTCTTCCCTTATCCACAGATCTGACAGGTAAAATTTTCTATGATCCCATAATTTAGCTATGATATCACCCTTTATTCCTTAAACATATACCCATTTTGCCCTCATCTTGGTATACAGTGAGCAATGTTGATCTATACCTAATTTCTGCCTAACTGCTGTACAGTTTTCCCAGAAATTTTTTGTGAAGTATTGAGTTCTTGTCTCAAAATCTTGGGTCTTTGGGTTTATCAAACACTAAATCACTATGGTCATTTCCTACTGTGTATCATGCACCCAATCTATTCTATTGCTCTATTTCTTAGCTAATACTAGACTGTTTTGATGATTACTACTTTGTAATACTGTTTAAGATCTGGTACTACCAGGCTGCCTGCCTTCACATTTTTTTTTCGTTGATTCCCTTGATATTCTTGATCTTTTATCCTTCCAGATAAAGTCTTTTTCTAATTCTATACAATTTGGTGAAAAGCAGATTTGAAAAGAGAAAGATGGAATATACAGGACAAAGAGAGAGGATGTCACAGGGGATTTTGAAATCTAATTTTCAGCAAGATTTCTTTTTATTATTCAGTAGTTTTTCCGTCGTGTCCAACTTTTTGTGACCCCATTTGGAGTTTTCTTGGCAGAGATACTGCAGTGATTTGCCATTTTCTTCTCCAACTCCAGAACTGAAGCAAACAGGGTTAAGTGACTTGCCCAGGGTCATACAACTAATAAGTGTCTGAGGGCAGATTTGAACTCAAGAAGATGAATCTTTCTGACTTCAGGCCCAGCACTCTATCTGCTGTACCACTTAGTTCCACCTTCCAGGGAGTAGTGATCCTTCATAAGTTTAATAGTGATTCCGATAGCTGATGTTAATATGGCACTTAAGATTTATAAGTTGCTTCATATACATTATCTCATCTAAGGTTCATGACAATCCTGAGAAATAGGTACAATAAGTATTATCCTCATTTTACAGACCAGAAAACTGAGGTTTGGAGAGGTTCAGGAATTTGCCTACAGTTACTTAGTTCATAATACTACAATATAAAGAAAATCTTCCTTTTGTAAATATTCACTGGAACATAGTCTGAAAATTTTAAATAAATAATAAAAATGTAAAATCACCTCATAGAATCAAATAAAGCTTGGGGAAGGGATGGGGAAAATATACTCTATGTGATTGTATATTGATAGTATTTCTTCCTACAGATGAGTCTTTCAATATTGGATTGAAGTTTGAGATAGCATTTGAAGTTCGTCCCAGAAGTAGTTCAGGAATCCTGGTGCATGGTCACAGTGTGAATGGAGAGTATCTGAATGTTCACATGAAAAACGGACAGGTAGGAGCCTATTCATGTCTTCCTTCTTTGACCCTGGAATTCTAGATTAGAAGGGGATCTCTGTTATGGAATAATAGCATGAATCTCCAACTGATGAGATAATGGAAAAGTAATAAAAATTAAATTTGAATGAGCAATTTAATTTAAATGAACCTCTTAGGGTTTTCTTCCCTTAGGATATTGTTGTCAATAAACACTACATGGTAAGAACACTTTGCCCAAAATAGATGGTTTGTTGTAAGGCTAATATTTGGCCAAGTCTAGGTCATATTATATGGTATATAAGGTCCCTTCTTACTCTGAGATTCTGATTATGTAATAAATGTTGTTTTTGAATTTATTACTTAAGAATAACAAAATAATGTGACAATGCTCCCCTCTCATCGTTACTTCCCCCCCCCCCCACAAAAAAAGTGAGGGATTTTGGAAAAGTAGGGAAAAATGAATGTACTTTTTCATAAAACAAAATATGATCCTAAAAGCATGTAATTAGACCCTATGCCAACTGCCACCAGATTATATCTATACACCACTGTTTAATGACTTGTAATCTGAAACTTTTCAATTGTAATTTAAAACTACTTCTACTGCAAAATAATATTATATTAGATTCATGAGAAGGTTTCGAGGTGGCACAGCATATAGAGGACAGGAGTCAGGAGGATCTAAGTTTAAATCCAACCTCAAACACCTACTTGCTGCGTGACCCCAGATAAGTCACTTAACCCTGTTTGCCTCAGCTCTTCATCTGTAAAACTATCTGGAGATGAAAAATGGCAAACCACTCCAGAATCTTTGCCAAGAAAACCTCATGGGGTCACAAAGAGCTGGATGTGACTGAAACTACTCAACAACAAATTCCTGAGTCTTGCACATAAGTACTAAGAAAGAAAAAGCTACATTTTCAATGATGGGTGAGATATAAATAAGTTATCTGAGTCCAAGTACATTTTTTCTGTTGTCATGTAAAATATCCATTAAAAAAATGCCATCTATTGTCTGTCTTTGCTATTTTCTCCCTATGTTTTCTTTTTTTCTAAAATCTGTCACTGTTTTGATTTCAAATGTGGGAATTGAATATAAAAACACATTATTTGACTTATCTGGCAAAAGAGCATCCCCTAGTGTGCAAATATGGAATATATATATATGTCTGTATGAAGCTAAGGATGAGTTGTGATTTACATAATATATTAGGAATTCTGTTTCAGTAAGGAAAATGCTAAATATAACTGAGAGGAAAAGTGAAATATAAAGTAATTTTCATTAATTAAAAGGATAAATGATCTTTATATTATTTTTACAGGTAATAACAAAAGTCAACAATGGAATCAGAGATTTTTCTACTTCAGTTACACCCAAACAGAGTCTCTGTGATGGCAGATGGCACAGGATAACAAGTGAGTAAATGTGAATTGTCTGTGTTTCCTTGAAAAGAACAGACATAAGCACTCATGTGGAATGTAGACTATAAGCAATACTATAGATAGAGTTATTGTATGATCAAAATAATCAAGGAAAGTAGCAAAAAAAATGACTGTACTTTTGACTAATGACATGTGGTGACTAAATATTTTCTAGAGATTATTTCCCCATTCTTCAAGTCATGGAACATGCATGATACTGTTTTTAATATAACCAAATTTATTTTATTTATTTATTTAATTTATTTATTATTATTAAATTATTAATTTAATTTATTTAATTTAATTTATTTAATATAACCAAAATTGTTGCATTTTGAAATAACTCACGTTGTCAAATGCCATGTATGTAAAGTATTAAAAATCTAATTCCGTTCATGATTAAAAATCACATACACTGAAAATAAAAATTATTTTAAAAAGATATGCAAGATTTTTAAAATCACATGCATTTTTCCAAAGCTAAAACATATAAGAAAAGTCTTCAAATTGTTTTTATCTGATAACTGGAAAATGTCATAGGAATAATTTAGCAATATTGATGATGATGATGATGATGATAACAGCTGATCTTTATATTGAACTTTGTATCAGTTATTATTGTTAACATCACTAAATAATTCTATTTACAACACAAAGTACTTCTTTATTCACACTATCTCATTTTAAAACTTTATTTTTTTTTTACCATCACTTCATTTCTAAATATATCCCTCCTTACCTGCTACCCATCATTTCGTTTGGTCCTTACAAATTCTGAGACACAGATACTGTAGGTTTATTATTCCATTTTACAGGCCAGGAAACTGAAATTCAGAGAGATAAAGTAAGTTGTCTTGATGATACAGTTAGTAAGTGTTAAAAATGGATTTTAAGCTCAAGTTCACATCCAACTCCTCTTTTCTTAACTTCTGTTACAGAACAGTGAGATCTTGTGTGTGACTATATATTTATATGTATGTGTATGTGTGTATATATATATATGTTCATATCTATATATCTGTATCATAGATATATAAATAGATGTTGAAATATAGATATATTTATATACGTATGTGTGTATATATATACATATATAGAGAGATACAAAATGAATAAAAAAGTATACTGAATAACAGATAATATGCAAAGTAAATTCAGCTTTTGTATACAAAGTGAATGCTGTTGGGTATGTTTTACAATCAACTTTTCCACTGCGTTTCAGTTATTAGAGATTCCAATGTGGTTCAACTGGATGTAGATTCTGAAGTCAACCATGTAGTTGGTCCCCTCAATCCAAAATCAGTTGATCACAGGGAGCCCGTATTTGTTGGAGGTGTTCCAGGTAAGATTTTTAAGGGAATGGATTAAGATTAGGCTTATTAGGCTCTTACTGTAAGTCAGGCATTGGGGAAACAAATACAAGAAAGAAAAAAATGAAATGGTGCCCTTTTCCAAGGAATTAAATTCTAATAGAGGGAAACACCTCCTACAGGTGAATGATGGCCACAGAAGAGTGTTTGAGCCTGAGAAGTCAGTGGGATGGTGAATGAAGCTATATTTTGCAGTCAATTGACATTCCCCAGAAGCAATGGTGTTATTGATTCAGTTGAGGGAATGCCGAAACTAGTTTCACATGACTGTCATTACATTGTTGAAAAGCCCTTGATTACTGATTTTCATCCTTCACCCAAATATGTCAAAGGACACTCCAAATAATTTCATTTTTTTGGAAAAAAAAGCATTCGAAGCTGTGAAACCTTACCCAAGATTACAAATTAACAGAGAACTGGAAAATCTAACATTCCTAAGATAAAAGATTTTATCCTAACTACTCACCATTGCCATATATATTTGCAAAATTCCTTAACACTCCACTTCCCCAGCCACCAAAAACTACAGTTAAGGATGAAATTAGTCATGTAAATTGCTTCAGAATCATGGGAATTTAGGGGACCCATACACCCATGCCTGCTATTACTGCCCACAACTGGCTAGAGAAGGGGAAGAGAAGATGGAATTTTAGTAGATGCAACAGCTGCATACATATATATGCCTTCTCATTCCATTGTAGAAATAATCAGAAAAACAGACTGTCAGTTGTGACACTATAAACATTATTAGTGAGACTGCTGGCATAATCAATGAAGAATGTAAAATATTTTAAGGTGATATTCAGAAAATATTTTAAGGATCCAAAAGGGTTGGGTTGTTTTTCTTTTTACTTTTCTAAGAACTAAACAAAACCTTCTATCTTATTTATACCTACTTTTCATTTCAAATACTTATCAACAGTGGCAGAAATCACATTCTTGACCTGAAGTAAAAATGTTGTGACTGGTAGGGCAGATGTAGGATTAAGATTCCTAAACTTTTGCATCTAGGATTTGTTTTGTTTTTATGAGGAAAATGTGAAGATTTTTTCATTTGCTATCTTGAAAAAACATTGCAGACTGTCTCCTGCCAAGGCATTCACATCACCTTTCCCAAATAACTTAAAGCAAGAAGGGAGAGCACGAGAGGCGGGGGGCACGCTGAATAATCATCAATTAATGAATTCTACCCTGGCCACAAAACACAAAAGAAAATGGTCTACTTCATTCCGCAATCCAATTCCATAGTTCTTTCTCTGGATGTGGAAGGCATTTTGCCTCAAGAGTCCATTGAGAATTTTTTAGGTCCCTGCATTGCTGTGAAGGTCTAAGTCTACCAGAAAAATTCCTCGCACTCTGTGGTTGTTGCTGTGTACAAAGTTCTCCTGGTTCTGCTCCTTTCACTCAGCATCAGTTCATATAAGTCTTTCCAGGCCTCTCTGAAGTCTCTCTGTCCATCATTTCTTATAGCACAACAGTATTCCATTACATTCATAAACCACAACTTGTTCAGCCATTCCCCAATTGATGGGCATTCTCTTGATTTCCAGTTTTTGGACACCACAAAGAATGCTGCTACAAATATTTTTGTACATGTACCCTTTCCCATTTCTATGATCTCTTCGGGATACAGCCCTAGAAGTGATATTGCTAGGTCAAAGCATATGCACATTTTTGTAGCCCTTTGGGCATAGTTCCAAATTGTTCTCCAGAATGGTTGGATCAGCTCACAGCTCTACCAACAATGAATTAGTGTTCCAACTCTCCCACATCTTCTCCAACATTTATCATCTTCCTGTTTTGTCATGGTTGCCAGTCTGATAGGTGTGATGTGGTACCTCAGAATTGTTTTGATTTGCATCTCTCTAATCAATAGTGATTTAGAGCTTTTTTCATATGATTGTAGATAGTTTTAATTTCTTCCTCCGAAAACTGCCTGTTCATATCCTTTGGCCATTTATCAGTTGGCAAAAGACAAGCTTCTCTTCTGAAATATGACTAGAACATTCAGAAAATTGACACTGTTATTTCTACCTTCCACAACTTTTCTTTGGTGCTCAGAATCCAAAGGCAGTAGTGCCAAGAAACATACATGCTTTCTAAAGTACACAGTCCTTTCTATTTCTCATACACCACTGTATTAGAGTCTTCTGTTCCTACCAGGCACTGTCCCCAAAATAAAGAAGGAGGAAAACATTAAGGAGAAAACATTGTGGATGAAATTCATAAGTAGTTTATGTGGGGCAGCTAGGTAGCCTAGCAGATCCACTGAGTCTGGGGTCAGGAAGACCTGAGTTCAAATCTGACCTCAGATTCTTACTAGCTATGTGAACCTGAGCAAATCATTTAACCCTGTGTGCCTTAGTTCCTTATCTGTAAAATGAACTGGAGAAGGAAATGGCAAACCACTCCAGTGTCTTTGCCAAGAAAATCCCAAATGGTGTCACCAAGAGTCAGAAATGACTGGACAACAACAAAGTAAATAGTAGTTTCCCTAAAAACTCCATTTTTCCAATCAAATTTATGTACCAAACTCTGTCATCAGTACTATGTTCTAAGTCACAGTACTTGCCCTTAAGTAAATCATGTACCTTCTTGGTTTGCAAATGAGCCAATGGAGCACTGAATTTTTTGCATCTTCATTTAATCTCTATCCTGGATATTCCCTAATTATTTGATTGACTTTCATACTTCTGATGATGAAGTGTGTGGAAGAGAAATGAATCTCGTCGAGTCGTACCAATTCACTACCACGTGGATTACATAGCTGATATGTAAGCTTGCTTAGTTACCCTTCTGTTTTTGAATTCTGAGTCTATTGTAATTTTAAGTAGGAATTGATTTTTCCCCACACAATATGATCTATGTGCCTATGCACCTTCAGTTTTATTAGTTAACTTGGAGCAATTGCATAAAGATGTCCCATTTGTAGTTCTGACCATTTTTTATTCCCCTTTCTGAGTTGCTTATTTCTAAGTGTCTTCCATCTTAATCAACAATGCCTAACCGTATCCATGTCCGTGTTTACTTCTCTGCACACAAAGGAATAAGCTTTGCTAAGTGGAATTTAAATTTTCTGAATGTTTCTAATCTCTCAAAAAAGCTTTACCTTATATTGTTTCTACTTTCCCAACTCATTTAATCTGCCTGTGCATGATCCATGAGCCCTCTTCAAGATTATTGATTAAGGTAACAACAAAACAAGCTTAACATAAGTCCCTATGACATAGCACTGGGTACCTGAAACCATTTCAGAGGAATGACATTTTTCATTTTCTTTGTTTACCATTCAAAACCCCTTCCTCTGAGAAAAAAAATTGGCTTAAGCCCACCTGAATATGAATATTTTTATATGAGATTTATGAATTTGCCTAAATCATAAAGACTTGGAGGCAATAGATAATATGAAGAGAAAAACAGAAAAGTTAACAAAATTCAATGAGAGACTCAGAATCAGACTCTGCTCTAAACAAAATGCTCACTCAAAATGGGTGATGTGAAGATGAAATTAACTGTACGACTTCTAAGAGGCCCATGAAAATTCACAGCTAAGACTTTAACAACTGAATCATATCATATACTCATAATTCATACTTAGCCCTGGGCCAAAAAAAGAAAGAAAAATAAGGAAAGATAAAACAATTTAAATAATGTTGCCTCTTCTCCTCCTAATTCTGCTACTGTATTCTCCAGAATAAGCCTGAGATGGTATATGTGAATCTGTTGTTTACTCTGGAAGCCTCAGTTCCCACATGCCTTTTCCTATGACCACTCACCTCAGTTTGTGTGATACTAGAGCCTCCTCTTCATCTGATTCATGGATGGTGTCTATTCTTTTTTCATAGGGTGGAAGAGCTAATAGTTGGATTTCCTAGCATTTTGATCAATTAGAAATCAAATTCTATTTGATTTCCATGTCTTGATTCTTGCCTATGGCCTGTTTCTTCCTTTGAAAAAGAAAAATGAATGTTGTTTTAGTTCTTTCAGTCTTTTCTTCTTTCACCACATGAATATACATATATGGAATATAATATGGAAATATATTTTACATGATTGCATATATACAACCTATGTTAAATTGCTTACCATATTAGGGAAAGAGGAGTGAAGGGAAGGAGAAAATTTGGAACTCAAAATTTTTTTTAAATGAATGTTAAAAATTGTCTTTACATGTAATTGGAAAAAATAAAATACTATCAAAAGAAACAAGAAAGGTAAAGCTATGCAGCAAAGTAATTACTCCCTAAAACAATCACTTATATGTGAAACTCTTTCAAAATAATTTTTCCTTTAATCATTAATTTTTCCACCAGTTAAGTTTTTATTTATTTTTGCTTTATTCTATTCAAATAGAAGTCCTAGTTCTCCTCTTTTTTTAGATCAATAATTGTCTAGCTGGCTATTGGGGAAAAACAGTAAAATTTACATTCAATTGTTTGCATTATGGTTATTTCAGTTCCATCTATTCTCTGAGTCACGCTGACTTCTGTTAAAGAGTTCCCATCTCAAAGTTTTCATGAGGTCAAATGGAGGTGAAACACTTTGCAAACTCTAAAGCACTATACATATGCCAGTTGATGTTGCTGTTCATGGGGGTGGTGATGGTGACGGTGATAGTAGTAGTTAGTCATAGTGGTCATCATTGTCAGTGTAGTAGTAGCTATTAGCCTACAGTGACAAGGCTACAAGTCTGGTGATGATTTCAGTCTCTAAGCCTTCTCTCCTGCTGAGTTCAAGCAATGGCTATAAAGCAGTATAGGGTATGCTGGTAAGTGTTTAACAACCAGGCTCTCTGGGAGAAAAGCGGGGACCACGGGGAGAATATATACACATACTTTTAAGTTTAATCTGCATTATTAACATATTCTTAAATCTAAACAATGGGCAAAAATAAATAAAGCCCTTATTTCTTAAGTATTGATGTTCATACCCCTACTCTACTTCTTTTCCAGCTATACTTGCTTGAAATTCCTGTTCTGAAAGGGTAATATAGATAATGTGAGATTTTCACCATACAGGATGATTCTACAAACTAATCTCTAAGTGAGATGGAAGACCACTGTATTCTACAAATAACATTTCAACTTTGGATATAATTAAATTAATTGAATCACAAATAGGAACTTGACCATGCAAATCAAGATAAAACATGAGTTATATATTTCAGAGACAAATTGCTCATAAAATATCATATTAAGTGGAGAAGTTTTATTAAATCTGAATTTTACAGCTGAATGAGGACTTTATGAGGCTGTTATATACTTTACCAAAGAATTGGGGTTTCATATGTGAACTGCCTACAGAAAAAGGAAGATGGGTAGTTATGGTAACCAGGAACTTTCTATTGCTTGATTCTAATGGCCGAAAGTCAGATTCCACCTAATCTGATTTAGTTACAAGCTACTTTTTTATGCATAAATCACCATGATCTTGCTTGTAACATTATGCCTATTTTTCACAGTTCAGTAATATCTGGGCTTGGGATGAAATAATTCCTTTTCTTGCTCCTTGCAGAGTCTCTCCTGACACCAAGCTTGACCACGGGTAGACCCTTCTCTGGCTGCATCCGAAACTTTGTGATTGATGAACGCCCAGTGAGCTTCAGTAAAGCAGCACTGGTCAGCGGGGCTGTGAGCATTAACTCTTGTCCAGTAGCCTAATATTAAGTCAAGCACAGTGGCCAAAGTACCAAGTTCTTCAGACCACTGAAGAAACAAAAGCCCTACCAGCAATAAAGAACAGCAATCTCTTTTTCTAGACAGAAGTACCCATGTAGTGAACAAACCTAAATGAGTCATGAACTCTAGACCTGGTGAAGGATTATATTTAGGATTTCTCATTTGAATACCTATTTTCAATCTTAAATGTTTGCTGTTGAAAACAAAAGGAAGGCTATGCTTCTGTGCACTGACAACACACTTATTTTATGTTGGTAAGGTATACTGTTCCTGTCTGTAAAAAATAAAATAAAAATCATCTTTCAAACATGGCTTGGCATATGTTTTCAAAGTGCTGACAGATCTGTAGATTAATTTAATTGTCAATCTTCAGGGAGATGTTATAAAATTCATTCTGCCCCAAACTTTTCCCTAAGCTTTGTTTTCCTTGAAAAGATTTGCTAATATACATTAAAGGACCTATCTAGACAATAAATTTATTAGTACTGTTTGGATGCTCTGACAGAAAAATATGAAATTTTTATGTTTGTAGCAGATATAAAGTTTTTTTTTAATCTTCTAGAAAGTGGGAGTTGAATCCATTTTATAAGAGAAGAATAAAAGGCAATTAGATAAACTGAACAAAGGAAAACCAATCTGTTTCCTTCATATGTGTTTATGGATTTGTTTTTAGAAAAAATCAGGAATTAGTATTATTGGTGGACTCCTTAATTAGTTGTTGTCTTTCATTCTCAAAGAGGACTATGACATCATGGAGGTGATGCCATGACATGCAAGTGAATTGGACTGAAGTGAGAGAGGGCTGTGCAAAATCACCAGCCTCACTTTCTCCTCTAGAACCATTTGGGTCCAGTGGCCAGATATAAATCAGGACAATTGGAGATGGCCCAGGATGTCGTGGGGGACCTTGACCTTTTCAAATTAAAATCTTTAACAGTTCTCATTTTGACTGATACAATATCCATTCAGTGATTAAGACAAAGAATGACTTTGTACCTCATCAAAACAAGGGTACAAAACAAGCAATAAATCAACAAGTATTTATGGAGCAACTGCAGTGTTGAAGGTACTATGCTGAAAAACATTATCTCATTTGATTCTTATAACCGCCCCCTGCGATATCTGAGATTATCAACTTTTTAACAGTTGAGAAAATTACAGAAGCTAAGTGACTTGCCCAGGGTCAAACCACTAGTAAATGTTGAAGGCAGGGTTTTAAATAAGGTCTTCCTCCAGGCCTAGCATTCTCATTACTGTGCTACCTCGCTACCTTGAAGATAGGGCTTTGAATGCCAGTATAAGGAGCTTATACTTTAGCATTCATTTTGAAGTTGGAGAGTTGAAAAGTCTTGAGCAATTGAATGATATGATTACATTAGCCATGTGTCTGAAAAACTGAAAACCATAAAGGAAGTTATTGCAATAGTCTAGGTGACATATATATGTGTATATACACATATAGACAAGTACATATATATGTGAATGTGTGAATATACTGTTCTATTATATCACATTCTGTTATAGATCATGAGCTACCTAAGAGTAGTAACTGTCTTATTTACCTCTATATCTCAGCCCTAAGCACAGCTAGGTGGCACAGTGGATAGAGTGCTGGGTCCAGAGGCAAGAAGACCTGAGTTCAAATATGATCTCAGATCCTTACCACCTGTGTGACCCTGGATAAGTCCTTAATCTTGTTTGTCTCAGTTTCCTCATCTGTAAAATGAACTGGAGAAGGAAATGGCAAATTATTCGAGCATCTTTACAAGAAAATCCCAAAAGGTGTTATAAAGAATCATTCACAACTGGAAAATAACTAAACAACAAGCACATGAATTATCTCAGACCTAGACATTCTACATATAAGGACCAGCTAGTATGTGTTTATTAATTAATTCATTCACTTCAGGCAAGAGAATACATCAGAGACAAGAGAGGTAACATGGAAATTCCGTCTGAATTTACTTTGGTAAACTCTTGGATAGCCCTTATTAAACAACAATTTGAGTCCCTAGTTGAGCTCTAAACAGCTTCGTAGAATTGTCTCCCTATGATTCCGTGGTTTAAACATGAGGGCCATTTTGGCCAAATAAATCCACTACAAAGAATTTTAGAACTAGACGGGACCCTTGCTATAACTTGTTCCATTCCCTTCAAATCACAGGTGGGAAACTAGACCCAAAGAAATCAATTTGCCCCAAACCACATAGTGACTCATGGCCTCATGGTGAATCAGAAGCATGACTGGAAGCAGGACCTGGGGCTCAAGTTATAGACCAGCAAGCATTCTTCTTACTACAAGAAAACATTGCAGATTCTTAGCAGTTGCTGAGTCTTTTGGATTTGAAAGATAACAAGGTTTTCTCATTCACATACCTACCATATTACGCAGATTTTTAAATTACTACAATATCTTATAGGTATAATTTGGGGAAACTGAATTAGGCTATATAAACAAGGTCATAACAGTAAAATATAGAAATAGAAACTGAGGTAATGCCTATGAAGAGAATGATTCAAGTTGAAATAGGAGGTTGAAAGAGTAACTAAAGATTCTGCATAGAGAACAGAGGGAAAGAAAATGGTTTCTAATTTCAACTGAATTTGAACTAAGTTACATAAAAGTATTTTCGTAAGAAAAGAATGAGTCATTAAAAAGAATGCCATGCCATAAGATAGTCACAGGAACACTTCTGCTATGGACCCAGTTCTGCCTCTAACAATGCCTTCTTTTCCACTTTCTTCAGAGAAAACAATATCAAATACACACATAGCAAAATCCCATGATGGCTCTGAAAGCATGTTCATTCATCCTAATCTATTATATGTTGACCAAGTTTGACACACTGTGCTTTCAGGTTATTTCCCTATGTGAGGTGGTCAATTAAAAAAGTTTTCTAATCAATATTTGAGCTTTAAGGGTGAAGAATCTTTGTCTGGGGTTAGAAAGTCCCTCTCCATAGAGAGGGTAGACATGTTTATTGGCCTCATTGGCACCTAAAAAGGGCAAAGGACCATGCCTGATTGTTTTCCAGTGCCTGGAGATGCCCCAAGATTATTTGATTTGATAGGCTTCTTAGGAGAGTATATTCTTGATGAAGGAGTCAAGTTCTATGCCAACCTATAAAAGACAACCAACAGATCAACTCTCACTTCTTTCCCCCTCTACCCCATCTTTCCCTTTGTACTTTCTTCAGGAGTGAGAGGGAGGAGCAATCCTAATGGTTGCCTTAGGGCAGAAGTACATGGAAAGTCACATGTGCCTTCCTCAGTGAATTCTTAGGATTCAAGCCCCTTTTTGTATCCCTACATGTAAACATTTCAAGTCCAAGAAATGGCATTAACATCTAAGGAGCACTTACTTACTATACTGTTCTGATTTCTAAATTACTGTAACATATTTCAGATATAATTTGGAAAACTTGGTATGTATTGAGCTATATAAACATGGTTGTAACAGTAAAAGAAAGAAATGGAAACTATACCTATAAAGAGAATGATCCAAATTGAAATGGGAAGCTGTAATGTTAATTGATCTTTCCCATTCATTAATAATACACTGGGTCATGAGGGTCATGATGACCTCTGGCTCTGAATATATACTCTGAGGTGAGGTTTTATTTTAGTGCTTCCTCTGGAAGAAGAGTAATTCACATGCTGATGAGACTCTGGGTAGCCATTAAGGAGCACCACCTCCCTCTCCCCTGGCTTTGAAAACCCAGATGTTGGTACTTCTATATTTGGTAACTATGTATGTATGTAATGGTCAGACAGCTGGATCTGTCTGTTGATCTGTGAGGTATGTATTGCTCATGGTCAGACAGAAGCCCTGTCTGTTGGTCTTTATTTCTCTGCTTGTATTTTCTCTGTTGGCGAATGTAATTACAGTAGATTGTTGATGCCTCAAAAGTTGCTTTCCTGTTAGAAAAGCAGATCTAAGAACTTGTACAGCAGGCCCTCTTGTATATGCTGAAGCAGTGCTTGCTGCTACAGAAGCTGAATTGATTTTAAAGGAAACTAACTAGATCTCTTTGAATTGACGTAGAATAAAGGAGAAAATGTAAACAGTAACATTATAAAGAAAAACTTTGAATTAAGATTCTGAACAGTGAAATCATAAACCATGATGCCAAAGGACTCTATATACTAGTTATGTGACTGTCCCTGAGCAAATCATTTAACCTTTATCTGCCTCAGTTTTCTCAACTATAAAATGGAATAATAATAGAACCTAGTTTTTAGGGTTATTGTGATGATCAAATGAGATATTTGTAGAGTGCTTAGAACAGTTGGTTGCTGTCCTTCGTTCTCAAAGAGGACCAAAATGACATCACCATGCTAGAGTCAAGTTTCAGTATGCCCAGCTGTGACCGATCAGACTAACATAAGCTTGGAATGCTCTACCACAGATTGGGCACAAATAGTCTATGTGAATATTTGGGGTGGATTCTCTAAATTTGTGCATCCTGCATTTCCTTTGAGCTGTTTCAACTCCACTTTGCTCGTAGAGCACAGCACCTTCTCTGATATGGGCTTGCCATGCTGAGCAGTCCTGTGCCATTGTCTTCCATGTCACACAGTCAGTTCCAAAGTTATTAAGAGAAATCTTGAGAGTGTCCTTGTGTTGCTTCTTCTGACCACCACACGAATGCTTCCCCTGTGTGAGTTCTCCATAAAATAATCTTTTTGGCAAGTGTTACATTTTGCATTAGAATGTAGCCAGCCCATTGGAGTTTCATTCTCTGAAGCACAATATGAAGATTTAGTGGTTTAGTTCTAGAAAGGACATCAGTGTCTGTTACCTTATCCTGCCGGGTGATTGCCAGAATATTCCTATGTCGATTCAAATGGAAGTGATTCAGTTTCCTGGTATGATGCTGGTATACTGTCCAGGTTTCACAGGCATTCAACAATGAGGTCAGCACCATGGTTCTGTGGACCTTCAGTCTGGTAGTCAGTCTAATGCCCCTTTTCTCCCATGCTTTCCTTTGGAGCCTCCCAAACACTGACCTAACTCTGGCAAGGTATACATCAACCTCATTGTCAATGTGTACATCCTTGGAAAATACATAACCAGTGTGAGTGAACTTATCTTCAGCATTCAAAACTTCTCTGTTTGCTCAACCAACGGTTCCATATGTGGATGGTGTGATGGCAGCTGATGGAACACCTCTGTTTCCTTAATTGTTAGGCCAAAATTAGCACAAGTGGCAGAGAATTAATTCATACTTTATTGCTTCTCAAATTCAGAGGTTACATTGGGAACAATCATCTGCAAACAGAAAATCATACACCAATACTTCCTCCACTTTGATCTTGGCTTGTAGCTTATTAAATGCTTATTTCCTTTCCTTCTTATTTTACTGTTAGCCATGAACTCCTAAAGAGTACTGTTTCTTTTACCTTTCTTTGTATCCCCAGAGCATAGAACAGTACCTGGTACATAGTAGATGCTTAATAAATGTTTATTGATTAACCACCACCTGCAAAAGAGGAAATGTACTTAAAAATGAAAAATGAGTCATGCTTTTTTTGGACATGGACAAATATAAAAAATTCATTTTCCTGGACTATGCTTATTTATTTTGAGTGTTGGTTTTTGTTTTTTTTTTTTTAATTGCTCCTTTACAGCAAGGGGAAGTATGATGGACAGATAATGAGTATAAATGAAAATAAATAAAATGAAAAAAGAAAATTGGAACAGGAGCAGGGAAAGGAAACCAATATAAGTTAAAAAGAAGAAAAAAAATCACTGAAGAAGAATGTGGTAGACTCAGATATCAATCAACCAACTATGCATCAGTCACTGTGTTTTCCTACTTCCTAAAATCATAGCTTTAGATTTAAAAGGAATCTTAGGGTCCATCAAATCCAACCCAATGCCCTCATTTTACACATGACATTGAAAGCACAGAGAGTTTTAATTAGTAGAACCACAGTCACACAGCTAATGAGTATCTCAAATATTTGACACCAGGTCCTACTACACCAAGTCTCTTTTCCATTTAGTCTGAGGAAAGTTCATCACAATATTCCTGAATCACAATCAAACCTGAGGAGGTTTGATTTTCTAGGCTGCATGATCCCATAATCTGGCCTTTTAATCTAAGAAGGGAGATGTCTCAGGCTGTGACAGCCTAACTAACACTAGATTTAAGAGTCTGGTAATCATACATTATTGAGAAAGGAAGTTCCTTAGTAGCTATGGAAAATAAAAAGAACACCCTGATAGCCCCAAACTACATCCCCAAAGTTTGATTCCCATTATGTCATAAGTCACTCAAATAGTATGGGCCTAATGAGAAAGGGCTACATATTCAGCAGTCCAAAGTGTTTTTGGCTTCCGTGAGGAGTCCAAGCCCAAAGTTAGCACTGATATATCTAAGAAGAGCTGTGTACGATCTTGTGAAGAAAGGATTTTACCAGAACGTCAGAGGATTGTCCTGTTGGCAATTCAGATTGGTTCTCTTTCAAGGAATGCTTACAAACAACATACCTACAGCATCTTCAGATGTTTTTTTATCTGTTTACGGTCTCCTTTGAGTCCTCTTTTGCATTTCTTGATTGGTGAAATAAATGTCCTATAATTGACACATGTGGGTAGACAGAGATCTGTGTATTATTGTAATTCCACAGATACGCATATACATACACGTATATATACACACGGGCCTTGGAAGACCCTGTGAAATACAGTGTTATGTGTATACATATGTGTATGTATGTATGTATGTATGTGTATGTGTGTATATATTTAAAATAGTTTTGCCCAAACTTAACTAAGTAATTTAATATAGCCTGGCATTGAACTTAATATTTATATTGTCAGAGGTTTGGTATAAAGAGTAAGAAGAACTCAGAAAGGAAAGATCCACACTAATTATTTTGTGCCTTTGGGTCAGAAGTCAATACCATATTCACTCCCTCTGCCACAATTTGATATTTACATCAATATGTCAGTGGCTAAGTAATCTCATCAGGGTGGGTAGTGCTATTGGTGCAGATCACTACCTTTCTCTGCCTTTTCATCCTGTGTCATGCTTGTCATTCTGTATTATTCCACAGATCCTGCACCAAAGGCCTTCCTCTAGGTCTTTTGATTTTTTTTGAGGACCAGTAGAGCATTCTGAGTGTTCAACTCTTAGACCTCAAAGGTGTAACTTGACCTATCCACCTCTTTTGCCAATCATACACTTTGACAATATTCCTTATACTAATTCTTGGTAGGGAGGGGGCGCTATCAATAGAAACCTAACTACATAGTAGGGACCAACATGATAGGGAAATGCGAGGAAAGTGGAAATGTATGCGTTTGATTCCTTTTTAATATTTCCAAAGTGTGATTTTACAGCCCAGCTTCTAGATTATTCAATATCTTTTTTAAACAGAGTTGTGGAAAGGTTGGGCAAACTAATACACTATTGGAGAATCTGCCACTTGGTCCAACCAATGAAGAACCAAATGGACTTAGGCTAAAAACATGAGTAAAATGTTCATACCCATAGATCTTACTGTTTAGGCATATTTCCCGGGAGGTTTCAATCACACTAAAATATCTATAGCAGCATATTTCATAGTAGCAAAAAACTGGAAAGCAAATATACACCAATTATGGAATGGCAAAATGATTTGTGATGATACAAATTAATATTACCATGCAGTAATTATGTATATGATTTAAGGGCAGCTAAGTGGCTCAGGAGTGCCAGACCTAGAGGCAAGGAGACTGATCTTCCTGAGTTCAAACCCAGCCTCAGACACTTACTAGCTATGTGACCCTGGGCAAATCACTTAACCCTGTTTGCTTCAGTTTCCTCATCTACAAAATGAGGTGGAGATGAAAATAGCAAACTGCTCCAGTATTTTTGACAAGAAAACATCAAAATGGGGTCACTGAGTCAGATATGACTGAAACTGAACAATAACAACATCAAAGAAATAATGAAAATGAAGAATATAGAAAATCATGAGATTTGCATGAATTGGAAATTAAGAATGTTTTATTGAACCAAAACCAATAGAAGAAAAATGTTTTATTTATGCCTTTTGGAGTTTTATTTGTACACATTTCATAGCCAGAGGACATCACTACGCTTGAGAACCAGTGCCTCATTAGAAATTAAGCAAAGGTATGGGCCTTTCAGCAACAATAACAAAAAAAAATCTCCCCTCCTCAAACTTCCCTTAATGGGCAGGCCCATTAATGGGTGGGGAAGATCTTTAACTTTCATTAGCATTACAGAAAGGAAGTATCTTTGTGTAAAAAAAAAATATATCTTAGTTTAAAATATCTTTGTTATATTTAATTGGGTATAACCTTTACCAAGGCTTGTCTGCAGAGAAATGATTCCAAAAGCTAGTTAAACTAGAGAATGAACAAATTAATGAAAAGAACATTGAATAAGTACAATATTAAAAGTATTGTGTTAAATCCTAGAGGCACAAATCAAAAACTAAACTAGTCCCTGCACTAATCTAAAAAAGCTGACATTTTGAATGGGGAAGTATAATTACAAACTTTATATTTTTGAAGTTATGGTCATCATTTGATATCATAATAATAAGACTACAACATGAAGTTACTCAGGCTAAGTAGTGCTACTGCCCATAAAAATATAAAAGCAAAACAGAGTTTGTACATTTCTACTGTTAGCTTGAGTCATTCATTCTCCTTCTGCTGACTTAAAGTTGGATCCTCCCATCATTTTATGATCCTGATAAACTCCATCTACCTGAGCTTCACCAGAGCCTGACAGAGATATCACCTTGCAGACAAAGGTCTGCATAATCAAAGCTATAGTTTTTCCAGTGTTAATGTGCAGCTGTTAGAGATGAACTATAAGGAAAGCTGAGCATTGTAGAATTGACGCTTTGGAACTGTGGTGCTGGCAAAAGATTTTGAGAGTTCCTTGAACTGCAAGGAGATTAAACCAGTCAATACTTAAAGAAATTAATTCAGACCATTCAGTTAACATTCTGGCTCTAGAATATCAAGGCACTTTTTCTTCATAATTTCTTGAAATATTTTATCTAGGTTCTTTCTTTGATCATGACTTTCAGGTTAATACAATAAAATCATCTCTCCTCAATCTATTTTCCAAGTCTGTTGTTTTTCCAACGAAATATTTCACATTTTATTGTTTATGTCTCATGGAGTCATTAACTCCCATGTGCCCAATTCTATTTTTTAAGGAATTATTGTTTCAGTGAGCTCTTTGTACCTCCTTTTTCATTTGGTCTGTTCTGTTTTTTAAGGAGTAGGTATAGGCAATGGAGCTGCCAAAAAGTGTCTAATCTCCCATTCATTGCTAGCACAAGGGTAGCCTATAATTTCTTTCTGATCAGTTATCAGGTCCCCTTACCATCTCAGACTTAAGAGCTTCTGAAGTTGCTACTGCTTCTGTCACCACCTCTTAGTTCTACCACTGATCTTTCAATCCTTTTCAATCTATTTTTTTTTTTTAATTTTCCAGGTCAAACTCCTCACTCATGTCACAGATCTCTGACCTCCTATGTTGTCTTGGGCTGGAAGAATGTCTCACTCTGATCTTTTGTTGGTTCTGCCACTCCACAGTACTTAAAAGGCTTTATCATTTTTTTTTAATCTTTTCTAAGAATCCACTTTAGGTTTTAGGTATCCTTTTTAGTTTCCAGTTAATCTATTTCTCTACTTTTTAATTTCTTTGTGATCATTTTAGATTTCTGTGTTGGCTTTCTAATTTTTAGGTACATGAGGAATATCAAGTCATTAGATTCAGATGGCTCTGGGGGAGAAGTGAGGCTGGTGACCTGCACAGCCCTCCCTCCCTCAAAACAAAGTCAAGTGCAAGTCATGTCATCATTCCTCTGATGGCTGGTCTTCAGACATATTCAGTTCACTCATTCTTTTGGGGTTTTTTTGGTAAGAATTTTCCCCAAGTACTGCTTTATTTCCATCCCAGAAATTGTGTTATGTTGTTTTATCATTCTCTTTGATCTAATCATTAATTTAGGATTTCATTGTTGAGGATCTTCATTTGGGTCTATGGCTTCTATTTGAATTCCCGGATCTCATTACTCTTTTTATGGCCTTATGGTCTATACGATCTGCCTTTTTATATTTATTTGCATTACCTGTGCTTAAATGCATGATCAATTTTTGTAAAATGTTTCATGTGGTGCCACATATACATTCATATGTTTTTAGCAATTCCAGTTAGAAGACACCATAAATCTTTTAGCTCTTGTTTCTCCAGAAATTTTATTTTCTCATTTATCTGTTAAAATTATCCAAAACAGAGGGGCATTGAAATTTCTTGCAACTATTGTGTTATGTCTTCTTGTAGGTCTATAAATGTTTCCTTTATGAATTTAGATGTGAAGGTATTTGAAGTATATTAATATTAATAATTGGGTTGTTATCTGTGGTTCCTTTCAACATAATGTTGTTCATCCACTTTTATGTTTTGAATGTTTGCTTTCACTTTGTCTGATACCATAGCTGCAGTCTTTTCTTATTCTCCATCAAAAACCAGTCCTTTTTAATCCTAAATGCCAAAAAGAGCGATACAAGGATACTCTCAGGGTCTTTCTTAAGAGCTTTGGAATTGTATGACATGACTGGCACAAGACTGCTCAGCATAGCATACCCACATCAGAGAAGGTACTGTACTCTATGAGCACGGCAGGATTAAGACAGCTCAAAAGAAGTACAAGATGTGCAGGTTTAGAGTATTCATCCCAAATGTTCACACGGACTATTTGTGCCCAGCCTATAGTAAAGCACTCTCAAGCTCGTATTGGTCTGATCAGCCACAGTGGGACACACTGAAACTTGACTCTTATCATAGTGATGTCATTTTGGTCCTTTAGGAGAATGAAGGGCAATAACCAATCATCCATGGCTGCAACTCCTATTTTGCATTCATTTGATGCATAGCAAATTTTTTTCCAACCTTTCATTTTTATTCTTTGTATGACTTTTTAAATGTTTAAGTAAGATTGAAGTTTTATTTTATTATCTAATCTATTGCTCTTGTTTCATTAAGTTGTTTAATCCTTCACATTTAAAGCCATGAGTTAGGTTTATACCTAGATCTATTTTTCTCTAATATTTTTTTTTCCAAATTAGGATTTTTTTTCCCACTTTTTCTGTAAACACGTGTAATGGTAATTCAAATGGGAAGATTTTTCCTATTCATTAATAGGTCCATGTGACCTGCCTGGGTCACATGGAAGCCTGAGTCACATGAAATCTGTGATCTGTGATGAGAAGAGCTTGCTGAATGAGTGGAACAAAAAGAAGTGGAGCAGGGAGGGTGGAACCGGAAGAGGTAGAGCCAGAGCAGCGCTAAGAGGAAGTTAGTCACAGAGCAGTCAGAGCTAGGAAGGATGCAGGCAAGAAGGCTGCTGGCTAGCATGAGAGAGCTTGTTTGTGATTTGTTTAATGGAACTGGTTTGTGAGAAACCTGGCAGGGGGAAGGCTTGGAGATCGTGTTGCCCTCTGCATTGTTATTATGTATAGATTTCTTTATTACTCTGGTGGATTTGGCTTTCTGGTGTCTGAATAAATGTTTTGGTTCTGTCTTAAATGTGCAGAATCTGTGGTATTTCAGGATTCAGGATTATGCCAGGATACTCATGGCTGCAGTAGGCAGTATGAAAGTATCACACTGGGACTACAACACCGTACTGCATCTCTTCAATTAAACATAATTATTTTTAAGGAAACCTTTTAAACCCCACCCCCTTCTTATTGGCTCTCTTTTCCTTATCTTTAAGCCTGTTCCTCATTTTTCCATACATATTCCCTGTTACCTCCTTTTTTAGTTTTGAGTGTTGATTATTAGTTCTTTTTTCTTGTTATTATTTAGCTAATTTAATTCTTCCCCTTCCCCCCCTCTCAATTAAGTAGCCTATAGAATTCCCCTTTCTCTCCTCTTCAACCTATTAGAAATTTTTAAATTTTCATTTTCCACATCTTCTTTTAGAAAGGCTTTCTGTCACTCTATTATTTACCTTCCCTTTCTACTCTACTTTCATTCTTTGATTAATGGTCCTAATACTTAATCGTTACTCTCTATATTCCTCATGGCTCAAAAATGTTTAAGTTTTCTTCCTCCTGGATCTTTGGTAACCTCAGCCTTTTTTTCCTTCTTTTCTGACTCCTCTTCTTTGATGGCAGCTTTCCTAAGGGCTGGATCTCAGAATCTCAGCCATCTCTCTCATTCTAAGCAACTGACTTTAGGGGGATGAAAAATGGCCCCCATTTGGATGCTAAGCACTTTTCCTCAGGCTTAGTGGAGTGTCAAAGCCACACGTGTCCCATTCCCTGTTACTCAATTTTCTGGCGAAGCTTTCTTATTATAAAATTTAATTGAAGAACAGACCAAAAATAACATGGAAAAAACTATCCAGAGCAGGCAGGAGCGGAGATACAATTATCTCAGCACAATGGTGCCATCAATTTAGTATAATTTATCATAGTAGTATCATAGTTAGTATCATATCATTTCCTTTCATATAGATAACAATTGACTATATATCATCCCTATTGTTTAATAGGCGTTTCTTCTCTTTTCCCACCAATAATAAATGACAAGTGAAAACCGCTGTGAACATCCAAAGGTGTCACCACTTTTATTTGTTTACCAGATCATAAAATGATACTGGCCCATTACCTTGACCTACTCAAACCTCTACAAAAGCCTTATGATGATCTTCACCAAAGGAGCGGCTATTTAGGATGCATTTCCTTGCTGCTCTGAGCAGGTGGTTTTCTCATTGTCGCATAAAGATTGACAGGAACATCAGTGATTGTCAGACAGTGACTTCCAGGGCATCTTCGAAGTTGCCTACGTAACAGGCAAAATGACATCTATTTAATTGCCTATCAGGAAATGATATTATAAAGTGCTAAAATCTAACTATTCCTTCTCCTTTCTTAAATCAATTTCTTTAAATGCCACTGGGTAATTATGTAACACAGTAGCACTGATGAGACAGAAATCACACTTGCATTCCAGCAAAACTATAGCTATTGCTACCCATTTTAATCACAGGGAACTAATTTTAAAAAAAAGATCGACTTCCAGCTGTTAATTTATAAAGCCATCTTATGGTCCCCAAATGGCAATAAAATATGCATGGGATGTACATATAGGTGTTTCCATGGGCATGCATTTTATATCTTTTAAAAGTCATTCCAAAATCATTTCATTTAAACAGTGAGATATCTGGGGAAAGTTCTAAAACTTAGCATAATATTCCATATAATATGTTGATCCTCTTTACACTACCTCTAATGAGTTACTAAATTAATGATGACTAAATTTTTAAGTTTTCCTTTGTCCTACCAACATTTAGATATTATGATGACATTAATCAGAGTTCAAATTTGCATTTTTGGCAGAGTCACTAAGTTTACCTGGTTGGTGGAGTCTCTTTCCTATACCATGCAGTACTGGAGCTCAGGCCAGGTTCAGGACCAATTGAAGAATCTCCTCCTTCCACTGGAAACCTCCTTGGCTGAGTACCAAACCGAAAAGGCATAATTCACTGAAAACCTAAATTAGAAATTAAAAGAAAAAACACAAACTAGCCTTTTGTCCTTTTAAACTTTTATAATTTGTATTATAGGCATAACAGAATCTTTAACTCATAAATTTATACCTCTTATATAACTCTCAGTTGTCTACATGTTCAGTTCCAATGACAAGCAATCACTACCATAAATGAGAGTCAGCTCTAAGACTAACAAAACCTAAGTTCCCATAAGCTATAATTCAATGTGCCTTTAAATGTCATTTATAAATAATTCACATCATAGATCCTTGAAAATTTCTCCCTATTTATCCTAGCTTTTCTTCCAGGCCTAACTTCAAAGCTTTCCTAAATGCCTGATTGCTCCCTCCTCTGATTCCTATAGTATTTTCTATGCCCTGTATTTGTCACTCAACCTATACTTGCATTATTGCTTATCTTTTAATGCGTATATGTTGTTTGTAAAACTAAATTTTTAGTCCCTTTTGGGCCAACAGTCGATTATACTTCTTTGTATCCCTAGAACCTAAAATCTAGTAAATATTTTGTTATTGATGATGATGATGACAATGATGATGAACTAAAATTATTAAAGTTTAAGGGTTTAAAATTTTTATAATGCACAAAGATTTTAGGGATGCCCTCCAGTTGCTACATACCCAGTGAAAAGCTGTATTCTTCCATGGCTTAAGAAAAGTTTTCCAGCTAGGTAAGTTCAAGAATGATATGTCTTTTTTGAAGGGAGTAAAACATGGTTTTGGCTAACTAAGCCAAAGATACATACACTTACCAAAATAAGTGAAGTCTGATTCCTGTAGAGGCTAAATAAATCAAATGCTTCTACTCTCCTTCCATAGGAGGATGGAATGTGCCAAAGGAAGGCTGGTCGAATGAGCCAGTGACACCCAGAAATTATGACATCAGAGAATTCTTTCACATAGTTTCCTACCTGCTAAAGAATAGAAGTTTTCATTCTGAATTCATGATGGGAGCATTAAACTGAAAAGATTTCTGTTTAGAGCTAATTGCCCTTAAAAATTTGGTTTGAGTTTTATTATCCTTCGCTTGTTTGCTTCTCAAATATTGGAGAACAGGGAAAGGACCAAACATAATTAAGGCCATTATCAGATAAACAGGACTATCATCTAAATCTGTGTTCCAGATCTTAATTCTTTCAATTAACACAAAAATAAATACATGACTTCATATCTCAGTCTTCCTGGTTCTTTTCAGGTCTTTCCCTACCCTAATGACCCAAATCATAATCTCCTCACCCCACTTCCCACATGTCTCCAATTTCCCAAACCCCACATGATATCAAGCAAGATGTAAAATTTCAACTTACATAGTATAGATGAGAAACTTCTTCCAGTAAACAATCACTAATCTTAAAGATATTTATTAAGGTCCCCAAATTTTCAGTCATCTATTTAACTCTTAAAAACAAATACTGCAGCTAAAGCAAACCATTTTTTCAGGACTCATGAGAACTGAACTTTCCAATGCATAATCCAAGTTAAAGATTATCTTAATCAAAATTTTCACATTAAGTTTTTTGTGTTCTCATTTTTCTTATTTTCACATGACTTGTTATAGGAAACTCATCTTACTCAAGCTGCTCAGTCTTACCTCCACTTTCTTTCTGGGTTAGGAGCTTGACATTAGTGAGCAAGTTAACCACAAGTCTGGTTGGCTGTGGGAAAAAACCACCTGCCTATGTAATAATAGTCCAGATAAACTGAAATCACTGAAGGCCATTGTTAGCTAATTCATTGGTCTATCCTAAATAATAAATCCTTACATTGACTGGCAACATTTTCACTAGTTTGTATAACTAGGAAATTATCCTTAAAAGTATAAAAACAAGCTTTTTGTGGAAGGTACTTTTTCACTTTCTATTCATTCCAACACTACACTGATTGATGCACTTTAGCAGTATCAGCAACAATTAAGCAATGTTTTGACATAATTATTTTCTATCTGATTTCAGAAACTTCAAATAAAAGATATTAAAAAAGTATGAATCAATCATTACTTAAACTATCTTTTCTGACCTCCCTAGAAGAGGCTCTAAGTCATTCTATTCCAATAAAGACTGGAAATTTAGGCATTTGAGCACAGGCAAAGAAGGGAATAGAAACACAACATGAATCTTTGAACTACAGTTCTTCTAGTCCAACCTCATTTTACACATGAAGAAAGTGAGGCTCTCCACTATAGTTCTATGGTTTTTGCAGCAACACAATCATACTTTTTTAACCCTTCAAACATTTTAAATTTTTGTTTAATGTCTACTAAAAAATTTTAAATAGTAGAAAATGATAAGGCTAATAAGCAAAAAAGCCTTTTTAACTGTACTTATGATTTCATTAGTAATATAGAACTCCCAGGGAAGAAAAATCCTCTACCAAAGCAGATCTGCAGCTGCTCAGTAACTTAATGGTTTTAAAGAGTTATCTGGGATTGTAAAAGTTTAAATGATTTGTTCAGTTACATTGCCAACAATATATCAGATGTAGAATTTGTAACATTCTGACTCTGAAGTCATCTTTATATCATCCATACTGCCTCTCTTAATCAATCAATACATCAACTAACATCAACTACTTGCCAGGCACAGGGCTGAATGCTGGGAATAAAACTATAAAGATTAACACATTCCCTATTCACAAACAGTTTACGTTCCCATGGGAGAAACCGCTTATTCCCCCACCAAAAAAAAAAAAAAGTTGCAGAAAAGTGAAACCTCTTTAATGACTTCTAATTTCCCTTTTCCTTTTAAATAAATGGGCAACATTGACTGTTGGATGCTGCAGATGCTTCAGAGGTGAAAATACAATAGGAAATCATCAGTAGTTATGTTTTTTTTACATACATACATACAATTATGTTTAGCTTTAAAATCTGTTAAACTGATTCTTATGAAAATGACAAACAAAATCAAAACACAAACACAAAAGAAATGAAAAAATACCATAACTGCAACCTATTTTATGAGTGTGACAAAAAAGACTCATCCCTTTTGTTACTGTTGTTACTTAGAATAATTAAAATGTAAGTAAGAGATAAAAAATGATGAGTCACTACTCATCTTACAGCAGTAATGTAGAGGACTAAGAGAAGCACTTATTGGATTTTTTGAGCAACAGATGGTTAATAATGTTTTGGGGGCCAATATCACAGAGCGTGAATTTCCTATAATTACATACTAGATAAAACATCAATTAAGACACTGAATCATTACAAAAGGATGACATACTTTTCCAGCATTATAATGTAAAGAAACTGTAATAAGCCAAAAACAAAAAACCCATGAAATTCTCCAGGAGGAAATGGTTAAAAGATGATTTTTTAAAAAATTGGAAAAAAAAGTGGTTTAAGGGATATAAAAAGTGTATATCTATATGTTTATGTATGTATTCCAGAGAGATTTCTTGAAAATATTTTCAAATTCTGCACAATACAAAATCTGAGCAAGTCTTGCACTATGAGAAGAGTTCAATGAATACTAGTTGCATCTGTTAATTCACATTAAGTCTATACCTCATGGTGGGAGAGAAGGACACTACAGCAAATTTCTAAGGATACAACCATATTAACCACCTTGACAGCAAGCTTTCTTTTCATTCTATCTGTATGTGCAATGGTAAGCATGGCAAGGTTCTCTCTACCACCCACACCTCTGTTGCAGAAGGATATAAAGCAGAAATCTAGATTTTCTTTTTCTTACACCATGTACTTACTTCTTGCATCAGTTAAATTTTAAGATTTTAATTCTTCACCAAGTTGTCAATAATATTCATGAAGAGTTCTAAACATTAGTTTAGGTGCAGTTCTTGACCACTGGGCTTCAGACGACAAATATGGAATAACAAGACAGCTCTACCCCATCGCTGAAGATATTCCTAAAAGTCCCCATCAAAATCACTTGATCCAATACCACAAAAAGGTTTGACTAAATCACTTTTAGCATGAATTTTTCAAGATGACCATCATCATCATCATCCTATTTCATAGTTTTAAAAACACTTTCACATACATAGTTCCTCTTTACAATAACCCAGGAGTATTATCTCCATTTTATTGATGAGGAAACTCTCTCAGAGGGTCAGTTTGTCCAAAGTTATATAGTTTTAAGCGGTTAACAGAACTCAGAGGATTAGCTCTCAATTTAATGCTTTTTTCCCCTCCAGAATGCCTTATATTTTTGACAAATCTGCACTTGCTTTCATCCGCTAAACTTAGGCGGAGGGTTCTTCCTTTAGACAAATTTTGAATGAGGAAGCTCTCACTACCAAATCAGACCCAGATCATTTAACGGAGTTAAAAAGCGCTAGAACTAATAACTGATCGTTCCTACCTGGAGGGATCAGAGGAGGTGGCATCCTACTAGATTAAACCCGAGCCCCCATATTGTTTCATGGGTTTAAACCCACGAGGGCAGCCGCCTCCCACGTCAGGTGTAACCTTATGTGCCCAAATAAACACAGGGCAAGGCACCCCCCTCCCGGAAGGATTGGAGCCTCTAATACCAGTCTGTGCTTGCTGACACCCATCCACCCCTCCCCCCCAGACGCCAGGGCCTGCAGTCCGTCAGTCTGCTTCAACGTCCTTGTCCACGGGGGCTGGCTGGGGACACAGGATGCCAGGGCTGGGGCTGATGACAACCCTCTCGGGGAAGGGGGTGGCCGCGCCAGGAGACGCCCTTCCCCGCCGCCCACGGAGGGCGGTACCGTGGACAAGGAGGAGCAGGTGACGGACGCCGTCAACCAACGCCACAGCCTTCAATTACCCGCTGGTGCGGGCTCCGGAAACCTCAGACACTCCGACTTAGTCGTTGAGGGCGCCGCGACTGGAAGCCGAGCGCGGGACGCGTGCCTGGTCGCTATGGCAACGCTGAGGACGCAGGCGCCCTCCAGCCTTCTTCCGTTGCTCAGGCCACACCCCCCACCCCGGCCGGCGTCGGCGGGGCGCGAGGCGCAGGCGCGAGCTGGGCCCGAGGACCGGATTAGAAGTCGTTACCGCTGACTGTTGAACGGCCGGCGGGGTGTCCGCGGGCCCCGGGATCCCGGCTCGGGTGCGGGCGCATGGCCCAGACTGTGGTAGTGCAAGGTGAGCCGCTTGGGGGGTGGGGGGAGGAGCCGCAGCCTCCCGAACGTGCTCGGAGTCCTCGTTCGCTCGCGCTAACGTCCTGTTCTCTTTCTTCCTGTGCCCGCTTGCAGTCGGCCAGTGTGGGAACCAGATTGGCCGCTGCTTCTGGGATCTGGCCCTGAGGGAGCATGCGGCTGTCAACAAGGTAGGACGCGGCCTGCAGACCTCGCGCGTGCCGGACCGCTCCGCCCCTCCGCCCG
>CM053770.1:389357254-389400085 GCA_028658325.1 Potorous gilbertii | reverse complement strand
TCCATCCCCTCCCCCATCCTGCTCCCCTCCCCCATTCTCCTCCCCTCCCCCATTCTCCTCCCCCAGCCTGCTCCCCTCCCCCATCCTGCTCCCCTCCTCCATCTCTTCCCCCCTCCGTGTGCCCATATCCTCTCCCCATCCCCTATCTAATCACCCTTCCTCATCATTCTGCCCCTCCTCCACCTTCTTCCCTCCATGTTCCTTCCTTCATCCTTTCCTCTTCCTCCCTAGGCCTGCCCCTGAAAGTCAGAAGTTCCTGCTTGTTTTCTGTGCCCCTCTCTGATCAAAGGATCCAAAACCACTGAATAGCCAGTAAACATTTATGAAGTGCCTACTATGCTCTAGCCATTATGCCAAGTCCTGGGGATACAAAAAGAGGCAAAAAACATGCCCTGCCTTCAGCGAGCTTACATTCTAATGGAGGAGACAGTGTCGAAACAAAGATACATATAGATATAGATATATATGTATAAAGCAAACTATAGTCAGAATAGATAGGAAATAATTAACAGAGGGAAGACACTAGAATTAAGAGGGGTTGGAGAAGTCTTCTAGCAATGATATTAATTATTGTTAACATTTATAGGGTGATTAAGTATTGGAAAGTAGATTTCCATACAATATCTAATTTGATTCTTTTACATAAATGCTATTATCCTTGTTTGAAGCCAAAGAACCTAGGTTCATATTCTGCTTTTGATAAATATGTGGTCTTGGGCAAGTCATTTTTAAACACCTTAGACCTCAGTTTCCCCATATGTAAAATGAGGGGGCTGGACTAGACTATAGCTTCTGAGGTCCTTCCAACTCTAGATCTCTGGTAAACCTAAGGTTAAGTAACAGTTAACCCATAGTCACATGGGGCAGTTATATGACACAGAGGATAGATAAAGTGCCAGGCCTGGCATCTTCCTGAGTTGAAATACAGCCTCAAATACTTAGGTATGTGACCTTGGACAAGTCACTGAACCTGTTTGCCTCAGTCTAATAAGCTGAAGAAGGAAATGACATACACCTTGGTATCTTTGCCAAGAAAACTTCAGGGTCTTAAGCGGAGGAACTAAGTAGCACCTATTTAAGATTTAGAGTATCCAGCATTGAATAAAAAATATATATTTGATTATGTTAGAACAGGGATTCTTAACTTGAGGGTAGATTTCAAGGGATCTGTGAACTTGTATGGAGAAAAAAATACATCTCTTGTAACTAACCTGTTTGCATGTGATACTATGTATACTATGTTAAATAAAAACATTATTTAAAGAAGGAATCCATAGGCTTCACCTCCATGCCAAAGGGTCTGTAACACAAAAAAGATTGAGTCCTTGCTTTAGAAGAAAAAAAAAATCACTTGCATTTAGCAGGTAATACAGGAGATAGCCAGTGTGTGGTGAGCAATGAGGTAAAGAACACTAAATTGGAATCAGATAGCCTTCATTTTGAGTCCCACATACATAGCTTACTAGTTGTGTAACCTCTCTCCAGCTTCACTGTCCTCATCTATAAAATGTAAGTTGTACTGTATGGCCTCTAAGGTTACCCTCCAGCTCTACATCTGTACGCTGAGGAACATTTATGAAGCACAGGTTAATGTGCTATGCACAGGGCATGCAAAGATCTGAAACATGCCTATCTTTCAAGGCATAGACACAAATCCATGATTTAGAGGACAAGAGAGAAGGTAATAAATAACAGGACCAAGTTTCCACACCACTTCCTTTTCTGTACATACATTGTCTTGGGCTTGTGCTCCAGATTGAGTACTCTGAATTAGGCCTTAACTTCTGGTCATCCCCGCACCATGCTGCTTTCCCTCTGCCTGTTTTTTCAGCACCCCTTTATATGTTGCTTTCCACCATAAGAGTGAAAGCTCCTGAGGACAAGGATTATCTTACATGTTTGTATTTGTATCCCCAGCACTTACCATAGTGCTTGGCTCATGATAAATATCCAATTTATCCATCTTTCTAAGTAAAAAGTATTATTTCAGGTATGAAAAGGAAATAATTCTTTCCGGGTAGAAAGAGATGAAAATTGGAGTGGCAGAAATCAGGCAATGCATCAGGGGGTGTCATTTGAGTTGAGTCTTTTGAAGTTTGGGTTGGATTTCAACAAATGGAGACTGGGAAAAAAACATAATTATCATAGAGAGTGGTATCTGTACAAAGTACAAACTTACATAGTACATACTTGATAGGTATTGATTGTGTCAAACTGAATGTCTACATTTAGTCCAAGATGAGAAGAATAAGGCAGGGCAGTGTAATGTTAATGGGATAATAAGATCCTCCCTGAGTATTAATAGGACTTAGGTGGAGCCCATTGCAGGAGAGACTTACATAAGGAGGAGATTGCTTAGGGAGAACCTTGCTTGTAGAAAAGCTTCCACATTTTTTGGTACTAAGTTGATTAGGCACTGAGTCATAAAGATTGTGACGCCTTCTTGCTCTGAGTAGTGTATATATATTTTGAATTGGTATTTCGCTTTGGGGGCTCAATTATCAGAAGGACTGTGATTCCCTGGTCAAGATGTTCAGATCTCCCCCTCCTCCTCCCCCACTGCTCAGTTGTAAAAGTCTCTTGATCCAAGTGATGTATGTAAAGTGTATAGCACTATTGCTTTAATTCAGGCAGTCGGAACCCTGTCTGTTGATCTTTATGCTAATTTCTTCACTTCTGTTTTCTCTTGACATTCATTTCCCCGGAACTAGTGAATGTAATTAAAGAAGATCATTGACCTCTTAAAAGTTGCTTTCCTTTAAGAAAAGCAGACCCAAGAACTTGTGCTAGCAGGTCATCCTGGGTGTGCTAGGGTGCTTGCTATTACAGGCAGAAATAGAGAAGTTGGTAGGAAGAGAATCTAAAAAGTAGGTCATTGAATCAGAGACTCTTAAAGGAATTTTAACATCAGTGTTAAATTTAGAGAAGTGGGATGATGATAGTAACATAATTATAATGCCTAATACTTACATAGAGCTCACACATTGTACTAAGTGCTTTACAATTATATCATTGAAGTCATTCCCCAGTTGATAAATGCTCAAAGAACATGAACAGGCAGTTTTCAGAGGAAGAAATTAAAACTCTAGTCATGAAAAAATGCTCTAAATCACTATTGATTAGAGAGATGCAAATCAAAACAACTCTGAGGTACCACATCACACCTATCAGATTGGCTAACATGACAAAACAGGAAGATGGTAAATGTTGGAGAAGATGTAGGTGAGTTGGAACACTAATTCATTGTTGGTGGAGCTGTGAGTTGATCCAGCCATTCTGGAGAACAATTTAGAACTATGCCCAAAGGGATACAAAAATGTGCATACCCTTTGACCCAGCAATATCACTTCTAGGGCTGTATCTCCAAGAGATCATAAAAATGGAAAAGGGTCCAACATGTACAAAAATATTTATAGCAGCACTCTTTGTGGTGACCAAAAACTGGAAATCAAGGGATGTCCATCAATTGGGGAATGGTTGAATAAATTATGGTATATGGATGAATGGAATACTATTGTGCTATAAGAAATGATGAACAGGAAGACTTCAGAGAAGTCTGGAAAGATTTATATGATCTGATGCTGAGCAAAAGGAGAAGAACCAGGAGAACTTTGTACACCACAACAACCACAGTGTGTGAGGATTTTTTTCTGGTAGACTTAGAACTTCGTTGCAATGCAAGAACTTAAAAAATTCCCACTGGTCTTTTAAGGCAAAATACCTTCCACATCCAGAGAAAGAACCATGGAATTCAGTCACAGATTGTAGCAAATCATTTTGGTTTGTTATATGATTTCTCCCATTCATTTTAATTCTTCTATACAACATATGACTATGGTGAAAATGTATTTAATAGGAATGTATGTGTAGAACCTATATAAAATTGTATGACATATCAGGGAGGAATGAGGGGGAAGGAAAGAAAGAAAAAAATCTAGGTTGTATGGTAGTGATTGTGGAATACTGAAAATAAATAAATTAAAATTTTTTTAAAAAGCAAAACAATTATATCATTTGATCCCTACAACAATCCTAGCAGGTAGGAGCTATTATCCTCTTTTAAACTGAGGCAGACAGTGGTAATTGACTTACCCAAGATCATGCAGCTAATAAGTATCCGAGGTAGAATTTGAACTCAGGTCTGACTGATTCCAGAACTCTATCCATTGTGTCATCTAGTTGCCCAAGGATGAGACCTAGAATTAGACTGTTAAACTTGGCAGTTAGGAGATCATTAGTATAGTACTTCCTCTTTTTCCATCTGCACATTATTTGGGCACAGGTGATATAGTTAACCAAAGCAGATTGATTCCTATTTTAATTCATGTTGCAACATAAACTTCTGAAGTTAGAAGAGAAAACCTTTTCTCTGGATTGTACTCCTTTAGGAAGAGGAGTCACGTTCTTCTTTCATGAATTTAGAAAATGCTGATCTTAAATTTATAAGTTGGAAAACAAGTGTGAATGTTTTTGATATTTTTTCTTGAGAATTCAGCATCTATTATAAACTCTGTTGTTACCTAATGATTGGTTATCATTTAAAACTTTGAAAAACTTCTTGGGTGGGAGTATAGAACCTTTAAAATAGTTATACTTACATGATTTTTTTTTTTATTTTTAGAAAGGAATTTATGATGACTCACTCAGGAGCTTTTTTAGAAATGTGGATACTAGGTAAGATGTATCTTGTTTATTTCAAATTCATCAGAATATTTGATGAGTCAGTGGGTATAATTCAAAAGTTCTCACAACTGTATTCTGAGGGATCGCAAAGTAATGCCTTCTGTAGGCATCCTGTACACTCTTCAGTACATTAATGTAGGTTGGGGTGGTTAAGGTTACAAGAGTACCTGCTTTGTGGTTGGACCAAGGATTAAATATAATGTATATAAGACAAAAGGCTTCAGATGTACTAACCTCCATTTGTTCCATTTTTGCAACCCATCCTACCCAATAGTTATAGTGTTTATGCTTGCAAGATTTTATCAAGAGAAGTAAAGGAAGATTAGCTACCCAACTCTTGACTTCCACCCTGAGTAGTATGGAACACCACCCACTTAAAGTATGTCACAACAAAACCCAGAAATCAAAAATTTTAAGACCAGGGGAACCTTAGCTGAAGTGGCATGTGTTCTTGTCCGGTAGTTTCATTTCAAATATTTATTAAGCATGGGGTACATGCACATATACAAGAGCACTGTATTCAGTTAGTCATAATCAATAAACATTTATTAAGCACCAACTATGTTCCAGGCACATAGTAAGGGCCAAAGAAGAACAACCACAACATTCAAAAGCAGTCCATCCTTATCAATTAAGTGTTCCCGGAGTTCAGTGGACTGAAGAGCTCTTCCTAGGCTGACATTGATTCATCACAGACAAGATTTCTAGGTTAGACACCTGACTTGGACTGTCCTCTTCCCATTCCACACTGACAGAAGTATTTGCCCAAGTCACAATTATCCTCTATTTTTAGTAACAATTTTTAGAAGCTTAGTAATCATTTTGAGAATACTTGGAAAACATAATGGTCAAGAAAAAAGGGACTTGAGCAGTGGAATTTAAGATAAGTCCCCCAAATCATGCACTGTATACCTCTAAAAATTGAGTAAAACCAAAATAGTTTGTACAACAATAGCAAGATGATGTATCAGTTGCCAAAACTGCTCATATACTGGGCCTTGGTGATTTCATTGCTAGAATTTCTTAAAATGTCATTAAAGGATCAACCTATACAGGAATATTTGGAGCAAAACTCTGGTGGGGCATCTTGCTTCTCAAGGTCAGACAAAGGGAGACTGTAGCTTTTAAGTTACACACAAGTTGCTGATCTCCTTTGATGAAAGGAGTTTCTTTACCAGGAGTTACTTCCCACCCCACCCCACTCCATCCCCATTGATGAAATCTCAGTTTTGGACCAATAAATATTAATACTAATATCCATAATTGTCTATGCTTCCCTATACATGGGTATGTTGGCAGAATGATATATTAAATGTATCATTTATATACATAGATTTTAAATAAACATTTAGTTTAGATAAATTTTTTTTCTCCAGCTTAATTTATTCCTAATGATTTAACATTTCATATTCCTATACATTCTTTAGAGTTGAGGTTTAATGGATTATGTTACATTATTGTTTCCTGTTGTCAGTTTTCTATTTTTTCTCAGTAATCTTTTTTTTTTAATCTTTCAGAAGAAATGTTGATGGTGTAGATATTCCCAAAGGAAAGATTTGCTCACTAAAAGCACGAGTAAGATATACATTAAGATTTTTACTTTATGTATTTTAATGATAGTTACTCTGCTATAATTGTCTCCCAAATTAAATTTTCTCCATTCCAACTTAAATCAGTAAATCATAAAAAGAAATAAATAGAAACAAATACCCTGTTTGTATGAACACCAGATGTTGTACCTTAGGCATTTTTTAAGACTTTATTAATTAGTTAACAAATTTCCAGACAGATCAGATGATAAGAAAAGAGTTGTATTAAGAATAAATGTATATATATTTTATGGATGTGTTGCATGTAAAAATTTCTTTTCAGGGTAATTTTGTTCTGCCACCTTGTTAATTTTCCCAATACAAAATGTAGTTGAAACTTCATAATACAACATAATAATAGTACTTTCTTTTTTGTGGAAGGAGGGCAGGTCCTGTGATTTCCTTGGTATAGGTTTGTAACATCTCATATGGAAACTCCTCCTGATAGAATTGAATTCATGAGATAACTAAGAGGGTAATAAACTCCCTGAGGTCTCACAGCTAGTATGTATCAGGAGCAGAACTTGAAGTCAGATCTTCCCTATTCCACAGTCTTGTGTTCATTGTGCCACAGTGCCTTTCTTTTTACTTATTTTTCTAATCCTATTTTATCGTAATGTTAAGGGAATTTGAAGATCTTCCTTGCCACTTAATTAGACCCATGTGACCTGCTTTGGCCCAGCCCACAACTTGAGTCCTATGAAGCCCATAGTGGGAGGAGGTTGCTGAATGGGTGGAACAGGAAAGGTACAGCAGGAAGACAAAGTGAGATGAAACTGAGAGAGAGAGGAGGCAAAGCTGAGGCAGAACAGAGCTGCTGTGAGAGAGGGTGGCATTTTCTCTTAAGAGAACTGGTTTATGGGGAGGCCTGACGGAGGGAAGGCTTGGGGAATGGCTGTGCTCCCTTTGTTGGTAATGTGTACAAGCTTTGCTGTTACTATGGCATTCTGAATAAATATTTGGTTTCATCTTTGAGGAAGAGAGTTTGTATTTTGCGAATTTACCCTGGAAATACACATACACATCCATAAGCGGCTGCTGTGGGTATCTCATTGGCACTACATTCACACAGTTCAAAGTGTTTTCATATACGTTATCTCACGTTTCTTCCAACATTGCTGAGAATAGAGTAGGCCAGGTAATACCATTCCATTTTATAGATGAGAAAACTGAGATTCATTTTCAGTAAGTTGTCTATCTGTGGTCACATAACTAAAATTCAGTCCTTATCCAGTACTCTTTGCTACTCTACGCTAGTGCCAAATAATACCAGTACAATAAAAAGATCACAGGGCCATAGTAATAATATTTTATTCAATACAGCGAAATTTCATTACTACTGATGATTCACTATAAGTAATGTTTTGCTTTGTTTTCCCCCAAGGTTTCTTCTCCAACCCTTGCTGTTAGAAAAAAAGATATCAAACACCTGATTTCATTACTCAGCACAAACTTAAGGAAGAACCAGCATGGATTAGACTCATTAGAAACTTCATCTCACAGATTTCAGTTGAAGTGTTGGCCTTAGAATGCCCCTCTGTGCTAATTAGATTGCTTATCTGTCAGTTCATTAAAAACTCAACAAGTGTTTAATTGAGCATTACCCATCTCCAGTCTTAAGGTATCTCTCCCATTTTCCGTAGTTTCTCAGATATCACTGATTATAGTAATATATACTATTACCCAAGAAGTCATTCATCTGGGCTGGGTGACTTGAATTCACCTGGCATAGGTAAATGCTTTCTTATATACAATAACTCCTTTTCTTACTGTCCCTTCCCCATCAGTCGCTGTCATTTCTAGAATGACAAAAGCCAGTGTTGAAGGAAAACACAGAAATGAATAAGAATTCATCAGCTCTGCCCTTTCTGGCAGTTTTTCTCATGCCATCCTTCACACTACTGGCAGACAGTTTCCTTCTGCATAAATCTAGTCATATGCTACTCAAAAATCTCCAGTGACTTCATATCAAAGACAGCTCATACTCCTGTGTAGCATTCAAGACTCTCCACAATACCTTTCTGGCTTTATATTTCATACTAATACTTTCTAGGTTGGGATGGGGAACCTGTGGCCTAGAGGCCACAGGTTCCCCACCCTTGTTCTAGGAAATCACCTGTTTTCTGTTCTCTTTCCTGGAATGCCCTCTGACTTTATACCTCATCTGATTATCCAATGCTGACTCTAACATTCTGCTCTTCCCACACTCCAAGTCAGTTATGATCTCTTCCTTACACCTCTGTATTATTTGGTTTTATATTATTTTTGTCCATATCATATTTGCCTGCTGGTGACCAAATCTTATGAAAACTTTCAAATCTCACCTAACATTTTAACTTTTATATACCATATGAAACGGGGAAGATACTTAATGCATGTTTTTTGAATTGTATTTTTGAATCTTATCTTACAGGAGAAAAGCTCATCCACATCAATCAGTTCTTCTATGACATATAAATAAAATATTAAGTTTATGAAAAATATGTACACTTCTTTGTTATTTGTAATAAGGTCTGGCCTATTGTTTTTAAATGTCAATATATCTTTCTAATACCACAGGAGGCTATGGGAAAATAAAATATGAGTATGTGTTGGGTTTATTTCCTTTTTTGGAATATGATAAAAATAGAGAACCTGGTAGAATCCAATTCTTAAATGGATTTTACCTTTAATTAAAGATAAAAGATTTCCTTTTAAATTGAATTTCTGAAATACGTTATTTTTCTTAAAGGAACATTTTGATTAAATCTGGAAGGAAATCAAATTTCAGTTTGTGTTGTTGAATTCATTGGATAATGAATTTAAAGTAAAATATGTTAATTAAATTTTTATTCTTTTTTCTTAGGCAGTCTTGATTGATATGGAGGAAGGAGTCGTGAATGAAATCCTTCAGGGACCACTGAAAGATATATTTGATAGCAAGCAACTCATCACAAATGTTTCTGGCTCAGGGAATAATTGGTGAGAATACACAAAACATAGCAGCTGAAACCGGAACAATCAGCTTTCTATCTAGTAGATGCTATTACATGTAAAACAAATACATTAAAGGAGCTGTTAATGTGAAAGATCACTCTCATACTTCTTGTTGTAAATGTTGCTTTGTATTGGCCTTTCAGTTCCTAGCCTTTGTCTTTGACCCATAGTTTGACTTGTATTATTGGTGCTCTCTAATTTTTTTTTAATCACTTTTTAAGTAGAGAAGAGAGATAGGAAAAAAATTTCCAAATTACTTTGCTACTGAATATTTTAAAGTATGTTGTTTCTAAAGGATTATTAGAAAAATATCTTAGAAAATAAATCTCCAATATTGGATTTTTAGATCTACTTAGCCACTTACTTATATTTGATCTTTAAGGTTTCATTGATTAGCAAATTATATTACTAATGCCCTTCTGTGATGTAGGGGCTCAAATTCTCAGATTTTTATCCAGCTATTTAAAAGAATTGATGCAAGAAAAAGGAGGAATGGTAATAACTACTAGTTTATTTAGCTTTTTGCAAATTATGAAGCACTTTCCTCGCAACGGATCTGAAGTAAGTGGTGCAAGATTTATTCTTCCTATTTTACATACAGGAAAACTGAAGCTTAGAGAGGTTAAGAATTATCCAAAGTCACAATGCTAGTATGTTGAATAGCCTTGTAGATCTAGCCAGAATGGCATCGCATGATTCATGCATCATCTTAGAATTAGTCATTAACATATTTAATATATTCCCATTATATTTTATGAAATAGAAATCCTACAGTATGAATTTATTAGTTACAATATTGTTAGAAAACATTTGTAATATTTTCACTTTTACAAAATAATGCATTTTTTCACTAATAACAGTCAACTATCATTGATTTATGTCTTCATATTTTAAACTTTTATAGGTTTGTTTTTAAAACATTTTATTATGTGATATTTTCTTATGCTTTTCTCATTTTTTAATAATGTAGTATCATTCATTTTTGTGTTTGCATGAAGAACAAAATTCTAAGAAAATACAATATGTGATATTATCAGTGTAGGTATTCCCTCCCATTGGTACAAACTATAACCTTTTCCATGCTTTCTCATCTTTGTGTATCTCTTGTTCATGTTTTCTCATAAATTTTTCAATGGGGAAAGTGGGCAGTCTAAAATACTGCAGGTATTCCTTTAGATCTTTTGATATTTTATGTATGGATACCAATGAATCACACTGGCTCCTTGGATTATCTTTATCATTTGTTCTGTGCTGATTTTGTTGCAAAGTCCTTTGTTGATTTTACAACCACCTATCCATACTTAACCATGTGTTTTCTCTATTATCCTTTAATTAACTTTAAATCTTTGGATTCTGTGATAGTTACATGATTCACAGCCATATAATATTCCTCGAAGAGGAAGTTGGTGCTAAAAAGATGGTTCTTTGTTCCAGATTGATGTTTGAGATCATTTTTTAAAAATACTTTACAATTTCCCAAATGTTATCTAATCTTTTACTCCTTTTCAGTTCTAAGACCAGTTCATCGTCCATCTTTAGTGTCTTCCCAAGATATATGTACTAATATAACAACTCTGGTCAATCTATCCAACTGCATATTACAGTCTGGACATTCTTCACCTACTTTCTTTTCCCCTGTATGAGTAGTTAGATCAATTTCTTGACTAATCATGTACCTCATTTAGGATCCTGTACAATTTCTTTGTATTTGATACTGTTTCAGTAAATCATTGTCTGCTAATAAGAGCATTTGAAAGACCTCAGCATCTATAGAGAATCTTTTCTCCATTTGTATTCTTTGCTAGGCATCCTTTTATAATATTTACAAAGACCTATGGTGAGCATACTCCTCCATATTTTATGCGCTGCCCTCATTTATTAATAATCAAAGGGTCATCAAAGTCCTTCAGTGTTGCATTTTTAAAGTAGTATTACATGATTTTCATGTATGCCTGAGAGACATTTGTTAGAGAAAAGCCTTTTAAGGCATCGTTTTACTTTACTAAAACCAAATGCTTTTCTAAAATCAGCAAACAGTAAACCTTGTTGGAGTTTATATTTTATGAACCTTTCTGTGAACAATGTAAATATGGGGATGTGGTCTGCTAAAGGATAGCTTTTCATTTCTCATATCTTCATCAAAGATGTCTTCAACGTATGTGTAGATTATTTCACATAAATCTTATTATAAAAATTTTGTAGGAATAGGAAAATAGGTATATGCATTGATACTTAATATTTTCTCAGTCATCTTTCTTAAGTAGTTATAGTACCCATGAGATTTCTAAGGATTTCCCTATTTCAGACACATCTGAAGAGTCAGTCTGTAAAAGCAAGCTCCCTGATATGCACAGGAGGGCCTACTATCACAGTTTCTCTGCATTTCTAAAAAGAAAGCAACTTTTGAGGGATCAACTATACATGTACCAGCCCCTTAGTTCAGGGGGGAAAGTCAGCACCCTGAACTTCAGACAAAATACAGAAAAATCAAAAACAAGAGCCCTTCCAGCTGTGTGACGTAAATAATACATCCATCACAGATGCAACTGCCTGACCACACATACATAGTTACCAGAGAGAGAAGCAACAACATCTGGGTTTTCAAAGCCAGGGAGCTGCTTAGCAGCTGCCCAGAGTCTCCTGTGGCCAAACACTTCCAATGAGTAAGCCCCAAAGTGAAACCTCACCTCAGAGTCTTTATACACTTTTCAGAGCCACAGGGCATCACAACCCTTGAGAATCAGTGCCTCATTAGAAAACTAACGAAAGATGTGGGCCTTCATACCCTAACGAAACTCCCCCTTAATGTACAGGCCCATTAATGGGTGGGGGCAAAGTTATATTAACAATCAGCAAAAATTCATCATCAATACACAATTCCACAAGGCCGTCAAAAGCGTTACCTCCAGCAAAGATCCTCTCAGAGTATATTTAATTGTTCTTGACTGTTTTCTTTCGTGCCATTTCTTTAGCACATTGGGGACTGTGAGAGCTAAAGTGTAGTGGCTTCGATTTCCATGATAGAGAAAATAGTTTGTTCTAAAAGTTTTGACAAATCTCTTTACATTTTTGTCTGTTCTATTCTTTTGAATGATTTGGCTTGATTGGTTGTCTTACCAAGCTTTCTATAAATATGTTTTCCCTTCCTTTTTTTGCTGTTTCATGAGACAGTACTGCTCATAAATTCTCTACTAGCCATTTTTGTGATATTTGGTGTTCTTTATCTCAGAGCTTATATATCTTACTGACAAATGGACAGTGATTTAAACCTAGAATTAAACAGGAGGGACTTGATTGCCCTCAGGAAATTACAACTTTCTTTAAATGAACTCAAGTTTCTTCCAGATTCAAGTCCATCTTTTTTTCTTTTTAAACTATTCTACCAGTGTTATATCACTGTGAGACATTAAACTCAGATTGACTCCAAAGAATTGAAAAGTAATTATGATGAGGCTGCAACATACAACCATTGAGGAGCTTCAAGGAAAGATGTCGTAGAAACATATGCTGGAAGGAGAATATGGACTGATTTACAGCAGGGATGACAGGTAGACAAACAGTGCTCCATTAGTGTCTTCACAGTGTTAAAGAAGGCTTCCACCTCATTCATCGTATGTCTCCTCCAACATCCAGAGCAACAGGATTACAGATCCATTTGTCTTTTGGACTCATTTATATTAAGAATGTCGAGATAGACATGTAATGTCTTGGTCATTGGATAATTTTTTCACCTTAAAGTGACAGTTTAGTTAATATTTATAAATGGCCTAAAGCCCATGTAATTCTTAGCAGCCTCTGCCTCTTTTTCAGTCATTGTCACTGCAGAGGTGGGAGTGAACCCGCTAAGTCCAAAGACCATATTTTGTATTGATTTCATCATCTAGTAGCTAGATTAATGATGATGATCTTGGAAAAGCAGATGCAGTGTATATCTAGGACCATATTCCAGGCCGGGAGTGGGGAGCCTGCAACCTCGAGGCCACATGTGGCTTTTTTAGGTGCTTGGATATGGCCTTTTGACTGAATCTAAGTTTTACAGTACAAATCTTTTTACCAGGGGGAATTTGTCCTGCGAAGTTTGGATTCAGTCAAAGCACTGCACTTGAGGATCTAGAAGGCCACTATTGCCTTGAGGCCACAGGTTCCCCACCTCTGCTCTAGGCCTTTCTAGTACAATAGAATTTTCTAGGACTTGAATTCCACTGGCATAAACTTCCAAAACCTGGGATCACCTCCATATTACAGATGAGGCATTGAATTTAAACACCAGATATCACCATTTTCTAGGTAAGTTTAATGTAAATAATGAGTAGCCTTAATAAGGAAACCAAAAGAGCCCTACCCATGAACTCAATCAGCAGAGGACAATGTTGAAAACCCTACAGTCTTTTGCTTACAAGAAACACATATAAAAAGCCAAGATGTGAGTAGAGAAAACTAGAGAGACGAGAATAAAATTTCCTCTGTGTCAGGTAGATCCAAAAGAGGTAAAGTCATGCTTTCAGACAAAATAGAAATAAAATTTGACAATATAAACAATTAAGGATAATACAAGAAACCAACATCAGTATTAAACTTATACTCCAAATACATAGCACCTAACTTCATAAAGGAAAAATTAACTGAATTGCAAAAACATATAAATAGTAACACAACAACAATAGGAGATTTTAGTTTTCCTCTCTCTCAGGTTTGGCCATGTCTAACAGAAAGATAAATATTGAACAAATTGTTAGAAAATTAGAAATAAAAGGTTTATAGTGCCTTCTAAATGAGACCACTAAGTAACATACCTGTTTTTTGGTCACTTGGCATTTCATTAAAAATACACCATATATTAAGGCTCAGAGAAATTAGAAATAAGTGTTAAAAGGCAAAAATACTAAACACATCCTTTACAGACATGACACAGTAAAAATGATAATTAGTTCAGGAAGTACAAGCAAAAGACACAAGCCTTCAATGGAAGCTTAGTAACGAAATCCTAAATGAATGGGTTTAAAAGAAAATCATAGAGACAGGAATTATGTGAATAATAAGACAACATGCTAAAATTTCTAGGATGCTATAATAGTCCTCGGAAAAAAAATAATGTACATAAGAATATATGACCAAACTAGAAAAAGATTACCTGACTGAATGTTCATTTTAAAATATTTAAAATCCAGCGTATAAATCTTGGATAAGTAAAAAAAGAGGAAATTTTGAAGATTAGAGAAGAAATCATTAAATTAGAAACCAAAAGGACTATAGAACTAATAAAACTAAAAGCTGATTCTTTGAAACATGACTAATACAGAAATTTGTTCTGTATGACTTCATATTGTATGATGGGTATTATATTTCTTGCCTTTTTGATGGTTGGGGGAGGAGGTGAAGGGAGGTAGAGAATTTGGAACTGAAAATAGAATTGAATTGAATTGAATTTGAAAAGACTAACAAAACTGGTAAACTTTTAGCCAGTCTGATTAAAAAGAAGAGGGTAAGAAATCAAATCAACAAAATAATTGAAAAAGACAAAACCAGAAGAGATTAAAAACAAATATTACACAATTTTGAGAATATACTGTACACACATTGAAAACACAAAAGAAATAAATTATTTTCAAAACAAAATATTCAAACTACCACTAAGTAGTGATCTTAAAATTATCCAGTTTCACAAAAGAAAATAGAACGAACTATAAAGGAACCACCAAAGAGAAAAAAAAAACTCTGATACAGATGGATTTATAGGAGAACCAAAATTTTGAAAGTTATTACCTATATCGTATAATTCTCAAAATACTCCTTTTATGAAACAAATATAGTCCTAATACTGTCCTACATCAAAAAAGAATAAAAGGAAATATAGATTATAGACCAAGATCATTAATGACTATTCAAAATTTTTTAAATCTCAGAGAAAAGACAAATTTAGAAAAGTACAGTTCCTTGTCCATTGATAAGAATGCCCTTTAGGATATGTTAGAATTGATGTAGATAATGCTGGTTAAATGTTTCATGTGGATTTTATATGGTATTAAGCTATAAAGTAAGTTTATATTTTAAAAAAAAAAAAGCATATAGTATATTCTAGTGCTATGTTTGGTCTCAGATGACTTAGATTCAGGTCCAAAGCTGCTGCTTTACTTATGTGACCTTCATAAGCTCTCTGAGCCTCAGTTTCCTCTTCTGGAAAGAGGGATTTGGACAATAAGACATCTCACATCCTTTGCCAATGCTAAACCCCACCTGTGATGCTGTGAACTTAAATCAGGGTTAGGAAACTACAGATTGGCATGTATGCTTTCAGAAAAATAATTCACATTATTTTATACTTTCCTGTGTACCTCAGAGAAGGAAAAATCATGAAGTATTAATATTAAATGAAAAGGGTTTTGTTTGTTTTTTTTTACTTTTGTTGTAATGTTTCTTTCAGGGCAGTGGGTTACAAAGTTTTCGGCCCTGTGTTCCAGGATGAGATTGTGGAGAAAGTCAGACGGACAGCAGAGCACTGTGACTGTTTGCAGTGTTTCTTTATAATTCACTCCATGGGAGGAGGTAAATCTACTTATTCTTTACCCACAACTATTTAATTAGAAATGACTTTACAGTTTTAAATAAAGAAATTCAACTTCAGAACCTATTGTTGATATATGTAGTATCATTTAATTAAGCCACTTGAATTGAATTGCTTTCCTTTTGAGATCTGTGAAATTTTAGCATTCTTAACTGTAATAATAACTGTAATCTATTTTTATGTTGATATTTTAGAAACTAATATAAATGCCATCTGAGTTTTTTAGTCTACAGTTTTTAAACAAAATTGCATACTGTTGGGAAAACTTCATAGTATTTACAGACAGAAAATAAATTGCTTAAATTTTTTGCTACTTTGAACTTATAACAAAGGTCAACTAGAGATGAGCAATGGGAGCCTAGAGCATTTATTCACATATTTTATAACAAAAGTTTTATAGCTTTTTCAGCATCTCTAAACTTTTCCTTAGTTATAATTCTCAGAATTGCCATCAGTAGGAAAAATATATATTAGACACTCTTGGAATGTCTATTTTAAATTTAAATCATTCCTTAGCCTAATAAATTGAGTGACCTAGAAATGAATAAACTACTGCATTTGAGAAAATTTGTGCACAGGAACAGAATTTTTCCTATCCATTCATGAAATTAAAGACATTAGAATATTGAATAGGTAGATAAAATAGAATTAACCAGTTTTGAGAACAGAAAATTGACATGCTTAATGCTAATATGTGTATTGTGTAAACACACACATATTCAAAATCCTACTGTAACATTAAAGATGCATTTTACATTATATTATTTTTGTAGATGGCCATGAACATTAAATTTTGTAGCAAGTTTTCATTATGCCATCATAACACAGCTTCTGTTTTGAATGACTTTTACATGTACAGTTTGATTTACATTTTGTAATAGCTTAAGAGATAGTTTATACAGGTTCAGAGGTATCAATTTCCCAGTCTTTTAGAATCATTAAAAACATTTTCTAACTACTTGTGTAATGCATTCATATCAACTAACTGAATTGAAAATCACCACAATATAAACACATTTTTAAACAGTACTATATAGACTTTATTTTTTAAACCACAGTAATTTTTTCTAATTGATGTATGAATTTTTGTGTAACATTTTAATTTTATAAATTTAAAATAGTCATATTTCAATTTTTTACAACAAAATTAAATTTTTACTTTAATTTCATCACTAAGATATATGCATTACACCAATTATATGATATCAATTAGAGAAAACAACCAGTTGATCATCATATTTTTCACTTTTCTATTTGTCATTTCTTTTGTCATCTTAACACAATTATGTTACAAAAAAAAAATCTAGAAAAACCTCTTCATAACAAGATGGCAGTCAAGTAGCTGTAAACCTCACTACCTGCTCTATTTCTTAATGTACAATGGAATGAATGTTTGTTATAGAGATATTTTTAGAATAGAGTAAAAGTATCTACACATAGGGATACACCAACACATACAGTAAAAAATTAGTATGTAACCAAAATGTTAACAAGTTTTGTATACTATTTTATGGATTCTTCAATTGTCATTCTTAGGGACAGGTTCCGGTCTTGGCACTTTTGTTTTAAATGTGCTTGAAGATGAATTTCCAGAAGTATACAGATTTGTGAATTCAGTTTTTCCATCTGGTGAGGATGATGTCATTACTTCACCATATAATAGTGTTTTGGCAATGAAGGAACTTAATGAGCATGCAGACTGTGTGTTGCCCATCGAAAATGAAGTAAGAAACACTGTTGATATTTGATCTTACAAATTTTTCAGCTGACACGTCATAAACTAAGCACATTGTTATTGAGATGTAGACTTTGTCTTCCATTTTAACTTAATTTCTGATTCAAGAGATTTATTTTCCCCAGTTTCTCTCAGTTCTATATTTACTATTTATATACATTAAATTTCTACTTTCTCTCCTGATTTTTTTCCTCAAAAGTCTTTATTTGACATCGTTAGTAAAATTAATCAGATGGTAACATCTGGAAAAACAGGAACAGCAGTGAAGCCAGAGAGTCTGGTGACATCAAATGAAGGTGGCATTAAAAAAAAGCTGCAAGAAAAGCCATTTGATACAATGAATAATATTGTAGGAAATTTGCTGCTCAACTTAACAAGGTAATATTATTGCATACTCATTGGGAAAATGTTAGCTGGCATTGTTAAGGGAACTTACAAACCCACAACACTCTTAACATAGTCCCTGGACACTTACATTTTTTGTACTTAGTTATTTACTACTAGTTATTTTGCAAATAATTTATTTGCAATTTAGTTTGTAGTAAATTTTTTTCAAATCTTCTAGTCACTGACTAGAAATTCAAATCCTAAATGTCTAGACCTTGGAATACATTTACCAGCTCATGTATTAGCAGAATTCAGCAGTTTCAAAAAGAAAAGTAAAAGCCATATTGCTTATCTAGTATGGAATAGAGAACTTAGCAATAGAGGAAAATCAAAGCTTAAATAGAGCAAGAAAACTTGATATGTACCCAGATGGAATAAAGGGATTTCATTAAGCATTCTTGATGTAATTAAGACCTTAGTATGTGGATTTTTGTGTGACTAACTTGAGTCTGCTGATTTATTTTAAATCACATTTCTTTAAATACATAGAAAAGCCAAGGTGATTTGAAAGTTTTTAACTAATTCAGAGGTTGAAATGCTAAAAATTGTTAGGTATGTGTATGATCTTTAAATTACCGTTATATGTGAGATTTCACAAGAAGTATTGCTGAATAAAGGATGGAAAAACCAGCCTTGGAGTCTTGAAGACCAGGGTTAAGGCTCTGCCTTTGACATATAACTGCTGTCCTATTGTGGGCAAATCACTTGATTTCTCAGTGACCATGAAACTTTTTTTTAAGACTAAATTTAAAAAGATCCTGATTGACATTGGTGAATAAAGTTTCCACTTTTATATTGATGAAATGATGGATCTAGAGCCCTACTTCTGAGTATCCAGCAGAAAAAAAAAAGATTTCACAGTACTAAAATCTAATGTCAAAGGAACAGAAAGTTTAATCAGCCATGTACAGATAATGGAATAATACACGTAAACCACTTTGTAAACCTGATAGTGTTATATGAATGTCAGCTGTTGCAATGGTTTGAAAAAGTGTTCACTAAATGGAAGGAAATAAATGTTTTAAATTGTATATAATTTAATAATCAAAAGTTTTCTAATTGTTATAATAATTATATTTCAGTTCTGCCAGGTTTGAAGGTTCCCTTAATATGGATCTTAATGAAATTACTATGAATTTAGTTCCTTTTCCTCGACTTCATTATCTTGTTTCAAGTCTCACACCTTTATACACACTGACAGATGTAAACATTCCTCCTCGAAGGTAAGACATATACTGACTTTTAGTTTCTAGCGATCTTGTCTTATAAAACAACCATTTTAAAATACATTTGAGAAAACATGAATAATATTTTTATTAAAATAGATTTCCCTCCAGTTTATATATGCTAGCTTATTTGTATTAGGTGTGGAAAAGATCCATTTGAAAATGTACATTTTTACCATAAGTTTGTGCATGTAATTAGGATGTCAGCTTTTACAATGTAAAAAATATTTATATGTGATTATTGAACTCTCATATATGTTAAATATTTAATGATAGCAAAATGATGCAGTTTTTAATGAAAAAAATGTGACTCAGGAAAATTCTCTAAGATAGAATTTATCAAATCATACAGATTTAGAATTGGGTGTGACGTACTTAAGGGATCATCATGTTCAATGCATTACTGAAAAAGAATCCCCAGTACAATATACCTAACGAATGGTCACCTGATTTTTGCTTATAAACCTCCAATAAGGAAGAATCTACTGCTTTTTAAGGAAACATTCCAATTTCAAATAACACTAATAATTTATTAGGAAGTTCTTTTTTCTTACGTAAAACTGAATCTTCCTCTTTGCAACTTTCATCCATTACTTCTGTAGTCTCTTTGGCCAGTTAGAGCAATTTATGGAGGCAATGTGGCAAAAGACAAAAGAGTCTGTCTGATTTTGGAGGTTAGAGGACTTGGGTTCAAATTTTGCCTGTGGGAATGTGGACTAGTCACTCAGCTTCACTGGTTTATGGTTTCCTTTTCTGTATTGGAATAGATGATCTATCTGTAGGGTTCCTGCACGCCATGACTCTGTGATCCTAAGAAGTTATTCCTTTTCTCCCATAAGACAGTTTTTCAAATATACAGCTTTCAAATACACATTTTCACATCTCTTTGTTCTCCAACCCTGCCCACAGTCTTCCCTTCTACTAACTAAACATCCCTAGTTCTGTCAGCTTCTCCTGATTTAACTACTCCTGCCCCTCCCAGAGTGATTTATCTATATATTTTTTCTTTTCTATTAAAGACACCATCCCCCTGATTACCTTCTAAAGAAACCTATTCATTGACTAGGCATCACTTCACTTTGAGTGAGGAAAAGGCCTTAGCCTAAAAGGCCAAGGTCTCCCATTGCATCCTGGGCCATCTCCAGTCATCCTGATGAATCTTTGGTCATGGATCCATATGGTTCAGGAGAAGAAAATGAGGCTAGTGACCTTGCACAGCCTTCCCTCACTCAAAACAAAGTGAAGTGAAATTCATGTCATCATTTCTTTTGTATCCTGATTGTCATCCAATTTATTAGCTGTCCTTCCTAACTTTATGCCATCTGCCTTCCAGAAGAATGCCATTTATGCCTTAATCCAAGTGACTAAAAATGATGTTACATAGCACAAGCCCAAGTACAGCCCTCTAGGGAACTCTGCTTCCAGGCTGACATTGAACACTAACGACTTCTTTTTGAGTTCCATCCTTCAAGCAGAACTGAATTGGTTGAATTGTATTATCTAGTCCACATCTGTTTTTCCACAAGAACAGCTTGCTTTGCTAAAATCTAGGTAAACTTTATATGTAAACAAGTTTGCCTTGTCAAAAAAGGAATAAGATGATTCTGATGTGACCTGTTCTGAGTTTTTGTCGACTCCTTGTGTTCACTTCTTTTTCTAGATCTTCACTAACCATTTCTTTAATAATACATTCAGATTTGACCAGGGATGGAAGTCAAGTTTATTTTTCTGTACTTTGCAGATTGCATTTCCTTTCCCTTCCCCCATTTTAAAAAAATCAAAATACAATTTTCCTTTAATGACCCATGTGCTCAAGGGGCTCCTATACTACTGGAGGGATAGACTATATGAACAAATATGCATAATGGAAGGTAATTTGAGGAAGGAGAGAGCACTAACAACTGGGTGGTTCAGGAAAATGTTCATGTAAGAAGTAAAACTTAAGCCTATCCTTGAAGAAAAAAGAAAGGGATTCTGGGAGGCAGAGATGAGCAAGGAGTATCCAGTCATGGGCACAAGCTTATGAAAAGGCACAATGGAGGCAGATGGAATATCAAAGTTAGAGAACCACTAGTGTTCAGTTTGGCTAAAACAAGACATCTGTAAAGGTGAAAAATGTGAACTCTGCAAAGATAGGGTGGAATCAGATTATAAAGGATCTTAAATTACCAGACTGAAGTTGTTTTATCTTAAAGGCAGTGGAGAACCACTCGAAGGTTTTTGAGCATGGCAGTGACATGGTCAGGCCTGTACCTGCAGAGCATAAGTGAATGATTAGCGACTGTAGTTTTTTTTCTCAGGTAAGAAGCCATGCTTTCTGCCACAGAGTGGTGGAGGCTTTAGAAGAGAGGATTAGAATAATACAGAAGGAAGTACAATAGAATTGGGGATCAGTGAAAGGATTGCCATGGAGATTATATAACATGGAGTTCTAGTGAGTGTAGTCAGTATAGTTTAATGACTTCTACTGACAACGTTCAGCATGATGGAATTAAGATCAGAAAAGGTGTACAGTTAGGGTGTCCAGGGTAAAAAATGTGCAGGGTATAGATGGTAGAAAAACAGGGGAAAGGGGTCAAGGTTGGAAAACATTGTATAATTGAATTATAAGTTAATTATTTGCCAGTGCAACCTAAGGAACCCAAGGCCCCAAACCTGAACCCTCAAATCGGAGCTGAATCCTCAGTTATATACTGCTCTCCAATGACTGTGAGCTCCTTGACAGCAGGGGCTGTCTCACTTTTTTGTATCTCCAACACTTAGCAAAGTGTTTAGCATCTAGAGAATGCTTAAATGCATTTATGTTTGTTTTTTTAAATAATGTTTATTCAGTTAAGTGTAGTGAACAGAAGAAAGGTAAAGTGAGAACAGGAATGATGGAATGGGTGAGCAGAGAGAGATGGACTGGGTCTAGAGATTGCAATGAGGATGAAGGGTAGTTTTAAGAGGAGTGAAACAGAGATGAAAAGATAGCAATATAATTAATCCAAAGGGGAATTTCAGAATTCATGATTAAGAAGGTGGCACATTTTCAGATGAGGATGAGGCCAACATTTATGAACTATCCCTATGAGTTACTAATGCATAGTAAATAAATAAATCAGCAGGCATTTATTAATGTTTATGCCATACCAGGAATTCAGCTAGGTGCTAGGGATATAAATTTAATGAAACAAAATGATGGTGTTTGCATTGTAATGGGAAGAACAAGTGTACGTTTGTGTGTATATAATGTATCTAGATGGATGGGGAAGTATCCAGAATAAGTATAAGAGAAATAACCACAAAGTAGTTTGGGAGGAAGGACAAACCCTAAGAGTTGGAGGGAATCAGGAAGGGCTTCACATGGAAGGTGGGACTTGATCTTCATCTTAAATATAGCTGGCATTTAAGGAAAAAGGGGTTCTGTGAGGCAGGAGTGAAGAGCTAATGCATTCCAGAGAGACTGAATCTATATGTAGAATAAAGGTCTACATCATGGATCTTGGGAATGTTAATGAAGTAGGAGGCAAGGATATTCAAAGGGTGATTAGCATATACATTGAAGACCTTAAATATGAGAGCAAAGGATGGATTGGAAAGGAAAATTCTGAGATAGGAATTGGACTCTCTTAGTAACCTTTCCTCAAGGCTTAATCTAGGTACTACATCACCTGGTCCAAACCTTTGGCCTTTGGGTCATTCTCCCTACTTTCTAAGCAATAGTTGCAAAGATAGAATCTGAAGTGGAAGTAGGGAAATAAGGAGTAGACCTTCTCTTCCTGGTCCAGAGAGTGCAAGGTACAAAAGAATAGCAACACAGGAGATAATGTCTAGGGACATGGTCTCTTCTGGAAAAATCCAGATTTCCCTTGGCATAGGTGATGGGAAAGTTGTAAAAAGAAGGGATCCCAAGATAAAGGACTGTTGAGTAGAAATAAGAACATGGGAAGAGATAGCAAGGAAAGGATTTTTGCCTTAGCAGATGGTGACTGATTTATGGAAATTAGGGATGCAAGAGATGCGATCTTTAACCATTCGACTGAAGGAATTACTAGCTAGGGTCCTCTGATAATAGATTTTGATGTGGGCGTTTGGATTGGACTTCTGGATCAGTGACTATCAGTGACTAGTCAGATCCTAGGAATCAGCTCTGGAGTGGATCTCATATGATGACCTGGCATGAGCCATGTCCAGCAGATAACAAGTAGTCTGCACTCAACTTTGAGTTAATCAGTCATTTTAATCTAAGACCCTAGTTCTTCTGTAATTGTCTGATGATTCTGATCCTTTCAGTAATACACATTGTATCTTGAGGTCTGTTATTTGATAAAATAAGTTTTGTTGTGGTACATTCATTTCAGTTGTGTTTAACTTTGTGACCCCATTTGGGGTTTTCTTGGCAAAAATACTGGAGTGCTTTGCCATTCTCCAACTCATTTACAGATTAGGGAACTGAGGTAAAATGAGTTAAGTGACTTGCCCAGGGTCACACAGCAGCTAGTAAGTGAATGAGACCAGATTTGAATTAAGGTCTTCCTGACTCCAGGCCTGACATTCCATGCACTGTGCCTCTAGCTACCTAAAATAGGTTAGGGAGTCATGAAATTAGAGTTGGCCCTTTCAGCATTACCGTAAGATGTCTAAGACCTGTGTAGCTAAGTTTGGGTAGTGCTCATAGTTAAAATAAAGAGCATATGCTGGACTGAAGTAATAAAAATGCTAAAGGAAGTAATTTTGGTGGCTAAAGAACATCATACTAAAATTAATTCCTTAACATATGACTTAAGTTTTAGAAATAGATAACTATACTGATCTAACACTTATCCAAAATTTCTATAAAGATATGACTTCTTTTATTATCAAAGTAACTACAAAATCTTTCCTTTTCCTTTCAAAGAAAATAAGAATTAAATGCTCATCTTTTCATTGGTGTACAGTTATTAAAGTTACTATAATGTAAGATAATAGCTAAGATTATATATGTATATTTTGTTATAGCTGACCTTTTCAGATGACTGAAAATTGTTTTTAGTATGATTTTGTATATCAAATTAATTCCTTTTTTTATTAGGTTAGATCAAATGTTTTCAGATGCTTTTAGCAAAGACCACCAGCTCATTCAGGCTGACCCAAAGCATAGTCTCTACCTTGCTTGTGCCTTATTGGTCCGAGGAAATGTACAGATTTCAGATCTTCGAAGAAATATTGAAAGGTTTGGCCTTACCTTTTACTTTAAAAAAAAAGTTTTATTGACATCTTTTATCTATTCTATTAAAGATGGCTTTTTCAGTATATTTCATGATTATTTATTTGTGTTTAATGTCTGTTAGAGAAATTGGTTTTAAAAAGTCACAAAACTAATCTCACCAAAAAAAAGCTATCTTGTTGATTCCCCCAAGTAAGCCTTTCCCATCCTCACAGTATCGAAGATTTAGAACTAGAAGGAACCCTGGAAGGAACCTAGTCCAACTGCCACATTTTATTATGAGGCCTGAAGAGGTTAAGTGACTTACCCAGGGTCACCCAGTATACTCAGTAGCAGAGCTGGGACTTGAACACCCAATCTCAGTTCTCTGGCTCCAAATGTAGTACTTGCTGCACCTCACTGGTTCTCATTTCTATCCTGTATTTATAATTAGTGTAGCACTGGTCTACTTCATTGTTCATATATTCATATTACTTGATTCTTAGTTGTAAATGTTTATTCTTAGATTGAAACCTTCTCTCCACTTTGTCTCATGGAATCAAGAAGGCTGGAAAACAAGCCTGTGTTCAGTACCACCTGTGGGCCATTCTCACTCACTGTTAGCACTAGCAAACAACACTTGTATAAAACCAACCTTCATAGAACTTAAAAAGAGATTCACAAGACTCTACAAGAAAAAGGTAATTATCAGTAGAATAGAACGAATATGCTAACTTAGTTCTTTTTAAATATATATGACCGTATAGACTATACTACTACCACATAAAGGCTTTTGCATTTGATATTGCTTCTGTCAAGAGAAGTCTTTCATTGCTATTATTGTAGAAGTTCTTAAACTTTTCTGTGTGTCAAACAGCCCTTTGGTAGACTGGTGAAGCCTTTAGCTTTTCAGAATGTTGTAAATAAATAAAATAAAACCCATAGAATTACAAAGGAGACCAGTTATATTGAAATAAATAAAGTGTTTTTTTGTTTGTTTTTCCATCCAAGTATACAGACTCTCTGAAATCTATCTATAAACCCCTTGAGGATCTGCTTCTAACCTATTAAGATCTCTCTGGATCTAAACTGTTATCCAGTTGGTTATACCTCTTAAGTTTTTTGTCACCTGAAAATTTGGCAAGCATACCACTTATGTTTTTATCCAAATCACTGATAAATATATTAAACATTATAAAACCAAGGATAGTTATGTGGGGCACTTCATTCCCTCAAAGTTGGTATCATTAAGTGATTAAGTGCAGCCAGATGCTGTCTGACCGTCTCCTCACTTATTTTAGCTCCTCCTTCTGCTAATTTTTTTCTATTATTTCCAGTCTAAAAATAATTTTTTTTAGAGAAAAAATAAAATAAGAGGTAAGTAGTTCAGCTTTGACATTACTAGCCGTCCACCTCAAGCACAAGGCCTATCCTTTCTTTGATCACTTCTTTTGTTCGCAGCATAGCTTTTTTAAAAACTGTCCCTAGAATTCTTTGACAGCCCTGGAATATTCCAAGACTTAATATACCTAATACTCCTGTTGTACATCTTCCATTATGTTCTAACTTCCATCATGTCTTTTTAAAGCCTAAGCTGGTCATAGAGTTCCTTGTGTATTCTTGTCAGTTTCATTTAAAAACATCTCCTTTTCCTCCTTACAGAAATCAGTTCTGCTTGTGTCTTAAGAATCTCATTCTTGAGAACATACCGTGCCTCTTGCATTGATTTTTGTAAAAATTTAGACCATCGAGTCTTACATATCCTTTCCCCTTACCCTTTGAATATGTTCTTCTAAAATCTAAGATGCCATATTGCAACGCTAGGCTTTCTTCTCCTCTGTCATGAGTTTTGTGATAGAGTAGTCACTTGTTCTCAAGGATTAGTTCTTTTTTGCTGCAGCAAACAATTGATAGTTAAGTCTAGAACCAAAGTTTCTTTGGTTATTTTCATCGCCTTTTGAAGGAAGCAATTATCATGAAGTCAAATCACAGGTTTTTCAGTTCTTCAACTTTTGGCAGAGGATGCCAGTAATTGTTGGCATAGTTATAGTCCTGTATTATTATATTTTCTGTATGAATGGTCTTTGCATATTGCCATCCATCACTATCTTCTTAATTCACAAAGCTTTTCCTCCTTCCTATCTCATTAACCTAGAATAAACTTGTGCCAGGTTTGTGATCAGTTTCTGAAATTCATCATCTGATTTCTTCTTGTCTAGGTGGTTTGTAGCATATCACCCATAATATCACTTCTGTCTCTAACCATAACAATAATTACCATCATATATTCACTTTAAAGTTTATAAAGGACTATATATATATATATATATATATATATATATATATATATATATATAAAATCTCATTTGAACCTCTTGGCAAGCCTGTGATGGGTAGTACTCCAGTTTTAGAGATAAGAAAATGAGACTTAAGGTGACTAAGGTAGTTCTGTATCTCTTAATCCTCAATAATATACTATAAACCATGTTTTTCCCCCTCGGTTCCCCAAATTTCCTTATGTGAGTATATGCTAATATATCATGCTACTTTACCCTCCAACCCTTGTTCTATTCCTTTTGAATAAATTTTAACATTCTAGGGCTAAACTCTACTCTTCAGTTCCCTCCCACTAAGTCCATGATCAAATTTGCTTTTTTTATGTGTGCTTCTGATTCTTACACAAATATAGTGCATTTTTATTACCTTTAGCCCCTTTACCTTTTGAATTCCTAGTCATTCTCTAAACTCAACTCAAATGCCCGTTACTATTAAGCAGTCCCTGATCTCTGATCAGTAACAACTTTCCACTGTATGTAGTACTTGATTTTGTACATTTGTAACATACTTCTGTAATCTTAGGTTATAATCCATCTGTGTTTATACCTTATCCCCCAACTTTATTGTAAGCGTCATAAGAATTGGAACTTCTCCAGATCCTAGCACAGGGCTTTATTCACAGTAGATACTTAGTACATGTTTTTTAAATGAATAAATTGTCAAAGTGATAAAATTAAACTTGTTGGGTTTTTTTTGTAGGCTCATCTTCATCACTACCTACAGGCTGATGGAATGGAGGAAAGCTGTTTTACAGAAGCTGTATCATCTTTGTCATCTCTTATAGAGAGCTATAATGAATTAGATGTCACAAAAGGCATGCCTATACATGATCCACTTAGACTAAGTATAGCTATGTAAAAACACATTCACAAGCTTTTATTTACAATTAGAAATTTTTTTGGTTTTCTGATGGTTGATTTTTTAGTTTGTGTTTTATCACTCAGAAAATTTAGCTTGTTTTTATCACTCAAGGCATCTTCATTGATTTTCTTCAAAGTAGCAGAGGCAGCATTGCTGTCTAGGAGAACAGTTTTCCTTTAAGACAGTTTGATGGAGATATGCCATAACACATTTGGAATCAGTGCAACCTATGAACCATATCTACAACCATCGTGCCTCTATAAGAACTATGTTTTTTAAAGATTTATGAGAAATAGGAGGTCTAGTTGCCTTTTTATAACCTGATATTCAGGAGTTATACACTAATAAAGAGACTGATGTGTGTATATTTTTTTGTGTGTGTAACGTTCAGCTTTATTTTGAAATAGTATATATAAGTACTCCAATTTCTTTTAAAACTGATCTGATATACTAGGAATGGTTTAATAAAGATATACATTGGTATTGATTTTGTTATCAGTTGGAGATGAAATCAACTTTTGATTTCTCATTCAAAATTATTTTAAAATATGTGGTTTTGTTATACAGCCAGATTGATTTTATAGTGGTAAATGTGCCTTATTTATAAAGTTCTATTATTTATAATTGCTTTGCACAATAAAGTCTATACAAAAGTACATAACTTTTCCAGGCTCAGCATCTTCTGGACATTGTAGTAAGCATGTGAAGTAAATACTACAAAATTGTTGTAATTTGAAATGCTTACATTATGTTCATTTGTAGCATAACTGTGCAAAAATTTCACTGATAATTCAAGACTAATGCTTCACTCTTTTTTAAGCAAAGGATTAATTTTTGTTCTTATTCTTCTACTAGCAAATCAATTTAAATAAATCATTAGACTTTTCCTACCTTATTTATGTCAAAAACTTTTTTCCATCCAGGTACAGCCTTTAGTGAGATATGGAAGAGAAAAGTTTTGTGAATTAAAAATAGTGGATGATAGCCAAAAAATGGCTAGGGTAGCGAGAACTATGAAGAAATTTACTTTTGTAATTCTATCGCTTTATTTCTACACAGAAATTAAAAGAGTAAAAATTATTTACAAAAGGCAGTACATTATAACCCCTCAGTTAAGGGATCAAGACACAGTCCTGGGGGCCAGTCATTCCTAGGCTTTTTTAACTAATGTATTTTTTTTTAATAGTATGTCCACTTGCTTTTGTAGAAAGCATCAAATACAAATAATTGTCTGTATTTTGTCTTCATAGAATTGCCAAATGTAGGATCAAATCTTGCTCTGATATTTAATTATGGTACACATTTTAGGACTTAAGACTTTAGTTTCTTGCTTTTCAGAGTCAGTTCCATATTTGTTTAAAAGACTTTCCAAAAATTCAAATCAGATATTTAAATGACTAGACATCTCTTTCATTACTCTTTTCATCATTAGTGCATTTTTTTTCCCCACTTTTTTTAGCTACTAAAATTATTGGAAGAATTATTTGGTGTAGTAAAGATTATGCTTAGAATAAAACTAATGTTTAATATTTACTGCCATTTTTACTTAAAATTCTTTATAGAATCTTTAGCTCAGAAAAGATATCTCCTGGATCTCTGCAGGTTTTCTGACATACACAAGAGGTGATCCACATCATCTTCCACTTAAATGATCCTTCATTTGGGCAGTCAAATTGTATGGTAATCATCTTAGACTTATTAGGAATGCAGCATCTCTTATCTAAGCATTTTCCACAGAAAGTTGGTTTGTAGCTCTGAGTACTTGAGCACCCAGAAAAGGAAAGTTTCTCTCCTTTAGAAAGCTGAAATGTAGGCTGACATGTTTTTCCTTTTGGTATCTAAAAAATAAAGTAGAAAATAAAAGGAAATTTTAAAAATTTGAATGCAAGGAGGATGAAAATTTAGAAAAACATTGCTATTTATATGCATGTGTGTGTATGTATAAATAGTAGTTTAAAGTTTTTGTTGTTTAATTGTTTCAATCATGTCCAACTGTTCATGGCCCCATTTGGGGTTTTCTTGGCAGAGATACTAGAATGGTTTTTATTTCATTTCCTTCTCCAGCTCATTTTATAAATAAGGAACTGAGACAACCAGGATTAAGTGACTTGCCCAGGATCACACAGCTAGTAAGTGTCTGAGGCCTGATTTGAACTCAGGAAGAGGAGGATTTCCGACCCGAGATCTGGCACTCTTATCCACTACACCACGTAGCTGCAGTTAGTTATTGGTAATAAAAAACATAGTACATTGTACATAGGTGCTTAATGTTTGGTGAATAAGGAATGAATGAATGTTAAGAGAGGAGTGGTGTGGTAGTGAGCTGAGTAGGTTGATCTTTATTGTAGATCTGCCTGACCTTGTCACCAAATAACAGCTTGAGTAAGTCATTAGCTTTACTTGTGGATGAGGAATTAACCCAGTCTTCTCTCGAATTCTGACATCCTTTGTTCCAAGAATGTTTGTACTAGCTTTAGAAACAATTTAGAAAGTCCCTTTTTTTCTCTCTTCCTACAGTAATCTATCACTTAGGATCTGGGGTCCTGCCCTATTTCTTCATTCTAAAACTGTTATACCCCAATTAGTATAATTCAAGTCATCATTTATTCAGCTTCAATTTATATGCTAGGTGCTGAGGATAAAAAACAAAAAATGGCTCCTGCCTTTAAAATGCGTATATTCTACTGGAAAGATGCACCATGTCAGTCTGTACAGAAGTAATACAAAGCATTGATGCACCATGTCAGTCTGTACAGAAGTAATACAAAGCAATTAGAGGAGAGAGAAAAATGAGGGTAAGGGAAGGATCAGGAAGACCATGGTGGCACCTAAACTGAAGCTTATCAGGAGACAAGGACAAGAAAGGAGATTAAATATTGGATTCAGAGTCCAGGAACAAAAAAACATGTTGGAAAGGAGAGAAAAAAGAATGAAATGATCCCAAAACAGTTTACTGGAAACATTGTGCAGCTTTAAATGCAGGGTCTCTTTTTTATCCTATAGGCCACTGAAAATTTTTTAACTGGGGAGGGTGCTTTAGGGAAATTATGTTAACTATGAAGGAAGGGTGGGACAAAGAGACAGACACATGGAATCTAATTCTGTCTATACCATAGTCCAGGTGAGGTGGTGAATTCCTAAACTAGGTAGTACCTAAACTAGGTACGTCTTTCTAGTAAGATCAAAGGGATAGATGCAAGAGGGGGTGCAGGGAAGAAGGTGAATAACTCAAATGAACCTTTTCAGACTGACAAATTGGTGATCTCAACAGAAAAAATAAGCTGGGGTAGGAGTTGTAATATAGGGAAAGGTAATAAAATTCTGTTTTGGATATGCTGAATTTGAGATGCCTATGGTACACCAAATAGTTGGTAATGTGGGATGAGTTCCTACATTGAAAAGATTAGGAAATACATGTGTACACACATTTGTTGTATATCTAGTAATGATACTTAGGCCCCATTGTCTCCCAACTGGGGAGCAATTAAGATCATCATTGAAGAGAATGTTGAAAAAGAATATATGACCGAAGACAGATCCCTGGAAAATAGAACCATGTTAAGAAAGAAACTCTAAAATGATCCAGACAAAAAAAAAGAGAAAATAGCATAAGATACCAATGGAAGAGAATATATGGGGGCAAGGAGAGTGGAGGAGTCTATAGAGAGGTTAAGCAGGATGACTTCAAGGTCAAGTGACCAAGATAAAGCACTAGATAATTTTTCTGATTTTCATTACCTCTCAAACCTCTCCCATGCACAGAAGATAATTCATCTTGTCTTCATCAAGAAACTTAACAAGGTTAACAACCTGATATGTGGAGAAGGCTGATCTCTTATAGGCTCATTTAATACTCATCAGTCACTGTGCTCATCAGGGCAGTATCAGGTGACCCATGGACTGAGAACTCCATTCCACCCCACTGTGGAAAACCAAAGATACAAACTCCTGGCTGGGTCTGTAATATGGCAGTTCTCTTTGTTGCTATAATCCTTAACCACAGCACTAAAAAAATTAGGGAGCTGGGGTAGGATTGCAGCATGTATGTGGACCCACCAACCCTAAAGCATCCATTGGGCCCACTTTTATTTCCTCAGAACTGAAGGCAGAGAGTGAGACCAGTAAAATATGAATTGCCAGGATAGGAGGAGGCTGACACAGTTTTAAAGATCTGTATCCAGGGAAACAACCATCAAAGGCGACAGAGTCAGAAAGTGAGCAATAGGGTTAATATAAGAGAGAAAAGAACTGAAATTATCATAATCTCAGCAGGAAGAAAACTAAAGATCTTGAGCACAAGCAGATTAACAGAGAAGATACAGTTAGCAATGGAAGATAGGATCTACACCATTTAAAGGAGTACAGACATCTATGAATGAATATAAGATAGAAAAAAGAATCAACACCACATAAGGCAGAAGGTACTGTGAATTTTCAAGAATGGTAGAATTACAAATAGGATGTTCCTGAAGAATCTTGAGAGAAAGAATCGTGAAAGAGAATTTCTGGCCTACACAGCAGAAATAATTGGCTCAATAAAAAAAACTTGGATTCATATTGGCAAACTTCACCAAAGAACCTGAAGAGGCAAAAAAAAAAAAAAAAAAAGAAAGAAAAATTGATCTGTATACAAACACAACGTTGATCTTCCAAGATAGAGACAATTTAAGGATTATAAATCTTCCAAAACAATACACAAGTTAAAAAATCTGAACACCGTAATAAAAATAATACAAGAAAACTGTCCAGAACTTTGGAACATAGAAAACAAAGTACTAATGAAAAGAATCCACAGACTACCTCCAGGTTGGCAGCGGGGGAGGGTAGGAATCCGTGCTGCAAACTCAAGACATAATGGTTAAATTTAATAATTCCAATGACAACAAATATGAATGACCAGGATAAAGACATTCAAATGTAAAGGAAAGATTTGAATAACACAAGCCTATTCTGCACCTAGTAGAAGTCAATGGAGGAAATGAAATATTGTCCCACAGAACAAAGGAACTCAAGTTTCCATCCCCCTCTCCAGGAGGTGACATACCCAGTCTGATAAAAAAGATAAATATTCAATAAAAAAGAGACACGAAGTAATCCTACAAAGAAAACCAGACCTGAACAAATTACTTGATTTAAAAATATTCCCCAAAACACAAAAAGGTAAACAAAGCAGCAAAAAAAGAAGGTACTTCTCCCTAGTGGAGGGAGGAGGAATAAAAACGAGAAAAAGTAAGACGCTTATAAGGTTTAACCACAAAAAAATAACAAATATTAAAAGATTACTTTCTAAAAGCTCTCCAGACACGGATGAAATCAGAAGTACAAGTGATGGTGGGGGAACAGAACTAAAACATCATGACCTAAACCTTACCACACCCTGACTACGCGTGAATCAAAACAAAAAAATCTTTTATTTTCCTGAAATTAACTATAGAACATAGCACATAAAACAGAAAAAGAAAGAGAAAAAGATAAAGGAAAATATGCTTGTGAGGTGACCTAATCAAGTCAATGACAAACTCTAAAGAGAAAGTAGTAACTCCTGTAGTCGTTCAGGAAGCAGAAGACCCATAGGAGAATGGCTGAGAAGGCAAAAGGAAACAAAGCCAGGCTGCACAGGTGATAGAGGGTCAGAAAGATCGGATTGACCCTTGGCAAGTCCCTTCACCTGTCTGCCTCAGTTTCCTCAACTGTAAAATTAGGATAATAACCACCCTAAGAACTGTTGTGAAGCTCAAATGAGTTATTATTTGTAAAGCATTTAATATAAATGCCTGTTCCCTTCCATATTGAAGGGGAGGAAACTTTTGAAACAGGAAAAAAATGGAGAAATGTTCTTTCAATAGTGAGATAAGGTTCCTTCTGAAGAACTTCCCCATGAAGGAAGAGAGGTACTCTCACAATGGAGTTGGAGGGGTTTACAATGGATAAAATCTGCAGAGATTTAGTGCTTAGAGAGACTGCTCCTGCTTCCAGAGAAGGAAAATCCAGAGGGGTAAGTGGCACCCAGAAGAGTAGGAGGACAGGGACTCATTTCATTGCTTATGGAGGAAAAATGATCAGGGAAAGCAAAAAGTGGTAATGAACTATAGAGTCAGGGACATGGGAAAATTCCTACCAAATGGCAATACTTCTTTTATATTTACTATCACCAGAACAAAAAAGGGTCAGCCACCTAGCCAGGGGACAAAATCTGCAAAGCAATAACTCTTTAGAAGAGGGAATTCAAACTAGGTACCCTGGAAGCTTTAATTCCACGAGGAATACAGAAACTAAAAGAAAACAAAAGAAAAATAACTGAAAGAATAAATAAATACAGAAACTAAAAGAATAAATATGAGGGACTTGAATTAAAGAATAATATAGAATAGACTGAGGGGAGAGAATAAAGAATAAGGTAAATAAATCCTTTTTAGAAATGCACAGAAAATGAAGATTTTAAAACTAGCAAAAGTTGAGGGGGAAAAGGAAAAGGGTTTTGCTTAACTACTTGGGGGTGGGGCAGAAAGAGAGAGGGAAGAGGGGAGAAGGAGGGGAAGGTGTGCTTGGGGGGAGAGTAGTTAGAAAATAGATGGAAGAGATTTAATTCAAAGCCCAGCCCTGCTATTAAATATCTTCATGATCTTGGGCAAGTCACATTACTTCTCCTGGCCTCAGTTTCCTTATCTGTAAAAATGAAGCAGTGGAAAGGTGATCTCTAAGGTCCTTTCCAGTTCAGACCCTAACCATCTATGGTCAGATATCAGTAGGACCACAAAATGTGCTTCTCTTCAAGTCAAATCTTACCTTCACAGCTTTTAATATGTTACTGTCACAAGGCTGAATATAACATAATCTTTTCTCTTTCCTCATTTCACAGTGACTATTTTCATTGGTCACCCTATTGGATATTCCTAGCCCACATGTTCTAGAACAAGGCGTCCATGTTGTAGCCTGCACAAGGCACTTCCTCTTCCAGAAAAGTGGGAGATTCTTATAAACTGGAATAGAAAGGAGAAAAAAGACTGCCAGTCATTAATTTCCAGTTCTATTTTAATTATTGATTTACCAAAATAAAATCCCATATTAGCTTAAATTTTGGAAAAGTAACTCTATTTTCCTTTATTCCACTCCCCAAATTCTCAGAATAAATTTCAAGAAACCGATTTCTTTTATGAATAGGAATGTTATCTTGATCTTAAAAAAATGACCTTTGAGGTAAAATTGCAAGCTTTTTTCCACTTAATATATGCTTCCTTCTATCTAGAGTCAAGTAGGATCCTTTGACTGAATCCAAACTTCACAGAACAATGGATTTGTTTTGTATAATTTGGATTCAGTCAAAAAGCCACATCCAAGGACCTAGAAGGCTACAAGTAGCTTTGAGGCTGCAGGTTCCCCTTCCCTGAATCTAGACTATCCTCCAGCTATTGAACCTGGCTATATTCTGATTTGTAGCTTGTTTCTCCTACACGTACTACCTACACATCCAATCCTTTCTTCCTTCCTGAGCTAATCTCTAACAAAACAACAACAACAAAAAATAGATGTTAATTATGGAGGACCAAGATGTTAATCAGAATGATATAAGCTTAATAGGAAATTTCATGATCTACGTATAAAAATATTTTATGGTCCAAGACAACTAATCTTGAAGCATAGTATTTCTCCCTAATTTGTGCCTTGTTGTTTGAATTTGTTAGAAGATATTCCAATACTTTGGGAGGGAAATGACTTCTGCTTTTAAAACTGACTAAAGACTGAGAAAATAGTCTTCTACTCTAAACCCCGGACCTCTAATGCATTCAAATTCTCCCATTCCAACTGTGCAGGGCTATTGATGCAGGCTCCACTAGCTGCTTCTGGTTGGATCTGACTTAGCTTTGTTTTGAGTTGGGAGCAGGAGACATACTTCTTTCATCCCCAAGTAAAACTAGTGGAACATGCTGTGTCAGTCCAGACTGATGCAGAGCACAGTCAGGCTCATTAAGGATGAACAAACTACATGTTGTTATTTTCAGAGACACCAAAGTATTTCTTTAATTGATTTCCCATCATTCAAGAGAATAGGAAAATATTAATATTTTAAAACCTGCATTTAACCTTTCTGTGAAAAATTCTGACAAAATAGGACAAAATGTCAATTTGAAAGAAAAAAGAACTTTTACTTCTAGTCAGCTGAGAAACATCAGCTGTTTTGAATTATATACTATATTGAACAAAAAAAATACCTATCTGTGGATTTTACAATAGTAGCATTTGAAATATGTATATAGATGTATATAGATGATGGAGAGGGGACAGAAATATGGGTACCTGAAAGGTAGACAGCAGTTTAAAGACCTCATTGCAGGAGGGAGAGTAAAAAGCCTGGCACATCTGCAATAAATAGAGGGAAGGTAAGTTGTTGCAAATCCAGTGCATCTCATTACTTAAAATTAAGCCAGGAGATGCAGTTTAGAAATCTGATTTACAAAATATTCGATTTTTAAAAGCAAGGAATTTGAAAGAGCAAGTTTAAAAAAGAAAAAAACTTAGCACTTGTAAGCACTGAAAAGGCAGCAAGCATTGTCACTGTGTAATTTCATGCTGACCAGGTAGAAGCTAGAGCCTATATATAGGCCATCTAGAATTCAGTGTGTATGTGTGTTGTGTGTGTACTTATACACACATACACATATATATGTGGGTATGCATGTATATATACATGTGTTTATGCATACATATACATATATGTGCACGAGTGTGTATGTATGTTTGTACATACATACGTATATGTGGCTGTGGTATATATGTGTTTATTCATGCATATACGTGTGGGGTATGTATGTGTCTATACATACACGTATGTGGGTATGGTGTGTGTATGTTCATACATACATGCATACACATGTGTGTATTGTTCAGTCATTTTTCCAATTGTGTTCAAATTTTCTTGGCGAAGACACTGGAGTGGTTTTGACATTTCCTTCTCCAGCTTTTTACACACAAGAACACTGAGGCAAACACAGTCACATGACTTGCCCAGGGTCACACAGCTAGTGTAACCAGATCTGAACCCAGGAAAATGAATCTTCCTGGCTCTAGGCCTGGCACCACCTAGCTGCCCAACTATATGAATACGTAACACTGATGTGAGAAAGGATGTGTGTCTTTGTGAGTCTGTCTATATGTGTAAAGGATTGAAATCTTTCAAGGCTCATTAACACTATAACTCAGTTAATCAAAGCAGGACTTGGGGAGATAGATTACACTCCCTTTGTAACATAAAGCCCAACTAACCAGCCATCCAGAATGTCTGGATTTGAATCCCAGGTCTGAAATTTTACAAAGAGTTGGACACTTAGATGGTATCTTAGTGACCATCTGATCCACCCCATCTATGAAAATACCAAAGCAATTCAGCCAGTGAGCATCCATTGACTGCTTGGAGACCACCAAGGAAGGAGAACCCCCTACTTCTGAGGCAGGTTATTATACTTTTGAGTACTTCTAATTATGAGGAAATCTTTCCTGATATTAAGCCTAAATTTGCTTCTTTCCAACTCATTGTCCCTGGTACTATACAAACAGAATCATTCTCATCCTAAGAACCATCACTCCACAAGCTTTGAAGGTATTTTTTTTAATGACATTGGACTTTGAGAGGCTCCTCTATATGACACCCTTCAAACACTTGTAAACATCTACTAATGTCCACCTTGAGAGTCTTCTGAGCAAAATAGCTCCAGTTTCTTCAACTGCTCCTTTTTGTGATGTAGTCCCAAACCTTTCACAATCCTGGCTGTGATATTCTGGACATTTTCTAATTGATCAATGCCATCCTTAAACCAGAGTGCCAGAATGGAACACGATATACCAGGTAAAGTACGATTTAATCATTTATGTGACCATGGATGAATTAGGTAACCTCTCCGGAGCTCATTTTCATCATTTATAAAATAAGGAAGTTGGACTGATAGCTAAAATTCTGTATCATCCCTAAATCTATGACCTAAGATTTCAACTGAATGACTTCACACAAAGTTAGAGTTGGCAGGGAACCTAGAAATCATCTAATATATCTCTTTCATCTTACATTTACATTTGAGGAAACTGAGTCCCTGAGAACTTATATGACTTACAAAATAAGTGGCAGAGTCTGAATTTAACCCAGGTTCAGAGGTCTTAACACTCTACAACATTGCTTTTCTTTTACTATTAGTACTGCTCCTACCCTGGGTCCCAAGTGTATAATACTAATTTTATACTCATGGTTCTTCCTAATTTATAGTCACTGATGCATATTTCTCTCCCCCCCACCCAATCCCCATCCTCCATTACACTAGAAGTAAGTTCCTTGAGAGCAGGACCTGTTCTGTATTTGTGTTTCCCTGAAACTCAGCACAATGTCTTGCATATAGAAAGTTATAATAGTATAGCTGGCATTTATCTAGTGCCTTAATGTTTGCAAAGGGCTTCCATGATAATCCTGGGAAATAGGAGCTATTATTTTACAGAAGAAGAAAAGGAGACTGACACAGGTTAGATGACTTGACCATTTGAATGCTGGTCTTCCTGACTCTAAATCCAGTGCTCTATTCTCGGCACTATCCAGAAAACTTAGCTACAAAGCAGAGCTCTACAAATCATAGGACGTTTTTGGACTCCACCCAAAGGGAAGGAGCTTAGATATATGCAAGTACCCAAAAGACCTGGTTAACAAGGGTGTTTTACTTGCATCAAGGGATTCCTACCTGGGGGACACATACCCCTACAAAAAGCTTGTCAAAGCAGCATTGAAGAATTTGGAAAATAATTGTGTGTGTGTTTGTCCTTTGTTGCCGAAGAAGATCATGCCATCAGACAAATGATAACATGACTTGCACTTGACTTTGTTTTGAGTGAGGGAGGGCTGTGCAGGTCACCAGCCTCCCTTTTCCTCCAGAGCCATCTGAATCCAGTAACCAGATATTCATCAGGATGCCTGGAGATGACCCAGGATGAGGCAATTGGGGTTAAGTGACTTGCCCAAGGTCGCATAGCTATTGAGTGTCAAGTGTCTGAGGTGAGATTTGAACTCAGGTCCTCCTGACTCCTGCCTGGTGCTCTATCCACTGCACACCTAGCTGTCCCTGGTAAATAAATGTTATCTTATTGAATGAATATTTCTTATGTGTGTATTATAGTTATACAAATAGTATATCTCACATGTCACATATATTATTATATAATATAGTGTAGTATATATAATAACTTATAGTAAATTCTAGAAATTATTTCTTTTTTATTCAGTAAAGTATATGAGAAAGTTAACTGAAAGCCAAAAGGTATGGAAAATGTTGGGAACCACCCTACTGCCCCGACCTGCCAGATAAACTAGCCATAGTACGTGTATCCTAAGGACAGTAGTATTATAAACCTTCAGGGTATTTAAAAAAAATAAGAGACTTTAAGAGCCTCTGGATTCATTATAAGAAAACAACATGTACTTTAAATGACTCATGATTTCATTGATGTTAATGTACTGTGAAGGAGGCAAACTGAGCTATTAGTCATCTAAGGGCCAGCATTAATAGAGCAAGATAGCTATAACATGTTAATGAACTTCTAAGTTAATTGACTTGATTGAGTTCTTAAGGTTGTTCCCTTCATGAAACTAGATATTCTTTAAACCTACATAAAACTCATTCCCCTGACTAAAGTTGCTTTTCCAAATATCCCTAAAAGGCACTTACACACAGGACTAATTCCTTCTGCATGTAGTTATATCACATTTCCATAATAAATAGGCTATTCAAGCTGAAACTTCAAGCGCATGAGTGAAAGAAATGTTAAATGAGACTGGAAAAATAGCTTAGTGCCAGACTGTAAAGAGTTTTGAAAGTTATACGAATTTGCATTATATGCTAGAAATGATAAAAGAGTCACAGAAACTTCTTGAGCAGGAGTAATATGGTCAGACCTGTACTTAAAAACAACAGTTTGGTATCTGTATGGAGCTTGGATTGGAGAGTGAATAGACTAGAAACTAGGAGACTAAAGAAGGGTCTATTTCAATAGTTTGGGTAAGAGGTGATAAGGTGAATTAGAGAGGTGAATTACAGTGATACCTATGTGAGAAGAGAAATGGGAACTGATGGGAGAGATAGAGATTGAATCAAGACAAAGGCGAAGAGAGTGGGACAAGGATGAGTTGAAGATGATGCTTCCAAGGTTACAAACCTTGAAAATGAAAGATGGTGATAACCTTGACAGAAATAAGGTAGTGAGGAAGAAAGATAATAGGTTTGATTCTAGCTCTGTAAAGGTTGAGATATCAATGGGATGTTCTGACAGTGATGCCCAGATGGCAATTGGTGGTGCTCAGGAGAGAAACTGGCTGGATACGTAAATTCTGGGGTTATTTGGATAGAGATGAAAATTGAAACCATGGAAACTGACAAGTTCACCAGGAACTCCACATAAAGAGGATGCCAAGGCCAAGAATGTCTCATTCTTCCCTAGGGTATACTCTGGACTTCTGCTATGCCCCAGCTCTTCATCCTAAAGCTCCCTCTAGTCTTGGAATTCAAACATTGGGAGTAGGCTGTACCCCTAAAGCCTCTCCCTCTGATTGGAAGGCTCTTCCCAGAGCCTCTATTTGAGGACAGTCAGATCAACCATGTCTCATTCCTCTACAGGCTGCATTGCAGACTTTTGTCATGCCCCTCTGCTGGTTGCCTTCATCTGCAGCTCTCACTCCCCACCCTTTCCACTTTCTTTATATGGATGATCTTCCCTCATTTAGATGTAAACTCTTTGGGAGGTAGAGCCAAGATGGTGGAGTAGCCAAAAGAAGTGCAGCCTAGCTCCTTCACCATATCTCAGGCTATACTTTCCTTTCCACTGAGAGTAATTATTATTTTTCTCCTATATTAATAGCCAATTATTAAATTAGGACTAAGGTTTTTTCCCCTTCCTTTTCTCATTTAGAAATCAGAGCCCCTGTAGGTTATTCAGGCAGCTTTAGATGTACCCCTTTTGTCTAGATTACCAGCATGGGTATGCCTAAGTCTCTTTGACTATGACTAAGTGATTAGGATAACATCCCCAGATCTTCGTTAGAATAAGCCCACCTCATTATAACATTCATTCTCTCATTAATTGTTAATCAATCTGATTTGATTGCTACCCTCAGGAATACCCACTTTTCCAAGAGTATATAAGCATTGAGGGGATTCTACAAGAGGTTTTATGTATTTGAGAGTTTCACTGACCCACTTTTATCATCTGCTAGCTTGATTAATAAAAGGATCAATTACCCAGAAACTATGTCTCTCAAACGTTTTATACATCACATCATAACTATGTGTATACTTGTCCCTATAATACTTTACTTTGGCACTTAAGCAGGATATTAACTTATATTTGGTGATGTGTACAAATCTAATTATCATTAATAACCTTTCAAAAAAGATTCTTGCTCAGGTTGAGTTATATAATCTCAATGTCTTTTAAGAGTATCTACATTTCCTGATTGTTTTTTTCCCCACCTTCTTTTGTTTTGTTTCACTATACCTTGTCTTAACTTTGCTTTCTTTGTGACCCACTTTAGTTTCTAGGGAATCCAATTTTTAGGTAAAGTTCACCACTGTCTGTTATAACCTATTAATTCTCTTTTCTATTCTTTCCTCCTTAGCTCTCATTTCATTTAACATTACATTTCGTATCTGGTTTCATTTCTAGGTATTCTGTAATCCTTGTGCCTAGGTCATTTTTTTCTCTGATGCTCTAATCAGATTTATTGTGTAGTTTTTCTTTTCTTCCAGGTTTTCCTTTGAGACTTTTCTTGGTCTATACCATTTCTTCATTGTGTTCAATATTTTCTTCCGTTTATCCATATCTCCAGCTTCAGTTTCTCAATTTGTTTTCCACTTGAGTCAAACTTATTTGTTGTTGCTCAGTTGTTTACAGTTGTGTCCAACTCTCCATGACCCCATTGGGGATTTTCTTGGCAAAGATACTAGAACAATTTGCCATTTCTTTCTCCAGCTCATTTTACAGATGAGGAAACTGAGACAAAGAGGGTTACCCAAGATCACACAGCTAGTGAGTGTCTGAGGCTGGATTTGAACTCAGGAAGATGAGTCTTCCTGACTCCAGGTCCAGCACTCTATCCATTACTGCTCCATCTCATACACTTGGATGATGCTGGCAGGCCCTGCTTGTCCCAGATGCAGTGACTATGATGATACCCACCCTTTACAGGAATTCCTGGAATTTGTGTTAGTTTCCTATTGGTTCAATTAGGTTTTGGGCCTTGATCATTTTTCCATTTCATTCACTTCACCTGGAATTGGCTCTGTCCCTTGCTGTAACCCTGATACTGCAACCACACACTTTAGTAGCAGATACCCTGCAAGAACTCAAATACTTTGCTTTCCAGGTAATGCCCTGGTACTTTTTCCTGTCCTGATCTGAGCGTGGGCTTCCCAGGGTCTTCTCTTACTCCTGCTATAGTTTGGTGGGGGCTGCCTGGTGCTGACCTAGTTTTGCCTCATTCTATGGCTCTGGTGCAGGCTAGTTGGACCTTGTCTGTTGCACTGTGCCTTCTGTCTAACCTGGCTTTTCTCTGCTCAGTTTCCACAGGTTTCTGGCAATTTTGTGGTGAGCTTTTGTGTGACCAGAGGAGCTTACAGTCTCTTCATTTTGGTTTTCTTTATGATTGTTCCTTCTGGTGACTTTTGGGAGATTTATTTGTATAGGATCTGGGTTCTTTATGTCCTAAGATGCCACAGTCTTAGTCTAAAGACCATCAGTGCCTATCAATACACAATTAGGTGGCACAGGAGATGGAATCTGGGCTTGGGTCAGGATGACCCAAGTTCATATCTGGCCTCAGACACTTACTAGCTATGTGACCCTGGGCAAATCACTTACCTGCTATTGTGCCTCAGTTTTCTCTTCTGCAAAATGGGGATAGCAATAGTACCTACCTCCCAGGACTGTTGTGAGGAGTAAATGACATAATGTTTATGAAACAGCTCGGAAGCACAGTGGGTAGAGCCTTGGGCCTGGTGTCAAGAAGCCTCAGATTCATAACTGAATGACCATGGGCAAATTACTTTAACCTCTCTTTACCCCAGTTTCCCCAGCTGTGAGTGGGGCTAATATTGGCACTTATTTCCCAGAGTTGTTGTGAGGAGCAATTGAGATAACATTTATAGGGGGCGGAGCCAAGATGGCGGAGTAGAAAGACTCACCTATGCTAGGTCCGAACCCACAGCCCATAGATTTCCTGTAAAAAGAACTCCTGACAAATTCTGGAACAGTGGAAGCCACGCAGCAACACAGTGAAGGAGATTTCC
>CM053770.1:389340614-389356754 GCA_028658325.1 Potorous gilbertii | reverse complement strand
TGGAAGAGAATGTGAAATATCTCATTGGAAAAACAACTGACCTGGAAAATAGATCCAGGAGAGACAATTTAAAAATTATGGGACTACCTGAAAGCCATGATCAAAAAAAGAGCCTAGACATCATCCTCCATGAAATTGTCAAGGAGAGATAACATTTATAAAGTATTTAGCAAACTAGTTCTGGGTACCTAGTAGACTTAAATTTAAGTGATTGTTTCCTTCTTTATTTCCATAAATAGCCAATTTCTATCAAAATCTGTGATTATAAATATACCTTCTACAGGGAAAGATGGGTTAGTAAAGCATGCACACATATAAATAATAGTTATAGGCTAGTGATTTTGTGCCATTTTCAAAATAAATGAAACATTAATTTGGTACCAAAATAGTTTTATATAGAAAAATGTATTTAGGCCAAGTATAGTAGTACATACGTGTAATCTCCATTTCAAGAGAGTAAAAGCAGCTGGATGGTTTGAGTTCAAGAATTCTGAGCTGCAGTATATTAAGAGCTGATCAAACATCCACACTGAGTCCAGCAACAATATGAGGAGCCCTTGAGTGAAGGGGACACAGGAGGGGCTAGATGGACCAGGTCAGAAATGAAATATGTCCGAGTCCCCATGTTAGTCAATACTGGCATCAGGCCCATGAGAAGCCGCTATTCTTCTAGCCTAGTTATGATAGGGAGACTTGTTCTCAAAAAATTAAATACATATACATCTATATGCAAATATACATACATTTTATATGTATATATATGTGTGTACATATGCACATATGTCTATATATACTCACATACATGTATATGTATTTTCAGGTAGGTTAATAACAAGTAGAATCAAACAATACTTCTAATTCCAAATCTATCTTTAATTCACAGTACATCTCAGTTTCTTTTAATATCACATAGAAAATATATCTTTAGATATTTGTCACTGAGACATAGTAATAATTGACTATATCATGGCAGTGCAAGTAAATCTTGAAAATATTTCCCAGAAGATTCATGGAGACAAGCATTCTTTTATTCAAAGACAGGATGAAAGGAAAGGAATTTCAAGAAGAGGGTGGGAGATGCAACTTCAAAAGAATCTTTTTGATTCAAAGTGTTATTTTAAAGGCTAAAGAAAATCACAAAATATTCCTTGCAGATGATTCACCAATTCATCTGCCAGAAGGCAAAGGGTTAGATGAGGTGGCACCTCATGGTTTCTTCAGCTCAGTGATCTGTGATCAAGGACTCAGAGTAAAGAGTACAAAAAGGTAAATGCTCAGTTCTATGGCCACACACCATCAACAGCAAAATTAGATTAATCAAATCAGCAATTATTTATTGGATATCTACCCGGTACATGGCACCAGGCTACATAAAGCAAAACCAGGATGGTAAATTGTAAAAAAAATGGCAGCAAACATTCACTTTTGGCACAGTCAGCTGAGTTTAAAAGGAATTTGTTGTAGCTCTACTTGTACTCACCTGGCATTGCTTGGTAGCTTGCTGATATCTGTTGTTGCAGCAGTTTCAAGCTACAGTAGGACTGGTCAGACTTTTTTCCACCTTTGTGCCCAGAGCATTGACTGTCTACTTGCTTTGGTATGAATAAGGGTGTACACCCAATGGCACCACTCACACAAAGGCATTTGTATAGGGGATTAGGTTGAAAAACTTGCCCATTGTGATAATGCACCTTATTGAGTTCACATCCTACAGCTATAAGATCTGAAAGTGGAAAACAACCAAATTACCAAAGAAGAAATGAGCTGTGATATTTTATACCTCCATTAAAAAATAGGAGAGGATATATCTATATCTTTTCTGACGCAAAACTCTTCTATGTATTCTATATTGCAAACACTCTTTTGCAATAATACCTTAAATACGCAAAAGGAAAATTAGAGATTTTTTAAAATTACATAAGAATGGCTCTCCTGCCCCATTTCCAATGCCCAAGCAGCTATCTGCTAAATAATAGTCTCCTGTATTCCCCTTGCATTTTCTGGATTTTTAAGCACCTAAGAGAGCTGAAGGTGTAAAATATAGCCTCAGAGAGAGCCAACCTAAAGGAAATCAACTGTCAGCTGCACTTTGGTGGAACCTTAAAATGTCCAGACTGGGGACTTTGGATTGTTCTCTCTAGCTTTAGATATTTATCTGCTTCAAAAGAGAAGAGACTTGGAGGAGATTGTGATGGGCAGGTACTTTAGAATGTCATTAGGCCAGCTAACCATCTAATTTGCCTAAAAGATGGGTCAGGGTTCAAGTATAGCCTTTGCAAGAGTCAAACTATGAGTAGAAGTTAATGGTTGTGGTCAGCAATGGAAGCTGGTGATGTGGGGAAATCTTTTATTTCTAAGCCAGTGAACAGTGGACAGTAATCTTTTACAAAATGGCCTTGAGGAGCTTCTATCTCCACAGGGAAAAAGAGAGGACAAGGATCTATAAGGGAATGAGGAATAGATGTTATGATTTTGATGGAACTATTTTATATTCCTAGATGTGAATTCAAATTCTGAGCTCTAGAGAGTGGACTAAGTCTAGGCATTGAAGTGATTGGGGCGGGGAAGAGGAGGGAAGATGTAGCAGTGTAGTGAGCTGGTGTAGCTCAAGCTTCAGGCGCCATCTGCTGGCTTAAACAGATATGGCATTTTGCAGTAGCTTTGTAACACACATAGTAAATGTAATATATAATTAACTAGTTTAATTCATTTGGCACAAAGGTCAAAAAACAAAAGCAATGTCTGAATAATTATAACACATTTTATTTCATGCTTTAAGGTTATACAAAGCCCCTTCCTCACAGCAGTTATTTGAAGCAGGTGGTGCAAATATTGCCCCATCTAATAGATAAAGAAACTGAGGCTCAGGTTCATTTAGAAATCCAGATATTTCCTAATTCCGTCTGGATTTGGATCCCACCTCAGACATTTACTAATGATGATCATAAACAAGTTCCTCAGTTTGCTTATCTAAAGTCATAATATTTATAATAATTAATAATATAATAATTATTATACATACAAGCCTATAGGAGGTGCTGGATGAATGCTTGTTGAAAGCATTTTGTAAAACTTTGCTGTATATGTAGGATTTAATTTTTATTACATTTCCTTGTCATTTGGTTCACCCAGAATTATGATTTAATAAGTGTAGGAACTCCCAGTGTGGAAATCTCTCCAAAAATTTGGATGGACAACTCTCTATATTTCATAACCTCACTTACCTGGGGCATTATAAGGTTAGATCATTGGTCTATGATGATACAGTATGTGTCAAAGTCAGAACATGAACCCAGGTCTTCCTGATAGCCACTATATCATGCTGTCTTTCTATGTTTTTACATTAGTTAAATTATAAAAGACAAGCAATTAGTTACAGTGAACAGAAGGCAGGCCTTAGAGTCACTTAGACGTGGATTCAAATGTCATTTCTGACATATAGTATCTATGTATGCCAGGCAAGGCTCAGTACCCCAGGCAACTTTCTAAAACTGTGTTATAGATCAATTACTGATTCATATTAGTGGAAGAAGCATCCATACCGAGAGTTTCCAAATTCACGAAATCACAGTTCCAGATCAAAAACTTCTTTTTTTCATTACAAAGAGCTGAATTTAGGTTGAACAACGTTTTAGGAAAACACTTAACATGGTCCCTGGCACATAGAAAATGCTTACTAAAAAATGTTTTGATTCATTCATTTACTTCTAAGGTGCTTTTAAATCTTCTAAGCATTTTCAAATTGTTTTCTCATTTTTAAGAAACACACTGTAAAGGCAACAAAGAAACTCTTATCATTGATTTTTTGACAAAACTCTCAGAGGTACCTAAACATACCTGCATTTCTCCTAGCTTTCCCACTGATGTTTAGCCCTATGGAGCCCATCTATGCAGAGACTGAAAAGCCTACTGGTTTCTAGCCAAATATTAGAATGAATCTCCCAAACTAACAGCTTTTTCTTTTTTATCCCATCATTGCTGAAAGGGATACCCCTTCCCCATCCTTGCCCCAGGAGCCAAGAAGAAGATGGAAACATGTCACTTACATGCACACACTCCTGTCTCATACCTAGGCTTGTCCACAGAGTAGTCACAGTAAAGGCCTTTGTGGGGATCACACACCTCTGCCTCATTGCAGGGATCCCCAGGCTGCTTGGCACAGATTTTGCAGCACCCACAGCCATCCTTCACCAGGCTCACCCCAGGTGAGCACTTGAGCTTCCGCTGAGGGCACTGACATGGCCAGTGGCAGAACTCTTTCCTCTGATGTACTTCAGTGATTTCTGTTGCCTTTGCTTCAGATGCCCCATCAGCAGCTTGACCATTGCCTTGAGCCCTGCAACAGGACTTGTAGATAGTTTGATATTAAGGCTCACACTAAGTTGTTTGGCATCTCCTCCCCTCACCTAGAATGCCTTCTCACCCTATCCCTCAATAAAACCAAATTCTACCCATTCTTTAATCCTGGCTCAAGACTCATTGCCCCCGTAAAGAATTTTTTGACTATTAAAGAGCAGGCTGGTTTTTCAGTCCTATGAACTCCAGTGCACTCATAGTCAGCGACTGACAGGTTCTCCAAGCCAGTGTTACACAGCATAGCACTAAATTACACACTGATCAATTTATTCATTGTTATACACACCAGGGCTCTGGCTTCTTCCTGATGCCATTAAGCTCCCTTTTGCAATTGCCCCTGCAGTTCTGTGACGTAGGGAAGACAAGGCTAATATCTACATCTGTCTAGCCCTTTCAGCCCTAAAACGTCATAAATGCCTGGTGTTCCATGGATGATGGGTTATGGATTTATCAGTCCCCCAAATTCTTTTTTTAAAAGGTTCCAAAGAAAAGACATCCTTGAAATCAATTCCTAATGGTTTATGATGTGGGCTCCCATCTTTCTTTTCCACTCCATCTGGGCCTTGTCACAGAATTTGTGACAGGACATGGGTAGAATATGCTGGTAAATGATTAAGAACTAGTTCTCCAAAAAAACCTCACCAGATTTTTAAGCTAAATCTGCATTATAAACATTTTGTCCATCATTCTTTAATGAAGACAATCAACAATATAATTCATCTTAATTGGTAGAACTTATTGATTTCTGAGTTATAAATAGTTAGAATACTGAAATTTTAACAATCAGCTCTCTGGTAGGAGTGGGCTCCAGCACTCCCCTGTAACTATATTTCAAGTACATAGACTATTAGACCTGTAGGAAACCTCAAAAGTCATCTAGTCCAAACTCCTTATTTTCCAAATGAGGAAACTAAGGCCCAGTGATGTGCCTGAGGTCAGTAATTAAGTCAGACACAGCATCCAGGTCTTCCTATCCGATGGTCTTCGTATTACACCATTCTCTTTTTCCCCTTTATAATCTCATCCTCAGAAACTTCATTTTGTCCCTTAATCTCAACTATCACTTTTGATTATAGAGTAATGGAGGGAAAAGACCTAAGAGATTAGCTGGTCCAATTTTCTCATTTCACAAATGTGGACACTGAGGCTCAGGAAAGTGGTCATCTTGCTAAAGGTCACTCAAGAAGCAAGAAGTGATGGAACCTGATGAATCACTTTCCTGGTTTGGACTTCTTTACAGAACTATCTTCAAGACATTTTCACCTGGATCTGACAAGGAGAGCTAATTTACGAGCTTGGAAAAGTCTTTTCTGAGGGTGGGAAATATTAATTCACTTATTTACATAGTCTAACACAATGAATCTTTCAAAAGTTTTTTTTTTTTGCTTGTACTTACAGAGTTCCATCAAAAGGCAGCAGCCAAGTGACTCAGTGGATGGTCCTCGAGTCAGAAAGCTGTTCAGTCATTTCAGTCATAGGATCTTAGTGACCCTACTTAAGGTTTTCTTGGCAAACATAGTAGAGTGGCTTGAAAGACACAAGTTCAAATCCAGATACTACTAGCTGAATAAACCTGGGCAAGTCACTTAAACTTCTATTTGCCCCTGTTTCTTGAACTGTAAAATTGGAATAATAGCACTTACCTCCCACGGTGGTTGTAAAGACCAAATGAGATAATACTTCTGAAGTGTTTAGCACACAGGCACTTAATAAATACTTATTTCCTTTCCCTCATAAAGTAAAACAATCATACCTTGTAAAAGGTTCACACTGTTAACCTTCTATGATACTTCCTCACCCTGTGCTTAGAGGCAATTTGATATATTGAGTAAATATACAGACTTTGAGGGAAAACTTGGGTTCTAATCTTACCTCAGAAACCTACAAACTGTGTGACCCTCTGATTCATCTCTAAAAGGAAGGAACTGGACTCAGTGGCTTATAATGTTCTTTCTGACTCTAAATCAATGATCTATGAATCTACTCTTCTACAGCCACCCACCCACCCGCCTTTCAGATTTTACTTAAAGAAGAATTTTTTTATCATGGGAGTTTGGTCATATTTAGCAATTCTAGCTAATTTTGATTACCAAAACAGTCGTTACTTCAGACTGTAGAAATGGCAGCTAATTTAACACCATCACCTGAATTCCTCCTTTACCTAAATTTTCTTGGATTTTTTTCCTACTCCCATCTGAATAGCTATGGTCAAGACTGATAAAATGTAATTCAGTTTTATTGCTTCTCAGACTGCCAACTGTGATCATTTTTATTTTAAATCTAGTGCCATGTGAGTTAGTGGATAGCTAGCTGGCCTCAGAGTCAGGAAGACATAGGTTTAACCCTAGATCCTGACACAGAGTGACCATGTGAACAAATTATCTGACCATTCAGTGACTGAATCAGCTCTCTAAGATGACAAGTTGGAAAATAGTTGCCATTCCACATAGTGAGTTTCCTCACTGGGAATTCACTAAATAGACTAAATTACACTATATATATATATATGTATATATGTATATAATGTATAACATATATATGTACACATCTGAAATTGCTATACAACCTGTCTCTGTCTTTCCTCCTCTTGTCCCACCCCATTGCCAGTCCTTTAGATTTGATTCTTGAACCAATTCAATTCAGTTCAACAATTAATTATTAAGCATCCCAAGAGCACCATTTCATACAATGGGCACCATGATGGATATAAAGAATACAGGATTTTGAGTCAGAAGATTTGGAATCTAACTTAGCTCTCCCACTTACTACCTTTAATTCTCCTTGGGACTCAGTTTCCCTATATGTAAAATGAAAGTGGTTGGATTAGATGACTTATAGGGTCCATTTCAGATCTAAATCCTATGAAATACCATCAGTAAAAAATAATATCATCTCTACCTCAAAACCAGAGGAGCAAAAGCAAAAAATATCCTAAAATCCATAATATGACACATCATTAAGGGGCCTCTTGGCTTTCCCAATAAAATAGTGATGAGATTGTTCCAAGACCACCTCATTGACAATTCCATTCCCCACTCTCCAGAAGCCATGGACACCTTCCTATGTTTTCTAAAGTGCTGAATGAATTTTAAAAATAGATTTGACTGTTTATCATCAATTCCTAGGGAGAACAAATAAATAACTCACCATGGTCTATTTCTACCACCCCCACCCCAGTTTTTGTTTTGCTTTATATTTTGTTTGTTTGTTTTTAAAACTGAGTTAATGGTAAGCCCACACAAGATAGTTTTATTATGAAAATAAACTTTTCTTTGGAGACAGAGCTTTCAATATTTCAAAAATAGTCCTAGCTCTTTAGAAGAGAGTGAAAACATACATGTTGAGAGGAAAAGTCGGCTGTGGATTGTAAGGGGTAACTGTTCCCTCAACTCCTCTTCCAAACAGGAGCAGACATAACGGAAACTTTTTGTTTGCAAAAGTCTGTTTTTTCCAGCAGCTTTTGCACATTCTGTAACCAAGTGGTGGAAAGCTGGGCCCTGGCCTGGAATGGGAATGAAGAAGCAGTGTTTACCCGTACTGTGGACCCCGGCAATGCCGCTTCTTCCAAAAGAGATGATTCACCAAGCAGAATCTCTCAAACCCTATTCCTCTACCCCCAGCCCCAAAATGATTAAAAATTAGGTTATTCAAATACCTTGAAAAAGAGATTCTAGATATTGCAACAAGAATCCTGTCTGAAACAGCTTTGATTCATTCAATACTTAAACTAATACAAGACTTCACTCAGCATAGAAAATAGCTTGCTAATGGTAATGAAAGATGTCCTCCAGTGACACCATCAGTGCCATTGCCCCCCCTTCTCTTCTTTCTTTTATTTTTCATTTCTCGCCTAAAGAAATAACTACTTCTCTATCCCCCTGAAGTGGAAAGATTAACTGGTCAGAGCTTACCTGGGAAGCCCAAGTGATGAGAAGAGAGAAGGAGAGCAGTCCCTGCATGTTCCTAAGCTCAGCCTCCAAGGGAAAGTGAGAGATAGGGAGAAGACTGGGTCTGCTCATTGCTCACTGCACAAAGCTCGCCTCTGTCTCCTCTGCAAACCCTACCTTTCCTCTGCCTGACAGGACACACACACAAACACACACATGCGCACACACACACTACCTCATACATAACCAACTCTGGCTGATACTTTTGAACTGAATTTTCATTTTTGATGTTCAGAATTCACTTCAGAGCCACACTAACCTCTTTTGATGCACCATAATAATATTATAATTTAGGGAGAGGAACTAGACCTAAGATGTTATTGATAGAGGGAACTCCCTGTGAGGAGCCTCCCTCTACCAATGCAAGTTTAACATCATTTCTGCAACTTAGTCTTAGAAAATTGCCTGGGGGCCCTTAACAGTTAAGTGACTTTCCCAGGATTACAGTTCCTATGTATCAGAAATCGGTGTTGAACCCAGATCTCACTAGTTTTAAGGCTGGCTCTTTATCCGTTAATCATTGTCATAGTCATCAACAACCAACAAAGGATGAGCTACCATCCCAATACATTCATTCCATGTCAAAAAGTATTTATTTTATTCACCTAGGCCATGGTCTGGAAAACATTAAATGTAAGAGGATAGGAGAATAGTGAATTGTCCAAGGATCATTTCAATCTGAAATCCATTGAAAAACATGAGAATTAGATCATATATTGTTATATAAAATACATGTTCATATATGAACATAAATTCATGCCCAAATATATATTCACATATGAATATATTTCATTAATCATATTCATCATATATAAACAGGTGTTCAATACATATGAAAAGATATTTATTCATTAATGACAATATATTTTTATTCATCAATAACAATGTATATTGTTATTTGATTTTTAAGAAGTTTTTCAGTCATTTTTCAGTTGTGTTTAACTCTTCATGATCCCATTTGGTGTTTTCATGGCAAAGATATGGGAGTGGTTTGCCTTTTCCTTCTCCAGATCATTTTACAGATGAGGAAACTGAGGCAAACAAGGTTAAGTGACTTGTCCAGGGTCACATAGCTAGTAAGGGTCTGAGGCCAGAGTTAAGCTCAGAAAGATGTGTCTCCCTGACTCTGCACCCAGCACTCTATCTACTGTGTCACTTAGCTTCCCCTTCAAGAACATACATGTGTGTATACGTATATGTGTGTATGTGTGTGTATACACACATACATATATACGCATAGAGAGTGAAAGAGAGAGAGACAGAGAAGTTTATTTTTTTTAAAACTAGACATATGATTTCATCAATGAAGGGGATTTCTGGTAAGAAACTTCCTCTACCAATGTAGATAAGTGTCTGAATTGCAGGGAATTATCAGGGACATGACTTGCCCCAGATTCACAGTTACTATGCTCCAGAAAACAAGTCTTGAACATAGTTCTTCCTGATTCAGAATCCGGATCTTTATTCTCTATACTGTGCTGTGTTTAACAAAACTACAATATTAGTCTTCAGACAATAATTATCTTGTTCTCATATTTTTCAGTGTAGTTTAAATAATCAGCTAGGTTTGGGCCTGCAGTCAGAAAAACCTAAATTCAAATGTGACCTCATATACTAACAAGCTGTGTGACCCTGAGCAAGTCACTTAACTTGTCTATCTTAGTTTCTTCAACTGTGAAATTAAGATAATATCAGTGCCTACATCCCAATATGGTAGCAAGGATCAAATGAGATAGTATTAATACTAATTAATCATAATAATAATTAATATATTTTAATTAAAATTAATTTTAAATCAATATTAATAATAGTGTCATTGAGCACAGTGCCTGGCACACAGCAGACATTCAAGAAATGCTTGCTCTATTCTCGCTCAAAACAGTCCTGAGATGAGTCCCTATTCCACAATTCTTTTGTATTTTATATTCTACAGATTGTTGCACAGGTACGTAGAAAAGCTGCATTTTGCACTTGGGTACAAGTATTGGGATGTAAGTCTGCCTTCTATAAATTAACTGAAAGCATCTTTGGTTTCGTCCAATAGCATACTTACTGAACAACAAGGATGGCAATGACTTTACATTGGAATCTGCTATTGGTTGATGATGATGGTGGTGATGAGGATGCAGGGTATAATGGAAAGTTTTTAATTTCTTTTGCTAGGTCTCTATATTTTGAAAGTTTTTCATTCAGTGTAGTTTGGAGAGTATGAGTATTTGACATGACAAAAACATTATCCTTAAATTTTATGGATTAGTATTATTTTGCTATTGTCATGAGTATCCCTGTTACAACACAGCCATAGGGAAGGAGGCCCTCCAAGGAAAACCAACACTAGGTTGGGCTGGCAGGTAGGGTACTCACATGATCAGAGATGGGCCAGGAATATATGAAACCTACCAAGTTTTGTGTCTAGAAACAAGGAGACTGGAAGACTCCTCTAAGAAAGCTCGAGGGTCAGAAAACCCCAGGCCAGTCAGAAAACCCTGGGTCAGAGACCTTGGAAACCCCAGGAAGTAGCTCTCAAACCAGGACACCCCAGGCTTATAGGTTCTAGCACACTATCTAACATACCAAAGAAATCCCTGAAGATCAAGCACTCTGAACCTCAAAGATCCAAGGCAGAGCCTACCCCAGGTCAATGCAGGAAGGAGATGGACCTAGGGCAAAACCAAAGTACAGCCAACCACCCCACCTAAAAGAGCAGCAGGGGGCAGTTGAGCAACTAAAGGTGGAAAGATGAGTAAATCAAAAGAAATGCTGACCAGGCTAAAAAAATTGTTGCAAATTTAGAGATCTCCAAGAAGGAGCAGATGATCCCCTAACACTGCAAGCAGAGATAAAAAAGGGGAAAAGACAGATTATATGAATACCTAGAAGAAATTAAACAAAAAGTTTAAAATGACATAAAAGCTTTGGAGGGAAAAATAGGAAGTTAAGCAACTTAGGAGAGAAAGAAGTAAACCTTAGGAACAACTGGATATCCTGATGCTGGAAGCTGTCTCAAGGTAGATTAGGGATCAGGGTGCTGCAGGGGCCTCCTGTGAATGTTGCCAAGAGTAATTATTGTTCTTTTTTACTCTGGATGACAAGTCACATGACTACCCCATCCCCAAGTGGACACATATTATATACTTAGCAAAAAAAAAATGCCCAGTGTGTATTATTGAAGAAAACTCCTCTGGGAATGCAAGATAATAAAGTCTTCCAGGACAAAGAGAAATCAGGATTATTTTATTTCTTCTATTTCCATCCAACTATAGACTGCCAGTAAAATGACAGCTGCCTCTATGCTTACGAATGCAGTTTTGCACTCAGTTACATGTATTTTCTTTGGAAAACAGAAAAAAAATTGTTTCCCAAAGGCTTTCCCTATCCTCTTTTCAATTCAATTCATCAAACATTTCCATTCAGTTCAATAAATATCAGTTCAAATGCCTTACCCTTAATTAAGAAAGTCTTCCCTACCCTGCTTCTAGTGCCCTTCCCCTGGCAATTTTTGCATATAAATTGTGGAAGCTGCAGAGAACTCAGATGGAGAAACAGAAGATAGAATATGCCAGGAAAAATCAAACCACCGCCACCACCTTGACCACCATTTCCCCTAAGACCCTGTTGGAAACCACCTAGGACCCTCAGCCCAAGAGGCTTAGAAAAGCAGTGCTCTGCAAACCAGTCCTGCTTCCAGGTCACACCCAAAAGACTTTATTAAGAAGAAAAACTGAGTGAACCTACCAGCAGCAATGACTAATGACCAGCTGCCACCAATTAACCTATAGAATGATGGGAATGGTAACACTTCCCATACATAAATCCTGCTTCCAATCCAGCCCTCACAACCCTAACCAAGAGAAGCAACTCTTATGAGGAAGGGTCCAACCATACCCACCAACTGTCAATGAACTGCCATTCACAGGGCAGACAAGCCAGCCAAGCTGAAGCAGCAGGATACCCTGGAGAGAAAGGGTGTAGCATGTACCAGGTAAGTCAGACCATCCCCACCACCTCTCCCCTCAGACTCTGACGGAGACAGTCCAGGACTCTGAGCCCAAGAGCCTTGGGAGTAGCAATACTTTTAGCCCAAGTCCTTTAGCCATCACCCTGGGAAGCACCCCCTCTGTACAGATGTAGTCTGGCCACTGCTTCTGCAGATGCTCTACAGTCACAGCTACTAAGTACCCAGGAAGGAATATTCTTGCCCCCAAAGTCCTTGGTACTGTCCATTGGTTCAGCATCAGAAACTGACTGTGATTTTATTAGTGAAGATGATATTAAAGCAAAGATGATAATATCTACTTTGCCACTGCACCCTAAAGGATTTTTCCATATGACTTGCTGCTGAAACCTTCCTTGTGTGTTGTCTTCTCCATTAAAATGGACGTTATTCAGTACTTTTTGTGGCAAAGAATTGAAAATTGAGAGGATACCCATCAATTGGGGAATGGCTGAACAAGTTGTGGTACATGAATATAATGGAATACTATTAAGCTATAAAAAGTGATGAGCAAGCAGATTTCAGAAAAACCTTCAGACTTAACATGAGCTGGTGCAAAGAGAAATGAGCAGAATCAAGAGAACACTGTACACAGTAACAGCAACATTTATGATGATCAGATATGATTGACTTAGCTCTTAGTAATACAATGATCCAAGACAATTCCAAAGGACTCGTGATGGAAAACGCTCTCCACACAAGAGAAAGAACTGATGGAGTCTGAATGTAGATTGAAACATACTATTTTCATTTTCTTTGGGCTTTTTTGTGTTTTTTCCTTTTTCAAACTGTATTTTTTGCAAACTTTCTTCTTTCACAACAAGATTAATATATGGTAAGAGATTTTACATGATTACACATATATAACCTATATCTAATTGCTTGCCTTCTCAGTGAGGGGGCAGGGGAGGAAGGGAGAAAATTTGGAAGTCAAAATTTTATAGAAAATGAGTGTTAAAATTGTCTTTACCTGTAATTGAAAAAGATAAAATACTCTTAAAAATGAAAAAAAAAGAATGGGAGCTCCTTGAGAGCAAGGACTCTTTTATTTTTCTATTTATAGTCTCACCACTTAGCACAATGCTTTTTAGATTATGCTTAATTGATGCTTCATTCATTTATTTTATATTTGAATTATCAAATGAGATAATATTTTTAAAATGCTTATAGCATAATGCCTGGCACATAGAAGTGCTATATAATTGCTTATTCTTCTCTTATTTAATTTTATATGCACACGTGGTCTCTCTTAATAGAATATACATTCCTTGAGAATATGCTTCCATGAGAAGGAGGGACTGAATCATTTATAGCTTCATTATCAATAACAGTTCCTGGCACATGCTATGCCCTTAATAAATGTTTATTGAATATTATTGAATATTGAATATTGTTGAAAATGTTTAATTGAATATTGACAAATACAAAGATAACATCTCACTCATAGTACATTAATTAGTTATCTCCAATGTCTTGCTGTGTGAAGTTGGCTAAGGCACATGGCCTCTCAATGACTCATTTACTCATCTGTAAAATAAGGAAGGCAGAGCCTTATTATTGAGTATTATCTGACTTTTCATGACCCCATTTGAGGTTTTCTTAGCAGATACTAGAGTGGCTTGCCACTTCCTTTTCCAGTTCATTTTATAGATAAGCAAACTGAGGCAAACAGGGTTAAGTGAATTGCCCAGGGTCACACAACTAGTAAGTGTCTTCCTGACTCCACCTTGGCATACCATCTACCTGCCTTTTTGGAGGTCAGAGTTGATGATCACGAAAGTCCCTTCTAGCCCTCATTTTTAATATTGTATATTTCTCTCTGATTTTTCATATAGAAAGGGCAGCTCATTATTTCTCCAATATGATTGCAAGTTCACTGGGGATAGCTCATATTTATCTAGTCCCTTAAGTTTTACAAAGCACTTTCCTCAAATCAATCCTGAGAGGCATGCTGCAGGGGTCATGCTTTCCATTTCTTCACAAAACTCTTCTTCCCCTCCCAAGTGCCTAGCACAGAGCTAGATATGCATTAGACATTGAACAAATGATTGACATGCCAAAGGTACGCTAAGGGGACAAGAGAAAGAAGAAAAACACACAAAGAGTCTTCTTGTAGATATTTTACCCAGGGAGGAAAGCCCTCTAAATTCAGGAAGATAGATTTGGATTTGTTTTTGCTGTGTTTGTCCTTTGTTCTCAAAGAGGACCACGACATCAGCGAGATGATACATGACTTGCGATTTGATTTCAGTAAGGGAAGGCTGTGCAAGGTCACCAACCTCACTTTCTCCTCTAGAGCCATCTGGGTACAGTGGCCAGATATTCATCAGGATGACTGGAGATGGCCCAGGATGCAAGGGGAGACCCTGGCCATTTTAGGCTAAGGTGTTATCAGATTGGATTTAACCGTTGACAAAGGGCTACCTCCCCCTAGAAGTCACTCTTGCTGTTTTCTCCCTTAACTTCTCAGTGCATGAGTCAAGTCCATGCTAAAACAAACAACCTGGAGGACTAGACACTGTGCTTGTTGATTTCTGTACACTTGGAGGTGATGCTTCTACTTGAAGGAATAAGATAGGACAAAAGGGAAGAGATTCAGACCACAACAGATGTTATTTAAAAAGTGGTCCTGCTGTTACTCTCCATCCCTTCCCCATCCATCCATATCCTGTTCATTCTCCCAGATCAAATACCACCTTCTCCGTGATGGCTCACCCAATAACTCCAACCCACAATGATCTTTTAACACCATAGCACTTACTGTCCATGCCTTTCATTCAATTTTTATCTTTATAGCCCCAGTATTTCACACATAGTAGGTGCTTAATGAATGCCCATTGATTGATGAATTGATGACATGTCTTTAGAGCTGAAACAAGGCACTTGGGAGCCCTAGACAGGGTTTGAAGACTATCAGCCCATCCATCCATGTTACTCTCTACTAGAAGCTTTGGGCCTCCATATAACACATACAACTTGATCTATCTCAAAATAAATATATACATGCAGAAAGCAATGGAAGGCATGACCCCTGCTACCTACCTCTTAGGACTTTTTTTAGGAAAGTTCCTTGTAAAACCTAAGGGACTAAATAAAGTTAGCATTAAAAATATGACACATTTATTCAGTCAGCAGTTCGATCCAACAGTTACCTATCGATGATTCTCATCCTCACCTCAGTGGTTTTTACATGGCTTGCCTGAGTGCCATGAAGAATTATTGATTAAGTGCCATGCTCCCTGCTTATTAGAGGACCAGTGACTTTATATCCCTTTGCTATACTGTGGAGGTAGTGCCAACATTTTGTCGAAGGGTATGTGAATCCACCCAATTAAGACTTAGTTTTGAGCTTCCATTTACTAGTGAAACTCTACCTACTTCTGGACTTTGTTCTATTTCAGTGAATCCTTCCATGTGATCTTGACATAATGGATTCATCTCTGCATAGGAACAGATAAATATGATTGAATACTGTATGCAGCATTTACTCAGCATATAATTGATATGCAAATGAACACAATGAAAGAGCAAAATGCAAAATGAAACACCTGTCCAGCAGCTGTAAGCCCACCATTCCCCCAAATTCCCAAAGTCCTCTGCCCTCCCCATGACATGGATTCCCTGCTACCATTCCCCTTTGAGCAGGCAAAAGACTGCCCAATAATTGACTAAAGATTCTACTGGTCTTTTTTTTTTTAATATAAATTTATTTATTTAACTTTTTACATTCATTTTCACAAAATTTTGGGTTCCAAATTTTCTCCCCATTTGCCCCCTCCCCCACCCCAATACACCAAGCATTCAAATTTCCCCTATCATCAATCTGCCCTCTCTTCTATCATC
>CM053770.1:389287847-389340114 GCA_028658325.1 Potorous gilbertii | reverse complement strand
CCCTGCCTAGATCTGCCCAGCTAGTGCTTGGGGTCTGAGATTCAAATGCTGCTCCCCAGCCTCAGGGCTTTTGGTGGCAGGCCTGGCTGCTATTCAATGTGAGCTTAAGTTCTGGTGCTCAGGTGGGGACAGGGCCACCTCCTAGGCTCAGTTCCCTCAGGGTGTTTATGTGGAGACCTTCCGTAATGGACACGAAGTCCTGCCTGCTCCGGGAGCCTCTGGCCGCCTGCTGCCTCTGCTGCTGCCTCCCGAGGTGGCCTGATTTATGGAGACCCCCCCCCGCTCCCCTCTTGGCCAGCCCAGAAGTCTCTCTCACTGACCTGTAGCACCTGTGGGTGGAGGGACCTTCGTGGTCGCCGGAGATTCCGTCCCTGAAGCCTGCTCCAATCTGCTCCTCTTGGTGCTGTGCAGCCAGGGAAGGGCTGGGCTCTGCTCCCATCTGGTGCGTGATGGACCTTTGGGATCGATTTTTCAGGGCTCTCTGGAACGGAAATCTCCTTCACTGTGTTGCTGCGTGGCTTCCACTGTTCCAGAATTTGTTGGGAGTTCTTTTTACAAGAAATCCCTGGTCTGTTGGGTTCAGAGCTAGCATATGTGAGTCTTTCTACTCCACCATCTTGGCTCCTCCCCCAATTCTACTGGTCCTGAGAGAAGAAAGAAGTTCACCACTTCTTTGGTCAGTCAGTCAGTTAAAAAGATTTATTAGGCAGTTATTATGTACTAGGCACTGTGTCAAGCACAGGATTAAATATGCCCCTAACCTCAAGGGGTTCACAGTCTAATAGAGGAGACAACATGCAACTATACAAACAAGATATCTAGAGGGTAAACTGGAGGTTATTTCAGTGAGAAGGCACTAGTAGACAACTATACTATTGGGACAGGGTCTTCTTACTTCATCTGATTGTATCTAGCCTAGCACAAAGGAGGTGAATGGCCTCAGCAGCTAGCCCTAGCAAGGGGTTATGAGATTATCACTGATCCAAGCATCCCTCTCTGTCCTTTTTATCCCCCAATCCCTAACCACAGTCTAGTATAATTCAGAAGTGTCAAATTCACTGTCTGCAGGGAACCAGATTAAAATGTACTGGCATACCTCAGACGTAATGTGGGTGCAGTTCTAGACCACCACAATAGAGTGAACATTACAATAAAAGCAATAGAGCAAATCACATGATTTTTTTGGTTTCCTAGGGCATATGAAAGTAATGTTTACATTATACTGTAGTTTATTAAATGTGTGATCGTGTTATGTCTAAAAAGTGCATATCTGAATTTTAAAATACTTTATTGCTAAATTATGCCAGCCATCATTTGGACCTTCAGTATGTCATAATCTTTTTGCTGGTGGAGGGTCTTGCCTCTCTGTTGATGGGTGCAGACTGATCAGCATGGTGGTTACTGAAGATTGGGGTGGCTGTGGCAATATAAGACAACAATGAAGTTTACCTCACTGATTGACTCTTTCATTTGCATATTTAGAGGCCATGGTAGGGTTATTAATTGGTCTAATTTCAATATTTTGTCTCAGGGAATAGGGAGGTCCAAGAGAGAGAGAAAAAAAGAGAGACAGACAGAGAGATAGAGACAGAGAGAGAGACAAAGACAGAGAGACTATGAATGCCAAGTGAAGTGGTCAGAACACACGTATTTATCAGTTAGGTTCATATTCTTAAATGGGTATGGTTTGAGTGTACCAAAACAGTTACAGTAGTAATATCAGCGATCACTGATCACCACAACAGATACAATAATAATAAGTTTGAAATAGTGAGAATTACCAAAATGTGACACAGAGGCATGATGTGACACTGTTGGAAAAATGGCACCACACGTGGTTGCCACAAACCTTTAATTTGTTAAAAAAAAATGTGATGTCCTCAAGTAATATAAGGAGGTATACTTGCAATGGGGAAATGTTTAGCAAAGTAAATAAAAAAACAGTACAACATAGATAATGTTAATTTGTGGTTTTCTAAGACCACAATATGTAGCCACAAGGATTGAGTTCTATTTGAGTTTGATACCACTGTTGTACATCAAAGTTACTTAATAAATACTTTTTGAATGAATGAAAGAATGAGGGAATACTAGAATACCATCCTGAGAATAGCTGTGGAAATATTCTAAGGGTTTCACTTTGTCTTATGATGACATTTTGCCAGGAAAATTGAATATTGATGCTTCGGTGAGAACACCTCAACTCTGACTGACATTATGCCTTTGACCAAGAACCCAGGCATAGAATCTCCAAGTGTCTCAACTTATAAGGTGAGAGACTTTGCTATTAACTGAGGATGGTTATTATCCACTGTAAGGTACATGATTCTTTCCTGATCCATGATGAGCTTACCTGACTCATAGCCCAGGTGTAATGTTATCTCACTAGCTACTTCTCAATGGATTCTGCCTACACAGAAGTATATGAATACTAATAAATCAAGAGATGCTTATACTTTTAGTATTCTCAGCAGAACCATAAACAGGAAGTCTTATAAATTTAGTTTTAGGGAAGGAGACAGCAAAGGCACGTTGAACAATTTGGCTATGGATATGGTTGTGCAGCTTAGGAAGAACTATATGGGCTCAGTGGATAGAGTTCTGGGCCTAGAATCTCAGAAACTTACTACTTGTATGACCTTGGGTAAGTCACTTAACCTCTATTTGTCTAGAAAGCAGCTAGGTGACTCAGTGGATAGAGTGCTGGACCTGGAGTCAGAAGGCCTCAGATTCTGGGCAAGTCACTTAACCTCTGTTTGTCTTAATCCACTGGAGAAGGAAATGGCAAACAATACCAGTAACTTCGCCAAGAAAACCCCATGGACAGTATAGTACATAGGGTGACGAAGAGTCAGACACAACAATGACTGAACAGCAAAAATGGTTGTGGTAAGAGATGGGATGACTTGTCCTCCAACAAATCTAGTCTTGTCATCCTATAAGGCTGGCAAGGCAGGTAAGCCCTGACCCAGAAGCAACACAGCCATGGGATGTACACTGCTTGTAAGGCATGTCAGGAGTTCATCACAAATGAACTAAAGTGTAAAGAGAAGACCTCTCTTGGCTAAGAATTGGGAATCAAAGGGATGCCCATCAACTGGGAATGGCTAAACCAGCTGTGATAGAAGATTACAATGGAATATTATTGTGCTATAAGAAATGACAAGCAGGATGACTTCAGAAGAAACTGGAAAGACTTATATGAACTGATGCACAGTGAAGTGAAACTTGACTAAATAGAAGAACGTTGTACACAGTAACAGCAATATTGTACGATGAAGAACTATGAATAACTTAGCTATTCTCAGCAAAGCAACGATCCAAGACAATCCCAAAGGACACATGAAGCATACTATCTACCTCCAAAGAACTGAATACTGACTGAATACAATCTGAAGCATGACATTTTCACCTTCATTTTTATTTCTTTTATTTCAGTCTTTTTGAACAAAAGGACTAATATGGAAATATTTTACATAATTATAACCTATATCTGTTTGCTTACTGTCTCAGGGAGGGGAGAGGAGGGAGGCAGGAAGGGATAGAATTTGGAACTCAAACCTTTAAATAAAAATGTTTAAAAAAATTAAAAAGGCATTTCTTTGAAAAAAAAAAAAGACAAGACTTTTCCCCAGATATCAAAACCCTGGTCACCCCAAGCTAGTTACAGCTCTGAATCTCAGCACTAATATGAACAGTTATTTCTATCTGAAGACAAAGATTCAGTTTCATTCAAGAAAAGGAGGATGCCGTCTGGAAGACCTCAAATTCTGGTCAGCTTTCACTAAGGGGAAACGAAATTTCCTGTTCATCCCACTTACTTGACACCATTTACTCTAATTGGGAGGTGTGGTATAGTATACTGTAATCCCTAGTAGAAGGTAAACTCCTTAGGGGCAAGAACAGTTTTTGGTTTTGGGGGGTTTTCTCCTAGCACTGAGCCTGGAGCACAGGCCTGATGATTGATGGATGCTCCATGCTAAACAGTCCTAGGTCCTTTGACTTAGCCTTGCTTCATATGCACTCCCACCCTTTTGCCCCCTACTATATTTGTTGTGGTGGTCTGTGATCAGTGATCTTTGATGTTACTATTGTAATTGTTTTGGGGAACCCAAATCACACCCATTTAAGACTGAAGATGCACACCCTTTATGCCAGACGTTAGGCTGGACATTCTCCAATGTCTCATTATTCTTTCTAAAATGTGGCTCCCAGAATTGAAGCCAATACTTCAGATGTAATCTGACAAATCAGTTAATAAACATTTATTAAGCACCTACTATGTGTCAGGACATATGCTAAGGGCTGGAGATACAAAAAGAGGCAAAAGACAGTACTTAACCACAAGGAGCTTATAGTATAATAGGGGAAATAATACAAAGAAAGAAAAAGAAAGAAAACTATACAACAAAATAGCAAGGAAATAATTCAGGTCAGAGGACAGCAGGACTCTCAGTTTCATGGATATGGACCCTATATCTCTATTAATGCAGCCCCAAAATCCTAAGATCTCTTTTTCACTTCCCTGTCCCATGCTTGAATTATATTGTATGTGCAGTCTACTAAACCCTCAGATCTTTCTCAAATGAACTATCATCTTACCTATGTCTCCACCTTCCTATATTTCTGCACTAGATTTTTTTAATCCAAGTGAAGGATTTTATTTTTAGTTCCATTAATTATTTCCTAATATTAGACATGGCTCATCCTTCTAATCAGGTAAGATCTTTTGGGATCCTTATTTTTTGATCCAACCTGTTGGATATGCCTCCTAATATGCATTGTTTCAGCTGAAAATTTGATAACCAGACCATCTGTGCCATATGTAAATCACTTATTTTTAAAATGTTGAACAGAGTCCAGCACTCTATCCTCTGTATCACTCAGCTGCCTTGACTTTCTTCTACTGTAGTAATCTCTTCAAAAAAGGAAATGAAGCCTGTCTGGTGTGGGATATTCTTAAAGAGTCAATTATATCCCTTTCAAAAATGACCATAAAACATCTTTTCAATCATACAGTCTAAGAGAAGTTAGGTGGCTGCAGTGGATACAGCATCAGCCCTTGAGTTAGGAGGACCTGAGTTCAAATTTGACTTCAGACACTTACTAGCTGTGTGACCCTGGGCAACTCACTTAACCCCAATTGCCTAAAAGAAAAATAATACTCTAAGAAAGAGGGCATGGAGTCATGACTGTAGAGTTAGCCTCATTTCCTAGCTCTGGCACACTAGGTGTTGGCAGGTCATTTAATTTCTCAGTGCCCTAGGCTACTCTCTTAGACCTAGAGTTTCAGAAAAAGTACTGATGTCTTTTAGGAAAAGAGATTTTTAACTGGGAGCTCCCTGAATGAATAAAATCACAGGTCGAGACTCTTCCATCTGGGAATAATAACACATTCTAAAGTTTGACTGAAATCAAAATTAATCTCACTAATTATTTTCTTTTCCTTTCTGTTCTCCAATCCCTTTGCCTTTGTAAACCAAGTAATGTATAAAATGTCCTTCCTAAGTCTCTCGTAAGTAATTCCCAAGATGTGTATAGGTTTACCATCTCAGATTTCTTCCTTAAGCTATAAGCAGATCTAGTTAACCAGAAAACTAGCAATGATCTATGAGGGGTAATTATAAAGGGTACATTGAACTATTGTCTTTTAACTCCTTCCTCTTTAGAGAGCAGCAATGTAATTCTTGGCCTTGAATCTACCTGAGACACTGAACTGAAATTAGCAATATTAGAAAGATATCTCCTATACTTAGGTGCCTTTATATCTAGACATAGAGGGAGGACTTAGATTCTCCATGGAAATAAGCAACCTCAAGCATTCCCAAACCTAAAAGAAATCAGGTACATCTTGGCATGAATGTGATATTGGCTTCTTGAAGGCTGATAGAGGAAAGTGCAGAACAAGGCAAGGCTTTATGATGTGGTGCTGGGAATATAGCACCAGTGCAGGAGTCAGGAGGATCTGAGTTCAAATCTCACCTCAGACACTTGACACTCACTAGCTGTGTGACCTTGGGCAAGTCACTTGATCCCAATTGCTCCAGCCTAGGTCATCTCTAGTCATCTTGATGAATATCTGGTCACTGGATTCTGATAGCTCTGAAGGAGAAGTGAGGCTGGTGACGTGCACAGCTCTCCCTAACTCAAAACAAAGTCAAGTGCAAGTCATGTCATCCTTTCTCTGATGGCATGGTCTTCTTTCGCAACCAAGGAGGAACGCACACAGCCTAGGAATTTGGGGATAGATGGAGTAGTAAACCAGGAGTCAGGGAAAGCAACGTTCAAATTCTGACTCAGGCATTTACTAGCTGCGTAACCCTGGACAAGCCCGCTTAACCAGCTTCAATTTCTTCACCTGTAAAAAATAGGGGTTGGACCTGCCGACTCCAAACCTATGACTTCGGTTCTTTTATGTGTAATTCCTAAAGAGACTTCTTTCGTCTACCCCTGCAGTGAAACTGGTAGGCCTCTGGGTGGCGCAATGCGCTAACTTATTGGTTTTTCAACATTAGACGCCCCAGTTCAACACACTACATCCAAAGGGAAAGACCCCGCCTTCTCCTCTTCAAAGCCGGAACCCTGACTGCGGCATTGATGGCGTGAGCTCCAAGCCCGCCCCGCCCCGCCCTACAGGCGGCTTGCTCTCCTGCTAGCTCTAGTCTGTTACATTGTAGCAATTCTGGCGATTCATTTCCCTTCCCGCCACCGGGTCTCCAGGGCTTACACAGTCCTTGAAGAACGAGCTCTCTCTGGGATTAACGCTATTATTTCTCTTCGTCAGAAGAACAATCCCCTTTAAGAACCAGACGCATTATAAAATTTTCACTCAATCGCAAATGGAAGTCAAGGCAATTTTAAGATGTCTTTAAATATTTATCTTCCTATACAGATGCTAGATACAAAGATGTTTCTGATCCCCTCTCCCCAAAGATACCTGTGTAACAAAGTAGTTAAACAAAATAAGCCAATACGTTTAATTCAACCTTGTAGGATCACATTCTCTCTCTATCTCTCTCTTTCTCTCTCTCTCTCTCTCTCTCTCTCTCTCTCTCTCTCTCTCTCTCTCTCTCTCTCTCCCCTCTTCATATATTATTATATATACGTATATTTGTGGAAATGTAACTAATTGCAAATATAACCCGTGTTTATTTGTGAAAAGGCAATTTCCTACCAAAGCTTTTATTTTTTCAAGTTTTTTAAAGAAGATTTTATAAATATATCATTTCCCCCCTCAAACCTCTGATTTCATTGTAGGATGCTGTAAAAAACACTCCAAACCATGGAATCCGATGAACAATCATCTGTAATTTCAAGTTGGAAAGTTCCCGATGGCACTGTGATTAGTCCTGCCTATATATAACAGAGGCTAGACATGGACCCAGGTCTTCCTGACTCTGAAGCTGGTTCTCCTTATACCTTGATTAGCTGCCTGCCATATATTTCCATAGAGTCTGCAAATAACTGCTTCATAAGCTCTGTATTTGCACAGAACATTATAACATAAATCTGAAAGGACACACCCTCAGACTGATAGCACAGCTGCATATAGTTCTGACAAAGACATAAAAAAAAAGTACTCCCTAGCACCTCCACACTAACCTAGGAAGACTCAGATTTATATTTATGGTCTAATCAATGCTAAATTACAGCATTATAATAGTTAAGATTTGGCAGGCTAAAACCAGTCTTGCTATTAGACACAGAATGACTGTACAGTAACGATCCTAATTCTGACTCCAAAAGGCACACCCAGAAATCTGTCTCCAACAAACCTTTAGGCACTGCAGAAAGAGCATCTTCGTGAAGTGGATACTTGATAGAGGAATGCCCTGACCCTTTACTGTCCCTAACACCAAAGTCTGATTTTTCTTCTGGGTGTTGTATAAGACCCATTGTTCTAACCAAATGTGAGTCTGGGTTTCATTTATCACTGTTTGGTTGTTGTTGTTTAAATCACTAGTAATAGGGCTAAAACTCCCTCTACTCAGGAAGATAGGCAAATTGCACCGATGTGAGATTGCTGATTTCCTTGGGGTAGGAGTTCGAGATGGTATAGCTTAGCAACCCTTCTTCTTCTTGAAAAACTGTGAATTATTCTGAGGGGTCATTAGAATAAAAGACCTAAGAATTCTTTGAAGGAAAAAATCCTGCCTTTTAAACATTAAAGAGAGACAGTGCTAGGCATTCACCACCAAACACTGCATCCCTATATTAGCAGAAAATAAGCCAAATTTGGATCCCCATGTGACATTGTGTCTTGGTTGCACATTGTGGGAATTTAATCAGTATTTGTTGAATATATTTCACTCCAGATACCTAGAATGGAAGTTTACATTTTTAAAAGAATCATCATGGTAGCTTTCTCGTGGTGAGGGTAGAATGTAAGCTCCTTAAGAACTAGACCTGCTTGATTTTTTTTTCTTTGCATCCCTAGCATCTAGTACAGCAGCTGATACCTAGTATGTAATAAATGTTTGCTGATTGCATGATATAGATAATAGATCAAATGAGAAGATGACTAAATTTGGAGTCATGGGAATTGAGTTCAGTCATGGTTCTGGTATTACCTATCTAAACTTGGACAAGTCACATCACTTCCTTGGACCTGTTTCCTCAGTCATAAAATGGACTAGATGATCTCAAAGGTTCCTTTCAACTCCAAATTCTATGATCTTATTAATTCTCCATAAAAATCTTACTCCGGTGTTCCATTTTGGCATTAGAATGACCTATGTTTGCTTTATTATTAAATGTCCATTTACTTTCATTTATAGGTAATCACTGATTTGTAGGTAGGTCATTTTAGGCTGCATTCTGAGTTCCATTGTTCTTCTGAACACATTTTCCCTCCTACATAATCTTACAGTGTTAGAATTTCTTTTCCTTTGTGTTGCTAAATTTAACCACTATGTGTCTGTTTGTCTGTTTGTTGGTTTGTTTTTCGGAAGTTATCTGTCAGTTCTTTCAACTGGTATTTTCTTCGTTCAGAAGTTCTGAGCGGTTCCCTCCTATTATTTTCTGCATCATGGTGTTAAGTTTTTTTTGTCCTGTCTTGTTCTTTTGGGAGACCTATGATCCTTTGGATATCTCTGCTCATCCTCTCTTTGAGCTCAGTTTGTTTTGCTTGCATAATGAATCTATTTTATTTTTTCTTTCTTTCAAAATTGCGCTTCTCTTATGTATACTCACATTTCCAATCTCTTATTCTCTCTTTTGTTTCTTTGTCATTGAAAATTCCAGTTCTTCTATTCTGCCTATTATTATTCTACTATGCAGCCATTAATTTTGCTTTCATAATTCTCATTTCTCCTTTGAACCACTCAGGAACAAAGTGTTGTAGTTCCATGTTCCCATGTTCTAGAGGGTCCTCTTTCTCATCAAGTACTGAATCATTTTCTTTTGTTTTGCAGTATTTATTCATAGATGCTTTAACTCATCTACTAGTTCCCTATTTGAGTATCTGCTTATGTTTCAAGTCTTTGAGTTGTCTTCTCTCTGAGATCTTTTGTAATTTCTGCCTCCCCTATCCCATTTTCCCCTTTTCACTTTTTGACTTTGTGCATTAAAAAGGTGGTTTCCTTGGGAGCTGAATCTCAAAGTTCTCAAGCTCATCAACTCAGATCTCTTGACTTTTGGATGGTCAGAACTGATTCCAGTTCTTTTCCTTGGGCTTAGTAGAATATTGTGCAGCCTCTCTCCCAACATATGCTTTCTGACTCCCTCTGTTAGCAGCTCGCTAGCCCAGTACCAGAAGTTTAGACAGCTGCTGCACTGATTCTATAGGGTTGTCCAGCCTGGCACCGGCAGTTCAGAACTTTGCAGCATCTTGAGTCCCATTGCTCTTCAAAACACTTTATTTTATTCCCTCCTATATTTTCTGGTGGGTGTTTAGTAAATGTTTGTTGATTTATTGATTAAATTGACTTGCTCAAGGTCACACAGGTAGAAAGCTGCAAAAGTGATTGAATGGCATGTTTTCACAGCATCCTACAATGAAATTAGAGATCTCAGGTAAAAATGATATATTTATAAATCTTTCTTAAATTGGAAAACTTTTTGGCTCCTTAGCAAAGTACTATGCTTTAATCTAAATGGAAGCGGTCTTTCTTTATTTCCTTTGGAGACAAATAACATGGTTGATAGAGTTGATTTCATTATACGTTGTAGCTTAAAAGAAGTATCATTCATGGCAAGAGGAGCCATTACGTTAGTTGAAGCTTATTCATGGACATCTGCTGCAAAATATAAAGAAGTAGAGAAATTCTGCATAGAGCTAACTAATTCATTCAATTACATGTGCCTTGAATCCCAGCGACATCATTGTGAAAGTGGGCCAAGGGATGATGCAAAATATGTAGAAAATACAGTTCAAGATTTTAAAATGATGGAGATCAGAGGCTTATAAATTACCTAGAAGCCTCAGACATGAATATCATTAATATTGCTTCAAAAAGAATTAGAAAGTGCTGAAACTTGCTGAGCACCAAACAATAGCATACAAAAGAAATTGACTATCTTCACACAATTTTACAGCCTTTCTTGGAACAATACTGTCCCCAATTGCCTGGAATGCTCTCCCTCAGATTCTTTTTCTTCCCCTGATGTCCTTCAATACAGCTCAAATCTCTTCAGCAAAAGGCCTGTCCTACTCCTCCTTAGTGCCTTTCCCCTCAGACTACCTTTCATTCATACGTCATGTATCATATAAAGTGTCATTTTTACATACATATATCTGTATATATATATATGGAAAGAGAGAGAGAGAAAGAGAGTGTGTGTGTGTGTGTGTGTGTGTGTGGGTGTGTGTGTGTATTGTGTGCATACTGTCTCCCTCATTTGAATTCAGTCTCCTTGAAGGCAGGGACAACGTTTTTACCTTTCCTTGTATTTCCAGCCCTTAACATAGTGACTGGTTGAGATTTCTACTATAAATTCCATCTAAAGAAGAGTCCCTTCTATGATATTGCTGAGATGTGTTCATGCAGCTTCTGCTTAAATGACCTACCAGCTCCTAACACAGATGTAATCAATAGGACCTGAGGTATGATGGAGCCAGCTCAAACCAGCTCCCTAAAGCCGATCATTAAAAGTTTCAGTTAGGATTTATTTCACAGAAATCAACAAGCTGCAGATCAGAACTTGATTTATGACTTTGCTGATTATCTATACTTGAGAAAGTGATAGAGAAAATGTTAATAATGCAGATTAAATTTAAAAGTGTGTCATGAATACATTTTACCAACATACCATTGAAAAGGACAAATGTCTACCAAGGATACTTTTCCTAGCCCCCACTATGGGGATTAGCTTTCCCTAAAAGGTGATAAAGTTATCCCCGATTGACCCCTGCCTCCCCTAAAGCTTCCTAAGGTCATAAAAGTTCCATTTACATGGAGTCAAGTAATCCTCCAACTTGGTAGTCCTCATGTCTGAAGACTCCAGGAGTAACCACCATTCCCTGCTCTGTCGACCAGATGTGGAGACAAGAGGAATGTCATCTATAGAAACTAAAAGTCTCTGTATCCTTATGGCATATCTCTGCTATATTAGGACTAAATAAACCTCCTTTTGTTAACTGTTCAATTACTTATGAGCTCCTCATTTAGTCTTATCATCAGTACTGTACTTAAGAGGGTACTCCTAACAACAAGCCATTCAACTTTTGTATCATTTTAGCTGTTAGAAATTTTTTTCTTTTTCTTTTTAAAGTGTATTTATTTTTGGTTTTCAACATTCACTTCCATAAGTTTTAAATTTTCTCTCCTCTCTTCCCTCCCCCATCCCCAAGATGGCATGCAATCTGATATAGGCTCTACGTAAATGTTCCTATTAAATGTATTTTCATGTTAGTCATGTTATATAGAAGAATTAGAATAAATGGGAGGAACCATGAGAAAGGGGAAAAAAAGAAAATGTCTGCTTTGCATTCAGATTCCATAGTTCTTCCTCTGGATGTGGATGGCATTTTCCATCATGAGTCTTTTGGAATTCTTTTGGGTCCTTGCATTCCTGAGCAAGGCTGTCTATCAAAGTCAGTCATCGCAAACACTGTGGCTGTTATTGTATATAATATTCTCCTTGTTCTGATCACTTCACTCAGCATCAGTTCATCTAAGTCTTTCTAGGTTTTTCTGAAATCTTCCTTTTTGTTATTTCTTATAACATAATATTATTCCATTACATTCATATACCACAACTTATTCTGTCATTCCCCAATTGATGGGCATCTCCTTGATTTCCAGTTCTTGGCCACCACAAAAAGAGTCGCTATAAATATTTTTGTATATATGGGTCTTTTTCCCATTTTTATGATCTCTTTGGGATAAAGACCTAGAAGAGGTCTTGCTGGGTCAGGGGGTATGCACAATTTTATTGTCCTTTGGGTATAGTTCTAAAATGCTGTCCAGAATAGTTGAATCAGCTCACAACTCCACCAACAACAAATTAGTGTTCCAACTTTCCTACATCTTCTCCAATATTTATTATCTTCCTACTTTGTCGGGTTAGCTAATCTGATTGGTGTGATGTGGCACTTCAGAGTTGTTTTGATTTATATCTCTCTAATCAATAGTGATTTAGAGTATTTTTTCATATAACTATAGATAGTTTTAATTTCTTCCTCTGAAAACTGCCTGTTCGTATCTTTTGATCATTTATCAATTGGGGAATGACTTGTATTCTTGTAAATTTGACTCAGTTCTCTTTATATTAGAGAAATGAGGCCTTTATCAGAGATACTAGTTGTAAAAATTCTTTCCCAGTTTTCCACTTTCCTCCTGATCTTGGCTGCAAGAAATCTTTTTTTCTCACATCAATCTGAAATCTATCTCTCCATAACTTCTACCCATTTTCTTAGTCTACTCTGTGGACCCAGCAATCACAAGACAAATTTCTAGTGTATGTGATAATCCTTCAAAAACTTGAAGTTGACTATCTTGGTCTCACTTACCCTCCTTCTCCTCCAGGCTTTTTCTTCTTCAAGCTGAGTAACTCCAGTTCATTCAACCAAGCTACATATGACATGTTAAGATGAAGACTGCCCACCTCCCCCTGCATGTCCCTCCTAAATTTGTATCTAGAGCTGAACTCTAGATGTTCTCTGAGCAGTGTTGCATAAGGTGAGGGAACAATTACTTTTCAGCTTCTCAGCACTGGACCTCCTAATGCTACTTAAAATTGCATTAGCTTTTTTGGTTGTCAAGTCAAATTGTTGGCTAATATGGAGTCTGTAGCCCACTAAATCTTCAATTTTTTTTTCACAGTCTGTTGTCAAAGCAATCCTCCCCCCATATCTTCATTCATGAAATTGACCTTCCTTATAATCTGTGTAGAATTTTATGTTTACCTCTTTTAAAATTCATCTCATTGTTCTAATTTGTTAAGGTATCTTTCTATTCTTATCTAGTATGAATTAAACCTTTTGTCATCAACAAATTTGATAAGCACTATATCCACACCTTCATGTGCATTCTGCTAAAAACGCAGGATCTTAACACAGAGGAAACAAGAGGTTACCTATGTGGGTGTCATTTAAGAGTTGAGTGTCCATGTGCGATCAGATTGTAAAGTAGCTATGGCAAAAGTCAAAATTATTAACAAATTGTAAAAAAAAGATAAAACTGATAGGAAGACAATGACATACAATTACAACAGCTCCCAGCTGATCCATCTCAGCAAGTGATTGACTCTAAAACTGTGAAATAGATAAAAATAAATACCTTCACTCTCATTATCACCATTGCTTAGAAAAACATAACTGATGTGAAGTAGACGGTACAATGAATATTACAAATGGTCTTAGGAACTGCTTCAGTCAACAAACATCTGATATCCTTGACAAGCACAGAGATATGATGGTGAAGGCCAACACCAGTGAAGAATATAAACTCATTTGCAAAACACAACAGGAGGATGATGGAAGGATGAACAACTTCACCTCACAAAACAAGAAAAACAATGGAAAAGAAAAAAAGAACATTTAGAGTTTGTCCTAAGATGCGCCTAAGTCAGAGCATTCATAGATGAAACTGGAAAGAAGGATGCAAATAAATACAAAATGGTACAGATTTGCCAGGAAGCTTATGGTGCTCTAGTCTCATCATCTCTGACTATGGTGGTTTTGTATCGTATTCCAATACATGTGTGCCTAATAATCTGTATGAAGAAGTAGGAAAAAAAATGAAACCAGAACATGCCCAGATACACACAGAAGAAAAGCATTCAATGGTCAACATGATTTTAAGGATATCTGGAGGATTTTTCAAAGACAGGAAGATAACAATTAACATTTATATAGCTCTTTTAAAGTTTAAAAAGAGCTTTATACATATTAGCTCATTCCATCCTCCTAATTCTGTGAATTAATTTCTATAATCATAATCATTTTACAGATGAGGAAACTGAGACTAAGAGAGGTTAACTAAGAGATTAATAACAAGTAAGGCAAGATTTGAACTTAAATCTTCGTGACTCTAGTCTCTAGTGCTCTTTCCACTTTACCACATTGCATAAAATCATACATGACATCATGACCATAATTAAGTGATGGGAAATACATCAGTAACTGAGGAGTAGGGGTGTATACCTACTTTATCATCTCTATAAAATATGAGAATCATCTCCTTATATGTATCTTTGATATTTGAAAAGGTAATAGATAGGTTTTCATAGATGATTTTCCATAGCCAACCACAGTTTCATTGCTGCATAATTCGCTGAAAAGTGTAGAAAATGCAAGGTATCTGTTTTTATTATTTCTTAATTTTTAAAAAATTATACAATAGAGCAAAAAGAAGCCTCAAAGACTCTCTCTCAACAAGGTAGCCCCTATGCATTCTAAGATTATACAAGGTTCACTTGACAGAGGCAACCACAGAGAAAACTTTTTTTATAAAACAGTCCTTTGATCATAGTTATCCAGTGAGTCAAGCAACAGGCATCATAGATCATGGACTTAAAGCTGTAAGGGCCTCATAGGTCAACAAGACCAATCTCCTCCATTTAACAGATGAGGAAAGTGATGCTCAGAAATGTGAAGTGATTTGCCCAGGGTCACACAGCTACTATGTGTCTGAGGTAGAATTCAAACCTGGGTCTTCTTGACACCAAGTTCTGTATTTTATCCATATGTGTGTGCCATGGAATATCTCCTGAACTAAGTGCAAATAGAAGAGAGATTCCTCTTAAACCACCAACATGGTGGTTCTCCAAAGAATCAAAATCATGTGGAACTAAAAGGGCCATGGAAAGACACATGTCAGATAGTAATAGGCTATAGAACCTTATCAATAATGACATATAACAAGGGGAGTAAGGAGACATCATAAAAAACATATGTGACTGGGGGGAAAGATGGAATGGATAGCTTAAATGTAACACTGATTTACATATAATGTTTAAACACCTAGAAAAAGGCCTTCAGAATATTGGGCAGATTCCCTGTAGAGAATTTATGGAAGAATAAAGTCAAGAATTATAAATTAATGCCGAAAGGGCTATAAAACTGCACACATTTTGATCCAGCAATACCACTTGTCTGTATCTCAAAGAGATCATAAAAAAGGGAAAAGGACCCACAGGCACAAAAATATTTAAAGACCTCTCTTTGTTGTGGCCAAAAACTGGAAATTGAGGGAATGACCATCAATTGGAGAATGGCTGAACAAGCTGTGGTTTATGAATGTAATGTAATAGTATTATGTTATAGGAAATGATGAGCAGGCAGACTTCAGAAAAACCTGGAAAGCTTTAGATGAACTGATGCTGAATGATGTGAGCAGCACCAGGAGAACATCGTATATAGTAACAGCAGCATTGTGCAATAACCAATTTTGACAGACTTAGCTCTTCTGAGAAATACAATGATCCAAGACAATTCCAAAAGACTTATGGTGGAAAATACTATCCACATCCACAGAAAGCATTATGGAGTCTGAATGTAGATAGAAGCATACTATTTTCTCTTTTTTTTCTTTCTTGTGGTTTTTGCCTTTTGTTCTGATTCTTCTCTCACAACATGACAAATGTGGTAATATGTTTAATATAGGTATACATGTGTAGCCTATATTAGATTGCATACTGTCTTGGAGAGGAGGTAGGGAAATTTGAAACTCAAAATCTTATAAAAGTGAATGTTGAAAACTAAATCAATAATTTTTTTAAAAATTACATAACTGGAGAAGGTATCAACAGGTTGTGGATTACTTAATATAAACACTTGGGGTATGTAGTATAAGCAGTCTAAATCAGTTTATATACTACTTTCTATAAGCCTATAGAAAGGCAGTTTGTCACTCAATTAATTGTCCATTAAGGGAGCTCAGTATATCTGAGAAGTCTACCATATGCTATTTTCCTAGAGCCATCAGCCCAAAGGTCACTTCAGTTTCTCCAAGGCACATGTGGGGTCTGGCCTTACTAAAGACTGCAATATCCCCATTGGCCACCAGAGGGCATTCAGCCTGCCGATCCTGACTTCTTCCTATCACTGCCATTTTGCAGAGTTTCAAGAGTCAGTTACTGTCATGTTCAGAATTTAACTAGGAGATGATATGGAATATTGCCAACGGTGTGCCCCCTCTGGGCTACCCCACTCAATTCATTGGATCCTCTGAAAAATGACTTGCCCAAGTTCAAAATATTTTGAAGGCCCACAATCCTAAAATTAGCTCACAAGTCTCCACCTATTTTTACCTTCAATAGTCAGCCAATTAACCCATAAACTCATGGCGAAAGCATATGCTGAACCATTATTGAAAGAAAGGTAACCCTACAACATTTCCTTCACAATCTTGCAGCATACTATTCCACAAATAAACACGCAGCATCTCTAAGAAGAGTTGGACAGCCAATAGAGTTCACAAATAGAGAGGCATCTGTGAAAGGAAGCCACGCCACCAAGCCATGAAGGAAGAGGGACATCTTACACTCTGAGGTCTTTGTGCTGGTCCCACAATCTCTACTGAATGCACCTTCATGGTCTCTTCCTCTAGTTTCTGGCTCCGTGGGCATCCTGTCCTGGGATGCTACTTACTATGCACTGCAGAAATATCCACATTCTAATAGAGAAGACAACATAAAAACACCAAGCACAAACATGACATATACAGGAGAAATTGGAAGATAATCAGCAGAGGGAAGGTTTTTGCCATAAGGTAGAGTTTTAGCTGGGGCTTGAAAGAAAGCAAGGAGGCCAGGAGATAGTGATAAGGAGAGAAAGAATACCAAGATTAGGAGAAGAATCAGACAACAGAAACTTGCCTAGATTTGATCTCCAAACCTTGAGAGAAAATAGAGGTGATTGGGTCTGAGATGTCTCTCAGTCCTCAGAGGATGCTCTGGGTCCTGGTCCTATATCCTGTGTCCTGAATATAGAATCTAGAATTAGAGGAGATCTTAGTCATCTGGTCCCATATTTCACCTGGTAAAGGACTTCACCTTTTTAGAACATCCAGCCTCTGCTCAAAGACATTGACAGGTAACTCTTTACCTAACAAAGGATCTCATCTCATTTTTTTAAATCTCTAGTTGGTGTAACTAACATTCATACCACCTCAATGAAATTTACTGGAAGAAATAGGAATGTGACCGTGGCAAAGGCAGGAAATGTATGCAGTCATAATTCCCAGCAAGTTTAAGTTTCCTCTTCTTTTGCCATTGAAGAGATTTCCGGTCCACAATTCCATTACATTCCATTCTTTCTATGCAGCTGGGAACAGAGAGGCTTTGGAGCCTGGGAGCTCTTGGTGGAGCAGACAGCCTACAGCTGCCTATTACTTTGCAAGTAGTTACTATATCCCAAACTGGGCACAGTAAAGGGTGACCTCTGAGATAAAGATCTCCAAGAGTTACATTGTTTAAAATAGAGATCTGGAGCAAAGAAGGGACCAGGGCATTACTATGACTAGAGAGCTGTGCTGGACAAGCAGGATAGGCCAAGACAAAGAGTGGTCGCTGAGGACTAGGCAAGACATCTCAATCCTTATCACTACTATTTTCTCCCAAGGTTTGGAGACCCAATCCAGACAAGTTTCTGCTGTGGGACTCCTTCCCCTAATCCTTCTCTCCATACCAGAAGTGATGAAGTTGGGTGTGGAGATCAGTAGGAGAAATGACTAAACAAAGATAGTTCTTCATTTTGCTATGGGAAAACTGCTTTATTGTGTTCTAGCAAACTATGTGACCAAAACAATCAATTGTTCAAGTCTTATGAAATGAAGTCAATTGACTAAGAGCAGATTTCCTAAGGGCAGGATGGGGACTTTGGGCATTATTGTCTGCTAACAGACCAAGATTCTGCAATAATCCTTCATGTTTTTTAGATTCTTTCAGTTTGTGGATGATGATGAGACAAAAGATAAGAAAAGACTGAAAAAATGAAGAAAAAACTTTAAATATGATTTCAGATTAAACAAGATTCATTTATTCATGACAACAGTCTATGAAATCAAACTCCTAAGATGGAGTCTACAAGCAGACAGAAATACAAGAGATTCTATTTTTTTAATTAATTTATTTGTTTTCAGTTTTCAACAATCACTTCCATAGGTTTCAAATATTCCCCCTCTCCCTCCTCCCTCCCTTCCCAAGACAGTTTGCAATCTTATATAGTTTCTACTCAGATATTCTTATTCAACACCTTTTCACATTAGTCATGTTGCATAGAAGAATTAAAATGAATGGAAGAAACCATGAGAAAAACCAAAACAAAACAAAACATAACACAAGAGAAAATACTCTGCTTCATTCTGCATTCCGATTCCATAGTTCTTTCTCTGGATGTGGATGGCATTTTGCATCAAGTCCTCTGGGAACGTGAAGGACTGTGAAGGGCTAAGTCTATCAGAAACAATCCTCATACCCTGTGACTGTTACTGTGTATAATGTTCTCCTGGTTCTGCTCATTTCACTCAGTATCAGTTCATTTAAGTCTTTCCAGGTTTTTATAAAGTCTGCCTGTTCATCATTTCTTAGAGCAAAAGAGTATTCCTCCATTACATTCATATACCACAACTTGTTTAGTCATTTCCCAATTGATGGGCACTTCCTCAATGTTCAGTTCTTAGCCAACACAAAAAGAACTGCTATAAATATTTTTGTGAAAGACACTCTTAACATAGAAAGAACAATCAATTTAGAATGACTTTCTAAGGACAATGGCAAAAACAACTTTGTCCTGAACCTATGAGACTGGCTATGAAAAACCCTGGAAAAAGGAATTTGCTTTTCTCAAAAATCAAGCACTAGGAAATAAAACTCACCTAGACTGATGGTGAAACAGTATGAACCAGCTTCATGACTACTGGAAAAGGTTAAACTTTGGAACTATGCCATGTGCCTCTAATTTGTTTGGTACCAGAATATATTTTGCCACCAAGAGTTTTCAATTGTAGTTATGTTGATCATTGCACTCTAAAAGGGGGATTGAGTGTACAATGATTTGGATGTCTCAGTCTGCAGGAGGGGATCTTCAATGAAATTTAGGAATTAAATAAAAAGCAGTATGGCATTGTGGAAGGAGGGCTGTTTTTGGAATGGAAAGAGGTGATTTTGAGTCAAAATTTTTTACTACTACCACCATTATCACTACCACCACTATTACTACTACTACTACTACTACTACTACTACTTCTATACTCCTACTCCTACTCTGTCTGACTCCTACTGGCATTTATATAATCCTTTAAGGGTTGCAAAGCACTCTATATATATTATCTCATTTGTTCCTCATAATAACCCTATGAGGGAAGTGCTATAATCCCCATTATACAGATGAAGAAATTGAGTCAGGCAGAGGTTAAATGACTTATCCAGGGTCAATCACATAAAGTGTCTGAGTCAGAATTTGAGATTAGATCCTCCTAACCCCAAATCCAGCCCTCTGTTTACTGTAACACCTTGATGCCTAGCTGTTAGACCTGTGTCAATTTTCTCAACTGTAAAATGGAAAAGTGAGCATCTAATGCCAGCATTTCCTAGATCATAGGGTTGTTGTGAGGAAAATGCTTCATAAACCTGTAAGTGCTAGATAAGTATGAGTTATTATTGTGGTCTCTTTTCCTTTAAACCTTGAACAGTGACAACTGAAGTGAATGTGGACAAGTAAGAGGCATCCCTAGAGTTTTGAATATTCCACCATCAACTAGTAATCACAGATGACATTTATATAGCAGCTTGAGGTTTACAAAACATTTTACATCTGTTATCTCACTTGAGATAGCATCCCATGAGGTTGGTACTGTAGATATTATTATGCCTAGTTTACAAATGAGTAACTGAAGAGAGGTGAAGCGATTTATCCCTGGCACATAGCTAGTAAGTGGCAGAGGCAGGATTTGAACCCAGGTCTTTGTGACTTCCATTTCAATGCTCTATCCTCTAATACAGTATGCCTTTTCTTGCTGTGTACCAGAGACATAAGGGGTTCTATGGAGAAGAATGAAATGAATGCACACTGCTTTGAGGTCATGAAATTTGGAATGTTAATGACTATTTGACATGAATACTACATGTGACAATCTATCTTATCATAGATGAAATCACCACAACAATGCAAATGCCATGGTCATCATATTATCCACATCTCCAGAGCCAGTTAACCAGCTGATTGATTCGAGGCAATAAGGTGGTATTGAAGATTCATTCCTGGGCCTGGAGTTAGGAAGACCTGAGTGGGAATTTTGTTTTGGTTGCTGCTGTCATTCATTTGTTTCACTTGTGTCCAACTCTTTGTGACCCCATTTGGAGTTTTCTTGGCAGAGATACTAAAGTGGTTTGCCATTTCCTTCTTGAGATAATTTTGAAGATGAGGAAACTGGGGCAAGCAGGCATAAGTGACTTGCCCAGGGTCATAGAGGTAGTAAGTGTATGAGGAGACCAGATTTGAACTCAGTTTTCCTGATTCTAGGCCCAAAGCTCTATCCAGTGCACTATGTAGTGGCTCAGAATCCTACTTTATTCCTTTGATTTTGTTTTATAATTTCTTGATTTTTCATAAAGTCATTAGCTTCCATGTGCTCCATTCTAATCTTTAAGGAATTATTTTCTTCAGTGAACTTTTGGATCTCCTTTTCCATCTGACCAATTCTACTTTTTAAGGCATTCTTCTCCTCATTTGGCTTTTTGGATCTCATTTGCCATTTGGGTTAGTCTATTTTCTAAAGTGGTGTTTTCTTCAGCATTTTTTGGGTCTCCTTTAGCAAGCAGTTGACTCATTTTTCATGATTTTCTTGCTCACTCTCATTTCTCTTCCCAATTTTTGCTCTACTTCCCTTACTTGATTTTCAAAATCCTTTTTGAGCTCTTCCATGGCCTGAGACTAGTGCATATTTTTCTTGGAGGTTTTGGGTGGAGGAGCTTTGACTTTGTTTTCTTCTGTTTGCATGCTTTGGTCTTCCTTGTCACCAAAGTAAGATTCTGTAGTCTTGATTCTTTTTCCAGTTTTTGCTCATTTCCTCAACCATTTACTTGACTTTTGAGCTCTTAGTCAAGGCAGCTCTCTGCTTTCTGGGGGGGGGTACTGTCAGTTGCTCCATCCCCTCAAAATCTGTGGGCCTAGGGCTCCAGAAACAGTGGCTGCAGCTGTCCCTGCTGCTGCTGTGGCAGCCACAGGTTCTTCCATCCCCTCTTCCCTCTGCCACCCTGGGGCTGGGGACGGACCACTCTACTGTACTGCACTGGTCCCGCAGGTTTTTTCCACTGACCTTCCAATTTAACCTCAGAGTTTTGGAGACATGAAATCTGGAACCTGCCACTTGTGTGAGAGATTCAGTCCTCCCAAGACCTGCTCAGGTCCCCTCAGTGCATTCATGGTCCACACTGAACTGTGCTCTGCTCCCAGCATGGCATGATAGACACTACCCGGTGACCTTCCAGGCTGTCTTGAGCTGAAGATTTCTTTCACTCCATCATTCTGTGGGTTCTGCAGCTCCAGAATTTGTTTAGAGCCAGTTTTTTTTACAGGTATTTGGCTAGGCTTGGTGAGAGCACTCTAGAAAGTCCATGCTGTTACTCCGCCATCTTGACTCTGCCCCCCTACTTTAAACAAAACACTAATTGTAGGACCCTAGGCAAGTCACTTAACATGGTCCAGCTTCAATTTCTTCATCCATAAAACAAAGGGATTGGCTTTGATGGCCACTAAGGAGCCTTCCAGCTCTAAATCTATGACACTAAGATTGCATATTAAATCTGAGATGAACACAAACGATCCTAAAAATTGTTTGGATTTGTATCTAAATCACATATTCATGCCATCTTTGATAAATAGGTACCAGAATAGCTACATTAATGACCTTATAATTTAAATTAGTAAATTCATATTCTGCATTGATTAAATAATTTATTATAATTTCATTTCAGAAGACAAACTTTTCTCCAGAAATTTCTCTCTTACAATCTTCCTCCCATGTATACTTCCCCATGTCAAAGGCAGGCCCAAACCATTCCCATGTAATACCATGGCCAAGGATTTCTGCAATTCTCCCAGTAACCCATTTTCATAATTTCGTAAGTATCTTTTATTCCTTCTAAATCCTCACCCACCATTTCCAATCAATCACTAAGTTCTCTTGAATCTACCTCCTCAGTATTTCTCACTTGTCTCTTCTTTGTCATTACCACTGCCACCACCCTAATTTAGACCCAACTAGACATGGAGTCAGGAAGATCTGAGTTCAAATTGTCCTCAGACATTTACTAGCTGTGTGATGCTGGGCAAGTCATTTGGTCTCTGTTTGTCTCAGTCTCATCATCTATAAAATGGGGACAGCAGCACCTCCCAGGGTTCTTGTGAGGATCAAATGAGATATTTGTAAAGTGCTTTATAAACCTTAAAGCTATATACAATGCTAGCTATAACAATTATTAACAAATTATCTGTCACACGGACTATTGCAACAGCTTCCTACCATACTGTCCCTTCTATCTGTCCTTCTGGGAGATTATTCTTTTTTTTAGTAAATAGTATTTTATTTTTCCAATTACATGTAGAGATAGTTTCCAACATTCATTTTTCTACAAGATTTTGAGTTTCAAATTTTTCTCTCCTACCTCCCTCCCTCCTAGCCCTCCTCCCCCAGATGACAAACAATCTGGTACAGGTTATACTTGTGCAATCATGTTAAACATATTTCCATATTAGTCATATTGTGAAAGAGAAAACTGAACCAAAAGGAAAAGCCACAAAAAAACAAAAACAGGTAAAAACAGTATTCTTCAATATGCATTCAGACTCCATAGTTCTTTCTCAGGATGTGGCTATCATTTTCTGTCACAAGATTTTTGGAATTGTCTTGGATTATTGTTGATCATCACACAACGTTACAGTTACTTTGTACAGTGTTTTCCTGGTTCTGCTTACTTCACTCAGCATCAATTCATGTAAATCTTTACAGATTTTTCTGAAATCTGCCTGCTCATTATTTATTATGGCAAAACAGTATTTCCTTCAATATACCACAACTTGTTCAGCCATTCCCCAATTGAGAGGCATCCCCTCAATGAGATTAGTCTTTTTAATCAACAAATTTATTCCTATTAAACTTCTCCTGACACACCTTTAATAGCATTTCAGTTTCCTAGCAACTATAGTTCAGATTCTTCAGTTTTGGTATGTAACTCTCTCTACAATATAGCTCTGACCTTTCCAACACATCTCCTCTTTTCCTCTTTCCATGCTTTGGCTCAAATCATTTCTTACACCTAGTATGCATTGTTTTCATATTTGCCCATTGAAATGCTACCCATATTTCCTTATACCTAGCAACCTTATGGCAGGTGATATTTTCACCTACCTTTCAAGGGCCATCCATAAAGGTATTATGTTCTTTCCCAGGAAGAATAATTTTAGTTCTTATTTCTGCAGCATGTATTGTAATTTACAGATGAGGAAACATTTAAAAAGCAAATAGTATGTTTATAGTTATCTATCTAATAACTATAAAAGCTGAGATTTTAACCCTCACATCTCCTAAATACAACTTCAAAGCTCTTTCCACTGTACCACTCTCCTAGGTCCTTTTTCTTGATAGTAGAAGGAAAGGAAGTCTCAGATTCAGCTGCTTCTTAGCAGTCACCACTCCCAGCAATCAGAACACCTTCTTGTTTCTTTGCTACTACCTGAAGATAAATATAAACTAACAATACCTCTACCCAGGACACATACAGACAGGACACAACTCCCTGTCTCAATCAAAAAGAGGCATTTCCCAAGAAAACCACATAAATACACAGAAGAACAAAATTCTCCATTCCAAATAGAAAATTCCTTGGGTTACATGGTCTTGTTTGAGTTTCTTACCTGCCAAACCACACAAAATTGCTTCTTTCAGTAACATTTTTTTTCCAGCTAAGCTTAAGTAAATAGCCAGAATCAGATGACCAGGATCAGAAGTATCCCTGATACTGGTTCTGATAGGCTAGACTAATTACTTTCAGTGGGGACAGTAGTTGATGAGAATATTTCCAAGAGTTTTTGTCTCAATTGCTGATGTTCTTGTCATATTTTTAAGCTTTTTCAATCCCAGTATGTCTGAGTTGGGTTCTTAATAAGTACATATAAGCCCACTTACTGCTTGTCAAACATCCACACAAAAAACATGGCTTGTTACATTATAACATCAAACACCACCTCCTCTAGTCAGACTTCCCAGAAGTTACCATTCACTCTATTGAATTCTCATAGCATGTTTATTCTCTTTTCCATATTATGTACTAATTATGTACTAATATTCTTTCTGTAATTATTTGCATCCATATCTTATTTCTTCCCTTAGATTCTAAAGTCTTTAGGGGTAGGAACTCTATTATGGTTCCCGATAGCCTCCTGACAGCTGCCTCCTTGACCACCCTTTCCAGCAATGACTGCACTTTCTCACTCATTCCCCTGTGACACATTGGTCAAGAAGAGACAACTGGAATACTTCTTGCTGCCAGTGACACTTCTTTTCCTCCCCCTAAAACATATGGTAGTGCCTTGTATAATAAGTAATTCATTCTTAATAATGAGATATTTCAGAAAAGAATGAGTAGTTCAGGGGAGCTCTCGGCCTCTTGCATACTGGTCATCTTGGGCAATGAGCTCTTCTTGTAAAGCCCAGCATGGATCCAGTTTGGATGGAACATCAAACCTATGTTTGGGAGCAGATGGAGAAACTACAACCGAGCAGAGTCAATTTTCCTGGACACTTTCTCTGTTTTAACAGGGAGCTGTTTCTGTTTGTTTGCTTGCTTTTCATCCTAGGGAGCAGCTTCAGAGTTGGCAATTAAACCTTTTCTGCTATTATAACAAAGATTTTCAATAGAATAATTCATCTCAAGCCCCAAAACACTCTCACTGATATAGCAAGCTGCAAGGACACATATGCAGGTGCTGCTGTGTTGGAGTAAAGCCTACAGCTGGTAAGTCTCCTAACAAGTTGGAAGGATTTGGCTTTGTTTCTGTCTGCATCTAATATACAATTCTTCAGGGAATAAATATGTGGAAGGGAGGGTCAGTCTATGTTGATATGTTTTAACTCAGATTTCTTGGCTGATGTCTTAGTATCTAAGTTTCACATTATCCTCATAGATCTTCATATACATTCTAGTGATTTCAAAGAGGGTCTTTATTTATGACCCACTCTGATCAACAGTTCCCATCTGAGTCCCAGTTAAAATGGTGTAAAACCCACCATTCTCCAGGGGCTCACCCCGGAAAGACTAAATATTTATAAGATCACAGAATTAGAACTGTAATAGACCCCCACCCTTAGAGATCACCTTTTCCAAATCCCTCATTTTATAGATGAGGACAGTGAGGCCCAGAGAGGCTAAGTAGCTTCATAGGATCATATATTTGATGCTGGAGGTGATCACAGAAGAGATTCACCTGCTTGTACAGGATCCTGTCTGCCTGCAGAGGACAAAGAGATGCCATTTCATTGACCACCATTCTTCTCTCTTGACCTCTTCCTGAGTTCAGGACAAGGAGAGAGATGCCATTTTAACCTACTCTCACTACCTAGATCAGTCTGTTCTTGGTTCCTGAGTGGAAAGAAATTCCCTTTTATCATACTTATTCCACTGATTTGCTGGCCTGGCCTGACCTAGTCTACCTGCAGGGAAAGGAGAGAAATGCCAACAAACAACAACTTCCCACACTGGTTCCTTTGACTGAGTTTATTAATACCCTGAGAGAAGTCTACCTTGTAGCCAAACCCCTGAAGACATTGATAATCTACCTGAATTCATTCTTTAATAATTCACAAACTCTCACCTGGTCATATATCCTTCCCATTCCAATAATTCTAAGTCTGGGGTTGCCATTATTCAGACTTTACCTGCTCTCTTATTTCCATCCCCCTCAACCCTAACCCCACCCTCACCCCCAATGTTTCAGTCTAAAATTACCCCTCCCTTTAACTCTGCTCCCTAGAGTGCTCATTCCAGAGATAACTAATGGGCTTTCATCTTCAATTTTCTTCTTTTCCCACTCCCTCCACCTTCCAGATGAGATCTTCTGGATCTCACTAAGACCTGTTTTTCTCCTGATGACCCAGACTCCTTAACCACCCTTTTCGGTAATGATTGTATTTTCATTCATCCCCCCCTAACTCATTGGTCAAGAAAGAAAAGTTGGAATACTCCTTGTTTCCACTGACAATTCCAAACTTACCCCCTACCCCCAGCATTCAGTAACCTCTCTTCCCATGAGGTTCTCTCAATCCTTATCTACCACCTAATCAAAATTCTTGTAGCTACTATTTAACATCTTCCAGGGTAGCCCTCTTCCTTCCTCAGAGTTCAACACCTGACTCATAGTCTTTCTCTTCTCCCCAACTCCTGCTCTTATACTAAGGGACTTCAACATATATCCTGATATTCTCTTAAATACCCTAACCTCCCAGTTTCTCAACTCACTCATTTCCCATGACCCATTCCACCCACACAGATATCTTGTCATCACCCCAAAATGGAGCACTTCATTCTTCATGAACTCTTAACCCCACCATCTACATTGCATGGTGGGCCATCTCCAGTCGTCCTGATGAATATCAGGCCCCTGGACCCAGATGGCTCAGGAGGAGAAAGTGAGGTTGGTCACCTTGCACAGTCCTCCCTCACTCAAAACAAAGTCAAGTGAAAGTGATGTCATCATCTTGATGTCATGGTTCTGCTCGAGAAAGAAGGACAAACATAACAACAACCCAGGGGCACCAATCTGGCTAAGCGTTTTCTCTGGCTGTCCACCATGCCTAGAAGGCTCTCCCTCCTCATCTCTACCTCCTGACTTTCTTTAAGTCCCAGCTAAAATTCCTCCTTCTACAAGAAGCCCCTTAATACTAGTACCTTCTCTCTGATTACCTCCAATTTATCCTGCGTATATATTTTTTGTACATAGTTATTTACACATTGTCTCCACTATTAGAAACTGATCTCCTTGAGAACAGGGTCTATCTTTTTGCCCTTTCTTCCCCCTCAGTGCTAGTACAGTGTCTGGTACATAGCAGGTGCTTTATAAATGCTATTTAGCTATCTGATCTAGTCAACCCCCTCATTATACAGATTAGAAAACTGAAGTCCAGGGAAGTTATGACTTCATGTGATCTTAGATTACCACAGGATAACCAGCTAGGTGATTATCAGTCAGAGTACGGAGCTCAGTCAGGAAGAACCAGTCCAAATTTAGTCTCCAACACTAATTAGCTACAGGATCCTGAGAAAGTCACTTACCTCAGTTTGCCTCAGTTCCCTCATCTATAAAATTGGGAGAAAAATAGCACCTACTTCCCAGGGCTGTTGTAAGGACCAAATAAGATTATAGTTGTAAAGCGCTTTGAAAATTTAAAATGCTATCTACATAAATGCTAGCTATGATAGTAGTAACGACTTATTATAACTCATCTAGATCTAGAAGGGAAGGCAGAGGTCATCTCATCCAACTTCTTTATTTCACAGGTCAGGAAACTGAGAGGTTATAGGATGTGCTCAAGGACACATAGGCAGTAAGAAGCAGACCTGAGATCCAGCCCTCCCTTGCTACATCATTTGTATGAGGTGTATGAGGTATTCTGGAGGACAAGCACCTCTGCTGTAAGGGCTTGCTGAACCTTCTTCAGGGCTGCTCGTCCACCTTTGGTGTCCACCTGACACTCAACTGTGACTCCAAGAATCTGTAGCATGCACAGTGGTCACACTCTGCCTGATAGACTGTCTTGATAGACCAGCTAAACCAGGTTAAGGGAACCTCCAGGTTTCAAACCTGTCAGTGAGTTAAGGGGATGTGTAGCCCCAGTATGTGAAGATTTCCCCTGTGGAATGGGTGAATAAGAACAATTTGTGCCAACATCCGTGAAGGTTGCTGAAGCAGGTGCTGTGGAGGATTTAGAGACTGATCAGCCATTGAAGATACCAAGGTCATCCACTGCATCCTGAACCATCACCAGTCATCTTGACTTTTGTCTTGCCATTGAACTTGTATGACTCTGGAAGAGAGAGTGAGGCTGATGATTTTGTGCGGCTCTGCCTCACTTAAGTCCAGTTCACACACAAATCAAGACCTCACCTGCAAAGTCATCAGTCCTCTTTGAAACAGAGGACACACCCCCATCATTTTAACCACTGCCACTTATAAGTGTGTGTTTTTCTTATGGAACAAGGAGTATCTTCTATAGAATCAAAATTGTATTTAGTGCTATAGCACATACAAAGGAAACATAAAATATACTCCTTATCTTGAAGGAACCTGTAATTTAGCTGCAGGGAGAAAAGTAGCACCTATAGTACAGAACAGTCAGAGTTCAGAGAAGGCAGAAATCAAGGTGGACCATGGTCATTGAAGAGGGTTACTCAGAGGAGGTAAAGGCTTAAGCTGGATCCTAAAAGGTGAGTAGGATTAGGAGAGGAGAGATGTTGGAGTCATTCTAATAGAGTGACAGTATGCAGTAAGGCATTGTTGTTGTGTTTATCCTTTGTTTTCAAAGAAGACCATGCCATCAGAGAAGTGATGACATGACTTGCACTTGACTTTGTTTTGAGTGAGGGAGGGCTGTGCAGGTCACTAGCCTCACTTTCCCCTCCTGACCCATCTGAATTCAGTGACCAGATATTCATCAGAAGACATAAAGACAGAATGAACATAAGCATAGAAAGGAGACAATAAAGAGTGAGATAGGAAAGATTGGGAAATAAAATAAGGTAGGGTCTCTTTTGTGAGAGCTTTTCAAACTTGGACTCTTCTTGAGCATGGCTTAAATCAGAAATATTTAAGCCATGTTTTGCAATGATACATCTGGAATATTGTAGGAAATGGAGGAGGTTTGTATCCCTGGTGTCTAGTCCAGTGATTGCTCGAAGCTATGTACTCCTCCCAGGGATGAGGTGGCAAGATCCGGTGGCCATAAGATAAAGAAAACACTTCAAAGTTAAAGACATTTCCAAATTTGGAAGCAGGCTTTGGTGACATTCTGAATGAGGAGAATGAATAATAGGAAAATCAAAGATGACCTAGAGGTGTATTATGGAATATGTTAAATTATATAATTGTGGTAGATAGTACAAATGGAATGCCCTGAGGAAAGATGAGAGACAGTTTGTACCTATAAAAATCTACTTGAAAAAACGTCTAAAATATGGCGAATGTTGTATATGTGTAAAATCATTCCAGTCTCTCTTCTTTCTAAATTCTTCTACATACAACTGCTAAATTGATATTCTGAAGGTTTGACCAGGATATCCCCCTGCTCAAGATGCTACAGTAGTTTCCTATCCCCTCCAGGATAGAATAGAAATTCCTGTGTTTGGCATTAAAAACCTTTAACCACCTGTCTCCAATATATCTTTCCAGATGTTCTCTCTCTCTCTCTGTGTGTGTGTGTGTGTGTGTGTGTGTGTGTCTGTCATGCACATCCACACACACACACACACACACACACACCATTCCACTCAGTCTGGCCTGTTTGCTGTCTACGCTACATTGCCTTTGTAGAAACTCATCCCCCTTCCTGTAGTATCTGTCCTCTCAAGCTTCAGCTCAAGTACAACCTCCTGCATGAGATTTTTCCGATTTGCCCAGGTGTTAATGGTCTCCATTCACCTAAAACAACTTGGTACTTATTTTGTACTTATTTTCTACACTTACTTTGGTGTACATATGTTTCTTCCTAGAGGTCCTTTAAGTCTCTTAAGGACAGAGACTGCTTCTCTTTGTCTTTGTATTTCTAATATCCAACACAGTTGCTGGAACATAGTAGAAGTCTAATAAGGGTCTACTAAATGGAAGCTAAAAACTTCCATCACAACAGGATCTCAGACCCGTGTGCCTGCCTGTCTTTGCCAATGCTTTGAAGCTGAACCCCAAACTGACTTTTCCTCTACCATCAGCACTGGCTACCCAGTATCATAGAATTATAATAAATATCTGCACAAAGGCAAACTGCCTTCCAACCTCAGCTTATTCAAGAGCAACAGAAAAATCAAAACCATTGCCAATTTTGCCACCTTCCCTGCTGGTGTTGACAAAGCAGCAGCCAGGATCATTCCTGATAACTCATTGACCCTGCAACACTAGCATGAAAACTATTCTTACTCAAGAACCACAAACAACATGTGGGGGCACCGTGGCTTCCACACACATGGTAACAGAACACAATGAAGATTTGTTGATTGATTGGATGACTAATGATGAGTAAGAGTGAAAAATACATTGGATGAGGAATCTTAAAACCTGGGTCTGAATTCTAACTCTGACATCTACGGCCTATATGACCTTCAGCAAGTCACTCCATCTCTGGAGGTGTCAGTCTCAGCACCATGTCTCTAAAATGAAGGTGGTAGACTAAATCAGAAGTTTTTATTTGGTGGTATGGACCTATTTGATAGTCTGAAAAAGTCTGGTAAAGTAAGGGGTCCATGGACCCCTTCTCAGAATAATAGTTTTAAATAGTTGAAGGAAAGGCTAAATTTCTATTCGAAGTTAGTGAAAATTAAATATGTAACTTTTGTCCCATCCAAATTCACTGACCCACTGGAATCTATCCAAGGGGACTATGGACCTCAGGCTAAAACCTTCTGATAGATGACTCTACTATCCATTTTAACTCTAAAACTATGACCCTATAATCAGTGAGAATGAACCGATCTACAAATGTTCACCCCATAGAATGAAAAGTGAAAAAATCAGGAATGTTTAATTTGGAGAAAGTATGTGTAACCCAGAAAACACATGAGATTTAGTCAGCTGTTTGTGATCAACTTAGAAGTAAAGCAGATTAAACATCTTAGAGACTCAAAAATGAAAACTTCTTCACACCTTCGAAGAACCCAAACAGACGGGATGTGGAAATAGTGGTAAAGAAAAGGGACACCTGAATTCAGAGAATTTAGGTCTAAAAGGACCCTTAAACATCATCTAGTCCAAATGTGTCATTTTATAGATGAGGAAACTGGGTTTAAGAGAAGAAAATGGAAATGACATTCCTAAAGTCACACATGTTGTAAGCTGAAGAGCTAACACCTCTCAGATTACTGACCTCTCCAACTTCTTCTTGTCTTGTCTTGTTTTGAATTGCCTGTGAATTGGATGGATTTAAGTGAGGCAGAGTTGCATGAAGTTATCAGTCTCACTCTCTCTTCCAGGGTCATCAACACCCAGAGCAAGACAAAAGTCAGGACTACCGGAGATGGCCTGTGACGCCCAATTAAAATCCTACCTTTTATAGGAAGCCTTCCTCAACTCCTCTTAATTCTAGTGCCCTCCCTCTGATTTATCCTATATTTATCGTGCTTTGTATATATTTGTTTGCATATTGTCTCCTCATTAGATTAGTAAACCCCTTGAGGGCAAGGACTGTCTTTTGCCTCTTTTTGTATATTTAGAGTTTAGCAGAATGCCTGGCACACAGGAAGCACTTAATAAATGTTTGTTGATTGATGCAAACTCCCCTGACTCCAATTCCAATGATTTTGTCCCTATATATCTAGTCCACCCCTGATGCTCTGCTAGCCCAAATCATTTCAAGCCTCTGGAATTTAGGTAATTTATCAGTAACACAACAATATTGAACTAGGATCTCAAATCCAGGACCAAAGATCCATTTACATAATAGGAAAACAGCAGAGCGTGATAAACTAGAAAGTGTAATCAAGCTCCACTTGAATTTAAAGATCATTAGAGCAACTTATCTCTGAGGTGCTTTGCAACCCTGAAGGCAGGGGTATATTGGAAAATGTTGAACAACTTTTCCATAGGACACACTTTTAAGTTTAATCTGAATTATTAACATTTTCTCTATCACTTTCTTAAGTCAAAAGAACAAATCCAACCTTGATTGTTAGTTTGCTGAATTCACCAGTCAGCTCACTGCTGCAGCATATCCTTGCAAGACCCATAGTTCTGGAGCATAGATGCAAAAGTAATTCATCTCAATTCAGCAAATATGTATTATGTCCTGACTCTATGTGGAGCACTGTGTGAGGCACTCAAAGTCTAGATAAGATACTTCTTACTCTCACGAAACTTTCAGTCTACTTCCTTGAAAGGGATTTTTAACCTGGGTCTATGAACTTGTTTTTTAAAAATATTTTGAAAACTTTATTCCAACATAATTAATTTAATTTGTAATCTTATCTGTTTTATTTTATGTATCTAAAAATATTAATCTGAGTCCATAGGTTTTACCAGTTTGTCCAAGGGGTCCCTGACACAAAGAAGGTCTAGAATTCCTGGTCTAGTAGATAATATTGGCTGACATTTACATAGTGTATTATGATTTCCAAAATGCTTTAGGTACATTATCTTATATGGTCCTCACAACAACCCTGTTGAATAGGAGCTACTATTATCCCTATTTTATAGATGAGGAAGATAAAAAACAGAAAAGGAAGCTGAATGACTTGCCCAGATTCACATAGTAAGAATGTGAGACAGGATTCAATCCCAGGTTTCCTTGAGTCCAAGCTCAGTGCTCTGTTGTCTAAATTACCCGCCTCTCCATGGAACACCATGGGATCACCAGAAGAGGAATAAAACAATCCAGATTGAAATTGATAATGAAATCAAAGGACACTGTGAGGTTTGCACACCTCCTGGTGTCAGCAGCTTCTCAGCTGACAGATCGAGGGTGGGGGTGGGATAAGTCTATCTTGGCATGAATGAGGATTATTTTATTATACTGAGCTCCCTAATTATGCAGTTAGGAAGCCATGTGTGGCACATTCCTGAGCCTACACAACTCTCATAAAGATTCTACTATTAATTTTAAAAGGAGAAATACCAATGCAACTTTTGAAACTCCCACATCATTCACACATTGAATTTGTATGCCAACTCAAAACATACCCACTGGAAATGAAAACAGAGGGAAAGCCCACATGTAACCAAAGCCTGTCAAGCAGCAGAGACATGGGAGAAAGGACCATTTTCTGCAATTTTGAAACTAACTGTTCCCTCTGACCTCGATGGGTGTTCCTATTACACATTTAATAGTTTGTTAGTTTAAAGATGTACAACAACACACATATTTCAAGCATCATAATCATAGTTACATAGCATTTAATAAGCACCCTTATGTAAATCATCTTGGCTTGGATACTCTCCAAGACATCTTACCTGTATATAACCCCTGTCCTTTAGGATCATCAGTGTTTAAACAGGCAATCATGATTTTAGACCTAGGGAGGCAACATGGTATGATGGAAAGAACACTGACCTTGGAGTTGCAGAACCCAAGTTCGAATTCAGGTCTTACCAGATCTAAGTCATCTTGGAAAGTCCTTTCCCATCTCGAGACATTAGTTTCTTCATCTGTAAAATGAAGGATTTGAGTTACATGGCTTCTAAGATTCCTTTTGGCTCCAGATCTGTAATTCTATGATCCTGAGCAGGTCAAAAGACATCATGAATGGTTACATATAAACAAAAATGGAACCAGTCTGGTACAACAAGCAAATAAGATCACATCTCAGAGAACAGTAGTGCCTGTGCTGAACAAAGCACAAGCCTACTCCTAAGCCCTTATGGGAGTGTAGGCAAGACACTTGAATTCTCTGTTTTCTGATCTATGAACTGCAAAGGACACAAGGTTTGCTAAGATACCTTCTGGTTCTCTTGTTTTTTTAGCAGTCTATAGATTCAGTGATTAAGTGGGGCAGTGGATTGAATGCCAGACTTAGAATTAGGAAGACTCATATTCCTAAATTCAAATCTGACCTCAGACACTTACTAGTTGTGTGACCCTGGGCAAATCAGTTAACTCAATTTGCCTCAGTTTTTTCATTTGTAAAATGAACTGGAGAAAGAAAGGACAAACCACTCCAATATTATCTCTGCCAAGGAAACCCAGATGGGGTCATGAAAAGTCAGAAATGACTGAAAGGATTAAATGACTCAATGACAAGAGTCTGTTCTGTTCTATGATCAGAATGTAATTGCCTTGAAAATAGGGATTGTTTCATTTTTTTGTATTTCTGTCTCTACCACCCTAGAACAGGTACTTAATAAATGCCTGATTAATTGGTTGATTGTTTCTCTAAACCTAAGACTCTCAGTCTACCCAGTAGTGTGATCGCACAATCATCTTTGGGTAATCTGTCAGAATCCTCTTCCTCACCCAACTCTTTTAGGCAGACCCTTTAGTCTCTCAAATAGTTCTTCATATCCCAAATCCTTCACAGATTTTTTTCTCTAGGTAACCTAAAACAAGAAAGAGATTTCCCCAAACTCTAAATTATCTAATAATGCAAATACTATAACTCCTTCTTCCTTCTGCAATGCACTGCTTCGATCTCAGCTTACCTGGGTCTTCCATCCTCCACTCCACTAATTCATGTTCACCCTCTTCCTTCATAGGCAAGTTCAAGTTTTGCCTTTGTTCCAGAAAGCTTTTTCTAATCTACCACTGTCTCCCTTTAATCATTTTCATGTTTTCAACTTGGACTTCAGAATTTTACATTTGTTGAAACAGTAATACATTATTTATTTGACACCTTAAGGTAACAGTGTGTTCCATATTAAATGAATTTCACATCGTGCTGAAACTTTAACCATTTTTATGGAATTTTTTTGCAAAGCATTTTATACATTTCCCTTCTTAAAACTTCAAACTGAAGGTAAGTTAGCAATCTTTTCTTAATAACTCAGCAACATCATCACAAACATTAATTTTTGTATTGAAATTTATGGTGAAAAAAGTTATTATACTAGGATACTGAAAATTGTACTAAAACATTGAAAAAAGTTGTACTAGAATATTTCCCAGGGACACTGAAATATTAGGAGTGCTTGTCCATACACTAAATAGCCCCAGCCTACTATTTATTAGAGGAAGACTGGGGTCATTCTTTCTTAGAGAGGACTCAGGTCCTCCTCCAGTGTGGGGTGATCCAAGAGGCTATACCAAAGGAAGACAACAAACTCTGTTAGATCCTACCAAGATGTAACAGTTTTAAACATGGGGTCTTTGATGGTTTGTATGTCATTTAAGGATCAACTTCAATAAATTCAGATAGGTACATCATCAAAAGGAGGCCTATCACATACCAGTTTTCTACAGTAATGAGTACAAGTGGTTGCTATGTGCTAATCCTTTCTTCCCATACCCCCAATACTTTGTTCTTATTTGGTATGTATTTTGTGCTTAAATATATGTAAATATGTGAAATATATGTGTATTATATAATTATTTAACAATATGCAGATATTAAAAACCTCATTTCTCAATAGAATATAATTTCCTTGAGGACAGGGACACTTTCATGTTTGTTTTAGCATCTCCAGTGACTAGTCCAGTGCCTGACTCATAGTAGGTCCTTAATAAATGCTTACTAAGTGGAATTAAATGACATGGAATTGAATTAATGGAAGAGGCAAACACAGATGAAAGCACAGATTCTGGAAGTATTAATCTAATAAAGCCATGTTCAGGACCTGTCGCTAATTTTAAAAGAAGCTGAAATGATTGAGGTTTTATAAATATAAAGAAGTAGGCATTCCTATGTCCTTCTGTATGTTTTGAACTTGCTACTAGGGAACAAGGACAATTAGAGAGAGTTAAGATACTGGTCCTAGATATCTTTCCTCAGCTTAACTGTAGGGCATCGTCTCATCTCCTCAGGCTCCTCCTAATCTCACTATTGCTGGATTCAAGGATCCCAAGGATCCCAACCCCAAGATCTTGAGGTCTTTCCATACCAATGGTTCACGCCTGACAGTTGTATGTGCTGAAGTCAGCTGGAATTGTCTTAAGAGAGTTAATTATTAAATTTTTCAGTGAGAACAGTTACCCTTTGAAATCCTGTAAATGCTACAAATCAGGGCTTGATTTATGGTTTCCTTGATATCTAGATTTAAGAAAGTGATGGAGAAAATGTCAATAATGCAAATTAAATTTAAAAGTGTGTTTTCTATTGGGAGAGTCAGTTGTTAAACATTCCTGCTCCCTACTCCATGTGATCTGGAAGTAGTGAGTGGGTGAGCTACCAAACTGGGAGAGACGACCCAATATGATCTGGACATGCCTCAAGAATGGTCCCTGTGGTTATAAATACTGGGCAACAAGGGGAAAAGGTGATGGCAGTTGATAACTAAACTAGGGAATGGAATACAAAATGCTACCCAAGTTAGAACTTCAAACCTTCTCTTCTCATTTCTCTCCCCTTTATCCACTCACTACTAAATGATCAAGCACCTCCAGCCACAAGACTGTGAAAACACATTTTTATGGCTAGCTAAGACTTATTACTTCTATAAATGATACCACACATCCTATGCCCCTGCCCACAATAAGTAAAGTGCAGAAAACCATATGCATAATTTAAAATCCATAAAACCATATCTGCTTTCATTTGGCTGCACACAGATGCCCTCCATCACTCTCTTATTGTCCTATCCAGAGAGTCACACTGATAAAAGAAACACCCCTGCCCAGGTGAGCTTTGCCAATTAGTGTTTTAAGGAAAGTGATGTCATGCTTTACATTTGTTCCATCTAACTCTATACTACCCAACAATGCCTAAGGGTTAGTCCATGGTTTGTTGTTTTTTAACCTGCTTTTGGGTTTCTGGTGTCCTATACCAGGGTTTCTTAAACTTTTTCCCCTTAAGGCCCTTTTCTATGTTTCAGCAGTATTCTTGTGGCCTGAGGGCATCTGCAGTGCAAAGTGTAGATGCATTGTTTTCAGAATCAAGGCTGCAGTGAAGTTTCATGATACCATACAAGCAAACACTGTCAGAACTACCTCAGATTCATTACACGTTTGACTTTTAATTAATTTTTGGTTGTTGCATATTCAGAAGCCTTTTATTGTTGCCAAATTTTTTGTATCCCCATATGGAGTTGCAACCCACAATTTAAGAAGCATGGCCCTAGATCGTGGATACAGCTGAAGTTGCTTTATCTCACATTATATACCAAGATAAACTCAAAATGGGTAGATGATTTAGATACAAAGGTGAAGTCATAAGCAAATTAGGATAGTGTGAAATAGTTTATCTGTCAGATCTATGGATAAAGAAAGAATTTATGACCAAATAAGATGTGGAGAGCATTATAGGATGTAAAATGGATAATTTTAATTACATTAAATTAAAAAGGGTTTGTACAAACAAAACCACTGCAGCCAGGATTAAAAAGAAAGCAGAAAACTGGGTAAGTTTTTATAGCAAATTTCTCTGGCAAAGACCTCATTTCTCAGATATATGGAGAACTGAGTCAAATTTATAATACTACATATCATTTCCCAATTGATAAATGGTCAAAGGATATAAACAGGCAGTTTTCAGAATAAGAAATCAAAGTTATTCTCAGGATCCCCATGCCAAGATCTTCCCTCTTGTTTCACTCCTCTCTTTTTACTATTAGAACACACCCTGTTTTCCAGAGCTAAAGCCCAGAATAACCTGTGCCCTGAGCTTGGCATAACAACAGTCCTTTACATTCACTCTCAGAATTGTTTCACATCAGTCGCAGGTGGTCCTGAGCTTGGACAAACACCTGCAGAAATCCTGTTCTGGTCCTGAAGCCTTGCTAAGAATCAAACTCATCTCATTGTTACTGTCACTTCTCATTGCCACAGATATAGCTCACTGGATAGCCACTGTTATTGGTATGTATGTGTGTGTATATATATTGTGTATATATATTGTGTGTATATATATATATGTATATGTAAAGTCTGACTTCACTAAAGGTGGGGGAAGGGGGAATTCCTCTCCTACAGGAGGCCCTGGCACATGTGTCTAATTTCCCTCTTCCAACAGAAAAAAGAAAATTTTTTGCTTATGACAACTGTTAGCTCTTTGTTTTTATTTTATTTTATTTTAGTTAACTGTGTTTATGATAATCTGTGTGAGTTCTTTGACATTTTCAGAGTTAACAGCAGTTGTATAATCTCTGTGACTCTTGGGTCATTTATTTTCAGAGTTGACACTATTTATAGTTATATAAAAATGCTCTAAATAATTATTGATTAGAAAAACAACTCTGAGGTAACACCTCATATATATCAGATTAGCTGATATGACAGAAAAGGAAAATGACAAATGTTGAAGAAGATATGGGAAAAGTGGGACACTGTGAGTAGAGTTGTGAACTGATCCAACCATTCTTGAAAGCAATTTGGAACCATGTCCAAAAGGCTATAAAACTGTGCATACCTTTGATCCAGCAATGCTACTACTAGATCTGAATTCCAAAGATATTTCTTATAAAAGGAAAAGGACCCACATGTACAAAAATATTTATAGCAGCTCTTTTTGTGGTGACAAAGGTTTGGAAATTGAGGGGATGCCTCTCAATTGGGGAATGACTGAACAAGCTGTGATATATGAATATAATGGAATCCTATTGTGGTGTAAGAAATAACAAACAAGATGCTTTCAGAAAAACCTCGAAAGACATATATATGAACTAATGCAAAGTGAAGTGAGCAGAACCAGGAGAATGTTGTACATAGTAACAGCAATAGTGTATGATGATCAACTATGAATGACAGCTATTCTCAGCAACACAATTGTGTAAGACTATTCTGAAGGACTCATGATGAAAAATGCTATCTACCTCCAGAGAAAGACCTGAAGGACTCTGAAAGAGAATTAAAGAATACTTTTTATAAACTTAATTTTGCTGTGGTTTGTTTGGATTTTTTGGTCTGTGTTTCCTTTCACAACATGACTAATATGGAAATAAGTTTTGTATGACTGCACATGTATAACCCATATCAAATTGCTGCTTTCTCAATGAGCGGGGAGGAGAGGGAGAGATAATTTGGAACTCAATTTTTTAAATGAATACTTAAAATTGTATATGTAATTGGAAATATATTTTTTAAAAAGAGTAAAAGGATAACATATAATTCCCTTGATTAATAATAGTTACCAATTTTAAGATTCACAAAACTATTTATATAGATTGTCTCATTTGAGCCTGAGAGGTGGATGCCTACAGGCAAGTATTACTCTTCCCATTGTGCAGATAAAATTAAGGCACAGAAGGGTTCAATGGATTTAAATGCCAACCCAGTTGGCATTTGCTTTCCATTACTAGTTACTGCTTCTAGGTAGAAATACAATAAGATGTCCCTAACTCATAGTACTTTAGGAAAAGATCACAGGATTGGTGAAAAAAGTAAATATCTAAGAAGACGGGCTTCTTAGGTATTTATCAATTAAGGAAATGATCATATTGTGCTACATGAATGTAACGGACTGTAAGGAGCAATTAATATAAAGGAGCAGGTGTTACCATGGGTAGTGTTCTAGACTTGCAGTCAGCATTCAAATCTTGCTTCAAATACTTACTAACTCAAGTCACTTAGTTCAATGAAATACTTACTAGGCAAGGCACATCACTGATCAGGAGACAACCTCATCTGTAAAATGGGAACAATAACATTTGTCTGTAAGTACCCACCACATGACAGAGTTGTGGAAACCAAAGGAGATAACATATTTACAGTACTATACAAATGCTGGTAATTATTGTTTGGAGAATGTTATTTGGGAACACATATAAATTGATGCAGAATAAAATAGAAGCAGGAAAATGATGCATCTTGGAAACAAAGACAACAACAATGTACGTAAGCAGGAAAGAACCTAACCCAATAAAGTGAAACTCAATGGCACATCCCAGTAAGGATTAAGTTTGGCCCTGGAGGTTTTTTTAAATGCATTTCATCCTTTTACTGCAGAGGCTGTTATTTGCCATTTTTCAGTCATGTCTATTCTCCATGACAACATTTGGGATTTTCTTGGCAAAGATACTAGAGTAGCTTTTCATTTCCTTCTCCAGCTCCTTTTCCAAATGAGGAAACTGAGACAAAAAAGACTAAGTGACTTGCCCAGGGTCCCACAGCTAGTAAGTATCTGAGGAAAATGAGTTTTTCCTGACTCCAAGTTTGATGCTCTATCGGGATGGGTGCCTGAGGAAGCTCAATGCTGCTTATACCATGTATGACGCAGGGGGTGTCAGTTGTTTCTGCTGGAATGCTTTATCCTGTTTCTTTTAAAATCTTTGTTACCAAAAATGAGGGCAGCTACGTAGGTGTAATTGAGAGAACACTCATTTTGGACTCAGGAAAACTCACCCTCCTGAGTTATAATCTGGCCTCAGATATTTTCAGTGTGACCCTGGGAAAACCTGATTTGCCTCAGTTACCTCATCTGCAAAATGAACTGAAGAAGAAAATGGCAAACCACTCCAATATCTTGGTCAAGAAAATTCCAAAAGGGGTCACAAAAAGTCAGATATGAATGAGAAATGACTGAACCACAAAAACAAGTAATGAGCTATCTGTGTAAAGGAGAGGGAGGAATGGATTCAGAAAGGAATGTGATGCTAAAACAAAAGGCATCAGTAGGAAATGAATTTTTAAAAAGAAACATGCCTTTATTAGTTACTTGTACAGGTCATAGTTCAAACTAAAAGACAACCAAGGAGTATCAAACTGAAGTCCAGCCTGATTTATCTTAATGAATTGAGAAGACCCTTTGTATTCTACAGTATCATTGTCTATGTGCAAATGATGCTATTAAAATGCTTAAAAAACATCTCTCGTTCTTCTCTCCCATTCATCCCACAATCTCAATTATATTAGTCATTTGATTAGTCAACTTCAATCCAGTCCAGGTCAGAAGGACAGAAATTGTAGTTTCATGGGGGGTCCAAATTAATTAGTTTTCATTGTGTCTGTACTTCTCCCAATTAGCTTCAGCTTAAAGCATGCTCAGCATTAGGGCTGAGTGGGCCATAAAAGAGAACAATGAATCACATGGCATTTTGTAATGGACTTTGAGCCCTTTGCAGCTACAGAATTCTGCTCACAACATATTAATTTTAGGTGATAGGTGGAGGTGTATTTCTTGTGATGTTTCTGATGTGAGGCGAAGACCAAATGAATCCTAGATTAATCTGAGAACCTGCCAAACAATAGCTCTCTCATAAATTACCCAACCAGGGCACATTCAAGAGGGAACAAGATTATAAGAGAAAAGTAATATATAGGAAGGAATGAAAAAGGGATGTCAGCTCATGGAGAAAAGATAAGGCTAAAGACTAAATCTATAATCTTATTCATATAGGAAACTCCCAGATGAGGAAATTCCCTCTGCCATTGTGGGTCCGCACTTTCTCTGTGCTGATTTAGGGGTAACAAAGGCCCTTGTGCCAAACTTGAACATCTGACTGTATTTGTATGAGCTATGAATTATTTCTACATTTTTAGTACAACTTTATTTATAATTCTACTTAAAAATGTAAACAAACATTCTTTAATCATAAAACCTACAAAAAAAAGTAGGGCTTTGCCAACCCCAGATTTAAGTCCAGAACACTGAGGGAAAGGGGAAAAATAATTCATTTATCCATAGATTCTGAGTTTCCTATTATAGATACTAGTGATCCTAAATAATGGAACCTACTCAATTTCAAATTTTTCTTTTAGAAGAATTAAAACCTCTACTCCTCCATCCCGCAGGCCACTGGAACATACTTTCCCACACTCTTGCAAAGGGTAACTTTAGTTCTGAGGGTCTAGAAGGGGCCAAAAAAATGAATGGAAAAGACAACTTTGCTGCTTGGCCATTTTACTTAAAGCCTGTGATGATGATGGTGCAAATAACACATTTGTTTAACACTTTCCTATGAGATAGGCAGTATAAGCATATTTTCCATTTCACAGTCAAGGAAACTGAGTCACTGAGGATTGTCCATCAGAGTGAAGTTCCTTCACTTGCAACAAAAATAGCTGGGAGGGTTGGGGTGGTGGTACAGAGGATGGTTCAACCTTGAGTGTTGTTGCTCTGGAAGAGGGTATATCTGTTCCCCAGCAGTCTGGCCCACACTCCCTTTGATGGTTGGACCATTAAGGTAGGCCTGTGTGGAAGACTGTGACAAGATCTCAAGTGCAGCATCTTGGAGTATGGCAAGGAGGTATGGTACAGGCTGACATAGGACACATGTGATTCAGATATGGGAGACCTAGGAATAGCTAGACCATTGATTCCACTTACAGCCCTGACTAACTAGGGAAGCAACTCCTTTGGAGAGGGGACCAGTTATCCCCATTATGTGCCAATCAACCGCCACCTAAGACAGGGAAGCCAGCCTAACTGAAGTAGGAAGTAGCAAGGAAAAGATAAGAGGTGGCACATGCCAGGTTAGTCTGACTGAACCACTATCTCCCCTTGGACCCTGATGGAAATAGCTCAGAACCCTAAACCACAGGGCCACGGTAGTATGCAGGTCTCTCTGCTAGAATACTGGCCTTGCTTCCTGTCAGTTCTCACTCAAGGGAGCAATCACTGTAAATAAGGGACCCATATTCACCACCACCTTCACCACCATCACCAACTTTGGACCTATCAACTACCACCTTCAGGTATTTAAGAAAAAGTCCTGTGAATGACAATACCCTCTAGAGCACTAGTCCTATTTCCATTTGAGCCCTTACAGTCACCAACTTTGGAAGAAACACTGGTGCAGATGCAACCTGGTAATGGCTTTTGTGGGTACGACAGCTCTTACTTCCTCAGAATCCACAGGAAATGAAGACTTGGGGTTGGGGAGAAAGTTCTTACCACCAAAAGTCCTCTGGCATTGTACAATGATTTAACATCAGAAACAAATGGGATTTTATTAGGATAAATGATATTAAAGATTCATTACCATCTGCTTTGAGCCTTCACACTAAGGACCATGGGACTTTTCCATGCTAAAACCTCTTCTATATATTGTCTCCTCCTTTAAAATGTGAGCTCCCTAAAAGCAGGAGCCCCTAATCTAATGGAGCCTCAACTTCCTCATCTGTACAATGTGCTTTAGTTTACTCATATGAAATCTATAATCATTCTACCTTAGTTGTGGCTCCAAAACCCAGAATCACAGTTAGGAAGTGTCTGAGTACACAAATGTTCTGTGGACTTGTATCACAAGACTTCAAAATTTGGTTGCCTGGAGTTCCTAAGTATTGTATGTCACTTTCATGATGGCATGCTTACACGGGTTCTGCATAATGGATGATGTTCTCACACTTTCCTTGGTTAAGGGAATGGAGTGAAGCTCCCATGCTTTTTACCATGATGTTTTCAGCGATGTTGCTGGACATCTTCAATAAGAACAAAACTGACATCAGGGTCAAGTTACCACACTGATGGCAAATCGTTTGATTTGAAACCACAAACCAAGACTAACGTAGAGGGAGAGTAGGTGCATGAAATTTTGTTTGTAGATCACTGTGCACTCAATGTGGCCTCTGAGGCTAAGTATGGATCAGTTTGCTGCCACTTGTGCTAATTTTGGCCTGCACTAAGAAAATAGAAATTCTCTACCATCTGGCACCATACCATCCATACATGAAACCATTGGTTATAGCAAATGGAGAAATTCTCAACTGTAGATAAGTTCACTTACCTTGGCAGTACACTTTCCAGGAAGGTGCACACAGATTGTGAGGTTGACACACACATTGCCAGAATTAGCTCAGTATTTGGGAGGCTCTGAAGGAAAGTGTGGAAGAGAAGAGGTATTACACTGACTACAAAACTGAAGATCTACAGAGCTGTTGTGCTGACCTCATTGTTGTATGCCTGCGAACCCTGAATAGTATACCAGTACCATGGCAGAAAACTGAATTGCTTCCATTTGAATTGTCTTAAGAAGACTCTGAAGATAACCTGCAGGATAAGGTATCAAACACTGAGGTCCTTTCCTAAGCGGAACTGTCAAACATTCAAATTCTGCTACAGAGAGTGCAACTCCGATGGACTGAACATTTTGTTTGAATGCCAAATGTACCTTTGCTTAAAGGACTATTTTATGGAGAACTCGCACAAGGGTTCAGAAGAAGCAATACAAGGACTCTCTTAAGGTCTCTGTGAAGAACTTTGGAATTGATTGTGAGACATGGGAAACACTGGCACAGGACTACCCAGCATGGTGTGCCCTTATTGGAGAAGGTGCTATGCTCTATAAGTAAAGGAGAATTGCAGTAGCTCAAAAGATTCATGAGGTGGCCAAATTTAGAGACATCTCTACTCCAAGTGTTTATATGGACTATTGGTGCCCCACATGTGATAGAGTATTTCTAGCTCATCAGTTTGATCAAGTCATAGTCTGGCACATTGTATTTGACACAAGATAGTGATGTAATTTTGGTCGTCTTCGAAAAAGGACAACAACCAACCAACCACAAGACCTCAATTATTTATAATATTTGAACCCCACAGCCTGATTGCTGGGACTGAAGGCATTCTAAAATGCTTAGTGCTCAGATTAAATTTTTGCTGATGTTTAACATTATTTATTCATTTGTTTTTATTTTGGAGCACTGGTTCACCCTATGAAATGAGATATATGTTTTTAAAAAGTGTTTAGTACCCTTAGTACTAGGTGCATAGTAGGTACTATTTATATACTTATTTTTCCCCTTCCCCCTATCTCGCCTGGGCTTCAAGTGCAGTGGTCTCTCATAGGCCAATATCGCTGTTAATCAGCACAGAAGCTCTGACCCATCCTATGTCTGAACTGGGCCATTTTAACCCTCCTTAGGCATCCTAGTCGTCCTCTGTTCCCAGGAACTGACTGTATTGGTGCCAGACTTCATAAGGACACCTGATTGACTTTAACCCTATTGTAGCTCACAACTCCCAAGCTTGAGCAATCCACCAGCCTCAACTCCCCCCAGAAGCACGGATAATGGGCATGGGCCACCACAACTAGCTGCAAATATTTTAAATGGTGGCATGTCTCAAACTACTCCTCACTCTGATCAAGATTAGACTGGTTGTACCTGCCACATAGCTTTTCTCATAGCAGGAGATATCTAACAACTTATAATTGTGCTATGTGGTCCTCCTTTTAACCTTTGGAGAGGGTTCAGAAGTTTTCAGTAAGGAAGACATGAAAAGTGGTAGGAATCAGTGCACACATATGTACATACTCAGGAGTGTATGGAGAGTAGATTAACCTTCACCAGGCAATGTTCCAGGTCTCCCAGATAAGTTGATTTATGTAGATTGCTACTCCATGCAATGACCAAAGCCAACAGCTGCCTACAGCCTCTGATTTTTATATTCAGATCTTTTGAGTTTTTTCCCCACAAATTTTTAAAGATACAAATTTAAAGAAACATGGACAAAGTAATGGTCTCAACTGTTTCCAGTTGTCTGTAGAGAGTTGTGCAGTTCATAGGATCATAGGAATTAGAACTCAAAAGGACCTTGGACATCATTTAGTCTAAGGGTGGGGAACCTGAAACCTCGAGGACACATCCCCAATTTTAGTCCATTCCCCTTCCTTTACAGAGAAAATTAAAGAAGGAAAGCAGCATGGCAGACTTCTTTTTGGTCTTAGAAGCCAGAACAAAAACTAATGGGCAGATGTTTAAAAGGGCAAATTTATTCTCAATGTCAGGAAAATTTTCCTAAAAACTAAATCTGTCCAAAAATGTAACAGGCCACCTCAAGAGGTTGAAGGTTTCCCTTCTTTGAAAGTCTTCAAGTCAAAGTTACATGATAACTTATTGGATATGTTATAAAGGAAACTTTTTTAAAGTATAATTTGAATTATATGGTTATTGGGTCCTTTCTAGCTCTGCAATGGTGTGATTCCTTAATCCTATGATTTGTCCAAGGTCATATGAGTAATAGGTAGAAAAGTTGAGTTTCAAGCCTGTCTTCTCACTCTCAAATCAGGGTTTTTCCCATACTCTAGTTTTGTCATAAGTTTCTGAAAGAAAAATAGGTAACTGCTTGGCGTGGTTTCTAGAACAAATACGTAGAGATAAATGCATTTATTAAGAACTTACTATGTACCAAGAGATCTTGTCAAGAAAATTGTAGATATCAAGGGAATGTTTCATGCAAATATGAGTGTGATAAAAGACAAAAATGGTAAGACTTAATAGAAATAGAAGAGATTTAAAAGAGGTGGAAATCATATACAAAAGAACTTACACAAGAAAGATTACATACAGAAGAAATGTACAAGAAAGATTTAACATCACCAATAACCATGATGGCATGGTTACTGATCTAGAGTCAGACATCCTGGAAAATAAAGTTTGGGTGTGAGGAAGCATTACTAAAAATAAGGCTAGTGGAAGTGATAGAATTCTAGCTGGACTATTTAAAACCCTAAAAGATGATGCTATTAAAGTACCATGCTCAATATGCCAGCAAATTTGGAAAAATCGACAGAAGCCACTGAATTGAGAAAGATCAGTTTATGTCCCAATGCTAAAGAAGGGACAATGGCAAAGAAGGTTCAAATTACCAAACAATTTTGCTCATTTCACGTGCCAACAAGGTTATACTTAAGATTCTTCAAGCTAGGCTTTAGTAAAATGTGAATCAAGAATTACCAGAAGAGCAGGTTCGTTTATGAAGAGGCAGAAGAACTGGGGACCAAGTTGCCAACATTTGTGGATTATGGAGAAAGCAAGGGAGTTCCAGAAAAACATCTACTTCTGTTTCATTGACTACATTAAACTTTGACTGTGTGAATCACAACAAAATGGGGGAAGTTCTCAAAGAGATGGGAATACAAGATCATCTTGCTTGTCTCCTGAGGAACCTGTATGTGGGCCAAGAAGCAACAGTTAGAACCAAACATGGAACAACTGATTGATTTAAGACTGGAAAAGGAGTGACAAGTCTATATATACATTGTCACCTTATTTATTTAACTTATATGCAGAGTAAATTATGCAAAATCCCAGGCTGGACAAATCAAAAGCTGGAAAATAGGTTTGGGGAAGAGATACCAATAATCTCAGATATGCAGACAGCCCACACTAATGACAGGAAGTGAAGAGGAATTAAGAAACCTCTTAATGGAGATAAAAAGAAGAAAATGTAAAAGCTGGCTTAAAGTTTACCATAAAAAAAAATAAGTACCTTGCTAAGATTAAAAAAAAAAAAAAGCAAAAATGGCCCCTGCTCTCAAAGAGCTTATATTTTTTGAAAAAAAAAATCTTGAAAAAATTTTTATTTATATCCTTTGTTTTCATACAACCTATATTTCTTTCCTTCTATACACTTTCCATAAAGCTGTACTTTATAACAAAGATTTTTTTAAAGTAATTTTTAAAATTGTCAAACTGGCCAACATAACAAAAAAGTTTGATATTACGTTGTATACCTATGGACACATTTCTGCAAAGGAATGGAAGAAGTCGTCTTATAATATCTCTTCCTTGGGGGTCAAGGAATTTTTATAATTTCAGTGGATTTGGTTTTGATTATTTTGTTTTTCTTGTCAGCTACACTGTTATGGTTATTGTGCATATTTTTTCTCTTTCTACTTACTTTGCATCAGCTCATATCAGTCTTTCCATGCTTTTTGGGTAATTATCATGTTCAACATTTTTTATGGCATAGTAATATCCCGTTACATTCATTTAATAGTTTTCTTAACCATTCCCCACTTGATGGATGTTTTCTTGTTTCCAATTCTTTTCTTGATAAGTCAACAAGCATTTATTAAGTGTCTTCTGTGTTCCAAGCAGCTCAAGGAAGAATTCACAGTATAATTGGGCACAGCAGGGTAATAGGTAAACAACTATTAACAAGCAAGAGGTTTACTAAAATAAGTTGAAAATAATCACAAAAGAAGGTCACTATCATTAAGGGATATCAGGAGGGGCTCTTGTGGAAGATGGGATTGTAGCTGGTACTTGATGGAAGCCAGGGAAACCAGGAGATGAAGATGAGGAAGGAGAGAATTCCTAATAAGAGGTAAAGCCAGTGAAAAAACTCTGAGACAGAAAATGAAATGTGTTATATGAGGAAGAGCAAGAAGGACAGTGTCACTGGATTGCATAGTACATGGAGTGGAGTAAGGTCTAAGATGCCTGGAAAGGAAGAAGGGGGTTGGATTTTAAAAGCCAAACATGGGTTTTTATATTTCATCCTAGAGATAATAGGAATTAATTGAATGGGAAAGTGACATGGCCAGTCCCATGCTTTATTTTGCAGTTAAGAAGAGAATGGATTGGAATCAAGAGGGACATGAGGCAGGGAGACCAAGTAATAGTTCAGGAATTAAGGAATAAGGGACCATACTAGAATGGTGACAATGTCATAGAAGAGATTGAAGTATATACAAGAGAGTGTTACAAAGGTAGAATTGATAAGACTTGTTAATTTATTAGATATTGGCAGGTTGAGAAGGAGAGTGAGAAGTGTAGAATGACACCTAGGTTTCAAGCCTCAGTGACTGAAAGGATGGTGATACCCATCACAGTAATAGGAAAGTTAGGAAGAGGGAAGGACAGAGCAGGCGAAAGACAATGAGTTCAGTTTGGGACATATTGAGTTTAAGACGTCTTTGAGAAATCTAGTTTAAGTGGACAGTCAAAGACGCGAGACTGGAGATCAGGAAAGAGATTAGGATTGGACATAGAGATCTTTGAATTATCTAATATGATGTCAATCAAATCCAGTGGAATTGATGAGATCAGTATGTGAAATAGTAGAGAGGGGGGAAAAGGTCCAGGAATAGAGCCTTGAAGGACATCCATGCTTAGTAGACATGACTTGGATGAAGATTCAGCAAAGGAAAGTGGAAAAAAGTCTTCACACAGATAAGAAGAGACCCAAGAGAGAGTAATGTCATGAAAATCTAGAGAAAAGAGAAAATCAAGAAGAGATTGATTGACAGTGTCAAAGGCTGCAGAAATCAAGGAGGATGAGGACTGAAAAAAGGACCATTATTTCTGGCAATTAAGAGACTACTGATAATTTTGGAGAAAGCACTTCACTGTCACAAAATAAATATTTTGATGCAAATGAGAACTTTTTAACATTGTTGACCTCCTTGGAAGTATTCCTAGCAATGAAATCTCAAAGTCTAAATGGACATTTTAGTCACTTAACGTGCACAAGTACACACATTCTATTAAGTGGAGACAACACATATGAGCAGCGGTGGTCAGAAGGGGTGTTTTAGTTTGGAAAGTTATTGTGTGGTCTAGAAGAGCCACTGGAGAGTAGATTGACACACTATTTTCAGGAATAGTGGCTGTACTGATTTTACTTTCTAGTTTCATAACTAGAAAGATTGGGAGTAGGGGTGGAGAGAGAGGAAGAAGGAAAGGAACTGTAGTGAAAAGATGGCCAAGAAGTACACTAACGCATAGAATCATTCTGAAATAGGAGGTTTAGTAAAGCCCTCACCAATTAGAGCAGCAAAACTCCAAGGTGAGAATTCTTGAGATGAATGGGATGAGTCTTCAGGGCATAGTTTCTGGTCCTTGATGCTAGGTAACTGATCAAAAAATGGAGCTGGCCTTGGAGTCATGACAACGTAGGCTCAGGTCCAGCCTCTGATACTTTCTGGCTAGGTAGTCTCTAAGATTAATTTTAGAGAAGATAACAGCTTGCATTGATAAAGAGACTTTTCTCACTGAGGAATTCTCTATATCAATTGAATCACAGATCCATTCCCTATCCTTTCTCAAGGATAAAGTAGGATTTTAACTTTATTTGTTTATTTTCTTAAGGAGAAATATAAATTCCTAAACATTGTCCCCTATGATCGATGATTGATAAGAGAGCACCCACGTTGCACAAAACACAGGGAAATCGTATATGCATTTTGCGGGTTGAGTATCAAAAATTTCTTCCTACTCAGGACAGGGATAATGTGCTAAACTCATATGGAATTGATTGTCTTTGATAAAATGAGCAGTGTCGACAGTGAAACAGTATACTGCTATTGTAGAAAATAATGATGATTCCTTCATGAATCTGGAGAGGAAGAGACTCCCCCCCTTCCCCAGCAAGCATGTGGAAAGGGGTGGAATTCCTTGAAAGAAACATTTTAAATTGAGAGATTTCTTTGTCACAGAGAGATTCAGTGTGTGAGAAAGACTGGCCCTAGCTTGTTGGCTCAGTGGGTGCCTCCATTTTGGAAAGGGAAGAAAACGGAAAGCTAACAAAAGAAGAAAGGGCAGCTTCAGCTTACCCGCAGTGCATGGGTCCAACTGGATTTTTATTATGGATATTAGATTAACAGGCAGAAACTGAGCCCTGAGGTCATACTGAACACCCAGAAGAAAAACCTGACAGAGCTCGGATTTGGCATGTGAAAAGCACAAGCGTGTGAGGGCAAAAGCTTCTATTTTCTGGCACCCTTACGAGCCCACCCAAGCCCAGCCCTGAGCAAAACTGTGATTCTGATTTTGAGATTTGTGCTTGGATCCCTTCCCCTCTTCCTCGTTAGAGCTCTTCCCCACTCTTTTCTACTGACCCTTTATCCTCTATTTTAGAACTCTTCCACCTCCCCAGTCCAATGCCTTTAAGTTCTCTTGGAATTATAGAGACCTTTCCCAGAATCCTTAGAGTCCAGGAATTCTTAACCTGAGACCCATAAACTTTTTGTTTTAAATTGATAACTATATTTCAATATAATTCATTGCCTTTCTTATCCTATGCATTTTATGCATAATAAAGTCAAACATAATTCTTAGGAGAGGTCCATAGGTTTCAATAGACTGAGAAAGGGGTCCATAACATAAAAAAGATTGAGAACTCTTACTTTAGAGCCTTTTATTCATCGACATTTACCTGTTACACATTGAAACAAATGAAAAGCTGGAAAGACAGAGCTTCTGGGTAATTAATAATCAATTTATTAATTATGCTAGCTGCTAATCAATAAATTGATGGTCAGTGGTTTCTCTCCATAACCAAAGAATATCCATGGAGATTGCTGAATGCTTAAACATCTTTGGAAAAGGGGGTGCCCCTGACAGGTGAAAATCAACCCTGATTTGTGAACAATTTAATAAGGGAGTAGACTTTCAAATGAAGAAGTAAACTGAAAGTCTTCAAGTCCTCCTACTGAGAATATGGCTTGATCATGAGATTCAATTGCCTCTAATAATCTCAACAAAGGAATCCATGTCTACCCAGACCATTCTAGGCAGAATGAGCTTGGTCATCCTAAACTCTAAAGGAGGGGTGCAAGGGTGTAAGCTTAATACTTTAGGACTGGAATTCATCTAAATTAGATTCTGTTTACACTCTAAACAGGAATAAGGTCTTCTAGTTGGATGAGATCCTACCCAAGATCTACAAGCGTGTTCCCAGAGGATTTGGACAATCTCATCTATCAGCAACGTCCTTCAGAGACTGACTGACTGGCCTACAGCAGCTAGTCCCTGAATGAGGAAAAAGAGAGAAAAGACTTCATTCTAATTTAATCATAGGTCATTAATATAATAGAAAATAATAATTTCTCTCAATATTTTGTTTCATTTTGTCAGGATCCTGCTAATGTGACTTACTAATGTAATAAACTAATTCCATGTGAGGGATAGTGATAGATAATGGTATTATATGCTGCCTCTCACAATAACAACTGCATCTTAACAAGGGACTTTATTGTTGTAATGAGAATTTATTTCCTTTTATTAAATTTTATCATTTGGGGCTTAAGACTTTTTACAACTTTAGTTCACTAAAAACCTACCATCTCTTGTTAATATTAACTTCACCTGATCAAAACCTGTCTCATGGGATGTTGAAAATTTACTTAAAGCTTTAAATATTCCTTAGATAAGAAGCCAGAGGAAAAATTTCAACTGTTTCAAGTCCTTGGTGACATATAAATTTTCCCTCTCAATCATTCTATTTATGAATCCTCTAAATGTAGTTTAGTCTGTAAATTGATTTAGTTTACCTGAAGAGTCTGTTTTAACTAGGCTTGTTGATATATGGGATTATGATTATGTTTAGCTAAATTCAGTTTTTATGACATCAAAGGAATCATGGGGTTATGAATCTGCCT
>CM053770.1:389232847-389285347 GCA_028658325.1 Potorous gilbertii | reverse complement strand
AAAAATATCTTTTTAAAAAAATTACTTTTATAAATATACACATGTTCAATGTCTGAAAATTTCAGTCTGTAATGTGAAAGGGTTTATCTTGTGATGTCATGTTCCATTTGTTACAGAGAAGATTCAAAGCCTCTAGTAGCATATAATATAGGGGATACAATTTTCAAATCTTGCCTATGGGAAAAATAATCAATGCTTTTCTCCAACTCTGCTTTGCATAGTATTTATTGATCTAGGGAAGGCACTTTTTTTGTTGTGTGTGCCATAGACCCCTGTTGCTGTCCAGTGAAACCCATGGACCTGTTCTCAGAACAATGTTGCTTTAAAAAAAATTCATAATTGAAAGAAATGCTAAATTTCAGTTAGAGGTTAGTAAAAATAAAAATGTAATTTTTTTCCCATCCAGGTTCATGGAACCCACCGTAAAGACTACAGCATAAGGTTATTGGTTAGTTGGTTGGCTGGTTGATTGGTTGGTTGTTGTCCTTCATCTTCAAAGAGGACCAAAATGACATCACCATGATAAAGTGAAATTTCAGTGTGTCCAACTGTGACTGATCAGACCAATACAAGCTCAGAATACTCTACCACAGGTTGAGCACAGATAGTCCATGTGAATATTTGGGTTGGATATCCCACATCTGCACATCCTGCATTTACTTTATGCCATCTCAATTCTGCTTTGCACAAAGAGCACAGCACACTTTCTGATGCGGGCATGCCGTGCTGACTGGTCTTGTGCCTGTGTCTCCAATGTTGCACCATCAAATCCAAAGTTCTTGAGAGAGACCTTGAGAGTATCCTTGTATCTTTTTTTCTGGCCACCATGTGATCGCCTGCCCCATGCAAGTTCTCCATAAAATAGTCTTTTCAGCAAGTGTACATTTTGTGTTCGATCAATGTGCCCATCAGAGCTCACTCTCTGAAGCATAATTTGAATACTTGTCAGTTCAGCTCAAAGACGCCAGTGTCTGGTACCTTACCCTGCCAGGTGATCCTCAGAATCTTCCTAAGGCAGTTCAATGGAAGCAATTAAGTTTCCTGGCATGGTGCTGGTAGACTGTCCATGTTTCACTGGCATACAACAATGAAGTCAGCACATTGGCTCTGTAGACCTTCAGTTGGTTGTCAGTCTAATACCTCTTCTCTCCCAAACTTTTCTTCAGAACCTCCCAAACGCTGAGTTAGCTCTGGCAATGTGTGCATCAACCTCATTGTCAATGTTTACATCCCTGGAAAGTATACTACCAAGGGGAGTGAACTTAACCACAGAATTCAATTTCTCCATTTGTTGTAATCAATATTTCCATGTAAGGATGGTGTGGTAGTGGCTGATGGAGCACCTGTGTTTTCTTGGTGTAGGGTGTGTTCAGGGAGGACCAGAATGTTTGGTGTGATGGCTGCTGAGCCCTTCTCAGGGCTCTTTCCACCTTTGGTATCCACCTGTTCCTCCTGGCTCTCACCTGTGACTCCAGGAAGCTGCAGCATGCACAGTGGCCACACCCTGATGGACCGTTTTGGCAGATGGGCCAAACCAGGTTGAAGGTAACCAAGAGTTCTCAAACCCACTGGTGAGTTAAGGGGGGGGGGGGTCCACCACAAGCATGTGGAGATTTCATCTGGTGGAATGGGCAAATGAGAACAATTTGTTCCAATGGCCATCAAGGCAGATAAAGCAGATGATGTGGAGCACTTAGAGCTTGGTTAGACACCCAAGATGTCAAGGTCATCCACTGCATCCTGAGTCATCACCATCAGTCTTGACTCTGTCCTGCCACTGGACTATGATGACTCTGGAGGAGAGAGTAAGGCTGATGAATTCATACAACTCTACCTCACTTAAATCCAATTTACACATAATCAAAAGACATTACTCAAACCATTTCAATATTATGCCTCAAAGTCCTGTGGCAACAGGCAAGTGATGAAGCAGCAGGTGCAGATACACTGGGAGCTGTAGTCACAACCCTGCCCAAAGGCAGCCCAAGCCATAGGGTCATTTCTCACTGGAGGCAGCAGAGGGACAGTGTAAGAACCCTTGTACTAAAGTCAAAAGAAGACCTTAGACACCTTCTAGTCCAATTTCTTCATTTTACGGATGAAAAAACTAAGACCCAGGGGGTCTAAGTGACTTTGACCAAGGTCCACATAGATATAGAAGCTGGAAGGTAATTCAAAAATCATCTAGTTAACTCCTTTTGTTGATGAGGAAACTGCAGCCCAGGGAAATTAAATTACTTTTCTGGAGGACACCCAGGTTGTAAGTGGCAGAAGTGGGATTTGAACCCTGGACTTCTGTCACTCTTCAGTGCACCAAGGCCAATGAATGCTTAAGTTGAATCACTGAAAAATCAGAACTAAGAATCTCTTTGTGGTTTTTTTTTTAGTTTTCATTATCCATAAAATAAAATGTCAAATATATGACTCTTTTTAAAAAGTATGTCTAGTCTTATTCTACAATTCTCTTTTAAAAAATAAATGCAGCAGTATCTTGGCATTACCAAGAAAATCAGGTTCTTAGAGATGGATGCCTGCTGATTTCTGGCAGAAATAACTTCAGTATATCCCTACTCTATCCCCTGGGGAATTTTTCCCTACCCCTGTAATGGATTGAGTTGGATTTTGATTGACAAGCTAGACCCTTACATATTAAGGGACTGGGGGCAAGGGTGAACAAGGGCAGCTAGGTGGTGCAGCGGATAAAGCATCAGTGCAGGAGTCAGGAGGACCTGAATTCAAACCTCACCTCAGACACTTGACACTCACTAGCTGTGTGACCTTGGGCAAGTCACTTAACCCCAACTGCCTCATCCTGGGTAATCTCCAGTCATCCTGATGAATATCTGGTCACTGGATTCAGATAGCTCTGGAGGAGAAGTGAGGCTGGTGACCTGCACAGCCCTCCCTCACTCAAAGCAAAGTCAAGTGCAAGTCATGCCATCATTTCTCTGATGGCATGGTCTTCTTTGGCAATGAAGGATGAACGCACACACAAACAACTAAGGAACACCTGAATCAGGGCAAGGACAACAGGGTCTAGAAATCAATGGAGTTTGTGGAAGTTGGAGTCAGGGGCAGCAGCATGAGATCATCAACTCCAGACCCTAAGACTGGGGTGGTGTGAGCAGATCATGCATGAAGCATAGATAGATTCTATGTTACTGAACCTCACTCCAACTCCTTTTATCATTTTCCTTCCTTTTGTCTCCCTTATTCTTCTGCATAGAGGTACAGAGGCATGGTGTCAGCGGAGCCTTAGGAAGATTTATCTTCCTGAGTTCAATTCTGGTCTCAGACACTTACTAGATGTGTGACCCTGGGCAAGTCACTTAACCCTTTGTGACTCATTTTCCTCATCCATAAAATGCGCTGCAGAAGAAAATGCAAACCACTCCTGTATCTCTGCCAAGAAAACCTCAAATGAGGTCGCAAAGTGTCAGATGGGACTGAAAAGACTGAACAGCAATAATGTACAATTTTTAAACGTTTGTTTACTATTCTGTTTGGGTTTTTTGCTTCTTAAGTCAGTGATTGAGGTAAGTGGAACTAACTTTCATGGCTCATCAATATGTCATTATTCAAATGCAATGGGAGGGGCGCCATTGAGGTGTACCTGGGAGGAGAATGAGATGAATTCAAAACTATGGCAATTTTTTCCCCAGAGATTTGATGGCTGGAGGATTAGAGAGAAAAATAAAAGGGAATTACTTATTTGTTTATACTACTTCTTAGCTAAGAGAGAGAAAATTTATACTTGGATTCCTCCAGGCAATGAGTCTGGTAATTGTTTGGGGAGGGGAGGAGAGGGGTAAGGTGACAGCTGGGACCAGCTGGGCTATTTTCAATCCCTCCTTCCCAGACTTCATTCAAGAAAAAAACCCTCTGGGAAGTGAGGGGCCGAAGGAACGGCTAGAGAGGCTGTCCAGCCAAAGCGGGCTTGACTTGGAGGGTGGATGGGTGGGAGGATGAGACAGATTAGAGGGCACGAGGACCCTGCATTCATAGCACCACACCATCCATACACAAATATTTCATGAAAAGAACAATGGGTTCTCCTATTTTTTCCAACAAAAGCTATGGCTTCTTCACAGAGTCAGCAGCTCAAATGGCTAAACTGGGAGCTTGCTGGTTGCCATTTTCAGGTCCGAGAGAGCCGAACCAAAATTTCAGGTCAGCAAAATGAGAAAAGTGTTATAGTAACATTAGCTGCCTTCTTTTCTTTGAGTAAATCTGTTTCCATGGAAATGGCAGCCCTTCCGTGGAGATTGAGAACTGTTCTTTTCAGGGCCTGGCTCACCTGTGGAGAAGCTTTCCTGCCTCCCTCCTCCCTCCCCCACCTAAATCACTCCTCTAATTCCCACCAACAAGCTCTGAAAACCTGAAACCACTTAGGAGCAGGCATTGAGGAGGACTTTAATTGATACCATTTTGCCTTGAAGTTTCCTCTTTTGACAATGTAGTAATCACAAAGTTGTGAAGCTGGCAGGGGAGGCCGGATCAATACTGAGACAGAGGTTAACCTGTCGTCCTGCCCCTGACTATTAGAGAATCCAGCGGTTTCTAATTGACCCAGGGAGTGGCTGTTCCAGAGAAAGACTAGACTCATGAAACACTAGCTATCTGTGGACCCTCTAGATTTTCATCCCTGAAAGTTCAAAGTGGAGGCTCCATACCTTCTATGGATCCTATCTTTTGCAAACTGGCTTGCCCTTACAACTCAGTACCAGATAAAACTATGACCCACCTGGGGAATATTTCCCTGGGCCCCCACAGATTGAATTCCTGAATGACTTCTTTGATCATACAGACACGCTTGTATTTTAATTCATGCACATACACTGGCAGACTGTTAGACTGGGACACATTATGTATTGAATAATAAATAATGCATTCCAGAGAAGAATACATCCCGTACTTATTTGCAAATGAAAGAACAGTAGAATGATATTTCAGATGGAAATGTGGAAGAAGAAAGGGAAGGAAAATGAGGAGGGGTTCTAACCGCTGAATTTAAAAATAGATTTTTAATATTTTGTCCATCTTTTTTAGTTAGCAAATATTTATTAAGCATCTGCTATCTTCTAAGCACTATGCTAAGGGCTGGGAATACAAAAAAAAAGACAAAAAACAATCCGTGTTCTCAAGGAGTTCATAGTCTAATAGACTGTGTATTTTTAAATCATTTACTAAAGCTGAACATCCCCCTCCCTATTAGAACCCAATCTTTTAACTAAGAAGTAAAGCTAAATAATACAAAACAACTTACTGTGTCGATAAATTATGTCTCCTTCTATACCTATAATCCACCATCATCATCATTTTCTGGAACTGAGATTCCAAATATGTGTGGGTATGTGTGTCTATACACACATATACATATACACATACATACATACATACATACATGTGTGTATGTGAATCGACTAGGTGGTACAGTGTATAGAGTGCCAGGCCAATAGTCAGCAGAACCTGAGTTCACAGGTGACACCTTCCAACAGTGTGACCCTGGAGAAGTCATTTAATCCTGTTTGCCTCAGTAGACTTATCTATAAAATGAGCTGGAGAAGGAAATAGCAAATCATTCCAGTATCTTTGCCATGAAAATGCCAAATAGAGTATAAAAGCAAGCACCCTGACATACACAGAAGGGCCTGCTATCACAGGTTCTAAAAGGAAAGTAACTTTTGAGGGGTCAACAATCACTTTAATCAAGCACATGCATCACTCACTTAGTTCAGGGGAAAAAGCCAGCACCTTGAACTTCAGAGAAAATACAGAGAAATCTAAATCAACAGACAGGGCTTCCAACTGTCTGAGAGATCAACAGACTGATTGATAACTGTCTGACCATACAAACATAGTTACCAGAGAAAGAAGCACCAACATCTGGGTTTTCAAAGCTGGAAGGGCTCCTTAGCAGCTGTCCAGAGTCTTGTCTGGCCAAACAAACACTTCCAACAAGTAACCCCCAAAGTAAAACCTCACCTCAGAGTATTTATACATTTTTCAGAGACAGAGAGTATCACAACACTGGAGAACCAGTGCCTCATTAACAAAAGATGTGGGTCTTCCTACAAATTTCCCCTAATCAAACTCCCCTTACTGGGCAGGCCCATTAATAGATAGGGAAGATCTTTAATCTCATTAGCAGTACATAGGGTCACTGAAGAGTCAGACACAACTGAAAGAACTGAACAACATATGTATGTGAGTATGCATAAATATGCACGCACACACATATATAATGCATTTATATGAGTTCTGATTTTAGTACTTTCTTTTATATTCTTGTGGTCACTATATATTGTTCTCTTAGCACTGCTTACCTTACTCTGCATTAGTTCATACAAATCTTCCCAAGTTTCTTTGTTTTTTTTCCTAGCACCATAATATTATACCAAATTCACACACTGCAATTTGTTTAGCCATTCCCTGATTGATAACTAACTCAATTTGTTTCTAGTTTCTTGTTTTCACAAAAGTGTTACTATAAATATTAAAATTAACTCTTTTTAAAAACAGTTTCTGTAGTTCCTAATGTTAGGAAGATATCGACTTTCTAATGATAGGCAGATAGGCATGTAAAATCTTAGTCCTCAATGGGAAACTCTCCAAGATCAAATATCTAATTTCCTTTCAAAGCCTGACTTCAGGCTCCTGTGGCTTTGAACAGACCAAACTTGCTAACTTCCCAACCAGACAGATGCAGTTTTTCCCTGGTGTCATGCCAAAAATTTTTCTGGAAAAATTTTTAGTGCACTCACTAGCTTGCAAGACAGCTATTCTTCTCCATCCTCCCTCATAACTAGATGATAAACATAACTCAAGGAATCCTTGCTTCCTTTGTTTTTGGAAGTTTGACCATTAAAACCAGTCTGAGTTCAGGTGAAATTTTTAGATCCCAAAACAGAGGTGAATTATCTTCAAAAAATAATTTGACAATTATTTTTCTAAAATCTAGCATTTAAACAACTTGAATATTACCTTTGCCCATTACATTTCTTTCCCCATAGACACAAAAGATTCAGATTCATGTCAACGATATCTGCCAAATCTTTTGATGTTCATACTATCACCCATGAACCTCCCTTGAGAACATTAGAATTTGGTTTATATCATTTCCCAAGTCTTGAGTTCTAATGCAAGCACTCAGGCTGACACAATGTAGAACACAGGGTAGCTTTCATTTAACTCAACAGAAAATAAAGAAGTTCGAACAATGACAATTCTTGTCTCTAGTGGGTTACCCTTCTCTCAAGGGCCCATAAAGTCACTTTCAGTGGGGAGGAACCTGTAGCCTCAAGGTCACATGTGGTCTTCTAGATCTTTGGGTGTGGCTTTTTGACTGTGCAAATTTTACAGAGTGAATCCTTTGGGGATTTGTACTGTTAAGTTGGATTCAGTCACAGAGCTGTACTTGAGGACCTAGAGGGTCACATGTGCTCTTCTAGGTCTTCCTGTGAGGCCTTTTGACTGAACCCAAGTTTTATGGAATGAATCCTTTTATTAAGGAGGTTTGTACTGCAAAGTTGGATTCAATCAGTGGACCTAGAAACCTCAAGGTTGCAGATTCCTGACCCCTGCTTTAGCTTATAGTTAAAAAATAACAAAAACAACAACATAGCATTTATATAGCCCCTATCACGTCAGGCACTTTACAAATATCACCTCACTTAATCCATTCTAGTGTTAAGGATCTCTACCATCCTCAAAGGTGGAGTCAATTATCTTTGGCTGTGAGTCCCTCGTTCCCTTAGTAACTACAGACTTAATATGACTCACAGAATCAGCAAAGCAATAAGTCTTGTTTGCCCTTCCATGTTGTGGATCCTTCACTTCTGTGCCATTTTTTTTTTTTTTTTTTTGCAATTGGCGTGCCTCCTAGACCTCTTTCCAGGTCTAAGCCAGTTTCCTCTCTATCCCCTCTCACTCTCTCTCTTCATCTCCATCTGACCATGGTCTTCTCTTTTTTAAAGACTACATAGATACAAAGAAAGTTCTAAGGCAGTGGTGTCAAACTCAAGTAGAAACTCCCTACTAGGTTATACATAAGGATCCTAGGGCTACACATTGACTTAGAAAACCACAAATTAATATTATCCATGTTCCATTATATTTTTATTTATTTTGCTTAATATAATAAACAAGCACAGTATTTAACACAGAGTAGGTCCTTAATAAATGTTTATTAGATGCCTACAACTATTGCAAGCCTCTTTCCAGAGAACCAAATTTGTCCTTTGTGTGATCCTGTGACCTCTTTTTTGTCTTTTCTTTTTTTTTAAAATTTATTTAAAATTTATTGAATAAAGTATTTCCATAACACAGTATAATAAAAATAAAATAAAAAATAAAAATAATAAAAATAAAAAATGATTGCACATGAAACTGCAGCCCTATTATGTACAACTTGCTTTTCCTTTCAAATATACACTTGTTATCATGTAAATTTCTTTTTTTCCTTTTTTTTCTTCCTTCCCCCTTTCCCCTGCTCTAGAAATGACTGTAACAATGGACCTCTCTTTTAAAGTCAGGGGTGTGGGTCACCTATGTGAATTAGGTTATGAACTTGAGTAATTGCCATAACAAAGACAATGAGGTTAATTAGGGCAGAGGACAAGGATGATTTTCTCCTTGTTTAGGAAATTCCCATCTTGTCACAAGGAGACAAAAGGGGAAGGAGGGGCTTACTGCCCACTACCTTTGTTAAATGCCCTTCACAGAAGCTATGCAGTATTGTATGATATGAACTAACTTGTGACTTATGAGGGGGAGGCATCATGTTATAGTTGAAAGAGCATAGGACTCTGGGTCTAAAAATGACTACCTGAGTGACCTTGAAAATTCACTTAACACCTTTGTTTCTTTATAAATGAGGGGGCTGGACTAAATACTCTCCCTTCTCTCTCTAAACCAATCATGATTCTATGTAGCTTTTATACAGAAAGTTGCCTCTGGCAGTGTGAGATCTGTTGTGTGACCCCCTCCAAAATCACACAGCTGCTATCTGTCAGAGGAAAAACTCAGGTGTTCCTGAATCCAAGACTACCTTTAACCTAAGCCAATGTTTCAACTTTGCAAAATAACAGAAGTCATACTGGGCAGATTGCTAGCTGTGTGACATAAGGCAAATCATGTATGTTCTCCAAGTTTTGTTTTCCCCATCTCTAAAATGCAGGTGAAAATATTTGTACTACATATCTTATAGAGTCATGAAGAATGAGTTTTGTAAATTTTTAAAATCCCATGACTGTGATTTATTATTTTGACTTCCCCTTTTCCTCATTTCCTCACCTATAAAATGAGAGTACTACCTGCATGACCTACTTCACGGGGTTTGTGAGGCCAGACTCTAGGGAACCAGATGATAAATGTAAAGTGACTTTGTAAATTGTAAAGTGCTGTTTAATGACTAAAATAAGCTACTAATATACCCAGGTGTGCCCCAATTTAAATAAATCTAATATCTGGAAGTACATATTTATCAAGAAAGATAAATTAGGAGAAAGGAAGATGATCATTAATTTTATTAGAGGATTCTTCACTTCTACAAAAAGGAGTCAACCAGAGCTTGCTTTAAAATAATGAGCTCTACTCAAAGGCATGCAGAGAGGGTGGACCAGGTGAGCCCTCTCTTTGAACACCTATGGCTATTCTCTAGCATTTCATTCGTAAGTCAATTTACAAAATCAGTTTGCAAGAGATGTGTGGTATCATAAGTAGGTTGTTGTTGTTGTGTTTGTCCTTCTGTTTTTGAAGAGGACCATGATATCAGGGAAATGATGACATGACTTGTAGTTTGCTTTGATTTGAGTGAGAGGGCTGATCATAAGTAGAACTCCCTTCACTGATACAGATCACAGCCCATCTACAATTTAGTAGATGGTTGTTGAAAACCCAACTTTCCTTTATGGTCAGTTTGGTGATGAGTCTATCTTAACAGGTTTGTTCAAGAACACCTAACATGCTATCCATCCTTGGATTGGTACCCAAGAACTATCCAGCTTAGTAAATTCTGCTAGAACTTATGCCCCCTGATGCAGCACCTGAGAACACCAGTCACCTACATCCCATGATTTGCCCGGTGCCTGTCAGCTATGTGGTAGAGTAGAATGCTGGACTTGGAGAGAGAAGGACCTTAGGCTCAGACACTTACCAGCCTGACCCTGAGAAAGTCACAAAATCTCTTGGTCTCACTATCGTCATTTATAAAATTGGAGTAATAAGGGTAGTTGATAAGGCTGTTGTGAGGATCACATAAGGTTACATATATGTATACATATATACATACACATGTAGGTATGTATATATATATATACACATATATAATATTATACTATATGTTATATTATTTGTATTTTATAAAATTTGATAATATATTTATATTTCTAAATATGCTTATATTCATAAATTCATATATTTACAGGTATAAACATATATTTATATGCTATATTTATATGATATGCTTTTATGATTCCCTGAAAGCTATTTATGGACCAAAAACCTATGGTGCATCACAACTAGTCAGTGCTGATGGAGCCACATTAATTAGCGATAAGGATATGATCCTAGACAGATGGGCTGAACACTTCCATAGTGTTCTGAACATTGAATCAATCAATACTGGGGTCATTGGCTGTTTACCTCAGGTTGAAGTCAATCCCTTCTTAGCTGAACTTCCAACTGAAGAAGAGGTTTTGAGGGCCAGTAGGCTCCTTTCATGTGGCAAAGCACTTGGTGCTGATTCTATTCCAGCTGAGATTTACAAGGTAGGGGGACTGTTACTCATACAAAAACTGACTGAAATTTTCCAGGTTATATGGCAAGAGGAGGTTATCTCCCAGGAGTTCAAGGATGTCTCCATTGTCCATCTCTATAAGAAGGGAATAGATTGTCCTGCAACAATCACAGGGAGATCTCTCTCTCTTAGTCATTGCTGGCAATAGTCTTGCTAATGTCCTTCTTAATAGGCTGATTTTTCACCTGGAAGGTGGTCATGTACCTGAGAGTCAGTGTAGCTTCAGAAAGGGCCAAGGAACAGTCGATATGGTGTTTGCTGCCCGACAACTCCAGGAGAAATGCCGGGAGCAGAATAGAGGTCTATACACATCTATAGATCTGACCACTGTTAGTTGTGAGGGCTTATGGAAAATTAGGTCAAAATTTGGTTGCCCAGAGGAATTCATCATTATTATAGGTCAATTTAATAATGGCCTGCTTGCCCAGGTTCTGTATAATGGACAATGCTCTCATGCCTTCCCGGTCACCAGTAGAGTGAAACAGGGCTGTGTGCTTGCTCCCATGCTTTTGAGCATGATGGTTTCAGTCATGTTGACAAATGCTTTCAATGAGGATGAACATGGCATCAAGGTCAACTACCGTACTGATGGCAAGTTCTTCAAAAGCTACAAGCCAAGACCAAAGTGGAGGGAGTGTTGGTGCATGATTTTCTGTTTGCAGATGATTGTGCACTCAGTGCAGCCTCTCTAGCTGAGATGCAACAAAGTATGGAACAATTCTCTGCTGCCTGTGCTAATTTTGCCCTAATAATTAACACCAAGAAACCACAGGTGTTCCATCAGCCACCACCACACCATCCATACATGGAACCATCACTTACAACAAATGGAGAAGTTTTGAATGCTGTGGTTAAGTTCATTTACCTTGGTAGTATACTTTTCAGGGATGTAAACATTGACAATGAGATTGATGCACATATTGCCAGAGCAAGCTCAGTGTTTGGGAGGTTCTGAAGAAAAGTTTGGGAGAGAAGAGGTATTAGACTGACTACCAGACTGAAGGTCTACAGAGCCATTGTGCTGACTTCATTGTTGTATGCTTATGAAACATGGATAGTCTACCAGCACCATGCCAGGAAACTGAATCACTTCCATTTGAACTGCCTTAGGAAGATTCTGAGGATCACCTGGCAGGGTAAGGTACCAGACACTGAAGTCCCTGTTTGAGCTGAACTGACAAGTATTCAAGTTATGCTTCAGAGAGTGAGCTCTGATGGGCTGGGCGTGTCGGTTGAACACAAAATGTACACTTGCCAAAAAGACTATTTTATGGAGAACTTGTGTGGGGCAGGCAATCACATGGTGGCCAGAAGAAATGATACAAGGACACTCTCAAGGTCTCTCTCAAGAATGTTGGATTTGACATTGGGAGACATTGATACAGGACCACTCAGCATGGCATGCCCACATCAGAAAGGGTGCTGTGCTCTATGAGCAAAGCAGAATTGAGACACCACAAAAGAAATGTAGGATGCGCAAATTCGGGATATCCACCCCAAATATTCACATGGACTATCTGTGCCCAGCCTGTGGTAGAGTAGTCTGAGCTCATATTGGTCTGATCAGCCACCGTTGGACATGCCGAAATTTCACTTTATCATGGTGATGTCATTTTGGTGCTCTTTGAAGACAGACAACAATCAACATGGTATATTTATATTTATATTACATTATATATAATATACATATATAGTATTATGTAAACCTTAAATTTAATTATTTTAATCATCAATAAAGTAAAAAAATTAAAATATAATTTCTTAATAGTTATTATTATTTATTCATGGCTTTTAATAATGCTTTGTTGTTCAATCATTTCAGTCATGTTTGACTCTTTTATGACCCCATTTGGGGTTTTCTTGGCAAAGATATTGAAATAGTTTGCCCTTTCCTCCTCCAACTTGTAGTGACCTCCATTTGGAGTTTTTTCAGCAAAGATACTGGAGTGGTTTGCCATCTCCATTTCTTCCTCCAATTCATTTTACAGATGAGGAAACTGAGATAAACAGAATTAAGTGACTTGACCAGAATCTTCCGCAGCTAGTAATTGTCTGAGCCTGAATCTGAACTCAAGGAGATGAGTCTTCCTGATTCCAGACCTGGTGCTCTATCCTCTGTACCACCTACTGCCCTTTAAAATGTTATCCATCATTAGTATACCATATGTAATGCAACAATGAAAACATCTGGGAAGGCCCATATGACCTAATCTAGATAAAAGGGTACAGAACCAATAGAACACTTTATACGATTAAAAAAATTATTAAGAAAAAACAGCTTTAAAAAACTTAAGAACTGTGATCAGTGTTTCAGAAGGATGATGGTGAAACATGCTACTCCACTTTTGACAGAGAGGTACTGAACTTATGATACGGAATAAGACATATATTTTCAGACACATCCAGTATGGAAATTAGATGTTTCATAACAACACATATTTGTTACAGGATTTCACTTTTCTATTCTTTGGTAGGGAGTAAGGGGTGGAGCACTGAGGGGTAATGGTACAGGATAAGAAATGAAAGAAAGGAACAAAGAGAAAGCAAAAAAGAGAAAGAAAGAGAGTGAGAAAGACAGAGTCATTGAGGCATCAAATTTTTTTTGGTGTGGATAAAGCCTTTATTTCTTTTCAAAAAATTTTTAAAGTTTATTTATTTTTAGTTTTAGACATTTATTTATTTAGATATTTATTTATTTAGACATTTTTTAACTTTTCCATTTTTTTCCCTCTCTCCCCCTCCCCTCCCCCAGATGGCCTGCAATATAATATAGACTTTACATATACATTCCTATTAGACATATTTTCATATTAGTCATGTTGTATAGAAGAATTATGACAAATGGGAGAAACCATGAGAAAGAAAAGACAAAACAAGCCAAAAAAAAAAAAAAAGAAAATCTTCTGCTTCACCCTGCATTCAGATTCCATAGTTCTTTCTCTAGATGTGGATGGCATTTTCCACCATGAATCCTTTGGAAATGTTTTAGGTCCTTACATTGCTGAGATGGGCTAAATCTATCAAAAATCAGTCATTGCAGACTGTGGCTTTTACAAGGCATCAATTTTTTAATGCAAAAGAAAAGGCCAGAAAGAAGCATAGATAAGTAGGATAGCTTTGAAAGCTATATAATTAATTTATTATAAACTTTAAATGAAAAACAAACTGAGATCTGCAGTTTCATGTACAATCCCCTTGTTCTGTTCTACTGCATGAATGAAAATGTCTATTCTATTTAGTGTATGTTAAGTTTAAAATAAAACTAAAATTGTAAAAATAAACTTTTTAATAAAGAAATAGTAGCCATTGTATGAAATGAGGCTCACTTGCAACCATATCTCCCACATGTTGTGGCTACCACAGCATACATACAAAGACTATGTGGTCACCAGAGAGATAGATCACAAGGTCTTGGTAGGGATGATCTTCTTCTCTGGCTCCCCCTGAACCCCTAGGTCCTTTCTGATTCATAAGGAAAGCATGAGAACTGCTGGGACAGTTTGAGCCATGAAGCCCTAAATACTATCCTCCTGCTTCAGCCATCTTGATTGTCTAGCTGTGGCATAGAGAAAAAGAAGACCAAGCAGATGAGCATTTTCTCTTTGTTTGTTTTTATTAATTAATTGTCTCCAAAAGGCAGCTGAGCTCAGACCTTGTTACATTCTGAGATTATCTCATTCTGATGTCCTTTGGGTCCTCATCATGTAACCTCCATAGACGATGTCCACATGAGACCTCCTTAGACTAAATTGGACCCTCCCTCAAATAGTGTTCCAGGAAGTTTCCAGTATCATTTGTTTGTATCCACAGCTTACATGGTCCTTATTCTATTGTATTCTTGTGGAAAATTAATTCTAAGTGAATCAATATATCCCTCTATGAGAGAGTAAAATTTTTAAAAAGGTACATTTTCAGACCTAAACTGAATGTGATAGGTTAATCTCACTTAACTAGACAGCAATGAGAAAAAACCTCAACTTTCTACTTCTTTGTTTTTTAGTCTTAACCAACAATTTTATTGGTATAGAGACCTCCCAGTGAGGAAATTCCTTGTACCAAGGCAGCTCAATCAATCAGCAAGCTTATATTAAGTATCTGCCCTTTGAACTCAGGTCTTCCTTAACATTCTGCCTCCTGTACCACCTCCCTTCCTTCCTCCCTCATATATATCTTTTCTGTTGGAGATGAGTACTGCCATTATCTCCTAGAGACCAAGACCTATTTTAATTAGCCCAGCCCCTTTAATCACCGGAAGGATTTTACCTGGCAAGGTGGGTAAGGTTCAACTGAGCAATCTGAGGTCAACCAGAAGACAAGGCTTAATCTTTGGGGAAACTTTGTGGAATTGATTCTCCTCTTAGAGGGTTTCTCGGCATCTGCCTTTCCCCTCACCTCCAGGCTTTTGAGCACCTATAAACTTTGGACAAGCATAGCTCAAAAGAGAGACAACCAGGCAATAATAATCTCTCCTCCTGCCCTTTCCCTTTCCCAAATGAGAAAGGCCATCAGCATAGGTGAGTCCGGTAATATAGTGCTTCTTACAGTTAAGAAAGCATTTTCCTCATTACTACGTGGGTGAGAAAGTGTGAGATAGAGCCAAAACTACTGTATCTGGAAAGAACCCAGGTTCAGATTCTTACACTGCCCTGTGACCTTGTGGAGTTTACCTAACCTTTTTGAACCTAAGTTTTCTCATTTGGAAAAGGAGGTAGGTGAACTACATGACCTCTAAGTTCTCTTCCAACTCTAAATCTATGATACTAAAGCAAGTACTATTAGCCCATTTTACCAAGGGGAAAAGTGAAAAATAGTGACCTGCTGGATGTCAGGTCCAAAGTATCAGGATCAGGACTTGACACCATTTCCTCTGATTCCAAATCTGGGACTATTTATGTCGTTGAATTCCTTCCACATTATCAGAGCTGAGTCTTGAAGCCGGGTCCCCTGACTCCCAAGCCAAGGCTTTTTCCACTGTGCCGCACTATATAACTTCCCTTTATTTCATTGAAATCATTTCCTTATGAAATTATTCTCTCCCCTGTTAGATGACTAAATAAAAATATGAAAATCAGAACGAAGGCTTCCAGCACCCCTCTGCCTTCCTTAGCCTTCTCCCCTTCCATCATTCCTTAAATGAGAGAACTCATTGGGAGGAAGCTGGGGTTCTGTTACAGCAACAAGACTTGGCACACCTTACCATCTCGTGAGCTGAAAGAGAGAAGAATTCCATTTTCCAGCCTCCATCTAGATCCAGAGAGAGCTGCTGTAGGCATGGCCAGGGAATTTTCTTCCTAATAACCTGCCACCTATAAACAGATATATGGAGTTGTGTTCTTTCCAATTAGATATACCCTTCATTGCGAGAGTGGAAAATAGGCCATTTTATAAAAGAACAAAGGTCTTTTTAAATCTAAATGGGCAACAGAGCACCATGTACTTTTATTTGGATGAGCTATAATGTTCTACCAATTGCACCTGCTGGCTCACTTCCCAGTGTAATTTCCTGCTGAATAACAAATTAATTTTTCTGCCTTGGTGATATGAGTCCAACATTCCTTTCCTCCATTTAACTTCAATTGATAAATAATTACTGAGTGTTGGACTTGGAATCTGGAAGTCTGGGTTCAAAGCCCTGCCTCAGACACTTACTGTGTGACCATGGGCCGGAGCTATTCAAGAGTCACAGTTTTCTCACCTGAAAACTGGGGATACTTGGTCCACCTACTTCAAGGTGGTTATGAGGAATGTGTTCTTTGTAAACATTAAATTGCTAGATAGTTGAGAGTTGTTGCTGTTATTTTGAGGAGGAAGACAAAGATATATTGATATGGTCTATGTCAGGGTGGAGAACTTGTGGACTCGAGACCACATGTGGCCCTTTCAAGTTCAGCCCTTTAACTTAATGAAATGATTTGCTCTGTAAAACTGGGACTCAGTCGAAAGGTTATACTCAAGGACCTGAAAGGTCACATGTGACCTCAAGGATGCAGGTTCCCCACCCCTGGTCTATGTTGTTTCAGAGCTATGAGAGATATAGAAACACTGGATGAGCATCTCACTTTCAAGGAGTTTACAATCTAGTTGGGAAGATTAGACTGAAACACAGCAATCAATGGAAATGTACATAGGAAAAAATAGCATCTATGTGTTCAGTACTGTGGTACATAAAAAGATCAGTGAATACTGGAATATACAGCATGTCATATAAGAGATGGGCTTTGACCTTGGCCTTGAAAAATAGGCAGGATTTACTTGGGCAGAAGGGAAAGAAAAGGAAATTCTAGCCAAGTAGAAAACTCAGAGAAAAGGCTTAGAGTCTAAAAGATGTCTGATGCCTTTTGGGATTAGTGAGGAGGCAGTGGATATAGCCCTGACTACAATGGAGGGTCCTATTAGGAACGGTGAGAGCTGTCTGTTGGAGCATGGAGAAACAAGATTTTGAAGGACCTTGAAAATCCAGCAGAGGAGTTTAGATTTAACCTTGAAACATGCCCCACCTCGATGACTTTATACAAATGGCTACCTACATCAAAAATGCAGTCCCTCTTTCTCTCTCCATAGTAGAATCTCTAGTTTCCTTCAAAACCCAGCTTAGGTGCTACTTTCTACATAAAAATTTTCCCAGTCCCCTAGTTAGTAACATTCTTGCCCTCTTGGAATTACTTTATATTGTAGTATTTCACATGCATTTACCTGTATACCGACACACCCACACACATACACACATACCCACATATCCAATAGAATATAAACCCCTGGAGACCAGGGATTGTTTAATTTTAATCTATTTTCTCACTCACACCCTTTCCAAGGTCTGGCACTGTGCCTCAAATATACTAGGTACTTAAATATTTATTGTATCAACTGATGAGGAAGGAATTCAGAAGTCTTTTTTTTCTGAAAGTTTTCATGTAGAGAAATATCCTAAATACAATGGTGCTTAAGGAAATTTTAGTAACATGAATAGAAATTGAATACTACTGCAGCTGTAAGAAATAATGAATATATTCAGAGCATCACGGAAAGACATCAACTGATATAGAGTGAAGTAAACAGAATCAGAAAAGGCATATACAAAACTACAACAATTTGAAAAGAATGGATAAAAAATAATGAAATTGAATGATCTTATAATAACTAAGGTCAGCTCTGAGGAAAAGTTAAGGAAATGTGCTTTCTTCCCTTGCTCTCCAAGGTGGGGGACCAAGGGTGTAATCATTGCATATATTGTCAGATTTGATATGTTGGTTGGTTTTGCTGATGAAGTGGAAAAAAAACAGCTACTTTTTTTCCACTTGCTTTTTGAATCTGTATTATAAGAAGTGGCTTGCTAGGTAGAGGAGTTGGGAGGAACATATTTAGAAGTGAAGGTAATATAAAAATAAGCTTAAAATGGTGTTTAATGAAGACTACTCTGGCAGAGATATGCAGGGCTAGGGACAGAATAAGATGAACATTACAAGCAGAGAGGCCTAACTGTAATAATTCAGATATGAGCTGTGTGTCTGGAATGAAGGAAAGATTGACAGGATTTTGTGGTTGACTGGATGTCCTGAGGCATGTAAGAAACAGAAATTTTTCTTTTAAATAGAGAAATTGAAAATAACCCTAAGCTTTGGAGTGTAGACAACAGGAGAAAGGTGGTGTCACTGACAAAGACAGAGTACTTGGGAGGAGGAGCCAGTTTAGAGGGAAAGATGAAATTCAAGATGATCTGGATGTGCTGAGACCAGGAAGGGTAGGTCCAAGAGGAAATATTCAATAGGCAATGGGGGATTTAGGAATAGAATTCATTGTGGTAGGTCACTGATAGATTATGACAGGTCATAGGAGTCTAGGAGAGTTTAAACTCGACTGTGAACATTTATTTGCCTTTTCTTGTACAGAACTAGGCCTTGATGTTACTTCTAGACCATTTTCAAACAATGCTACCCTGCTTATAAACCCTCATTCCCTCTTTAGTTCCCCTTTATATGCTGTCTTTTCCTATTACAATATGAGTTCCTTGAGGACAGGGGCTCTCTGGATATATTTATATTTCTAGTGCTTAGCATAGTCCCTAAAACATAGTAAGCAATTAAGAAATTTCTTTTTCATTCATTCACTGAGAAGACAAGAGAAGTGGTACCCTAGAAGTCAGGATGGGATATCACCCTCCCTCCCCCGCCTTATTTCTACTGTGTTTTTAAACTCAGATTTCAAATTGGATATGTGATCTCATACATATTGGTAATCCCACTAATGATTCAGATGAAAACCCATCTCTGCCTGCTCATCCTGTGTGACTCATTCATTTTCTCCCATAAATTGACCATACGGGGTCCCCTGAATGTGCTGGGGCTTTCGTTGATTTCTCTTAATACCATGAGGATGACAGTGGAACACTTGAGCTGTCCACCTGCTTTCTCTTAGTCTTGCTATAGGATCAGTCTTCCCTGTTTTCAGTCATCCACTTTCTTAGCTTCCTTTACTCTGGTTCTTCTTTGAAATTCCTTATTTGTTCTACCTGACAGACTACTCACACTTGCCTCATGCCTCTCCATTGTTCTCTAAGTGATATTCATTTCTAATTCTTCAAAGAAAGTGTTTCACTATTTGCAGCTCTTGAAGTGCTTATTACAAGTCATACTATGCGTAGAAAAATGGGGCAGCTAAGTGGTGCAGTGAATAGAGTACTAGCTTTGGAGTCAGGAGGACCTAAGACCAAATCCAATCTCAGATACTTGATACTTACTAGCTGTGTGACCCTGGACAAGTCATTTAACCCTGATTTCCCAGCCACCCAAAAAAGAATAAATAAAAACTAAAAGAAAGGAGATTATTCTTAATCCATCATGGTTCTTGTCCCTCTCTCTTTCACAAATCCTACTGTCTCCTCTGGTCTTGCTCAAAAAATTTGATCTATTTTCTTTTTTAAAATATTTAAATTTAAACTTTAATTTTTTTAATTAAGAGAAAACTATTTTCTCTCCCTCCCATCTCCTATCCAACTAAAAAAGAAGAAAAAGTAAAACAAATTCCTTGCAATAAATATGCACAGGAGGGTCATGTATACTACTTTATTGACCATGATCAAAAATTATATCTATTCTACACCCTAAATCCATTACCTTTCTGTCATGAATAACATGTTCTGTCATTGCTCAGTGTTTTCAGTTGTCCACCTCCTCGTGACCAGGATTTTCTTGGCAAAGATGAAGTGACTTGCCATTTCCCTCTCCAGCTCATTTAACAGATGAGAAAATAAGGCAAACAAGGTCAGTGATTTGCCAAGGGTCAAACAGCTAGTAAATGTCTGAGGCCAGATTTGAACTCATGAAGATGAGTCTTCATGATTCCAAGTCCAGTGCTCTATCCACTGCACCACTTAGCTGTCCTTAAAATGACAAATCTTTGTTGTAATTTAGTAGTGTCCCTTCATGACTCCATTTGGAGTTTTCTTGCCAAAGATACTAGAATGGCTTGCCATTTTCTTCTCCAGATCATTTGACAGATGAGGAACTAAGGTAGGCAGAGTTAAGTGACTTGTCCAGGGTCATACAGCTAATAAATGTCAGAAACCAGATTTGAACTCAGGAAGGAGAGTCTTCCTGACTTCAAGCCTGACACTCTGTCCACTGAGACACCTCTGAAATCATAGATGATCTTAGTTCTCCCAACTTCTAAAAATGTGTATATCTCCCTGTGTTATACCTTGCATGATCTATATTGTCAGAGGTCACTGAACATCTCCCAAGGAATCTTAAATTATCTTAATCCATGGATGGGACACATCTTGCTGTAAAAGAGTCTATGAGATGGTATTTTGTTCTACTGAATCAATATTTGAAGGGAACAATTAAATAATAAGCACAATGGAATCTTACACTTACATCTTTCCATTTATTATGAGATAGTACAGAGGCAGCGCATGGTTTAATATCATTTATGAAAGTATGCTGAAGAAATTCTATGATTCACGTACAGATGATTCTCATAAAGATTTTTTATGGATTGGAGAGTAGACATATGGGTCTCTAGTTGTTGATTTTCTCTCAGTTACCATTTTTGGTTTTTAACAGGGAACAAAAAAAATTTTTTTTTTGCTTCTTTGGTGTCTTTCTCTCCTGCAGATGCTGTTGACATCAGTCCCTAAATAACCTCACAAATATATCACATCCAGAAGGGATCTACTGTACATATCATTGTTCATATATAGCCATGCCTCCTTGTAGTCTTCTCTTTTTTGTTTTCTTGTAATTGTTTACTAACATTCTTTTCTCTTTAGATTTTGAGTTCCAAATTCTCTCTCACTTCCACTTCTCCCCCCCCCACAAAGAAGACGAGCAAAATGAAATCAATTATACATGTGAAATCATGCAAAACATATTTCCATATTAGCCATATTTTGAAAAAAAAGCAAGAAATTTATACTTCAATTTGCACTCAGAGTTCATCAGTTCTGTCTCTGGAAGTGGTTAGCATTTTTTCACCATGAGTTCTTTGGAATTGTCTTGGATCATTTGTATTGATTGGCATAGCTGAGTCTTTCATACTTGCTCATCATTACAACATTGTTTTTGCTTGTTTGTTTGGGGTTTCTTTTTTTGTATGTTTGGTTATATTTTTTTCCAATTACATGTAAAGATAGTTTTCAACATTCACCTTTATAAGATTTTGAGTTCCAGATTTTTTTCTCCCTCCCTCCTTCCCCTCCTCCCTTCCCAAGAAGGCAAGCAATCTGATATAGGCCACACATGTACAATCATATTAAACATTTTCACATTTGTCATGTTGTGAAAGAAAAATCAGAACAAAAGGGAAACACTATGAGAAAGAAAAAAAAAAGAGAAAATAGTTTATTTTGATCTGCATTCAGACTCCATGGTTCTTTCTCTGGATGTGGATAGCATTTTCCATCATGAGTCTTTTGGAATTGTCTTGGATCATTGTATTGCTGAGAAGAGCTAAGTGTATCAAAGCTGGTCATCACACAATATTGTTGTTACTGTGTATAATGTTCTTCTGATTCTGTCCCTTCACTCAGCATCAGTTCATGTAAATCTTTCCAAGTTTTTCTGAAATCTGCTTGCTCATCCTTTTTTATAGCACACTAGTAACCATTCCTCAATTGATGGGCATCCCCTTGATTTCCGATTCTTTACCATCACAAAAGAGCTGCTATAAATATTTTTGTACATATAGGTCCTTCTTTTTCTTTGATATTTTTAGGATAGACCTAGTAATGGCATTGCTGGATCAAATATGTATAGTTTTACAGGCCTTTGAACATAGCTAAAAATTGTTTCTGGAATGATTGGACCAGTTCACAGCTTTACCCACAGTTCATTAGTATACTTATTTTTCTTTCACCCCCTCCAACATTTACCATTTCTGATACGTAGGAGGTGTTTCTTTTGTTTGTCTTTACAGCATTGTTAAATAAAGTGTTCTCATGGTTCTCCTTATTTTGTTATTCATTTTATTAAAATATTTAAAATTATTTTTATTGATGTTAAAAGTACAAATTTATTTGACTCTGTGAACATCACTCTGTATCCATTTATGTCTTTCCATGTCTCTTTGTATATCCTCATTATTGTATCACATTCATATACCACAATTTATTCAGCCATTCTCCAGTTGATCTTCTTAGTTTTCAGTTTTACCACCACAAAAAGAGCTACTAAAACTATTTTTGCACATAAAGAACCTTTACCTCTTTCTTTAATCTCTTTTGAGTCTAGGCCTACAAGTAATATTGCTGGATCAAAGAGCACATACTGTTTAGTGACTTTTTATGTATTATTCTAAATTGTTTTTCAGCATGTTTATACTCACTCACAGGGCCCCCAACAATGCATCAATGTGCCTACTTTCCCATAGCCCCTCCAACATTTGTCATTTTCTTTTTTCAATCATCTTTGCACTCTAATAAGAATGAGAAGAAACCTCAGAATTTCTTTAATTTACATTTCTTTAATTATTAGTGATTTGGATCATTTTTTCCCCACATTGTCTACAGATATCTTGTTTTTTATCTTTAAACCATATATCAATTGAGTTGTGGCTTTTATTTTTACAAATTTGTATCATTTTTTCACATATTTTGAAAAGAAATCTTTATCAAAGAAACTTGGCTATAAAGATTTTCCCATTGTTAATTGATTCTCTTTAATCTTAAGTTTATTACATTTGTCTGGGCAAAAGTGTTTTAATTTTACATAATCAAAATTTTATCCATTTTATCTTTGGTAGATCCTCTCTATCTTTTGTTTGGTCGTGAACTTTTTTTCAATCAATAAGTCTGATAGGTAATTTCCCCTCCTTGGTCCATTTTAATAGAAAACTTTCCATGGGGATGAAGGGAAGAAAGGGGCTAAAAGATAACAGACCTGTCTCAGTTTTATCCAAAGAGAGAGAGGCATTTCATTTTCTCTGAACAATCCCCTGAGTTCGAGATCCTATGTTGGATAGAGGCTCACAAAATTTAACTGACCTGGTACAGGTAACATGGGAAAAAGAGGCGGTAAGCTAGAAAGTTTGCAGTGCCAGGGGTGGGAAACCTGCAGCCTCAAGGCCACATGTGACCTTCTGGGTTCCTAGGTATGGCCTTTTGACTGAGTCCAAGTTTTACAGAACAAATCCTTTTATTAAGGAGATTAGTTCTGTGAAGTTTGGATTCAATCAAAGGGCCGAACCTAGGATTTAGAGGGACACACGTGGCCTTGAGGCCACAGGTTCCCCACTCCTTATACCATCCTACTATGTGACTGGGATTATATCAGGATCAGAATGAATGATATGGAGTGGAAGAAGATTCAGAACACAAAAGTCATAGTCTGTAGGAGGGTGGTGGTCCATTAGTGTGTGTTCTTGCATGCAATAGACAACCAGAAACATGAACTGAGGATCCCAATTTCTCACACCAATAAACATGATATTAACACAATTAGGGCAGGTACCCATGATATCAGAAGGTCACAGAGGAAGGACTCCTTCCTTATCTTTGCTTCTTTGAATCTCTTGCTTCCTCCAATACTAAGCTCAAGCCCCATCTTCTACAATGAATTCTATCTTGATTTTTCCTCCAATTACTAGCACTTCTTTTCCCCAAAATTGACTTGTATATATTTTACATATAATTATGTGTATATATGTATGCCTGCATGCATATATGTATGTCCCTATAGCATGTAAGCTCAAAGTTTGATGTGTTTTCTTTGTATGTCTATTGTCTAGTACAGTACCTGACATATAGTAAGGTCTTAAATGCTTTTAGAGTAACTGATTGATTGATTGATTGGTTGACTGAAGGAATCAAATAGGAAGATAAAAGAGAATAGAGGTGGTGTCCTCCAAAGCACTTCCAAGGCTCCCTAGGGAAGAGTCACATTCCAAGAGCGCAAGATATGAATGAGCAGGATAAATTAAATTCCCATGTCAACCATGGCAGAGAAGTATAAAGGGATACCTTAATGGAGGTTTAACATCTGCTCTCCTCCTGAACCGGAGGAAAATGTGTATGGCACACATCAGTGATAGGAAAACCTTCCAGACTGTTACAGTAAAAGCATACTATCAGGTGGAGTAGCCCGGACTTCCTTTTTTTATAACTTATTTTTCTTGTTATAGCTGAGGGAGAGCTCTGAGTAGGAAAGGATGGGAATGGATTTTAGGAAGCTACAGTGATGTGAAAAACCAAGTTCAGAAGCTTTGTGAGATTTCACAGAATCACAGAGTTTAAGTCAGGAGGACCATTTAATCCAACCTATATTCAAAAGGAACTCCCATTCGACAGTCTCAGTTTGAAGACCTCCAAGGAATGAGAACCCACCACATCTTGAAGCGGCTCCTTCCACTTCAAGATACTTCTAATAGTTAAGAAGTTTTTTCCTGACATCAAGCTTAAATTTGCCTCTTAGCAACTTCTATCTGTTGTTTTCACTCATTATTGACAAAGAGCTCATCTAATCCCTCTTCCATACAACAGATCTTCAGATAATTGAACACAATTCACATCCCACCCCCAATCTTTACTTTTCCTTCCTAAACATCTCCATTTCTTTCCCTGAATACTTGAATAACATGAACCCAAGGCCCTTCACCATCCTAATTGCTCTTCTTCTCCAGCTAATTATCAATGTCCTTCATGATAGCAGGCTGCCCAAGTAGTTATACTATAATGAAATGAAAATTATCTAATTGTCAACAGGAGAAAGAGAACAAATATTTACTAGACCCAGCAGAGTGCAATTTCAAACAATATGGCTTCAGTTTCGATTATTTCAGAATTTGTCATTTTTATAGAACCTCAGACATGGAAGGGAACTCAGAGGCCATGTATTCCATCTCTAAATACAAATAGGTAACATTTACATAGTACTTTACATATATTATCCTTACCATACTCCTATAAGGTAATATTATTATGCCTGTGTTATAAATAAGGAAAGTGAGGTACAGAGAAGTTAAATCATACAGCTAGTAATTGCTAGAGGTAAGATTTAAATGAAGCTTTTCTGACTCCAAACCCATCACTATTTCACACTACCTGTAAACTAAAATTCCCTCTACCAATATCCCTCCATCACAAATGATTGACCTTTGCCTGAAGATCTGCAGTGATGGCAGCCCATTCTATTTTTGAAAGGCTCTAATTATTAGGGATCTGCCTGTATCTGCCTCTCCACAGCTTCTCCCCAGTGTTCCTGGTTCTGCCCCCCAGGGCCAAGCAGAAAAAGTCTAATCTTTCTTTTCCTATGACAGCCCTTCAAATCCTTGAAGTTACCCATCATGTCCTGTTCTCATGAGTCTCCTTTTCTCCAGGCTAAACATCTGCATTGCTTCTATCTACGCTACAGTATTTGTCACATGGCAGGATCTCAGGGTCCCTGTGGCCTCTTGGACAACAACAGCCCCAGGCAGAGAAAGTGGATGTACAGGAATCAGAAATAAGGTGACCTCTATGTCAGCCCAAGTGTCAGGGAGGACAAGTTGTCTCAAAGGCAGTGTCAGGGACAACAGTAAACTCTATTGCAAATGGGAGCTGCTAACCTGAAGGGCTCCAGGGACAGAGCTGCCAGAGGACAGTAAAGATGCCATCCTTACAATGTTGTAGAAATGTTTACTATTGTACTTATTCACACCTGAAGCTCTCTGGGAAGGCTCCTTCAGCAGGGCACTCTAAGTCCCACACAGTCCAGAGTAAAAGGCTACAACCACATACTGCTCAGGGCTCATGACTAATTATGATGTCTTCTCAAAGTCAACAAGCCTTTATTAGTCAGATTCATTTATTAAGCACTTACTGTGTGCTTGATATAGATTTGAATGCTGGACCTGAAATCATAGACTTGAATACAAATCCAGCCTGACACTTTCTTGCTGTATGGCACTAGGCAAGTCACTTAACTTCTGTTTGTCTCAGTTATCTCACTTATAAAATGAGAATAGTAACAGCACCTACCTTGAAGAAGAAACAGAGACAGAGGCAGAGAGAGAAGCCAGTGAAGGCATGGTGAGGAGGGGAGTAAATTCCTTTTCTATCCGATTCCATATACTCCAACATCAATCCCATGAAGACTCCACAAGCCCCCTCCCTCTTTCCCTCTCTCCTTCCCCTCTACCCCTCCTTTCTCTGTCTCCCCCTATATCTGTCTCTCCCCACGTCTCTGTCTCTGTCATTGTCTCTCCCTGTCTCTGTCTCTCCTCTTCTGTCTCTGCCTGTCTCTCTCACTTTTCTTTTAGTTTGGTATGCAAATTAATTTAACGCAAAACAAACAGGCAAATAAAAAGGCAAAATATGAGGGCAAGGTAGCAGGTAGAAGTAAAGTAGGCAGGAGGGATAGGAAACAAGAGATATGCACAAACATAAAAACGAAGATCAAGAGCAGAATTTGTTTGGGAAAATATATGTCTATATATGTGTATGTATATATCTATAGCTATAGAGAAACATATCCAAACCTAATTGTAGCCTTCTTTGTATTTAAGTTTATGATATGTTTCTGTTTCTTTTCTCTGTTCTATATTTATGTTCTGACATTTGAGTCTAAAATAAAATTTTTTAAAAAAAAGAAAAAAAAAGGACAAACTCATTATACTCTAACCTCTTCTAATCCAAATTCCTACCTTTATATCTGCCACAACCAAAACACTTTAGTTTGGGTACTATGTTTAGACCAGTGGAGAAAACACTAGACATTCCAAAGACTGATTTTTCTTCCCTATCCTAATCCTACTGAAAAAGGCAAAAAATACAAGTTATTCATAGGACTTTAGAGTCTAAAGTCTTTGATACTGTCATTTGTGAGGGCTTATGGAAAATTATGTCAAAATTTGGTTGCCCAGAGAAGTTCATCAGTATTGTACGTAAGTTTCACAATGATACGCTTATCTGGGTTCTGGATAATGGACAGACAATGCTCTTGCACTTTCCCAGTCACCAGAGAAGCGAAACAAAGCAATGTGCTTGCTCCCATGCTTTTTGGCATGTTTTCAGCCATGTTGACAAAGCCTTCAACGAGGATGAACACAAACACCAAGGTCAGCTACCACACTGATGGAAAATTCTTCAACTTGGAAAGGCTACAAGCCAAGACCATGGAGGGAGTATTGGTGCATGATTTTTTGTTTGCAGATAATTGTGTACTCTATGCAGCACTGAAGCTGAGATGCAACTAAGTACAGAGCGATTCTCTGCTGCTTGTGCTAATTTTAAACCTAACAACACAAAGAAAACAAGGTGCTCCATCAGCTAGTACCAAACCATCCATATGTGAAAACCTCAGAATGATGGAGAAGTTCTGAATTTTGTGGATAAGTTCATTGCCTTGGTAGTGTACTTTCCGGGGATGTACGCATTGATAATGAGGTTGAAACACATTTCCAGAGCTAGCTATGTTTGGGAATCTCTGCAGGAAAGTGTGGGAGCGAATAATATTGGACTACGAGACTGAAGGTCTACAGTCATTATTCTGACCTCCTGTTACATGCCTATGAAACCTGGACAGGTTTCCACACCAAGAAACTGAATGACTTCCATTTGAATTGTGGAAAAGTCTGAAGATCACCTGGCAGGACAAGGTCCCAGACACTGAGATCCTTTCTCAAACTCAACCACCAAGCATTCAAATGCTAGTACAGAGAGCGTAACTCTGATGAGCTTGTCATGTTGTTTGAATGCCAAACATACATTTATCAAAAAGACTTCTTTATGGAGAATTCACACAGGGCAAGTGCCACATGTTGGTCAGAAGAAGTAATACAAGGACATTCTTAAGGTCTCTCTTGAGAACTTTGGAATTGATTGTGTGACATGGGAGACCCTGGACCACCCAGTATGGCATGCCCTCATCAGAGAAGGTGTTGTGCTCTATGTGAGCAAAGGACAGTTGCAACAGCTCAAAAGAAATGAGAGATGCACAAATGTAGAGAATCCACCCCAAGTGTTCACATGGACTATTTGTGTCTGACCTGTGGTACAGCAACCTATGGTAGAGCATTCCAAGCTCATATTGGTCTGATTCGCCACAGTTGGACACACTGTAACTTGATTCTAACATAATGATGTCATTTTGGTCCTTTTCGAGAACAAAGGACAAAAAACAATCTCCTGGAATAGTCTAATCATGCACTTTTGCATAGTAACCAATGGTTTTCATTTTCTTTTTTTCATAGGTTTCAGGGAATCCTGCTGCTCCTTTAAGGTTCCTTAAGTGGGGAACACAAGGGGAATGAGAAAATGTTCCTTTCCAAGTTTTTATCCTTTGGACCACAGCAGGTACTCTACCACACCAACTTGCCTTGGTAACTTACTTGTGATAGTATTAGCAAGGAATGTTTTCCAGACATAGGAGTTTTAGAGCCACTTCTTCTCTTTTATTGCAATTGCATTTCAACTCTATTTTCTTTCAAATGACACCTACTTTGATGTGCGCTGATGTTTGGGTCCAGAAACTATGGCATTTTAGTGTTAACCATGTAATGCCTCTGTAGAAAGAATGCTGTCCTCTGGCTCCAGGTTTATAAGTTTGGGAGTAACAACACCATACAACCTTCACTTAAGCTCTAGACTTTCCAATCCATGTATCCAGCTCTCATCATTCTTCTGGGTTCTACTCCCACATCACCAGCTGCTTGATGGACAAATCCACCTGGATGTCCCATGGGCACCTCAAGGTTAACATGTACTAATCAGAACTCATTATCTTTATCAGGAATTTCATACTATACAGCACTGAACCTAAAGTCAGGAAGCCCTGAGTTCATATTTGATATCTTTAACTTACTAGCTGTGTGACTCTGGGCAAGTCACTTAACTTCTGGTTTCCTCAACTCTAAAATGGGAATGATAGAAATAACACCTATCTTCCAGGATTGTTGAAAATCAAATGAGATAATATTTGTAAAAAATACTTAGCAATACATAAATACTTATCCCTTCCCTTCCCTCCCTTCTTCCTCCTAATTTTCATATTTCCACAAAAGACATCATACTTCCAATGACCCTGATTGATAACTTAAGGGTCTTTATCAATTCTTTATTCTCCCTTATACCCTCACATTAACTCATTTGCCAAGTCTTGACAATTCTATCTCCACATCTTTCCCTTTAGTCCTCTTGTCTCCACCATCCTACTTCATACCCTTATCATTTCTTGCCTGGATCACTGATTGGTTTCCCAACTTCTAGCCTCCCCTTCTCTAATCCATTCTTTATACAGCTGCCAAATTGATCTTCCTAGATTATAGGCCTATCCCTGGCCCCTACCCTCTCAAGAAGATTTAGTGGTCTCCTAACACCTCTGGAATAAAATAAAACTTGTCTATTTGTCTGTTAGTATCCCTTACAATCTGGTTCCAATTTTTCCTTTAAGACTAAGTACACCTTGCTAACCCTTGTGTAGTCCAAACTAATTGAACTTCTTATTGTTCCCAAAACACAGAGAGCATTCTATGCCTTGGCATAGGTTTTGTCCTTTACTGGAATGTTCCTCCTCTTTACATTTGCCTCTTCGAATCCCTCAGTGCAAATTCTGCCTCTTACAAGATACTTTCCTTATTCTCTCAGTTAAGTTCTCCATTAACCCCAAATAATTTCATGTTTATTTTGCATAAATTTATGACTTACTTATCTGTTTGCACGTGGCTTCTCCTCAATAACATGTGAGCACTTTGAAGACAAAGACTTTTATCATTTTTGTCATTGTATCCTGGTATAATTCCTGGCATATAAGCAGGTGCTTAATAAATGCTTATTGAAATTATATAGCATAATGGAAAAAATGTTAGACTTGGAATAAGATGTAGATTTGAATACTAGATCTAACACTTAGTAGCTATGTGATTATGGGTATATTTGTCTTTATGAGTCTACTGTATTATCTGTAAAATGGGAATAGTGATCCTTACACTGTCTTCTATCTCCCTCACAGATTATTGTTGTAAAAGTACTTCATAAATCTTAAAGCATTATATAAAAGTGAGTTATTACATTAGGATGATATGAAGACTGTATTTGAAGGTATGAACCAAGTATACATTTTGTTGCCTAGTTGTAGGTCAATATCTATTTGCTTAGACCCATTCAAGTTGTAGAACACATCGTTGAAGCTCTAAAATTCATGCACTTTACTTAATGGCTAAGCTCAAATATTAATGGAGAGGTATACAGTGGTCCAATTCTTTTGAATTTCACCTTAGTATTATGCAAGAAAGGTGATTAAAGTATCCATATCCTTTGACTCAGTGATCCTATTATTGGGTATATGCACTAAGGAAGTTAAAGAAAGACTCAAAGGTCCAATATGTATCAAGATAATCATTATATCATCCTTTATGGTAAGAAAACATGTATTCATCAATTTGGAAAATGACTAAAGAAAGTATGGCATATTACTCTAACAGAATATTATTGTGTATTACAAAAAACATGAATATTAGGATTCAGAGAAACAAGGAAAGGTTTGTGTGAACCAATGAAAAAATAAACAGAGATAAGGGGTGTCATGGAGTAGTGGATAGAACACTAGCATTTGAAATCAAGAAGATCTGAGTTTGAACCATGCCTTGGACACTTATTAGCTGTGTGATGCTGGGAAAATCACTTAATTTCTCTAGGCCTCAGGTTCTTCATCTGTACAAAGATGTTGTTAGACTCAATGGACTTGTGAGATCCTTCTCAACTCCAAATGTGTGATCCTACATTAAGCAGAAGTCAAGTCTAGAAGCACTTACTAATAACACATAACACCTAACATGTGCATATATCCCCTGTGCTAAGTTCTAGGAATATGAAAAATGGCAAAAATAGTCCTTGCCTTTCAGGAACCAAGATTTTAATAAGGAAGCAACATAGAAATATTTATCTATTTATCTCCCATATATCATCTAACTATCATGTATCTATATTATATATCTGTCATCAATCTATCTATAACCATCATATATGTATCATCAATTATCTATCCTCTAGTTACAAATATCTATCATATATCTATTATTATTCTATCATTTTTCTATAACTATCACCTATTATCAAGCTATCATCTGTCTATAACTATCTATCATCTTGCTATCCATTATCTAACTATCTCACCTATCAGTGAGTTAGGGGGATGTGTACCCTAAGTATGTGAAGACTTACCCTGGGCAGATGAGAATAGTTTGTTCCAACAGCTATGAAGGTAGCTGAAGCAAACACTGCAAAGTGTTTATAGCTTGGTCAGACATCAAAGACGCCCAGGTCATCCATTGCATCTTGACTTTTGTCTTTCCACTGGATTTTAATGACTCTGGAAGAGAGAGTGAGGCTGATGATTTTGTGCAACTCTGCCTCATTTAAATCCTATTCATGCACAAGTCAAGACATAAGCTGTGATGTCACTGGTCCGCTTAGAAAACAAAAGACAAACATTATCTATCACATACCTATTATTCATCAATCTCTCTCTCTCCTTTTATCTACAAATTTACAAGATGTATGCAGGGTAAATTGGAGAAAGAAAACTGGGAACTGAGAAAAGCTTCTTTCAGTAAGGTGAGATTTTAGAAAAGTCAGTGAATCCAAGAAATTCAAGTGAGGAGTGAAAGAATATCAGACACAGAGGACAACCAGTGAAAATGGGACATTCAATGTCTTGTAAGAGGCCAGTGTCACTGGGTTGTAGAGTATGTGGAAAGAAATAGAGCTTAAAAAGACAAGAAGGGTAGTATTCTAAATTTTATTCTAGACATGAGGATGCCACAGGTGTTTACTGAGTAGTGGGTGATGTGATCAGAAATTATTCTTTAGGAGATAACTTTGGCAGATGAGTAGGGAATAGATTAGAAAAATGAGAGACTAGAAGCTGGGAGACCAATCAGAAGGCTACTGCAATAGTCTGGGTGAGAATGAATAAATGTCAGAGGCAAGAAAACAACACACACAATGTCTATAATAATATAAATGAAAAAAAGGAAGTCAAACAATAAGTAAACAAAAAACCAGCAAAAGTGCTAAAAAACAGACAATTAAACAAGTGTCTGACAGAGGTGGGCAACTACTGGAATAGAAAATTTTTAAAAATTGTAAGACCTGGGCTCTGTCATATATTTTTTGCATAATTGTTTTTCTTTGTCATAATCTGGAGGGAAGAGAAATTACTGTGGTATAAATATAAAAATTAGCAGGCAGCCAGTCCATGTCTTAAGTGTCTACCATATGTCAGTCTCTGGGTTAGTTTTGGGGATACAAAGAAAAGCACAAGGACAGTCCCTGTCTTTAAGGAGCTGACAATCTAATGGGGGTAACAACATGCAAACAATTATGCACACACAAGCTATGTACAGGATGAATCGGAAATAATCAACAATGGAAAAGGGACTAGATTTAAGAAGCATTAGGAAAGACTCCCAATAGAAGGTGGAATTTTATTTAGTTGACACTTGAAGGAAGCCAAGAGGCAGAGATGAGGAGGGAGAGCATTCTAGGCATGGATGACAGCTAGAAAAAATGATTAAGACAAAGAAATCAAGTATCTTTTGTTCGGGGGAACTGCAAATATGTTTTTGTGTGTATACACACACACATATATATATATATATATGTGTATACACACACACATATATATATATATATATATATGTGTATACACACACACATATATATATATATATATATGTGTATACACACACACATATATATACATACATGCACATACATCAATAAAAATGTTTCTTTTTAAATTAATGGTGGGAAAAGGAAGGACTGGAGACATTTGAAATTGACTGATTGGTTTGTGAATGGCTCTTTGAGATGTGATGTGAAGACCCCCAAGATGGGAGCTTTACTCTAATTTGCTAAGGCAAATTCCAATCCTAGTTGGTTTAATAATGATAATGAGGATGGTGATATGCATATATGTTAGGCTAGACTAAAAGCTACAAGAGGACAGTCAACGTGTCTTGCCTAAATTTGTCTTATCCCCAAGGGACTAGCAGTGTTCCACACAGTAGGTGTTTAAAAAAATGTTTGAATTGGGATGGAGCCAAGACGGTAGAATAGAAGGATGGACCTGTAGAAACTCCCCCTCATATCCCATAAAATACTTGTAAAAAATGACTCTAAGCAAATTCTAGAGCAGTGGAAGACACAAAATGACAGAGTGAAAGAGATTTTCAGTCCAAGATAGCCTGGAAGGCCTATAGGAATGGTCTATTGCACCAGGCTGGTAGTGGAGTGCAGCCTAGCCTTGGTCACACAGCACCAGCAGGAACAGAACCGGAGCAGGCCTTGAGGTCAGAATCCCCAGCAATAGCCATGGCTCTCAGATTGATCAACCCGCAAATGCCAGAGACAGCTTCAAAGGTCAGTGAGAAAACTCACCTGGGTGAGAAGGGAACACAATCTGGCCCTGCTGGCAGCAGCTACTGCAGTGGCAATATCCATTTTTAGAGCCCTCAGCCTAAAGACCCTGGGGAAATCAAGTGCCTGATCTGGGCCTTAGCCCTGAGTGGCAGCCCTAGGGTGAGGAGGAACTCTGGCTGGCCTGGTGGAGCTGATGGAGGTTCTCAAGAGGGTAGAAAAGCTTGCAGTAGCTTCCAGACCAAAGCACAGACCAGGAGAGGAATAAACCCTCCTTCCTTGATTGTGCCACCTTGGAGGAACTGAGAACTTACAGGTCCCCAGAACATACCCTCATCTTGACAAAGGACTCAAAAGTCAAGTAACTGACTAGGAAAATTCCCCAAAATGGGGCAGGGAGAATAAAACTATAGAAGGCTACTTTCTTGGTGAACAGGTATTTTCTTCCATCCTTTCAGATGAGGAAGACATAAAAGTCAAGGCTTCTGTATCCAAAACTTTCAAAATAAATATGCAATGGTTTCAAGCCATGGAAGAGCTCAAAAAAGATTTTGAAAATCAAATAGAAGAGGTGGAGGAAAAATTAGGAAGAGAAATGAGAGTAATGCAAGAAAATCATGAAAAGCAAGTCAACAGCTTGCTAAAAGAGACCCAAAAAATGATGAAGAAAATAAGACCTTTAAAAATAGGCCAATTCAATTGGCAAAAGAGGTCCAAAAAGCCAGTGAGCCAAATGGAAAAGAAGGTTCAAAAGCTCACTGAAGAAAATAGTTCTTTAAAAAGTAGAATGGAGCAGATGGAAGCTAATGACTTTATGAGAAACTTAGAAATTACAAAGCAAAACTAAAAGAATGAAAAAATAAAAGATAATATGAAATATCTCATCGGTTAAACAACTGACCTGGAAAATAGATCCAGGAGAGACAATTTAAAAATTATGGGACTACCTGAAAGCCTTGATCACAAAAGGAGCCGAGACATCATCTTTCATGAAATTATTAAGGAAAACTGTCCTGATATTCTTGAACCACAGGGCAAAATAAATATTGAAAGAATCCACCAATCACCTGAAAAAGATCCGAAAAGAGAAACTCCTAGGAATATTGTAGTCAAATTCCAGAGTTCCCAAGTCAAGGAGAAAATATTGCAAGCAGCTAGAAAGAAACAATTAGAGTATTGTGGAAATACAATTAGGATAACACAAGATCTAGCAGTTTCTACATTAAGGGATTGAAGGGCTTGGAACAGGATATTCCAGAAGTCAAAGGAACTAGGATTAAAACCAAGAATTACCTACCCAGCAAAACTGAATATAATACTTCAAGGGAAAAAATGGTAATTCAATGAAATAGAAGACTTTCAAGCATTCTTGATGAAAAGACCAGAGCTGAATAGAAAATTTAACTTTCAAATACAAGAATCAAGAGAAGCACAAAAAAGTAAACAAGAATGAGAAATCATAAGGGACTTACTAAAGTTGAACTGTTTACATTCCTACATGAAAGATAATATTTGTAACTCTTGAAACTTTTCTCAGTTTTGGGGTATTTGGAGGGAATTATACATAGATAGATAGATGGATAGATAGATAGATAAATAGATAGATAGATATAGACAGAGAGCACAGGGTGATTTGAATAGGAAGGGATGATATCTCAAAAAATAAAATTAAGGGGTAAGAGAGGAATATATTGAGAGGAGAAAGGGAGAAATGAAATAGGGCAAATTATCTCTCACAAAAGAGGCAAGAAAAAGCTTTTTCAATGAAGGGGAAAAGGAGAGAGATGAGAGGGAAAAAGTGAGACTTACTCTCATCATATTTGGCCTAAGGAGGAAATAACATGCACACTCAATTTGGTATGAAAATCTCTTACACTACAGGAAAGTAGAGGAGAAAGGGATAAGTGGGGTGGAGGGACAATAGAAAGGAGGGCAAATGAGAGGAGGGAGCAATTAGAAGTAAACACTTTTGGGGAGTGACAAGGTCAAAAGAGAGAATAGATTAAATAGGATAGGATGGAGGGAAATAGAGTTAGTCTTACACGAGATGACTACTATGAAAGTCTCACAAAACTACACATATATAGCCTAAATTGAATTTCTTGCCTTCTCAGTGGGGACGGGTGGGGAGGGAGGAAGTGAGAGAAGTTGGAACTCAAAGGGAGAGGGGTTTACTCCTCTCCTGGCCTGTGCTTTGGGCTGGGAGCTACTGAAAGCTTTTCTACCCAGGATCTGCAAGTAGAATTCTCTCTTGAGAGCCCCTATCAGCTTCACCAAGCCAGCCAGAGTTCCTCCTCACCCCAGGGCTGCCTCTCAGGTCTAACCCAGATCAGGTACTTGATTCCCCCAGGGTCTTTAGGCTGAGGGCTCCAAAAATAGATGCGGTGGCTGCTGCTAGTGGGGCCAGACTGTGTTCCCTTCTCACCCAGGTGAAAGAGCTTTCTCACTGATGTTTGAAACTGTCTCCAGAATTTGTGAGTTGAGCAATCTGAGAACCACAGCTGGTGCTAGGGACTCAAAAGAATGTTGAGAATTGTTTTCGTATGCAACTGGGAAATAAGAAATACAGGCAATGAAGGGTATAGAAATCTATCTTGCCCTACAAGAAAAGAGAGAAGATAGGGATAAGGGAAGGGAGGGGTATAACAGAAGGGAGGGCAGATTGAGAGAAAGGGTAATCAGAATGCATGGCATTTTGGGGTGGGGCAGGGGAGAAAATTTAGAACTCAAAATTTTGTGGAAATGAATGTTGAAAACTAAAACTAGATAAATAAACATAGCATTAAAAATGTTTGAATTGAATTACATGTATCTAACTCTTCAAGTGCACAAAGTACACACACACACACACACACACACACACACATATACATATATATGTAAATATATGTATACTATTCAATCCTCACCACTACTCTGTGAGATATGTAGTATAAGAACTAATATCCCCATTTGGCACATGATAAAACTGAGACTCTCAGAGATTAAAGGATGTGCCTTAAGTCACAAGTAATAGACAAAGCCAGAGTTTGAAGTGGATAAGTGCAGTCCTCTTTCCATTGAACCAAGCTTCCTCTGTTTGACAAATGATTCCTGAATCGAGAGAAGAAAAGAACATGAGATGGAATTGTATTTCATTTTCAATCAGATACTAAAGAAATGAGGTAGTTTTGAGATCTTCTGAAATGAACTGAAGAGCATTGTGCTCTCCTTCCACCTGCTATAGACATGGGAGATAAGCCTAATGCTAATTATGGCTTCATCAGTTTTGAATGTTGCTTGAAGACAAAATTAAAAGGATCTTTCAAAAAACAAAGGACATCTACTATATAGAGTGATTTTGCTTAATTATTTTTCTTTGTTACAAGGGAAGGTTTACCCTTCAGGGGAGCAAGAAAAGAAGAAAAGAATTTTTCAGAAATGACTATGATCTAAAAACAAAAGCATTAATAAAATGTATTAGAAAAAATAATCCTAAGCCCTAAAAAGAGAGGAACCTAACCTTACTGGCCAGTTCTAAAAACTTAATTCTGTTTAGCTCAGCATTGTGTCAGGGACTTACTTTAGAGATACACACAATAGCATTTCACAATAGGTTTTGAGGGCCTAAGAAAGATACTCTAAAATACTGTCTAATTAGCCATTAAAAGTTCTCGATAAGAAGAGAAGGTGGTGCATATTAGCACTCTCCAATTACAAATGAGAAGGCCAATTCAATTAAACCAGATTTATTATTTTATAACCAGATACAGCAGCGGTGGTACACATCTGTATTCTCTGCTACTGGGGGAAGCTGAGGTTCATAGATTGCTTCTGCTTGGGAATTCTGAACTGTAGTAAGATTAAATCAATTGGTTGTCCACAATAAATCTAGTACTGAAATGGTTAACCATCCCTTCCTGCCTGGCGCCAGGAGTCATCAGGGAGCCCAAAGAAGGGCAAACCAGACAGGTCAGAAATGGAGCTGGTCAACCTCCCAAGCTGATCAGCAACAAGAGTTTGGTCATGAGTGGCCACCGTGGTCACTTCCAGCTTGGATAAAATTTAGAGAGTCCCAACCTCCATAACTAACTAATTTAATTAATTAACTAATTAATTAATCAACCAGATCCTCTCCTTGACACATGAAATGAACTTTCAATATGAAGAGAAAAGGAAGACCATAGGCATTTTTACAGTACCTATCATGTGTCAGACACTTACTAAGCTATTCACAAATATTATCTCATTTGATCCTCGCAAAAATCGTAGGAGGCAGGTGTTGTTGTTGTCCTTACTTTATGGGTGAGAAAGTTGAGGCAAACAGGTTCCTGTTTGCTGTTGTTGTATTTGTTTTCCTGCTCAAAGAGGACCATGACATCAGGGAATGATGACAGGACTTCAGTTGACTTGGATTTGAGTGAGGAAGGCTATGCAAGGTCATCAGTCATAGTTTTTCCTCCAGTGGGTCCAGTGGCCTAATGTTCATCTGGATGACTGGAGATGGCCCAGGATGCACTGAGAAATCCAGGTCCTTTTGGGCTAAGGTCTTTTGAGGTATTCATTCAAGTTATGCCCATTCAGTGAACAGACTCCTTTAAGAGGTGACTCAAGGGATGGCCTCTTTAATAAAAAAAAAAAATCAAACTGGAAGGGGAAGAACTTCTGAGTTGCTGACCAAGAGAAATGGGGACTATTTGTTGACTCCAGACCCAATGCTCTAATCCATTGCATCATCTAACTGTCATGTAATTAAGATTACGTGCCACAAAGGCAGTAGTATAACTCTACTTTCCTAAATCCCAGAGTCCATCACAGAAAGGATGAGTCAGAGGAAAAAGGAAAGCAGTATGGGGGTGGGAATATATCACAGACCTCCAGGACATAAATAATGAATTCAGGAAATCCCTCATAAAGCCGACATAGAGCTATCTTTTTCAGAGATAGTGTGATAGAAATTAAGTGACTTACCTAGAGTCACACACCTTGTAAGTATCCAAGGATGTAAGGCAGTACATAAATTCAGGTGTTCCTGGCTTCGGGCCTCACGCTCTATCCATTGCATCACCTAGCTGCCACATTTTATGGTAGAATCTGTCCCCATTCATTTTACTTTCATTCAACAAACATCTTACAACTGCCTATTATTATGGGTCAGGCCCTGTGCTAACTCTTCTCAAACGCACAGGAGCTGGAGGATAGGGTTGCTATCAAATAAATATCAGGCTCTCTGGCTTTGATTACATTGTTCCAGGGATTTTTCATAAGAATATAGACCAGGGCTGGGGAACCTGTGGCCTCAAAGCCACATGTGGCCCTCTAGGTCCTCAAGGGTAGACTTTTGAATCCAAATTATTGTGAAGTGTGAAGACCACACTTGAGCACCCACAGAGCCACGTGTGACCTCAAGGCTGCAGGTTTCATGCCCCAGTCTAGGCTCTTTGATACACAAATAAAATTCTATGAATAATGGAGAGCCCCAGACCTCTGGATTAAAAATTTTCCATAGATTCCTTTGCTATAATTCAAGAGAAACCCAGGGCAGCTAGGTGGTGTAGTAAATAGAGTACCAGGCCTGCAGTCAGGAAGACTCTTCTTTCTAAGTTCAAAGCTGACTTCAGATACTTATTAGTGTGACCCTAGGCAAGTCATCTAACCTTGTTTGCCTCAGTTTCCTCATTTGTAAAATGAGCTGGAGAAGGAAATGGCAAACTACTCTAAATGGGGTCAGAAAGAGTCAGACACAACTGAACAACAAAAGAGAAACCCAGGGTTTCTACTCCCATTATCCTAATTTGTTTTCCTAAGGAAAGGGTTGGAAAGACTTCCCAAGGCTCATATTCTCAACTCATTAAAAAAAAAGGATGACAATACCACAGAAAAAAAGGCAGACAGCTAGAGCCAATGTCACTTGAGATACCTTCTAGTCAGCAGATCTATGTTCCTTTCAAAAAAAATAAATAAATAAATGAGGTTGATCTGACATGACCTGCTCTTGAAGCCATGCTGGTTCTACTACGTTCCTTTCTCATTACTCAAAGACAAAGTCAAATTCACCAGCCTATAGTTTGTAGACTTTGCCCTTGTCTTTTTAAAAATTCAGTAATATGTCCCATCTCCAGTCTTATATCACCTCTCTAATCCTCCACAATTTTTCAAAGGTCACGGACAGTGGCTCACCAATAACATCTGCACTTAATTTTAGCTTGAATAGGCCAAGAAGTGATTCATCAATAATATCTGCCAGTTCTTTCAGTACCAATGTATGGAGTTTATTGCAGCCTGGTCCATCATTCTTAAAGAGGACCATGACATCAAGATGATGACATGACTTGTGGTTGACTTTGATTTGAGTGAGGGAGGGCTGTGCAAGGTCACCAACCTCACTTTCTCCTCCAGAACCATCTGGGTCCAGTGACCTGATATTCATCAGGGTGGCTGCAGATGGCCCAGGATGCAATGGGAGACCCTGGCCCTTTCAGGCTAAGGTCTTATCACATTCTCATTTTGAGTGAGATACTCCCAATGAATAGTCTTCAATGAATAGTCTTCTTTAAATAGTCACTCAAGAGATGGCCCCTTTAATAAAAAAAAAAAACATCTCAAGTTGATGTGAGGATCAAAAGAAATAAAAATTGTAAAGCACCTGGTATATAATAAGCACTATGTCAACATTATTATCAGTACTAGTAGTAGGAGTAGTAGAAGTAGTAGTAGTAGTAGTGGTAGCAGTAGTAGTAGTGGTAGTGGTAGTGGTAGTGGTAGTCATGGTCGTAGTAGTAGTAGTGGTGCTGGTGCTGGTGCTGGTAGTAGCATAATAATTATCGATGAGTTCCCTATGCATCTGTATCAGTTTCTTTAAATAGCTTCTCTTTTTTGTTGGAGTCATGTATTCATCTTCTAAGAATTTCATTCTTGAGAACTCCCCGTCTGTTTCTGACCAACTGCTGTAGAATTTTTTTTGACTGGTGAAATTCAACTTAATATTTGAACTCTTTGCCTTATGTTCCCTTAAAATTTGGGTTCATTTTAGTCTATGCCTAATTTTCTTCTTCTCTGCTACAATCTTTGAGATAGAATAATCATTTTTTGCTGATGTTCATAATAAATCATTTCTGTTTCAGCAACCTCCTGATTGGTCATATTCACAATTATCAATACGACTGATCAAGAATTTATCAGCTGCTATTACTTCTGACAGAATATCTGGTTAGATGAAATCCTCCATCATTCATTATGTCTCTGTGCAGGATTCATTGTTAAATTTTCATGTGAGCTTGGAAATTGGCAAAATACTACAAATCAAGATTTTCTTTATTGTTTTTGTTGGTTGTCTAGACTTAAGTGATAGGAAAATAACATTAATCATGCAGATTAAGCTTAAAAATATTTCCTATGTATATTTTTCTCCTTCAGAGTACTGACAGTTAACTTTTATTAGTACACACCTGTATCTATAGAAGGTTTGTGATCTAATTCCTGAATTAATTATTTATGTCCTCCCTATGGCTAGGTAGTTATGAGAAGACTAACATTTTGCTGATGCAACTTTCCTCCTACCCATAACATCTGGAGACTTTACCCAAAAGAAGACAAAACAATCCCAAGGGTCTGATCTGCCTCAGCTTCTCTGACACAGCTTACTCATGAATTTTTGGCTTCTCCCTCTCCCCCAGGCAGCATGGGATAGGGCCAGGACAAAGTTGCCCTGGGACCTCATTGTCTCTGGTTTCCATTACAAAGCTTCCTGATCATCTCTTGGAGTCCGGGCCTTTCAGACTTGGTGAGTGCCTAAGATCACATAAGTTGCCATACCCTGATGACTTACTGATCAGACATGTTTCCAGCAGGAGATGGGAGGGCTAGTGCCCAAGAAAACTATTTGCCATTGTGTATTCTTGTTGGGTATCCTTGTTGTATTAGGGAAAAGTAAATTTCCTTTTGTAAATGTTTAAGGACTTCAGTGCTTTATTTCATTCCCAAATCAAACCCGAACTAAGCACATTAGAGACTCTCCTAACATACACTTACCAAAATCTGTTTTTCGTTCCATTGACCCTTACACAAATGTTTTCCCTTATACTTCCTGTTTCATTTCCTGGATTTTCTCAAGTTAGTATGTCTTCTTAATATACAGTATTCTATCCTATTAAGCATTATTTTCTTTTTGTTATATCCTTCCAGAACCATAATCTGGTCAGGCATCTCATCCCACTATATCTCAATGATAAGTAGATTTTTGCTCCTTGAGCTAAGATTTCTAGTTCACTTTGTTTATTATCCATATTTTGTCATTTAACAAATGAAATTATGCCATCATCATTAAAGAAAAAATGTTAAAATATTTTCTTTTGCTTCCTGATCTCACCACCCAAGCATGAAGGCTTTTGTTCTCCACATTTTGTTATAAAACTCTTATCTGAGGGCAGCAGATAGCTGGAGTTGGAGAGACCTGAATTCAAATTCAGCTCAGATACTTACTGGCTGTGGGACTCTGGCCAAGTCACTTAACCTCTGCTTGTCTTGGAATGCTGGAGAAGAAAATGACAAACCACTCCAGTATCTTTGCAAGAAAACCCCATGGATAGTACTGGCAAGTTAGGGTCCATGACGTCATAAAGAGTCAGACACAACTGAACACTTTATCTGAATCTCTTTTTAGCACTACCATATTCTGAGTTATATCTTAGCTATCTGAGGACATGTCTTATCCTCTTCTATTACGTTAAGAGGTCTGTGGGAACAAGGAATAAGACATTTCCTTCTTTGGATCCACAACACTTAACACAGTATCTTGTATACAATAGGGGCTTAATAAAAGTTTATTGACTTGAATTTACATATAGATATCTGAAGACATGAATATGTTTCCCTTCATGAATAGTCTTTCCCCTAAAATACTTGTTTTCCCACTGCTATTATTTTTGTTATTTTGAATTTGCTTCACCCCACACAACTGACTTTGCCTACATGTGGGATATATAGTCTCCCTTCTACTTGCAACTTAAAGTCATCTTAAATAGATATATTAAGACTCCAGGCAAACATTCATTTATTTGCCATCTGCGTTAGGCCCACTCTGGGCAGCGAGGTGGTAAATAGAGATCTGGGTCTCGAGTCACGAAGGCCTGAATTCAAATGTGGCCTCAGACACTTACTAGCTATGTTACTCATTTAACCCTGTTTGCCTCAGTTTCCTCATCTGCAAAATGAGCTGGAGAAGGAAATGGCAAACCACTCCAGTATCTTTGCCAGGAAAACCCCAACTGGAGTCATGAAGAATCACAAAAAACTGAAAACAACTAAACAATAGGTCCATTTCACCTCTTAGGCTAAGAACCAATTATTCCTATTTTAAGTTATTGCCCAGAAATCCAAATCCCCTTCTTAGGCACCATTTTCTTCACTAGTTTCTGATGTCCCAATCCACCTTCTGAAACTCTTACCTTCAACTGGCATCAGCAACGAAAACATTTCCTGCTTATTCCCTATCTTCGGTTTCTTCCCCAGGATTTATAGGATCAGAGATTTAGGACTGAAAGGGACCTTACAGCCCATTTAGTCAACCATCTTCCTTTTACAGATAAGGAAACTGAGGCAAGCAGAAGTTACGTGACCTGCCCAGGGTCTGAGTGCCAGATGAATTCTGTCTAGTAGGTCACCAGCTGCCTCAGCTTCACAGACTCTTTGATTATCTAGCAGTTTGTTCTAGGTTTCAGTTGTTGATATCGTTTGTTCTCATGAGGTTCAACAGAAGTAGGTAATGGTTGTCAGATCTGACTAGTTTCAAGAGATGGTTAAGTTTGCAGTGGATAGAGCTTTTCTGGCATACTGTGTTTTGTTTCGGGTTTGGGTTTTTTTTGGCCCCTGAACACGACTTGTTTATAACATGTTTTCTTGCCTTGATTGTCAATATGTTAAATGAATGAAAAATTCTGACTATTTTGTTTGGTGTCAAAAGAAATGACTGCTGTTGTCATAAAATAATTGTTCCCCTTATAAGGGATGGTTAAATTTTGTGCCAAGCTACCCTCCACCCAAGCCTTTGGCAGTCTGGTAAAACCTAGGGATTCCTTCTTAGAAGAATGTTTGGTTGCCTACGTTCATAATGGGAAGACATGAAATTTTTCAATGGAAATTAATGAAAAGAAAAATGTAATGGAAATTTCCATCAAATTTCATGAACCTCTTCCCCCCTTCAAAATCTATTGATAGATCCCAACTTAAGAAGTTTTGAGGTAGATGGTTATGTATTAGGATAATCAGTCCTATATGGATTTGAAGATCTGAGCTGACAAAAATGCCCCATTTCACAAGGTATGACATTAAAACACATTACAACCTCATTAAATTAGAGGAGTGTGTTTATATTCATAAAATAAAGTCCAGTGAAAACAGAATAACCCCTGTATAAAGAAATAAGCACACAAATCTAGACTAGGTGGTCTGGCAACACTATCACAGAACTCAATGAATAATAAATTGAATGCAAGTCAACAATGAGGCCTGTTGCAATAATGGACAATGGTGTCTTGGGCTGCACTCAGAGGGATATTACTCAAGAGTAAAACAGGGAAGTTATTATTCCACTCAACTTGGCCTTCATTAGACCCTAGTGGGAATACTCAGTTTCAGATTCTATATTTCAAAATAGATGTAGACTAATTGAAGAAATTTCAGGAGAGGGGGAGAGGAAAAGATTAAAATTTTGAAAAATGAGCATTATGGGAAAATAGGAATGAGATTACCAATGTTTAGTCTGGAAGAGAAGATGCCGAGTGGAGACATAAGTCTTCAGATCTGTAAAGAGATGCTACAAAGAGGACAGAGATTCATTACTCATTGTCTTCAACCAAGAGGACAGTTTGAGTCATAATGTCACGGTGCCAAAGTTGTTTCACATGTAAAAATAAACCCATAAAGCAGGGAGTACAGACTGGGAGAAAGCATTGGCAATTGCCTACTCTTCCTTACATGCAACAAATGATTGAGTGTAATGACTCTGGGATCCCATAGGGCCAGCCTCTCACAGAAGCAAGGGAATAGACTTAGTTAGAACAATTCAATGTGCTGCTCTGGATCAGATACATGAGATGTAGGCCATTATTCCCCATCTCCCTCAAAGGTTTGACCTGTGCCTGGTCTCCAGAGCAACAGAGGACATCACCACAGTCAACAGTCGCAAGCAGATAGCCTAAGAGACAAAGGTACTAATCTGGGCTTTGGGCCACCTCTTTCAGAGAACTGCTGATCAGTTACAAGCCTGAAACTATATTCAACAATTTCAAGAAACTAAACTCAACAATTATTTAATGCCTTTTTCATGACTTATATACCATGCTAGGCATTGGCAGTAGAAAAATTTTAAATGTGCCCTCAGAGAGCTTCGTGTCCTAGTGAAAACTTCCATCTAACCAAGTGTTCTATACCTTGTTACTATGAGCACACATATGAAATTTTGCTCCAGCCTTGACATTTTTACTCTCTAGCTGTCTTTACCCGATATGGGGCCTGTTCAATGCAGGAAGTCCTACTTCTGATTCATTACTCTCCCTCCTGTCTCATTTGCCACTGCTGAAGCTGGTTCTGTTCAAAATTTTGTCCTAAAATGACTTCTGAGCTTAAAGTATACTGAACTAAATGAGGATGCAGCAGCAGCAGCAGCAATAGCAGCAGTAGCAGGTAGTAGCAGCAGCAGTAGTAGTAGCAGTGGTAGTAGTGGTAGTAGTAGCAGACGAGCTACAGTAGTATGTAGTAGTATCAATAGCAGCAAAAGTGATGGAAGAAGAAGTCGGTAATGCAGCAGCAGTAGCAGCACCAAAGGTCACACAGCTGGTAAGTACCTGAGGACACCTGTGAACTCTGGAAGAGAAGTCTTCCTGACTACAGGTCAGGCACTCTATCCACTGTGCCATCTAACTGGTTAGAAATGAGGGGACCATTTGTTTTGTTTTGTTTTTTGTTATAGCAACCCCTGTAGCAGCCTTTGCCAGTGCTGCAGGATTGCTGGCAGCTGTCATCAGCTGTTCTCCTCCCATTCCTAGACTCCTAATGGCTTCTCTAGGTTTCTTTAAGTCTCAATCTGATGAGCAGGATTTGGGTGTAGTCATAGAGGAGGAGCGGAGGGAATTGGGAAAGCAAACTGAAATGAGGGTGAGGATTTTGGGTTGCTTTTTTTCCCAACCTAAAAAGACTATGAAGTGGAAGGTAGAGAGAGGGAGAGAATACTGCCTTGACAGTGAGGTAGGGAAGAACTAAGCTAAATAATTCAAACATCATAATGTAAATAGAAGGACCAGGGCTGGAGACCTTGCACTGAGAAGGCTAGTCCGTAGAAGGTTTTCACAATTGCTTGAAGTCATTTTATTCTGATAAGGTATAGTTATCAGTCATGTTCTGGTAAATATTTAATTGACTCTCCAAATTTAAAAAAAACTAAGGTATGCATGTAGTTTGCCAATTTCCAAGGTGTAACTAGCACTCCCCTGGGTGTATTCCTGCAGATCTGGAAATGTGCTGACCAACCCTACTGGATAATAAATTCAGAACATGAAGAATAGTATCAAAAAATATTCCTTCCAAATCCTGTAAGAGCACCCATACAACCCTAAAGAGATCTTTTAGTCAAGCTCTGGGAACCAAGTTCATCAGTGGACTCTTCAGAGCATGTGTTAAAACACAGAGAGATTATGTTCCTTGTCCATGATCACAAAAGTGGCAGGTGGGAAGGAGGGGCTAGGAATCAAGCCAAGTTCTAGGACTCCAAATTCAGAACTCTTTTTAGTGCATCATACTGTCTCTTATAGTGTGGAGAAGCATAGAAGAATAGTGGATACCACAGCAGTCCTAGATTCAGGAAAACTTGGATTCAAATTCTGCCTCTGATGTTTCCTCAGCGAGTGGCATTTAATTTCTCAATGTGGCCATCAATCACTTTGAACTTCAGTTTCCTAACTATAAAATGGGCATAAGACCACCTGTGGTAACTACCTCAAAGAACTGTTACAAGGCTCAAATGAGATCATGTTTACATAAATTTGATAGAATGCTATTCTGCTATAAGAAATGACAAGAGGGATGGTTTCAGAAAAACCTGGGAAGATTTATATGAACTGATGTAAAATTCAGTGTGCAAAACCAGGAGAACATTGTACACAGTAACAGCAATATTATACAATGATCAACTGGGAAAGAGAAAGACTCAGTTATTCTGTTCAATGCAATGATCCAAGACAGCTAATCTTCATCTTCTGCAAAAAGTCTGATCATAAAATCTCAAATTTATAGCGTTAGATGACCTCAACATCCCTTTAGTCCCACTTGTGCCTGAATAAAAATTCCATCAGCATCATATACTTGGCAAATGGTCATCTATGCTCTGATTAAAAGATCTCTAGGAAAGGGGAACCTACTACTTCCCCAGGTTTCACTTTAGCATATCTCTAATTGTTAGAAAGATTTTCCTAGACTGGTCTATTAATTCTCTGTATGCCCTTGAGTGAGTCACCTCACCTCATCAGTTTCTTCATCTTTAGAATGAGAACAGGGCAGTTACATCAAAAGATAATAGTTGTTACTGAAGCTGTTAGCCAAAGAAATCAATTCTCTCTCCCAGCAATCAAGAACCATTCAACTGAAGCCTACTGTAAATCGTCTGCTTCTAACTACTAGGACTGAGCAACTCTGAAGCCCTCATGCACTGTCTTCAATTCTTCTCCTTGAGCTCCTAAGTCAGGTTTTTCTACCTATCAGTTCTTCTTAGTTGTCATACATTAAATGACAGCCTCTTGACTCTCAGAGATTCATGTTTCACTTACAAATTCCCAAACTTTTCCTATCAAATTCATAGTCCTTTAAAAATATCATACCTCAGCCTCCAAATGTTTATATGATTTCTTTTTTGTTGTCAGTGTTTTACTCTCAGTAAAAAAAAAAAGATACTTACAAATGTACTGAAATATACATCATGTTTCTAGTTCTGATGGCTTTGCCATAATCAGCCCATTACCAACACATCACCGTGAAATTGTGTTCATTTATCGAGTTTTTTAAAAATGAAAGATCTTTTCCCACCTACTTAAAACATTAAATTGCTCCCAAATAAGTGAGGCATCATCTTACATCATTCACAAAGGGATTTGAATCTTTATATCATATGCTACAGATATTTTTTGTCCAAATCTTATTTGAAAGCTGTTTCTTTATATATGCATGTGTGTAGGCATGTACATGTGTATATATGTATGAATATATGAAATTATATATGTTAGCATATTTTAAAATAAGATTCTTTTGTTACTCTTTAGCTATTAATCACCATCCTTAACAGCCATAACATGTTATACTATTTAATAATTAACATAAATCTTTTCTGCACTTAACATAAATGTTTTCTGCACTTTTCATCAACAAATTACAGTGTACCTTACACTATGAATGAGTTTCTAAATACCATATGAAACCACTTGATTCAAACCTTTGGTCTGTACCCACAGAAAGAGAATCTGGAAGATGAAATAACTAAGCATTCACACCTTGTCCACCTAAGACTCCTTGCTCTAACGTTCATAGTTTAGGACAAAGAAATTTTTGTTTCAAGAACTCTTTTTAAATTAGATTTGTGAATTTTTGAATTAATTCTTTACTGATTCAATAACTCAACTAATTCAACAGCCATTGTTGTTCAAGCTTAGAACCTAGAATTTAGGGGCCTAGAGTGACAGGGAGTTTACATTCTTCTATGGAATTCAACTCCTTCACACAGTCTACACATAGTGTGTATAGAAAATAAATAAACATAATCTCAGGTGCATAAGGAACATAAGTAATCTCTTTGACTTGCTGCAAGGCCAAAGGAAGCCAAGGCTTGCTTTATTTTATTGTTTTGAGCCCCAAGTTTTCTTATGTTGAACTATTAATATCTGAAAACCTTCTTGAGTCTGTGTTGACAGGGCCACCAACAACTAGGGAAAATCAAGAAAGATCTTGATATAGGTGGCACTTGGGCTGATCCTTTAAGGAACTTAGAGATTGCTGGTATGTAATCGGCATGTTGGTTTCACAATAAAGTGTTAGCATGCTGTTGGCATGTAATTGATATGTTTTCCATGGGGAAATGATAGTGTGCTGTTGGTGTGTAATTGGTGTGTTTTTCATGGTTAAAGTGTTTATCATGTTGTTGGAGTGTAATTGACATATTGCTAGCACATAATTGGCTATTGGCGTTTTGGTTAAAGTGTTAGTGTGTAACTAGCATGTTGTTGGATTGTAGATGGCTGTAGGTTTGTTCCTGGTAAAGTGATGTTATATTGTGGGCATATAATTAGCATGTTGGTTTTTCACAGTGGAGTGAATGTTGTTAGCATGTTGTTATGTGTAATTTGGCATTTTGTTAGCATGTAATTGGCACAGAGGGTTCCCAGCAAAGTGTTATCCTACCATCTCTGTGTGATTAATATGTTGTTAGCATGCAGTTGGTGTGTTCTTGGCATGGGTTTCTACATTAACTTGTAAATCTTTTTTGGCATGTAGCTGAAACATAATTGACATGCTACAATTTTATCATCCAAGTATTAGCATATTGGTGATTTGTAATTGGTGTGTTAAAGTTTTTTCATTACTGTGGTGTTGGTATATGATTGGAAGTAATTGGCATATTTTAGGCCCATTGTTTTCACATCAAAGTGTTGGTATGTCGATGGTGTGTAATTGTAGGGCTTTACCTAAAGTGTTGATGGGTAGTTGGTATGTAATTCACATGTTTTTGTTTTCACTGTAGTGTTGGCATCTAATTGGTGTATTGTTGGTGTTTTATTGGTTTTCACAGTAAAATGTTAGTACCTGTTGGTATGTAATTGGCATGTTCTTGGAATGTAATTGGTGTTAACTTTGACAGTAAAATGTTAAAAACATGTCATTGGCATTTTGTTGGCTTTGACATTATGATGTTGGCATGTTGTTGACCTTGACATGATGGTGGCAAGTTGGTGGGTTTTGCCTTTACAGTATGATGTTGGCCTGTGGTTGGCTTTGACATTGGGATGTTAGTATGTTGTTGCTGTGAATCGTGTTCTTTGTGTATGGAACTTTCCTCTCCTTTCTTTCTTCTTTTCCTGATTGCTGATAGGACAGGTTTTCTTTTCACTTCTCCAAAGCTAAGGATATGACTGTTCACTTGCGGCAGAACAATTATTTCCTTATGTTGCTAAGACAAATTGCACATATACATTATGAGACAGTATTCAAACATATATTTAGCATTTATTTGTGTTTTGATGGGTAACAGAGAGATGGGGGTCACAGAAGTACAAAAGTACAAAAAATCCCTCCATCACAGTATCCTTGGGGATACTCGGGTCTTCTTGACTCCAGGGCTGGTGCTCTATCTGCTATGCCGTGCAGGTGCTCCAACTGGAATGGAATGCCATTTCCTTCTCCAGCCCATCTTAGAGCTGAGGAAACTGAGACAAACAGGGCTAAGTGACTTGTCCAGGGTCACACAACTAGTAAATGTCTGAGGTCAGAATGAACTTAGATGAGTCCTTCTGACTCCAGACCCAACATTGTACCACCTGCCTGCCCTTAGCCTAGCCTCTTGAGGTAGCAGTGGGCAACACATTACAACTAAGCTGTGTACTTTTTTTAAGCTGGAATTTTTTATATAAGTAGGCAACACTGACAGGATGTCCAGCAGGATGCTTCTGGCCAGAAAGGTCCAACAACGTGATTGGTAGACAGGGAAATTAGACATTAAGAGGATTGCGACATCAGTGGGCTGGCTAATCAGGACGTTGATGTGCTGAGTAGCTGGGTAGCTGTAACTAATTAATACAAGCTATTTTTAAAAATTCTATATCTTGCAAAAAAGCAGCAGTTGTTCTCACTCAGAAACGTTGGCTGAAACAGCCCATAAGATGTCCAGAGTCACATCCAAGCTAAAATGCAACACCCGTGGAAGACTGTCATAGAGAATCTCCATTTGACATTTGAGAATAAATCTTGAGCGAAGATAATACAGTTCAGCTGAAACCCATTTTGTCAGCACCTTTCCCAGTAATCATCTAAAATAGACGTAAGGTGTCAATTCTCTGTCTGCCAAGTACTTAATAGACTACCACTCCTAGGCACTGGGAAGAGCTAAGCAACACAGAGACTTTATAGAGTGAGAAAAGACTTACAAATAACTTTTGGGCTTTAGAGTCAAAGGAACAGACTCTCTGGTAGATGTCACCAAGATTGAAAGATCTTGAATGTGGAGCCAGTGATGGGTTGCGCCCCTGTTATCTGAGGCCCTGCATCACCAAGCTACAGGAGAGGGGATTTTTTAGCCAAAACAAATCTTAAAAGATCATCTCCTGAGGAAGCTGTGATCTATGTCAGTGGAGGGAGTAACTACACCAGTGAAAATATAGACCTCTGAATCTCAATACCCATCTATATCTATATCCATATCCATATCTATCTATATGTCAATGTTGAATATATATAATAGTTGTCAAATCTGTGGTGAAAGCACATTCACTGTACTATGACTACCATTGCTCACCTCTCAACCAAACTTACATAAAGTACAATCTAGAGGAACAAACGAGGGAGATAGTTCTGAAAGGTGTGGAAGTTGGAGGTAACAAAGAACTCAAGATGAAAAACACTCTCCACTTTCAGAGAGAGAACTGATGAACTGTGATTGAAACAAAAAGTGCCAACTGCATTGGTAGGAATCCATTCTTGATTCCCATAGAAAATGCAATATATACATATATATATATGTATGTATGTTTGTGTATACATATACGCAAACACACATATATAATATATACACATATATATTCACATATATACATATGTTTACATATATGTGTGTGTTTATATATATATATATGTACATAACCTCTCACTAAGATAATTTGTAGGCTTAGCAAATATGAATATGACAACTGACAAATAAAGGACCCAGACCTCTTTGGCCTATACACTGTCAAACATCTTGGATATTGACTATATCTCTAGGCTTTCATCTAAGTCAACTTCAACAAATCAACTTCACCAGTACAGGACAGGAGTGGTATGTGTTTTCCTTTGAAACGATCTATTTCAATAGATAGAAAGTATAGTATGAGTCAACAACTTAGTATGGCACCTTTCAAAAAGCTGATGTGATCTTACAAAGCATTAAGAGAAGCATTTGTTGGTGTTGTTATTTAATTGTATGAACATCTGTGACTCCATCTGGAGTTTTTTTGGCAAAACTATTGGGATGGCTGGCCATTTCCTTCTCCACCTCCTTTTTACAAGTAAGGAAACTGAGATAAATAGGGTTAAGTGACTTGCTCAGAGTCATACATATAGTAAGTGTCTGAGGTTGGATTTGAACTTAGTTCCTCTTGATTCCATGACCAGCAGTCTACCCACTGTGTCACCTAGCTGCCCCAAGAGGAGCATGTCAAGGACTAGGGAAGAAATATTCCCACTCTCTTCTTCCCTATTCAAACCACATTTGGAAGTCTGCGCTTTGTATGGGGACTACATTTTAAGAAAGAAAATGAAAAGATAGAGACTGTCCAGAAGAGGACAACCAGGCTTTTGAGAAGATTGCATGATCACAGATTTTAAGCTGAAATAGACCATGGAAGTGATCTGATCCAACCTCCTCCTTTTTACAGTAAATGAAAGAACTAAAGCCTACAGAAAGTAAATGACTTGTCCAAGTAAATGACAGAGCCAGGATTGAAATGCATGTCCTCTGATGCCAAATCCAAGGCCCTTTTTTTTTTACTTCACCATACCAGGAGTGGAAGTCACATTGCTTGAGGATTCTTTAAATAAACTAGGGATGATCTTACTGGAAGAGAGAGGGCAAGTATTTGAAAGGCTATTGTATGGAAGAAGTGGTCAC
>CM053770.1:389180347-389230347 GCA_028658325.1 Potorous gilbertii | reverse complement strand
GAGATAGTTGGAGGCTTCATAAAAATAAACCTCCCTTCTTTCAGTGGAGGAAATTGGGGAGGTCCTACAAGACAGGCGGCATAAGAACAGATTCGTCCTTTCTCTGACATGAGATACTGCTCATGGAACTGGCACTGGACATGAGGGCACCAGGCCTAATGCACTCTGAGAAACTTCCTTTATTTCCAGAGTCTCTTTTCCCTACCCACTATATCCGCCTTCTCTTCTGTGACTTGTGAATTGCCAGGGTTTCTTTCATCAGGCACCATTCTAATTGGGAGCAGTTGGTTAAGTGCAGGCAGAGATGCCTTTTGGAAGCAAGCCTACTCTCGGGCCTCATCTAGAAAGAAAGGAAAGAAGTCCAGGGCATCAGATGGCTTTATCGCTACCCTGGGTGGAACTCAGGACCATTCTGCCTCAGACTCCAATCCAAGGGCTTCTGGAACATGGCCTGGACTTTCTTTTGCAGTTTCCTCATCTGAAAAGTGCCAATCTAGGCTGACTGGGGACTCCCAGCTGAAAACCCCTAATGAATGGCAAAGTATTAGCATTATTGTTTTTTCCTATTTAATCTCACAGGGCAGGGTGAATTCATAATATAATTGTTTCCATGGTAGCAAAGTATATTGTCATAAACAGGGGACTTTATGATTTCATGGCTGGATTAAGAAAAAGGAGAAACTGGGCTGCCAAGGAGGAAGAATTTTCTTTCTCAGGCATAAATGTGTTCAATGATAGCAAAGGGAATAGGGAAAATAACCTACAGGCAAAACTATTTTCAGGGTTTGGGGCTTTTGTTGCTCTTGTTAAATGATCTTGTTTTCCAAGTTCATCCCAGTACAAAAGTTCCTTCTCCAGGCATGTCATTTGTGTAATGATGCTGCCGTGCTCAAACACACTGAAGGCTAATGATGAAGTTTATCTATTTCTGGAAAGATTCAACAAGGATAATGCCAGTGGTTTAACAGCAAGTCACAGAATTGTTGGCGTGGGTTTTGTTTGTTTTCTCTCCAGCATCTATTGCCATAAATTTGTTCATCAGAAATCAATTTCCAGGTAAGGGTAGGCTTTTGTCATCATTTAGGAGCCTGTCAAGCACTTTCTTCTGGAGGTTTTCCCTTTCTTGGGTTTGTACTGATTTATTCTCTAAGGGAAACAGCAGAGCCTGTGACTGGTCTTATCTACACTTGCTTAGGAAGAAAGCAAATTTTCTTTCCCACTTTCATATGCATTATAGGTGAATTAAAGCCTTGGTTTTAAAAAAAATTCTAGCTAGGTTAACCCAGAGATTTAAAAATCAGATTAGATTAGCTAAAGCATTTATTAAGTGACTTACTGTGTGCCAGGCACTGGGCTAAGCACCAGGCATAAAAACACAAGCAAAAAGAAAGATCTCAAGCTCCTCACTGAGTTTTCATTCTCATTGAGGAAGGTTATATAAAAGGGATGTGAGGAGAGGGGCAAGGATAGGGAGGTGATCTGAGTGGGGGATTAGAAGTGAGCATTGCTAGTCAAGGCTCATTTCCTCAAATGGAGGTTCAGGGAGAAACTTTACCAACTGGAGGGGAGGCTTCACTGGTATCTTGCATGCAAATCTTCCCAGGAGCCCTCCGCACCTACCGGTGTCCCTCTTCTTGATGTTCAAACCCCTAGTTTATGATGGATAGATCTGTCCCATAGACTTCCTAGCAATTAATTTACACCAGCACCTACCTGCTCCCCCCATCTGGCTACCTTTCCCTGCTTCCTTTGAGGTCACTGGGATGCTCCTATTGTCTAAACCAGAAAACATTTCTGTTCTTCATCCTTTTGATCTCTGTCACAGTTGCTGATATTATGGGTAAAACTACTTAATATCTTCTAATCAATCATTTAGGATTCATTAAGTCGGTATCAATGTCATTTCTAAAATGAGACGCCCAGAATTGAACATAGATGTAGTCTACAAGTATGTCAAATTCAAATAGAAATGAATCCCTACTGGCTGCATATTGACTTAGAAAACCACAAATTAACATTATCTATGTTGTTTTGCTATGGTTTTTCTAGTAGTACTATATGGCAATGAGAGGAAAGCTGAGCACCAAAGAATCAATGTTTTTGAATTAGGGTGCTGGAAAAGACTTTTGGGATTCCCTTGGATAGCAAAGAGAAGTTATTCACTGGAAGGTCAAAGACAGAAGCTGAAGTTTAGATACTTTGGCCATATAATGTAAAGACTGGACTCTGGGGAAAATTGAAGGCAAATGGAGAAGGGAATAGTAGAAAATTAAATGATATAGTGGGAATAATGAACATGGACTTGGACAGATTTCAAGAGGTAGAGAGATAAAAGGTCTTGGCATGCTATGGTCTCAGGAAGGACTGAGAAACCTAACCTGTAACTCAAGGCCACGTGTGGCCCTCTAGGTCCTTGGATGTGGCCCTTTGATTGAATCCAAACTTCATTGAACAAATCCCCTTAATCATAGGATTTGTTCGGCAAAACTTGGTCTCAGTAGAAAGGCTACACCCAAGGACCTAAAGGATCACATGTGGCCTTGAGGCCACAGGTTCCCTACTCCTGGGGAGGGGAGGGGTGGGTCACAAAAGAGTCGGAGACAGTTGAACAACTGAATAATAACAACCTATTGTATGACATTTTAATTTTGTTAAACATTTTCCAATTACATTTTGATCTGGTTCTGAACTTAAGAGTTTGATAACTCTGAAATACAGAATAGAGTGGAAGAATCATCTTTTTAGTTATAGAACCTAGAGGTGGAAGGGACCTAAGAGGCCAATTAGTCAGTCAGTGAGAATTTAATAAGCACTTACCATGTGGTGGGCACCACGCCAAGCACTAAGAATACCAGGAAAGGCAAAAAACAGTCCCTGCCCACAAGGGACATTCTAGTAGAAGAGACATAAAATTGCCAGGATTATACAAGATATATGCAGGATTGAGAAAAGTCAGCTAATAGTGGAAGATATTAGCTAGCTGCTAGCGGGGGCTGGAAAAAGCCTCTTGCAGAAAGTGGGACTAGGTTGGGGCCTTCAGAATCAAACACAAGAGTCTGGACTTGAGTAGAAGACAAGGAGTTCTTGAAAGTTATTGAGCAGGGTAGTGACCTGATAATAGGGAAGTCATGGAGACTAGGATACTATTATTGTATTGGTATACACCAGTATGGTCTGACTGAAAGGAGGTTGGAAATTTGTGAGGAAGAAGCATGTCTAGGAGCCATTTTGAAAAAAACACTCTAAAACAGAACTCATTATCTTTCTCCCTCCAACCTCCCTTAATCCTTCCCTCTCTTGACCTTTCCAATTTCTATCAAGGGCATCAAATATCCTTATAGTTACCCAGTTTCAAAACCATGGTGCTATCCTTACTTCATCTGTTACTCATCCTACCTATCTAATCAGTTGCTAAATCTTGTAATTTTGCTTTATAACATCTTTTCCATTCACCCCATTCTTCCCACTCGTACAACCACTACCCTGATTTGAGTCTTTATCACCCTTTACCTAGATTGTTATATCCTTCTAAACGGTCTCTCTGACTTGAGCCTCTCCCTATGCCACTCCATTTTCTACTCAATTGTCAAAATGACTTTTCTAAAGCATGAGTCTAAGCAGTTCTTTCACCCTTTGCTCAATATATTCCTATGGCATTCTATTATCTCAAGAATTAAAATCCATTTGCTTGGCATTAAAGTCTTTGCCTGTGGACTTCTCACACTGGAAAACCCTCTGCCCCATGGTCTTTTCTTGATTAGCTGGTTCCTTAGGAAACCTCCTTTTAAAAGAGGATGCCAAAGCCAGTCACGTCTTCATTCCTAACTCCTCAGATTTTCTCTGCCACATCGCAGCTTGGATACCCACCACCCCCTTTTCTGTTCCCTTTTGTGTGTTGTCTTCTTCCATTATAATATAAGCTCCTTGAGAGCATTTTTCTGCTTATATTTGTATTTCTAACTGCAGGTAGCACAGTGCCTGGCACTTGTAAGCTCTTAATGAATGTTTATTAACTAATTCTTTGCAATCTGGACCTTTCCTCCCTTTCTAACCTTCTATTCTACTCTCTGTGAAGAGAATTATGGTTTTCATATTAATCTATACGGTATGTGGAATGAATATATTAACAGATTAGATTTTTCAAAATTGCCTCTTCTAATTTGTGAGTTTGCTCACAATGCAGCTTGAAATGATCAATCAAACCCTTGGCAATACTCCCACAACCACAGCATTCTTGCGTGCCTATATATCTTAAATAAAGAGAATCAAAGACCGTAGAACCTGTTCCTATCACAGAACTCTGGTTTTGTGACCCACCAAGTAAAGACCCCCAAAAACTTGAACAATATTGCTCCCACAGGACTCCAGAACTATTGTACAGTCTTCCACTTGTGGGTTTGTCTTGGGAAACCACTTAAGCCCTGGGAATGATTGTTTGCAATCCACCTTTCCCTCTCCCTTCCCATTGTGATTTATGTAAATAATCTTTGCCTTCCCTACCACAAGGTGGAATTCTGTTCAGGAGAATTCTCAATATGCAAATCTGTTCCTCATAATGAAACTAAATAATTAAATGACTACCTGATTACTGTCTCTTTGTCTCTGGTCTGCTGTTTCATCATTCTCAGGTTAGAGACTGTTCAGTAAAATTCTGTTAACATCCTATTTATGAACTTTACAATTTAACCATATTGGCCTACTTGTGATTTCTTGCACAGGATTCCATCTCTCATCTCCTTTGCATTGGCTATTTCTCCTCCCTCAAGGCAGCTAGTTGGTTCAGTGGATACAGGAATCAAGAAGATCTGAATTCAAATCAAATCCTGTGGGAGCAATATTGTTCAAGTCTTTGCAGGTGGTTACTTGGTGTGTCACAGGACCAGAGTTCTGATGGGAGCAGGTTCTGTAATCTTTGATTCACTTCACTTAAGGTACACAGACACAAGAATGCAGTGGTTGTGAGAATATTGTCAAATATTTGATCATTTCCAGCTGCCTTGTGAGCTTCTAACTCACAAGCTGAAAGGCAATTTTGAAATATTAATTTATTATAATATGTTCATTATACATGTACCAGGTATTTGACCCTGGGTAAATCACTTAATCTTGTTTGTCTCAGTTTCTGCACCTCAAAAATGAGCCAGAGAAAGAAATGGCAAACTACTCCAGTATCTTTGGCAAGAAAACCCCAAAAGGCGTCATGAAGACACTACTGAAATGGCTGAACAACAAAATTTCTCCTGCCTGGAATGATCTACCTCCCAACCTTCGACTCTCAGAATTCATGACTTTCTTTAAAACTCTGTTCAAATATTACCTCCTCCATGATGCCTTTTCTGATCTTCATGTTGCCTTGTTCCATGTTCCATGTTGTTTATTCCATTCCCTCTACAGTTGGTGCAGCAAATAGAGTACTAGACCTGGAGTTGGGAAGACCTGAGTTTAAATCCTGCCTGAGCTACCCACTACCTGTGTGACCCTGTGAAAGTCACTTCAATTCTGAGTCTCAATTGCCTCCCCCAAACTCACAAGATTATTGTCTAGCAAATAGTTATGAATAGTTTCCTCTTGGCATGACATCTTCCTAATACTCCCATCTTTCAGGTCATGCAGCTGCTCCTTTAACCTCTGAATAATCTGCACCGACCCCTCTAGATAGATGAGAGAAGAGGATGCAACTGCCCAAGTCAAAACAGAACTGTCACAACAAGGACTCTAGCAAATAGAGCCCTGTAATGATAATTTAAATAGGAAGATCTTTCCCATTCATTAATAGGCCCATGTGACCTACTTAAATCACATAGAAGCCTAATTCACAGGTGATAGGAGGAGCTTGCTGAACTGGCAAACAGGAAAGGTGGAGCAGAGCTGGGAGGAAGTTGGTCAGGCTAGTCAGAGCCAGGAAGGACACAGGCAAGTGGGTAGGTAGGCTTGTGAGTGTTTGTTTGTGGGAAGGAGGGGGAGGGGGAAGGGAAGGCTTGGAATGCCTTTGTCCCCTGTAGTAATAATGTGTATTGACTTCTTGGTTACTATGACGGATTTGGTTTCCTGGTGTTGGGGTTTGGCTTTCTGGTATCTGAATGAATGTTTTTCTTCTGCTTTCTATATGGGGAGTCTGTTGTACTTTGAGATTTAGAATTATGCTGGCATATTCATAGTTACCCTCAGTGCTGTGAATATTGCCTGGGTGATACAAGCCCCACTCCACCCCCAACCCTCCCAGAGCAGTTTTAAAATGGGGATCCTGTGAATTTGTTTTTTGGTGTTTTTTTTTAATTTTGATAATTATATTTTGATATAATTGGTTTCCTTTGTAATCCTATGTATTTTATTTCATGTATTTATAAACATTCTGAGAAGATGTTCAACCTCACCAGACTTCCCAAGGGATCCACAACACAGAAAAGATTGAGAATCCCTGGATTAAAGGAACAGGGCAGTTTTGACCCATGGTTGGGTCATGGTTGAGAGCTGAGGTTAAATCTGACTTACTCATGGCATCAAAGATTCTTCCTTCTATTAATTCTCTCTACCTCACACCCTATTTCCAAGTGGATACCAAACATGGCCACAGAATATGAGGCACTTATCAGAAGAAACAGACAGATTGTTGTACCCTATTCCTTAGCTGCTTTCCCAATGGGTCAGTGCACAAAGTAGAGATCTTACACACACACACACACACACACACACACACACACACACACACTGCTGGAACATGACCCTGCTATGTCCATGCTCCTGACGTTTTGTGAATGGCTTACTTGATTATAATGTTAACGTGTCTATTCTCTCATAACTGACTGAAACAGCTCCAGTGCAGCAGGGTTGCCCACCAATCTTACATCTACCACAGCAGGAATTGCCCTCTCTTCTCCGTAAGCACCCTCACTAAATGACATTTCTGTGCTTCTGTTTACAGGGCAATTTGGTGCTTTATCCTGTTGGATTCCCTAAAGCCCCAGAATCATAAAAGTGTCCCAGGAAAAAATCTCCTGAATGACAGACAAGGTGCCACTTGCACCCCTTTCTGCTTCTATCTCAAAGCATTGATTCTCTCTAATATACTGACAATCACAGATATTTCCCCAGGCAATAAGCCTTCTCAAGTCTCTCATCTCTGCTGCTCTTATTATCCCAAACGGAGCTAGTGAAACTCCCAAAGCCCACTTTTCCCAAGATAACACAGCACATGTATTCTGAGTATTCAACTAAACCAAATGAACTCCCCATCCCACACTTCCCCAGCAAGAAGCAGAGTTAGTAAGCCCCTCATTCCCTGAAACCAGCAGGAGCCATTTTGGTATACTGAGGCATCATTCTCACTTTCATACAAACTCATAAGAATAGTGATAGACTAATGTGTGCAGTATTCTTGCCTCACCAAAATTATAGTTGGCCAGTCGCAAATTCACCAGTAGCCTCACTGCTTATACCAGCACTCAATAGCCTTTGGGAAAGGCTACTCCCTCCAAAGTGTCCCCTTTAAATTTAAAAAAAAAAAAAAGAATCTCTTAACTATAGACTCCTTTTCTCCAGCAAGGGGGATCATGCCTTTCACAGTCACTACTCCTATCAAAAAACAGACAAAAAATCCCTTTCTTGACTTGTAGCAAAGACGCAAAGCAGTATTTTAAGTGCCATAAACCAGTGACTGCTCCCCCTTAAAACTTTGCAGGTTTATTTAGAGTAAAGGAGAGGAGAGAGTTGACATATCAAAGGGGTGGCCACTATATTATGAATAGTTAGTTCCCTCTTACTATGGCATCCCCCTAGCAGTTCCAGTTTGCTGGTCATGTGTGTCCCCTAAATCTATTAATAGTTTGAATTGATCCCACTACATGGATGGGAGAAGAGCATGCAATTACGAGTGCTGATGGACTCCTAGGCTAGGGGTTCTTAACCTTTTTTGCATGATGGACCTATTGGATTATCTGGTGAACTCTTCAAAATAACATTTTAAATTCATAAAAGAAGATAAATAGCATTACCATACAATATAAAAAAATTCTAAACAGAGTTTATGGCCCTTAGATCTAAAACCTCTGCCTTATATGATCTTCACTAGTCATCATCTTTCCTTGCACATGGGGCATTGCTTCTTCTCTCTCCTATATTCGGACAAGGTGTGATGTCCTGTGTCCCTTGTATGCTTCTAATATGGGTGTTTAATCTAGAGAAAAGAAGGCTTAAGGTAGAGGAGGGAGGGAAGATCATAGCTCTTTCCAAGTGTTTAGAGAGTTGTCTTGTGAAAGAGGGATTATATCTATTCTACTTGACCCTAGAGGCAGATAAATGGATAGATAGACTGAGAGATATAGAAGAAGTCAGGATGGGCCCAACAGAATTAAAGAATGAATATAAAAATGTAATGCATAGTATCAGTACATAAACATGTGTGCATGTGTGTATACATACACACACATATATGTTTATTGTTATTTCATAATTTATGAGAAACTGTGTCTGGAGGAGTCCTGACAGTATTGGCTACAGGCAGCTGCTTATGTTATCTTAGTCTAGTGAGGATATGGTGCTAGAAGTTCTGGGTGGGGTCAAATAAAAAGTCTTACAGGCCAGATAGTTTCCTGAAAACCAACAAAACCCATAAGAATCCTATTTTTGAGGCTGGGTTATAGGTCAGAAGCAGTTTGAGTCTCATAATTACAGCAACTGAGGCACTTTATCCATTAATCTTGTCTTGCCTGGGGTCAAAATTACTGTTTCCATAGCATAGTGCAGTAAAGTCCTGGGTGGGGGCTGAGATTTTCCCCCTTTCCCTAATTCTAACTACCATCAGAAACCAGCTCTCACTTCTGCCGCCCAACTCTTCAGCAGGAAGTGAACTCAGTTAGCCTATGAGCTAATCTGGCATTTGCATCAATCACTCTCTGGGCCTCAGACAGCAATGAAAGCTGTGGGACTAGCCACAGAAAAGAGGTACACTCAGTACACCATAGGAGAGGCCTACAGGTCAATGTGCAAGTTTAAACAAGTTTAATAGAAATTCTAAAGAGAAAGAGACAGTGGTCCTCTTTCACCCTATCAACCTCCAGTAGTAACCACATTCTTGGTTTTAATTTGGTTTAAAGGGCTTACATAACAACACAGAAGGCTAGAATTTTAAGGTGCCATAGAGATCACTTAATCTAACCCCTTCTATTTTTCAGATGGGAAAACTAAGGCCTAGACTTGCTAAGCATTACTGGAACTAAATGACTTTTGTCAAAGTCACACACAGGTCCTCTTGACTTCCATAAGAGCAAAGGACATACTCTGCTTCTTTCTCCTTGGAGCTCCCTCCCTCTTATCTCCAAGTCTCCCACTTTACAAAAGCCTACATCCCATGCTATATCATTTCTACCTGCAACTAAGTATTTCAATTCCACCTTCACACCCAAACTCCAACTGACCTCTTTGTGAATGATAAGAACGACTTCATTTCAGATTTCAATCTGATCTGCTACCCAAGATGGATCTGAAATCTGCAAATACCAGACCTGATCTTTTCCATTTTGAATCTCAGCACTAAAAGAGCCTGACTGTGGTCCCTGGCTCATTTTCCTTGTTTCTGACATTCTGAGCCCACCCACCAATCTGGGAGGTTTCCTATGTTACACCACCATTCCTGCAAGCTCTGAGCTCTCCACTAGGAGGAGCTGTTTATTAGAACCAAATCTGCCATGTAACAGGCCAGGGAAGCCAGTTTCCTAAACATGTCCTTTCATTAATAACATAAGCTAGACTAGGAATATTCTGCTTAGGAGAAAAATGGGAAAAATCTGCTTGCTTAGATCCTAGCAGTGTGAAAATATGATAGAGCATGTCAAAACTGAAAAATGATTTCTTTCATTACTTAAGAAGGGACATTTGAAAAATCATGATGCATTTATATATCAATATGAGGTTTGTGAAGCATTCTACATGCATTATCTCATTCTCAATCAAATGGATCTTAGATCTCACAACCTTCCATGTCTGCCTGTCCAGTGCAACTCCTGTCTGACTTCATATTAAATTCAATGCAATGGGTCCATCATTATTCCATAAAGCAAATAAAATCAAAAGGCCTAATGACAGTGAAATCTGGACCTGATTAGCTAAAATTTTTAAAAATTACTGTGCAACTTCTGTCCCTTAATAGCCCCAATAGCTTAACCTGAAGCTTCTTTCCAGTCTTGGCCCCTTTTCACCATCCTCCCAGCTGCTAGAGCCTTCTCTTCTATGAACACCATCCATCTATTCTGTATATATCTTTTATGTACCTTTTTATATGCATTTGTTGTTGTTTAGTCATTTTCAGTAATGTCTAACTCTTTGTGACTTCATCTGGGATTTTCTTGGCAGAGATACTGGAGTGGTTTGCCATTTTCTTCTCCAGCTCATTTTACAAATGAGGAAAGTAAGGCAAACAAGGTTAAGTGACTTACCCAGGGTCACATAGCCAGTAAGTGTCTGTGGCCAGATTTGAATTCATGAAAGTGAGTCTTCCTAATTCCAATCCCAGTGCACTGCACCACCTAGATGTGTGAGATATTATGAGAGTTTAAATTAGGTATGGGAGATGTAGAAATGCAAAAAATATATATATTATAAATATATATTATATAAATAAATATTATATTATATTATAAATATATATATAAATATTATATAAATAAATATATATGCCAAATCAAGGAGTTTAAGTTTATAATCTTTTAGGGGAGGATATAACTTACATATTCCCAAATAGTATGGGATCAGTGCATAAGAAGGACTCACATGGAATGACATGAAATACTCAGTGAGGGAGGGTTGAGTTCTAGGAAGACTTCATAGGTACTATGTGATCTGGGGCCTTGGAGCAAAAAAGAGCTTTCAACAGGCAGAGGAATATGATGGCATGCTTCCTAGGCATGCAATGTGGTCAGTTGGAACCCAAGAAATGGGGGGGCTGGTAAGCAGAATGATATTTGGAAATGACAATGAGTTCAGTTTGTCAAAGACAAAATTTTAACATAGTCCTTACCTTTAGTCAGTCACTGCCCCTGATGTAGATGGTTACATGGTCCAAACTATTTTTTTAACCTTAGGGGCTTGAGGACAGGGGCTATTTTTGCCTTTACTGCATAGCTTCTAGTGTCATGAGAGTTGGTTGAGTCACTGAGAGATGAGTCTTGTTCAGAGTCACATAGTAGTATATGCCAGAAGATGGACTTGAGCCCAAATCTTCCTAATTCTAGCTCTCTATACACTGTACAATGTGTGTATGTGTGCGCACACAAATATGGCAAAGTAAGTTCAAGGTTAAGAACCTCTCCTTTAGAATATAAGTTGTAAATGAACACAAGGACAGTCTCTCTTTTGTATTTGTATCCTCAGAGGCATAGAGCCTAGCACACAGTGTCTAATAAATGCTTTTCTTTTCTTTATTCATTCCTATTCAAGATCTTTCATGGAATGTGATCCACATAGTTTAGAAATGGTACCGATGATCTTGTCTTATCATCACTAGTTTTCTTTAACTAGAACAAAAACATTTGTATTCTGAGGCAGAAATTAATGTGAGTACCAGACATTGCCTTTATAATCGTGACCTAAAAAAAAAAACCACAATAATAACTAAGTGACCTAATCTAGGCTGCTAAAATTCTTATTCTAGGAAATGGACCTCAGGTGTCCCCTCAATATCCCTACACTTTTGTATGTTGGAGTTCCCCAGGCATGGTCACACCTTCCCTTCTTGCTTCTGAGTGGCACAGATGAAGAGTCCCTGATCTCTTTAGTCTGGAAGAATTAGGAACAGAGGGTACAACCTCCTACAGAGAAGGTTCTTAGCAGCAGCAGCAAGAACCCAAAAACAGGGTGGGCCTACTCTCCATGGAAGAAGTTTGCTCTGAGTGAAAGCCATCCTGGCCTTGGTGAACCTGAAGATTTCTGGTTCCAGTGGGCCGAAGTGCTGACAGTGCACGATGGCCCAGAAGTGGCAGGTGTCACACAGATGGAAGAACAAATGGGCAAGGAAGAAGGCAGGAGGCAGCTGCTTCCTCAGCTCAGGGGGATTTCTGGCTTCCCACAGTCTTAGGAATTGAATCAGTGGGAGATGGCTCAATGAGATTTCATCTAGTCCCACCCACGGTCATATGAGAAGTCACTTCATTTGGGAATGATGGCTACCATCGAAGCAATAGCTTCTCCTTTTGACTTGACAAGGCATCTCCGTATCATTCTCCCCGCCCCAATTTTTGTAATTGTCCCAATTCTTGTTACCATTAAAGAATCGAGGCAGTCAGAGGGGTAGCCCAGTGGATAGACCTGAGGGAGTTCAAATTTAGTTTCTGATACTTTCAGCTGTATAATGCTGGACGAGTTATTTCTGTATACCTCAATTTCCTCATCTATAAAATGGGAATAATAACACCTATTTCTCAGGATTGTGATGAGGATAGATTGAGATAATATTTACAAAGCACTTGGCAAATTTTAAAGCAATACACATATAGATACATACACATGTACTAGTTATTATTACAAATAATTATCTGTATATAGATTTGATTATAAAAGCATGTTTTGATTATAAAATCTTATTACAAAAAGGGGCATATGGGGTATCTAGGGAGGACTAATACCTCTAGTATGAGGGTTTGCAGAACTGTTTTCAGGGATGCTCATCTACCGTTGGTGTCTACCTGTCACCCAATCCTCACCTGTGTCTCCAAAAAGCTGTAGTATACACAACAGTCACACCCTAATAAACCATCTCAGCAGATGGGCTAAACCAGATTGAGTAGCTGATGGGCCTCAAAACTATTGGTGAATTAGGGGATGTTTACCCCAAGCATACAAAGATGTCACCTTGACAGAATGGAGAGATGGGACAATTTGTTCCAGTGGTCATGAAAGTGGCTGAAGCAAATGCTGTGGAGCACTTAAAGTTTGATCTGACATCAAAGGCATCAAGTTCATCCATCCCAGGCCATTGTCAGTCATCCTGATTTCAGTGACTCTGGAAGAAAGAATGAAGTCAATGACTTAGTACATACAGCTCTGCCTTACTTAAATCCAATTTACACACAGTTCAAAACATTACCCCATGATGCCATTGATTCTCCCTGAAAACAATGGGCAAACAACAATTATAACAAACCATCAATGTTGGGGAGGCACTATGGATTGGTTTAAAGAGTACAGAGCTGGGAAGTAGGAGATGCAAGTTGTCATTTCTACTCTGCGCTAACTCATTATATGAAATGGAGCAAGTGACAGCCTCACCTATAAATGAAGACTGGATAACCCTCGAGGACTTTTCCAGTGCCCCTAGAGAAGCTGAGATGTACCACTGATTGGTCAGTCTATCTTTTCCCAAACAGCAGAATTCATTCCCACTGGATCCATGTGCATCACCATCTCTGAGCTGGCTAAATAGGCCTTCATCCATTTGCTGCCCTCCTGTATACACCCCACCTCCCAAACAATGCAATATTTATTTCATCACTGACTAACAGCCCATCCATGGACTGCTTTCTGATGATTCATGTCACGTTTCCTGTTTGGTTTCCGTTCCAGCTTCATGGTTCCTGGTGTTTTTACCCATCTTTTCTTGGCACATCCTGCCCAAGAGCTCTTATCGGAGTTGTCAACATGTAACTCTCCTCTTGTACTCCTCCACTGAGTCTTGTTTCAGATGGAGGCCCAGTTTCACATTCTTAAGGCAGAGGATCATGTTATTTTTACTTCTTTCAGTTTCTACTCTTCATTGCCTACTGATTTGGGAAAAAAAAATGTTTCCCCACAAGATCAGCTTGTGTAGGCTTGTGTAGCTTCAGAAATCTCTAAGTAGAGACCCATAGATCTCCTCCTCGTGGTCCCTCAAATGACCTGAAAAACAAACAATGAGGAACAAAACTGGGACTCTAGCAATATCCAAATTCAGAAGTGACTTAGAAGAATATGGTTTGTGGCTAACCAGTGGCTTGAAACCAATAGCTTCCTTCTTTTGGAACGGGAGGGGGTGACTAGAGACATGTGGTTAGAGGACAATTAGGAGAGTCTGAGAGAACTTTCTTAAGAGGAAAAGGGTATGTTCCATATCTTGATCTAAGAAAATAAGGAGGAAGCCCTGCCAAATCAAGTCAGACCTTATGAGAATTACCAGATCCAAGATCTAGGTAAGAGGTAGAAAAAAGATTTCACGGGAGCAGCGTAAAGCTTGGGAAGTCAATCTGGTAACAGGAAGAATCCAGTATGAAAAGAGGTGATAGACAATGAGATGAGGAGGACTTGGTCACATACAACTCCTGAACAGAGCCCTAAGGAGCAATTATTACCCCTGAGGTAAGTTCAGTTGAGTGGTGAATAGGGTTCAGCTAAGTTCAGAGTAGGGAAGAAGGGATGAGAGGTGGTACAAAGAGCAGCAGTTCCCAGAGGCTCTGGCCTTTCCCTAAAGGTAGTTGGAGGAAAGACAGGTCTCTGGAGAGAAATATTATAAATCTTTAGGGTGATTATCTGGGAGCAATTTATAATAACATAGATTGTCAGAAGATTCTGACTTAAGATTTGGTGGTTATCTTAAAGAGAAAGCACTCCAAGCACCATCACTGTAAAGCAGGCCCCCCCCCCAGAGCAAAACGCTGCTTATCCCACAGTAACTACGACTACGTTAGTCATACCCCACCATTGTTCCACTGTGTCAATATTTCTATGGCTAGAGATAGAGAAATCAACTTGGGAGGTATTCTAGTTACAAGATTTGGGATAAGGAGAGTGAGACTCAGATACTATCTTCCTTGTCAAATCAGAGGAGGAAGAGTTTACAGATTTTGTAGGAGTCATCATTCACAAATAAAGTGACTTCTATGATAGACCTAAGTAGTGTTTCAAAGACATTCAAGAAATTGTGATAAGCACTCAACAATGGGAGACCATATGGCCTAGGCGAAGCATGGGCCTGGGAGGTAGGAGATGTGGATTCTCAATTCCACTCTGCAACTAAACTCATTATATGACCTAGGGAAATTCATTTCAATTTCCGAGCCTCAGCAATCTCATCTGTAAAATGAAGCGTTCAGATTAGATGATCTCCAGGGTTCCTACCAGCTCTGTGACTCTGTCTCAAGCCAAATTTGTATGCCCTGCCAAATGCTAGTTCCATTGTACAGATGGAATCCATATTGATGATTTTCATGATGACAATTCACCCCTAGGCAGTTTAAGAAATTCATTGATTCCTTTACTCAACAAACACTGATTGAGTGTTTTTTATATACAAGGCACTGTACTAAGCTGTGAGGTAGTTACAAAGATAAATAATGTGAAACATTTCCCAGGCCTGTACATCAACAAAGCTTTGGCTTTTTCAGACCAGATTACTTTTTTGGCTAATTCTGTTTCTGACCCCATCTGTTTCCCTTCTACACACATGATGATGAATGACTTGGCTCTCCTTGGGATCTTCTCCAAATGAAATCACACTCTAACCTTTGTTTTTATTTCTTGCTGCTTCACAGAAATATAAAACTTGGAGAAAAGATGGGTGGGTAGTTCTCTCTAAGTACCCAAAATGTTCAGTGGGAATGCTCAGTTAAGTATTACTACTATATCCCGAGAACAGAAAGCTGGTTTAAATCTCTCAACATGTGGATGAATTTTTTTTAGTATGAGAAGAAGTATGTCAACAAATGGATAAATGCGTTCCACTTTTCAGGAAAGGGCTATATAAAGCTCATTTTTTAATTTTCAATTTTTATTGATAACTTTTGACTTTAATGTCACTTTAGTTTCCCGGATGTATCCCTCCTTCCTCTTCCTATAGCAAAGAATAAAAAAAGAGAAAAATCGTTCAGCACAATAAATATATCAACTTTGCCTGACAGTATATTCAGTATTCCACTACCCATAGCTCCCTGCCTTTACAAAGATAGAATATGCATTGTCTCACCTTTTCTTCAGAACTAACTTTGATCACTATAATCTTATAGTATTCAGTTTTGGTTTTGATGCTACTCTTTCTATTTAAGCCATTGTAGTTATTATGAGTATTATTTTCCTGGTTCTGCCAACCTCATTCTGTATCAGTTTATCTTTCTTCCCATACTTCTCTGAATTCTTCATATTCATCGTTTTTATGGCATAGTAATATTCCATTACATTCATGTACTACGGCTTGCTTAAAAACTCATTTTGAAGCTTTATTATTCTTTTTTTTACATTTATTTTAAAATTTTAATAGTATTTTCCTTTTCTCCCTATTACATGTCAAGACAATTTCTAGCATTCATTTTTACAATATTTTGAGTTCTAATTTTTTTCTCCTCTCTTCCCTTCAAATGGTAGGCAATTTGAAACAGGTTATATATGTACTATCAAATGTATTTCTGTATTAATCAATGTTGTGAAAAAAGAAATAGATCAAAAGGAAAAGAAACAGGAAAAAGAATAAAGTAAGTGAAAAAATATGCTTCAGTCTAGATTGGGTCTGACGGATCTTTAATCTGGATATGGATAGCATTTTCCTTCACGACTCCTTTGTGCTTGTCTTGAATCATTGTCCTGTTGAGAAAAGCTGAGTTATTCATAGCAGATCATCACACAGTGTGCTGATACTGTGTACAATGTTTTCTTGGTTCTACCCATTTCACTTTGCATCAGTTTGTACAAATCTTTCTAGGTTTTTCTGAAATTTTCCTGTATGTCCTTTCCTTAATATTTACTTTTGAATGTTCCTTTAACATTTCTTCAGTTAAGCAGCTTTGTGTGATTTGTTCTTATCACAAAGATCAGGAAATTTCATGGAAATGAGTAGTCTTACAAGATCAGGAACTGGATTCAGTCAAAGGGCCACACTTGAGGACTTAGAGAGCCACCTGTGACCTTGAGGCCACAATTCTCCCCCCACTCACCCACCCTCTGTACTAGACATAATAAGTTTATTGAGTAGTCCCACTTACTGGATTACTATCTCCCATTTCTCTTCCTATTTCTAACGTTCCAAGTGGTAGAGGTGGTTGATTGAAATACCAAGGGCAAGGCAATTAATGGGATGATCTATACACAGAAATCAGATATACAAGTTCAAGGAGTAATTTCCAAGTATGTTAGAATTGTGGGTTAGTTAAATGCAGGAAGCAGAAACAAAAGTAGGTGATATTATAATTAGCTAATACCCCAAGTCCCTGAAGATGGTTAGGTAGCTGAAGAAAAGACATAACAGACATAAACAGAACAGAAGTGAAACAGGAATAAGAACAGTGAAGATCTTACACCTGTAAGTGAGCACTGGAGAACATTAGAACAGAAACACCAAAATCAAGACTTTAAAAGAAGATAACATTTTTTAGCATCACAGAAATGAGTTGTTCCTCCATTGTGTGCCTAGGCTGTATTTATGTGTGTGTATGCGCATGTATGTGTTGGTGTATGTATATTGACAGGGTATGAGATTAGACCCTCCTAGAAGGGTTCTTGAACCTTTGCACAAATTTCAGCCTCCCATATCCCTGGCATTTACCCATCCTAGTCAATAGTCCTTTTAAGTGTCTTTTCATTGTGGCCCTGCTCCAGCACAGCCCTTCATTCTCTGTTACTTCCAGACCACCCCAGGCTCCTTGCTATTCCTCAGTGCAGTGGATAGAGCACCAGGGCAGGAGTCAGGAGGGCCTGAGTTCAAATCTCACTTCAGATACCTGACATTCACTAGCTGTGTGGCCTTGGGCAAGTCACTTCACCCCAATTGCCTCATCCTGGGTCATCTCCAGTCATCCTGATGAATATTTGGTCACTGGATTCAGATGGCTCTGGAGGAGAAGTGAGGTTGGTGATCTGCACAACCCTCCCTCACTCCAAACAAAGTCAAGTGCAAGTCATGTCGTTATTTCTCTGATGGCATGATCTTCTTCTGCAACGAAGGACTAACACACGTATATGCCGTCCCTACAAAGACAATCACCTTAAACAATAAAAAACAGCCTAAGAATGCCCTGATGCTAGTGATCTGATCTTTACCTTGCCATTTACCTTGACAGTATTGCATTAATATAACATTAAAATGGATTTTGGCATTAGGAACGGTGTGCCCTGCAGAATTTTCTATCCTTGATAGTCTGGAAATCTCATGTTTATCTGACACTAGAGTTTGTATGTACTTGGGTTCTACACTGCTAGATTTAGGCTCAGTAAAATATATTCTATGTGTATATTCTTGGGAAAACAGATTTCTGGGAGTTATGGGTAGTGGGTAAGGAGTACAGATCCAACCTGAGTGTGTCATATGACTTAAGGAGACAAAGATGAAATGGTGGCCTGAGACTAGGTTAACAGTAATAACAGCTAGCATTAAGCTAGTGTGTTTGACAGCTCAACATGGCGTGCCCACATCAGAAAGAGTGCTGTGCTCTATGAGCAAAGCAGGATTGAAACAGCACAAAGGAAACGTAGGATGCCCAAATTTGGAGTATCTACCCCAAATGTTCATGCGGACTACCTGTGCCCAGTCTGTGGTAGAGCATTCCAAGTTCATATTGGTCTGATCAGCCACAGTCAGACATATTGAAACTTGACTTTATCATGGTGATGTCATTTTGGTCCTCTGAAGGACAAAAACCAGCCATACTAAGTACTTTACAAATATATCTTTTGAGCCTCTTAGTAACTCTGGGAGCTAGGTGCTATTATTTAACTCATTTTACAGGAGAGGAAAATGAAAAAAGGTTAAGTGATTTTCCCAGAGTCACACAGCTTATAAGTGTAAGAGGCCAAATTTGAATACAGTCAGTCTTCCTGACTCCAGGCCCAACATTCCATCTACTTCACCACCTAGCTGTTTAATTAAGCTTGTGAGGGATGCAGGAATTCTCTGAAGGTACCCCTTTATTTATTTCCAAGGAGCCAAATTTGGGGAAGAAAGAAGTACTCTCACATTTGTTCACACTCCTTTCTGAATTTTTTCAGTGACTAAACATCTATTTTCTTTCCTTCCTACCTTTCCCCACCAAATTAAAAAAAAAAACCTTTGTAACAAATATGCACAGTTAAGCAAAGCAAACTTGGAACTGAAGGCTATCATGTTGCCATGTGACTGTTAAGCATCCTCCATCACCATTATGGTTTCTCTTGCCCCATCCTGTATTTCCTCATGCTCTAAAACAATGTCAAAATGTTGGCAGTCATGACCACAACTCATATTTACATGGAACTTGAAGACTGATAAAAGCATTTTCTTCATCACAACTCTACGGTGCATGTTAGGCTACTGTTATTATGCCCATTTTACAGATCAGATAACCAGAACTCAAGGTCAAGGACTTGTCCAGGGTCATACAGAAAATAGAAAACAGAGTGGAGACTCAATCTCACATCTCCTTTTCCAAATGCAGTGGTCTCCTTTCCCTGCCCCCTCCCAAAAAGTTCTGATCTCTGAGCAGGGAAAAAGGAATCCAATTAGACTGAGTCTTGCTAAGATTGATCACTCTCTTCATCCTACCTTAGATATTTCCATTTTAAAGGGCTATCATTTGAAACAAATGAGGTTCTAGCTGGTCACTGTATCAGGTCATGCAAGGGAAGGATTTCAGGACAAGAGGGTTTTCTCAGGATTCACTTAATCACCCCCTAATATTCCTCAATGGTTCTAGTCTTGGATCTGTTAATAACTGTGTGATCTTGGGCCAAACATTTCATCGAATCTGGGCCTCAGTTTCCTCCTATCAAATGAGGAGGGCTAGATGATATCTAAGGCCCCTTGCAGCTTTAAGTCTGTGATCTATTGTCCCTGCTGCAGTGAAGCAGATGAACCTCAATGGGTTGAGTTTTTTAACCCCCAGACCAGAAATTTCTCAACTTCAGGCTATTAAAAATAAAGATAAGTCCAGGCTTTGTTCAACACTATCTTCCAAGCTATTTCCTTTCCACTACTCTCTTTTCAACAGCAACAAATCAAAATGAAGTGAACCTTCTCTGTTTCTGACCTCCCCAGCCTGCTGTGGTTTGGGGCACACTGGGGCTTGGAGTGGGTTAGTGGTGAGAGAGGAGAAAGGAGGCTCAACTTTCCCTGCCAGCTCATTGTTTGGGGAGTAATTGCTATCCTGGGGGCCTCATGTCCCAGGAGATTGGTTAGATTCAGTGAAATATGGATGGCTTTCCTATGAACCATATAAAGGATATATTTATGCTGCTGAGATCCTCAACTGTTTCCTTGGCCCTGAAGTAGCTATTGGGCTTGTATCCTACTGCAGGAGGGGTCCTGCTGCCCCCACAAAGTCCTTGCTTTTTGCAAGGACAAGGCAACTACTTCCTCACAGGCTGCTCCTTAGAGATCTCAAGTCTGTTTCTTCTCTATGCTTTTTAAAAAATTTTTTTAATAACTTAGAGCCTTATTCTCTCCTATTACTAATATTAACAATTAAAAGGCATAAAATTCTGCCTGAAGTAAGCTTTTAAAGATGGACTCATTTGGGGGAAGAAAGAATAAGAAAAGGCCAGACCCCCATCAGGTCTTGCCCAGAATTTAGATATTACAAACTGAGAAAAAGCAAAACCAGTTTTTTGCTTTTTTCTTTTTAATAGCCTAATAAATTCCCAATAAGGTAACTGCCTCTCCCAGGTCAGAACAGCAACTACCCTGCAATATAGAGAGGTTCCCTGATTTGCCCAAGGTCACAGGGTCAGTATGTGTCTGAACTGACTCTTACTAAGACCGATCACTCTCTTCATCCTCTCCTGGATATTTACATTTCAAGAGGCTACTGTCTGAACTAAATAAAGCTCTATATGTTACTGTATCAGTTAGTGTAAAGAAGAGAAAGGCAGGCAACAAGCATTTTTTAAGCTCTTTATTATGTTTCAGGTGATGTGCTAAGGAGATACAAAGAAAGGCAGAAACAAGGTTGCCTGTGTTTAAGAAGCTCCCAGTCTAGTAGGGGTGATGATGTGCCCAAAGCTATGTGCAAACAAGATAGACACAGGATGAGTTGGAGATACCACAGAAAGAAGACACTAATATTAGGGGGATCAGAGGCACCCCTGTACTAGGTTATGGAAAGAATGTCTTGAAGACTTCATCACCCAAGCCAGGAATCCATGGAGGGAGCCTTCCTCTTCCCCCTCCCCCATTCCCATCCTTTAGAGATCCTAAATAAAATAGACAAGGCATCAGGGCTGTTCCACAGCCAAGTGTTTAAGCACCAAGGGCAGAGCATAAAGCCCAAGCAACTGACCCTGGAACTTTGGGGGACAGTTCCAGTCCCCCAGCCCTGCACCTGAGCTAGGATACCCACATTCAACCTAACCGAAACCTTCTCTAAGGCCCATGGTTCAAAAGATAGATTTTGTGAAATTCTGGTCTGATTCAGCACAGTATTCTCTGTGCAGGAAGGGCAGGGGCCCAAGCCCCTCTGCCCAAATCCTTCCCAAGCGTGTGACTGACTGCCTGAGTCCCACTTGGGAAAGAAAAACTTTAGGATCCTCCTGGTCAGCAGAACATTCCTGAAACAAAGCCTGAGGCCAAGTCTTAGACAGGGATTCAGCCCAGGCCTAGTCTCACAGAGAAAACAGACTCAGGATGTTCTGGGCAGGGATCATGGAACACCAGTAGCCCCAGCCAAGCTTCTAGAATGACCATGAGGCAAAATCCAACCTGAAACCAGTACCGTTACAAGTAACCCCTGAACCTGAGCCCAGCACCAGAGTGGAGAAGTAGAGCCTAGGGCCTCATGTCTTAAAGGAGGGGCCTCCTCTGACCCAGTATACTCAATATTCTTTGCATATACTATTGTGGAGCTTGACCAAACACACTCATCTCCATGAATAAACCAAGGAAAACTTCAAATACTGTGCAGAAATACCTGAGTCTGAGAGATGCCTAAAGATAAAAAAAATAAACTAGGAAAAAGGATAAAGATCCAATAATAAATCCAGGTGGAGACTCAGAGAAAAAAAATTGTCTGGACACAGGCGCTATAGAAGTACCTGGAGAAAATGAATGAGAGATACTGACTAGAAAAGATAAGGAAGAAAAAATGGCAAAAAAAAACCCCCACAACAAATAAACAAACCAAAAAAAAAACCAAACTTAGAATGACTCAGACAAAAAACTATGACTCAACATTACAAGAAACATCAAAACAAAGCCAAAAATTGGGGAGGAAAAAAGGAGAAAATCTAAGAAATATAATATCAGAATCCACTGATACAGAAACCAAGTCAAATAGAAACAACTTAAGATTTATTAGATTGTATATCTAGATATTAGCATTTAATTCACTGGTCACCTCTAGAAAAAAAGCCCAAAATTAAAATTCCTAGAAAAACCACAGTCAAAGTCCAGAGCTTCCAGGCAAAAAAAAGGTCAAATACTATAAGTAGCTAAAAAGAGGATACCTCAAATACTTTTGCTACTGTAGTTCAGTCGTTTTAGTCATGTTCTACTCTTTGTGACCACATTTTGGGATTTTCTTGGCAAAAATACTGGAGTGGTTTGTCATTTCCTTCTCCAGTTCATTTTACAGATGAGGAAATTGAGGCAAATTAAAGTGAAATGACTTACCCAGGAGCACTCAGCTAGTAAGAGTCTGAGGCCAGATTTGAACATGGGAAGATGAATCTTTCTTACTCCAGTCCCAACACTCTATCCACTGTGCCATCTTCCTACCCCAGGTCAAATATTATGTGGCCACAATAAGGATTTCACAAGATTTAGTCACTTTCCCTGTAAAGGAGAGTAGGGCTTGGAATTGATACTCCAAAAGGCAATAAACAAGGAAAACCTATGTGACAAAAGTATAATCTTGCAAGGAAAAAAATACAAATCTGTGTGTGTGCGTGTGCGTGTGTGAGTGTGTGTGTGTGTGTGTGTGTGTGTGTGTGTGTGTGTGTGTAGAAAAAGAGAGAGAAAGGATAGAAGAGGAAACGGAAAGGGTAAGTTATATCACCATTGCACAAGATGAAGGGTATTTTGTATAGCAAAGGAGAGAAAGGAGTGGGGAAACAGCAGAACAGACTAGAAAATAGATCCAATAATAGGTTATCTATAAAAAATGCACTTAAAATATTACAATTCACAGATTGTAAAACAAGGATCTGGAGCAAAATCTATTAAGCTTCAATTCAACTCAAAAAAGTAGGGGTAGCAATCATGATTTTTGGACCATAATAATGGTCCAGTAAGTAGAGAAATGAGAAACAGATAGAAGCAAGAAAATTACATTATGCAAATCACACACACACACACACACACACACACACACATACCTTTCACCTCTTTTTCTGAACACAGTCATAAAAATCAATACTACCATCACTTCTGGAAAGGGCATCAATTGACTGCTTTAGGATCCAAAGGTCTTAATACAGTTTTAAGCTTCAGCAGATTGCACTAAGAGTTTTGGAATACCCTGCAGATCAACTCACCATCATCTTTACTCTCCAGACTGCAATACCCTTCTTGGACTATTGTGTGTGTGTATGTGTGTGTGTGCGTGTGTGTGTGTTGGCTTCTCTTATTAGAATGTAAGATCCTTGAGGGCAAGGACTGTCCCTCTTTTTATGTTTGTATCCCCAGCACTTAGCACAGTGCCTGGCACATAGTAAGAGCTTAATAAATGCATTTTTCATTCATTTATTCATTCTGCTTGACATCTCTTATATTCACTCTTCTTAAGTATATGAGACTTCTCTAAGTCCCACAGCAACTCAGTAGAAGTGACATCTACCTAGTGAAAAACCAAATGACATCATTCAAACTCTGAGTGGATCGATGAAAAATAAAGCCATGTTCAACTCCTTGTAACAGGAATTTGCAGAAAGTAATTATCATTAATTAATTTTCCTTTGAAAATCAGTTTATTTAATTTGAATAATCTAGAAGCTGTGACCATATTGTTTTCATAGGTTAGACATGTTTCCACTATTTTCTGATGAATAGCAATTAACCTGAGATGCTGTTGCTTTGATTGCTTCCAGTGGAAAGGAAGAAAGGCCCAAACTCAGGTTTGATTCATATCTCCTGGGGGGCAGGTCATTTCCTGTTAGTAAGGTCAGTACTTCATTACAAGAAGGATGGCATGGTCAGGGACTGTGGAAACACTGATTCTGGAGTCAAAGGACTTGAGTTCAGAACCTACCTCTGATGCTCCCAACCATTTGACCATCAGCAAGTGACAACCTCTATAAGTCTCATGGAAGATGGAAGTGTTGGACAAGATGATCTTTTAAGTCCCTTCCATCTTTAGACTTAGTGCTGAATTTTTTTTGACCCTAATGATTCTAAGATACAATCAGAATACAAAAGTCATCAGTGTCATGTAGTACCTCCACAGTGATAATGGCAGTTAAGAATTAAGTATCGCAATCAACTCAAATGACTCTGAAGTCTTTTTGATTAAGAAGTCCCCTTCAACAATACAGATTGCAACCCCTACAGCCATTCTAGTCCTTTCTTATCCATGTCCTTCCAAAAGTTTGCTGCAGAGGTTCCATTGAACTTCAAGGTCTTCCTTGATTTCTCCCACCATCTCAAGGATTCCAATGGAGCACTCTGGCTATCCATTTGTCATCCCTTGCTCTCATGTGGCACTCAAAACGACTAAACTAATCATACAGTTACCAAAATTATTTTAAAATCAATTTTTATTAATGCCTTCTGTTTTTTATCATGAAAATTTCCCCCAGTATCTCTCCCTCCCAAAGTGCCATCTCATATGTTACCAAAATTCTTAATATTCTTAATGTATATTTTTTGTTATTGAACATTTAAATATTATTCAACATTTAAAAATATTTATGAGCTCTGCCATATATGCTCCCTTTACTGATGCAGATCACAATCTAAAGAACTTGGTGCTACTGAATATACACAAACTAATGACCAAATTTCCCTCAATGCAAAAGATCTTTCCCATGTAAATTTAGGGCCTTATACCAGAGAATATGGCTTTGGTTACTACCCTCAGGCCTAAACCCTGAGCATCATCCATTACAATCCTAGCTCTACCATTGGCCATGTGTGAATAACTAGATCATTTAGGTCCATGCTGCCCACTCATTGTCACCCCTTCAAATAGTATAGTGGAGAGAGTGCAGGATCTGGAATCTAAAAGACCCTGTCTCACATCTAATAGCAGTGTGATTCTGGCAAGTCAAATTTCTCTGAGACTTGGTTTCCTCATCTGTAAAATAAAGACACACAAATAGATAGAAAAGCAAATAAATGGATAAATAGATGAATGAATGAACAAATGAATGATCAATAAATTTTATATATAAAAATAACTCCTACTTCACAGAGTTGTTCATAAGATTAAATGAGATATTGCACCTGTAAGGCACTTTGCAAACTTTAAAACACTGCATAAATGTGAGACATTATTATTATTCAGTAAAATAAATGTAGGTGGCAGTTAGGTGGCTCAGTGGATAGATCACTATGCAAGACCTGGGTGTAGATCTGGTCTTAGATACCAGCTATGCAACCTTAACCTCCAATTGCCTCAGTTTCCTCATCTATCAAATGGGGTCACAGTAGCACCTACTTCCCAGGGTTGTTTTGAGAATCAAATGAGATAATTGCAAAGCATTTAACACAGTGTCTGGCACATAGTAGGTGTTATATTAATGGTAACTAGTAGTAGTGGTGGTGGAAGAAGAAGAATGAGGAGGAGGAGGAGGAAAACGAGGAAGAGGAGGTGAATAGTAATATGGCTGCCCCACCTGACAAGATAATTAAGTAATGAAGTGATGACTATGCACTACATAAATGCTAATTAGCATGATTACTATAGCCTTTCTTCTACCAATAAGAGACTTTTAAAAATAAACCTTCATTTTTGCTTCCTCAATAAAGCTTCTGTGGTACAAAAGGATAGTATCTGGTCCTTTTCCAAGGATGAGACTTTTAATATGGGTGTGGAAGCTACATCGTTTGTTTCCACTCATTCATTGATAGTAGTTGAGAGCATTCTAGCAAACGTGTTTCGTAGCATTCTATCTTGAGGAAGACACATGACAAACTTCCAACAAATTCACACAGCTATAGATTAAAGTCATAGGTACAGACCATCTGTGTGCCAGGCTTCATAAAAGGCCTGGTTTGAGGTCATGATAGGAATGGAGAATGAGGCTGGCTTGAGGAACAGAGGACCCTGAAATCTTGAACAAGCTCTGGATTAATTATCCTCTCTGGAAGGCACAAAAGCTAAATCACACAATTCACAGTGTCACATATCTAGAACTATAATACAATCCCATATTTTACAGATAAGCAAACTGAGGCTCAGATCTAGTGTATGATTTTCCCAAGGTCACAGCCAGTAAATTAAAGAATAAGATTTGAACCTAGTTCTTTTGACTCTAAATCCAGTGTTCTTTCCACTGTCATCACTGAAATGAGCTTGGCCAAGTGGAGTAATCATCCACTAAAAACCACTTAAGTGCCTTCTTTATGCCAGGCACTATGCTACACAATGAAGATAGGAAGGAAAAGTTGAATATTCCCTGCCTTCAAGAAGTTTGTACTCTTATCACAGAGAAGTATATAGATAGCAACCAATATAGATAGCAATCAACTGTTCAATCAGCGAACCTTTATTGAATATCTACTATGTGTGTAGAAGCATACTGTGCTAGGTACAAGGGATGCAAATACAAATCTAGCAATAAATAATCACTCCTGGGCCCAGGCAGTCTACTGTACCCATTCTTTCTTCACTGAGGAGGTCTTCCATTCTGAACTCATTTATGTGGTTCAGACTAAGTTCAGTCTTTTTCTTTTCTTTATGTAAAAAGTATTTTATATTTTCAATTACATGTAAGACAATTTTCCACATTCGTTATTTATAAGATTTGGAGTTCCAAATTTTTTTCCCTCCCTCCCCTCTCCCCTCTCTGAGATGGCAACCAATCTGATATATATATGTGCAATCATGTAAAATATATACATATATATATATATATATATATATCCATATTAGTCATGTTGTAAAAGAAGAAAAAGAACACACAAAAAATAAAGTGAAAATAGTATGCTTTGATATTTATTCTGGCTTCATCAGTTCTCTCTCTGGCTGTGGAAAGCATTTTCAGTCATGAATCTTTTGGAATTGTCTTGGATCATTGTATTGCTGAGAAGAGCTAAGTCAATCATAGTTGATCATTGCGCAATGTTGTTATTATTGTGTACAATGTTTTCCTGGTTCTGCTCACTTCACTTAGCATCAATTCACGTAAGTCTTTCCAGGTTTTTCTGAAAACTGCCTGGTCATCATTTCTTATAGCACACTAGTATTCCATTACATCTATATAACACAACTTATTCAGTCATTCCCCAATTGATAGGCATTCCCTCAATTTCCAATTCTTTGCCACCACAAAAAGAGCTGCTATAAATATTTTTGTACTTGTAGGTCCTTTTCCTCTTTTTTTATGATCTCTTTGAGGTACAGACCTAGACTAGGTTCAGTCTTGGGGTAGTCTGAACCCTTAGGAGAATTAGAGTATTTCATATTTTTTGTCTCCTTATAACCCCCATCTGGCCACCCCAGGGTAAAATTTTTTAAAAGTGAGGTGTTACCTTAAGCCTAGTATCTTCTGAAAATGCATAGTAGAAAGGAATTCAAAGTACAATTTAAATTAAGTATAGGATAGGCCTACACAAAAAGGGAAAGTTAACCACAAAACATAAATGCACACTGCCAAAACAATTTAAAATTGAACTCAGTAACCTAATTTATAACTACCACTGCAGTCTCTTGAAAGTTGAGAGTTAAACCTCATCCCAACATGAAGCAGCCTGTGGGACTGCCAAAAAGATATTCCACATTTCACCTCAGCTCCACACTGTCCAAACAACTCCTAATCTGTCTTCTAGCAAACTGAACAAGGGCTTGGGGTATTCCTCTTGTTGGTGGAAACCTACTCCAAGACAGCAAAGTACCTTGTCAAAGGACCTATAACTGCTGAACCTTTAGAATGCACAAGGTGGCCTCTAAGCCTGAAAGTGTTCATCTAAGTATCAATATCTGCTCACCTAAGATTAGTAAATAACAAAAATAGAAGAAACACTCCAAAATCCAAGATAAGGCTTGCCTAGTCAGGGCATGATTCTTACATGCCTGTAGTAACTTCATAGTACCCAGTTAGTGCCACAGTGGACTTACATTCCTCTACCCCTCAAATGAAGTCTAGTGAAAAAAAGTTACCATGAGGAGGGAATTGAAAGACAAGAGTGAACAAGAAATTTTCTATTCTTCTTAACTGTAATAGCATATTACACAGCATAATATACCCCCCACAGCTGTTGTCTCAGGATAGGGAAAACATCAAGGAACAGCCTAGGTTGTTTTGTTGTACCAAATCGGCCAGCCCTTCAGAAGTGAGTATGTGTTTCCCTAGGAGTAGCTAGATCAACTCAGAGCAGGATCCATAAGGTGGTTCCTATAGGATAAATCCATGCATGTTCCCTGGGGGTCTGCTCCAATCCAAACCCTACTCCACAAAGAACGAAACAATGCCCCCCCTCAGATAGCTTAAACTGTATCAAAGGAAGCAACATGTATGAATATAAGTATGTTTGAATATAAGTATGTTCAAGACAGATAATATGTGTGTATGTGTTTGTATATATCTGTAGATAAGTAGATAGATGATAGAAAGATAACTAGATAGATGGATGGATGGATGGATGGACGGATAGATAGATAGATATAGTTAGGTAACATTACTAGTAGATAGAGTGCTGGATCTGAAGTCAGGAAAATCTAAGTTCAAATCCAACCTCAAGTGCTTATTAGCTGTCTAGGCAAGTCATTTAGCCTCTGTTTGGCTCAGTTTCCTCATCTGTAAATCAGGGATAACAATAGCACCTACCTCCCATGGTTATTGTAAGGAAGAAATGAGATCCTAATTGTGAAGTGCTCAGCACAGTACCTGGCACATAGTAAGCATTATATAAATGGTAGCTATTATTATAAAATAAATACAAGGTAGTTAAATGCAAGTTGGCATCTGCAAAATGATTTTGAGAAGGAGGGCACCAGCCGCTGAAGGGATCAGGAAAGATTTCCATAAAAGCTGACACCTGAGATGAGTCCTGGAGGAAACAAGAGTGTCTGTCTACAAGATCAAGGTGAAGAGGGAAATAAGTTTTTATCAGAAGAAAGCTGCTAGTGGTCTCAAGCACTGTAGCACAGAATATTAATAAACTGTTCTCTGATATTCATAACAGAAATAGTTCAATTGGGAAAATGCCAAGCTAAACATCAAAATGTTTTTTCTTTCGATACTAGGCTTCAGCTGGGTGTGAGCCTTTGTGATAGGTACCATGGTGTGCAGGTGGCAAAGCAATGGGCATAGAGGTAGAACACCTGGGTTTGAGTTCTGGCTTTATCCCTTATAATTTTTGTGACCTTTGGCAAGTCATTTAATTGCCCTAAATTTCCTCATCTATAAAAATAAAAATTGCACTTAACTCCCTCATGGGTACATTATGAGGATTTTTGTTTTATTAAGAGTCATTTTCAGTCATGTCTGACTCTTCATGACCCCATTTGGGCTTTTCTTGGCAAATATATTGGAGTGGTTTGCCTTTTCCTTCTCCAGTTCATTTTACAGATGGGGAACTGAGGCAAACAGGGATAAGGGATTTGCCCAGTATCACACAGCTAATAATCTGGGGCCATATTTGAACTCAGGTCTTCCTGAGTCCAGGCCTGGTACTCTATCCACTGTACCAACTAAGTTGCCCCATATATGAGGAAAAGTGTTTTGTAAATTTGAATTGTTATGTAATTGGAAGCTAATTTTATCCTACAATAGAAAGAGTCCTCTCTGTAGAGACAGGGAACTTAGGTTCAAATCCAGTTTCTGATCCTTACTACCTCTCAGACTTTAAGAAATTCACTAAATCTCATTAGACTTGAGATTCCTCACCTGTAAAATTAAGAGGTTGGACTAACTGGCCTTTGAGGTCCCTTTCAAGTTTAGATCTATGATCCAAAATTCCTGAGTTTTATTTCCTAGTGATTGTTCATTGATCCAGTAAACCAAGGAAACAGGGAATGTCCTTTGTCTTTCTACATATTTCAAAATGTTCCTTCAACTCTCTTACCATATAGCACCTCTCCCTCTGACTCTCTGTCTCTGTCTCTCTCTTTGTCTCTCTCTGTCTCTCTCTCTCTCTCTCTCTCTCTCTCACACACACACACACACACACACACACACACACACACACAACTTCCCATGAGGAGTAGGGGAAAATCAGCTCATTCTGTCTCTCACTTCAGCTGCCACATATGGCAACTAAAGACCATGTCCTGACTAAGTAAGGTTCCCCCTGGATTTGAGGTGGCCTTTTATGTGTTTGTTATTTCTTTATTTTAGATGAATAGGTATCAATACCGAAATGAACATGTTTAGTCTTAAAGGCCACAATTTGATATGAAATTTCAAATACATGTGTCATTTCAAACAATCTTTGAGCTAGAAGAAACCTTAGTGCTCATGATAGCATCTCACAAGTACACGGTACTTTAAAATTTAGCAAAATATTTGAAGTAGTTAGTGTAAGCAATATTATCCCCATTTAACATATGAGGAAACTGAGGTTTAGTGGGGTCCAGTGACTTTTCCAGTGCTGTAGAGCTAATAAATGTTAGATCCAGGATGTGAACCCAGTTCTCTTCTGACTTTGTGCCCTCTAGTATTTCCACTTTGCCATGATACATCTAGTTCCAGAATATTGAATTTCCAAGATTTAAGAGACCTCCATAGAAATCTACTTCATATATCTGATGAAGACATCTACCTGCAAAAAAGTAATACAACATATCCAACAAATGTCCAGGAGCGCAGCTTCCATCTTTACTCTGCAGATGAAGAAAAGGTGAAGTAATATACCCCAGGTCATATAACTTAAAAGAGGATCCAAAACGTAAACCCAGAACTTCTAATTCCAAGTCTAGTGCTCATTTCACTACCCTTACACAGGGTAGTGGAAAGTCATGTTTGAATTATGACTCATTTTCTTTTCCTCTTTCCATATAAGATCATAGACATTGAGCTGAAAGGGACTTTAAAGTTCATCTAATCCATATCACCTCATTTTATAGGTGAGAAATCTGAGGCACACACTAGTAAGATGACTTGTCCAAAGTCATGCAGCTGAAAAGTAGTAGAGCCAAGATTTGAACCCTGTGCCTCTGACTTCCAATTCCATACTTTGTCTACAAGTAACAAAATAGAAATGCTACAACCTACATGAACACTAATGAAAGGTCAGGTGTCCCCACCAAAGAAATTATTCTCACCTCAACTCTTGAGAAAAAGAAGAGGAATCCAGATGTTCTAGTAGATGATTTCTGCTCCTCTGGCTGGCACAGGAAGAAGAACCCACATTGCCCACATAAGAAATGCATTAACTGTTACACTAATGTTTGATTTCTTGTTCTAAGTAGACAACTGGGAGTTTTTTTTAAGTGACTAACCTGGTGGCATATGATGGTTCTACCCATCTTTAGATGGAATGTCCCTCATAGAATAGAAAAGATGCTCTTTGCTATGCCTTATATTTAATGGAAGGGGAAAAGAAAGCAACCATTGTGAGGGGTCCTTGCCACCTTGGTACAGTCCCCTTCATGTGTCCCTTAATAGGCTGACAAGAGAGAAAGACTCCATATATATAAAAATATTTTAAAGTAGCATTTTTCTGTAGTAGTAAATAACCAGAAAGAAAGTGGGTACCTATCAGTTGGGGAATGAACAAACTGTGGCATGTGAATGTAATGGAATATTATTACATTGACAGAAAGGAAGAATATGAAGAATTCATAGACAGCTGAGAAGACTTGCATGAATTGTTGGAAAGTAAAGTAAGTAGAAATGTGAGAAGAATTTACATAAGGATTAAAAACTTCAAAGTTCTGACACAGTGACTAATCATGCCTTCGGAGGAATGACATTGGTAACATAGTGGTGGATTATATGTGCAGAAGGAGCATGTGTTGTCAGACTTGGACAATGCTGACCAGACTTGTTGATGAATTTTGGTTAACTGAACTTACTTGTTACAAGGGAGACTTTGGGAAAGGGATGGTGGAGGGAGGAAAGATGTGGACTTTGGGAAATGGCCATCGTGATTTTTAAAAAGAGTGTCATTATATGTTTTTTAAAGGAAAAAATCTGTCAACCAGCATTGTCCTTCAGGCACCAGACAATTACCAATTAGGGTGCTAATAAAAGCAGTAGTTATGTTACTAATCATGATGAGAGTTTAGAAACCAGAAGGACTGGTATTTCCTCAAAGCACTCACAGTTTTCACTCTGAATTCCATGTCTCCTACCCCGACAGTAATGTTACCAAGCCACCTGTACAAAGGGTGTGGCTTCTGATTGGTATTCTTTATGTAAACCAACATAATGAGAGTGTGCAGGTGCTGATTTGGAATAAAAACATTGCTACATCAAAGCTTACCCCCAAGGGCTGTGGCATTTCATTCAAGGAATTATGTACTTCTTGAGTAGAATGTCCATTCTCAGACATGGGCATGTGATAGACATGAGAGATTTTCTGAAAAATCCAACCATTATTTTGAAAGTTACCTCACTGGACCATGAAGAATTCACCCCAGTCAAATCAAATAATCAAATTAACCACAATACTAAAGGGCAGACAATTCTTTTATTGCTTAATTTATTTTATACCTTGGTTTCTTATATCTCTTCAAAAAGTTATTGTTAATCCTTGCACCTTCCCATTATACAAGGAGGCAAATTTAGACTTGCTAGAAGGGGAAACTTCTGAGTAATCAGAGCTGTCCAAAAGTAGAACAAGTTGACTTGAGAGGTGGCATTTCCCTTCACTGGGGATCTTTAAAGAAGTTAAAACTTTAAAAAAGTTTAAGTTAATACTTATTGGGTATGCTCTATAAGTTTTGGATTGGAGTGTGATTTCACTCCATGGGAAGGGAAACCCCATGAGAAAATTTCTTCCAACAATGCAGATGGGTATTTTATAATCTTAGAGCATTGTTTATGGCCAGTGAGAGGTGACACTACTAGTGTAGGGTTCATAGAGTCAGCATGTATCAAGCATGGGACTCAAACCCAGGTCTGCCCAACCCTGAGGTTAGCTTTCTGTCTACTACCCCATACCACATCCCATTGTGGAATCCCAGAATTATAAGCCTAGATATGGAAGGAGTCTTAGAGGTCACCTAGTCCAACCAGGTGAAAAAATATAGGCCCATTGGAGTAAAGAAGCAATTTTTTTTTAGGCATGTATTGGATTAGATGTCAAATGAGATCCTTTCCAACTCTGAAATTCTGTAAATCATGGACAAATTCGAACTCAGGATACATATCACTGTTTCCCCTGAGTCAGACATCTCTCATTTTGAATAATTAGCACACTTCCTAATTAAGAGACACACATAGGAAATAGAGGGTCACATCAGGGCAATGGTTGTGTTAGGTTACCAAATCCACACAGAGCAAAATTCTACCCAGAAGCACAATTCATTTAAAATTCTTGACAATTACACTTTCAAAAATTACAAACTGGCTTTGGACAACTCCTCTCTCCCACACTCAATGCCTATTCCATAAAAATTGTTGGCTAAGTTGAGAGGTGCTAAAACTTTTCAAGTGTTCTCTGTGTTAAGGTTCTGAGTTTCTGTATTAATTTTTAAAGCAGTCCAACTTAGGAGACCTGGCCTCAGAAGTCAGGAAGATCTGAATTCAAATCCTCTCATTTCCTTAGGCAATTCTCTAAAATCATAAATTACAGAATCATGACTGATCTGTATTAGCGGTGGGAGTTTCCTCACTGAGAATTTCCAGCACTGATGAAATTACAGATCTAAATTTAAAAAAAAAAAGAAAATTCACACAACAAGCATACCTGTCAGACATAGTACTATAAGACTACTCTACCTCCAAAGTTGGTGCCATCATTCAAGTAATGTAAAGAATTCTGATTTCTTGGGAGATGTGGAGTTTTTGTTTTTATGCAAGGGAAAGCTTAACATATGATATCATTTTGACTGAGATCTCAGCAACGCAACTCAGCAATTTCAAGAAATAGAAAAGAAGACTGAACTTTTTCAAGTCTCATTAGAGTAATGACCACATCAGTCAAGGCTTCTTGTGTCCTGTTTGCCTTCTAAACCCTCTAATTGCACTCTTTCACCGGACCCTGAAATGAAATGTTTTTTTCCACTCCAAGCTACAAGGTTAGGAAATGGGCAAATTCTATAATGTTAGACTTGGACCCACCTCAGACACTGATTAGCTTTGTGACCCTGGACAAGTCAGTTGGGCAAGTCTTTAGGTACTAATTTTCCTCATCTATGAAATGAGGGAGTTGGACACAATAATCTCTAAGGTCTCTTGTGGCCCTAAGTCTATGATTCTTTGATCTATAATCCTATGGAAGGAAAACAAGAACTGAGAAGGAAAATGGCAGAATGCCCAGCTCCCACTTACAAAAGGGAACACACTATACTTACTTTTAATGTCTTTTTTACATCATCCCTCTCAAAGAGACATACCATAACAAATAATATTTTTAAAGACAAAAAAATGAAGAAAAAAACAGTACGACTGATCAATACTCAAACGTGAAATAGTTACTGAGAAAAAACACAAAAGCAACAATACTAATTAAAAGATTTGTTCAGTCAATGAAAAAAGCAGGAATGAACACATCAGCCTGGGCCGTACTGTCACAGTGTCCACGAAGGAGAGTGGACACACACACAGAAAGTTGGTAGAAGGGCACATTAGTGTGAAAGCCTATGATTCTAAGCAACACAACTCTGGATTGGGGGTCTTGATGGCCTTGGTTCATTCAGGAACAATTTAGGTCACATTAAGACACTTATTTCTTAGCTGTTTTTCTGATGCTTACTGTTATCTTCATCTCTTGAGTTGATGGAACAATAAAAACCTCTTTTTTTTTATCACAGCTACCCTTAAAAGTAACACTTAGAAATACACCTGTTTTTAAACTATATATCTCAATCATAATAATGAAAAAATAATAATTGCTATCACCTTCATATAATACTTCACAGTTTCCAAATTTGATTCAATTAGTATTTATTAAGTCCCAACTGTGTGTCTGGAACTGCACTAGGCTCTGGAACACAAGCACAGCAATGAAGAAGTCAAAAGAGGTTACATTCTATAAGGGAGCATATAATGTACAAAAATTAGTACAAAGTAATTTTGAAAGGGAAAGGTTGCTCATAACTAGAGAAGGTGAATATGATGGTAGAAAAAGCATTGGATTTGGAAACAGAGACTGTAGTTGTTATTCAGTTGTTTCAGTCCTGTCTGAGGACCTGTTTTCAAATTTAGCTTCTGTCACTGTCCTATGTGACCTTTCACAAGTTACCTAATCTGACCTCTCTGGATCTCAATTGCTTCATCTGTAAAATTAGAGGGTTGACTCCACATGGAGTCACGACCCACAGTTTAAGAAATGCTGAAGGGGTCGCAAGTGGAAAAAGTTTAAGAAGTCCAGGTCACTAGATGCCCTTTTCAACTCTAAATCTGTCATCTTACAAATACAAGAAATCAGGAAAGGTCTTGAGGGAAGCGATAGATTCTAAGAAACTATGGGTTAGAAGGAAAGAGGGAGCACATTCCAAACATAAGGAGCCTTTCGCACATAGTCAGGAAATGGAATGTAGTATATAGGAAACAAATAGCAGGCCAATCTGACCAAAAAGAATAAAGCAGAATTGGGGGAGAAGCAGGGAGGCAGGGCGGGGAAGAACCAGGGAAAGAAGGAAATAAGCATTTAGATAGCGCCTATGCCATATCAGGAACTGTTTCATATCATCCTCACCATGACCTGGCGAGGTAGGTGTCATTATGATCCCCATTTAACAGTTGATAAGACTGAGGCATACAGAGGTTAAGCGACTTGCCCAAGGTCACATTAGCTAGAAAGTGTATGAAGCCAGATTTGATCCGCTTAATCCTGACTTCCATTCTCAGTACTCTAGCCACTGCTTCACCTACTGAAAAAGGCTGGAGAAATTCTTGAGAGGCTAATTGTGAAGGATTTAAATACCTTTTTCTTTTTTAAAATAAAGTTTTTATTGATATCTTCTGTTTCTTATATCATGATAGTTATCCTAAGTATCCATCTCTCTCCTAGAGAGCTATCCCATATAACAAATACCATTTTTTTTGAAAGGGGAAAATCAGCACAAAGGGTCAATACATTGAAAAAGTTTGAAAACATGGGCAGTAGGTAACATCTGCCAGCCTCCCACCTCCATGAAGGGAGTAGGTTGGAGCGAGCTCTCACATCTCTTCATTTGAATCCTATCAATCAAATTGTTACATTTACTTTGGATTCTTTGGTGTGTGTGTCACTGTTCTTTCCTTTTACATTGTTACAGTTACTGTGTCTATTGTTCACTTGCTCTGCTTACTTTACTCTGCATCAGTTCATATAGACCTTTCCTTGCTTCTCTACATTCATCACATACATCATATGTTACAGCACAGTATTCCATTGCATTCATACATTACAATTTGCTTAACCAGTCCTCAATCAATGGGAATCTACTTTGTTTCTAATTCTTAGCTATGACAAAATATAAATATTTTGGTGTACATGGAGATTTTAATATTCTTTATATATATTATCTAATTTGGACCTCATTTTAACCTAGAGTACTAAGTTAGACAAAACTTATTATTTCCTGAAATTCGAGGAAACTGAGACTAGGAAGGGTTAAAATGATTTCTTGTTATTAGCTGTATACAACTCCACATAACCTAGTCGACTTTGTCTGGGGGGTTTTCTTGGAAAAGATACTACAATGGTCTGCCATGTCCTTATGCATTGGGTCCCTATTTTACAGATGAGAAGTTGAGGCAAATAGGGATTGTGACTTCCTCAGGGTCACACAGCTAGTCAGTGTCTGTGACTGGTTTTGAACTGAGATCTTCCTAACTCCAGGCCCCATGTTCTATCCATTAACTGCTCAAATAGAAATGTAGCTTCTTCTAAACGTTCTGAAAAGAAGACAGTATTGTTAGCATGCCAAAGGGAGAAACCTTTCCACAGAGTAGGTAAATCACATTTTCCATAATGAATCTGATCTGTAGATTTTTATTTCAATCACATGATAGAAGGCAAACTGCGTTACTGGTAATATGACCCACTCCACTACACAATGACGCTTTGTACTTAGCCCCTTTCATCCCTCAATTGCCAAGCTCTTCATAAACATTAATTAACTCAATTCCCCCTTGTAAAATGAGTATCATTATCCCTCCTTTAAAGCTTGGGAAACCAAGTCACCCATAAGCTGCCAGCAGCGGGTCCCAGGCTGAGTCAGTGTTTAAGTGAGGTTTTGAGTTCCTCACTGCTAATACTGAGCTCCCACAGCCCGCCTGGCCCCACTCCCATAGAGCATGCTGTCTGTCAGCATCCTCTCTCATCTTTGTCCTAGGAGTCTTCCACACCCCATGGAGCTGGTCTGAGCCACAGTGTGTACTGCTGAGTAAACAAGCGCTTGACACTCCCATCAACTACAGGGAAGGCATGAACAAACCAAAATGGGAATGCCAAAAGCCTGCTTTCATATTATTGACTCGTAGGATTTTTCCCCTTGATCTTTTCCAGATTTCACTTCCCATGTTTAATTCTACGATTATCTAAATCTACAATTCACTGTCTTTTTCCCCTACCCCCCACCCTGGATTCTGGCCTCTCCAGCCATGCTTGAAAGCTCCCTCCCCTTCCCTGTGCATCATAGCCAAAAACCAGTCTTGAGGCCTTTCTCACACATATGCTCGGGTTTCAACCTAGAGCTCCTTAAGACAAAGCAAAACAAAGTAGGTGGGGTATGAAAGGGAGGGATGGAAGTATGTACAAGTTAGACAGTGAGTACTTGACAACTTCTTGGCATAATGAGTCCATTAAGAACCCAGAGCAGAATATAAAGGAGTTCTTGATAAAGTGTTAAACTGTCTGTGAATTTTTCTCATGGAAGACCTATACAACTTGGTGGTAGGTGGGGGCCAACATTAAAATAGGCTAAGCTTCTTTGGGATCCAGATAGGTTAGACTAGAGACAGATTTACAATGGTTAGTTGCCACAGATCAAGTGACAAACAGGAGAATGCACAGTGACGGCTCTTCATTTTTCCCCAGGCCACTGGAAATCCATTGATGGACTACAAGGGACCTCAGGCTGTGTGTTGTGTGGACCTATCTTATGAGAGTCTTTCGAACTCTACTTTTGGATAAAGGCAGCCAGGTGGCGCAGTGGCTAGAATGCTGGGCCTGGAGTCAAGGAGACCAGTGTGCAAATCCAGCTTTAGAAACCACTTGCTGTGTGACACCCTTTCCACACCTTCCACCCTTCCTGCAAGTCACTTAACACTTTGCCTCAGTTTTCTCATCGGTAAAATGGGGTGGAGAATGAAGTCACAAATAGTCAGACGTAACTGAACAACAAATTCTTGGTTAAGAAAGAGAAATCCACTGCCATACTTGGCTTTATATTGAGAGACACTGCATTCATCTGAAAAACAACGTAGTACAGTGGTTAGAGGATTGGACTCCATGCCAGGAAAACCTGATTGTCCTATTAGAATATGAGTTCCTCAAAGGCAGGGACCAACTTTTTGTCTTTCTTTATATCCCTATCATATCACAGAGCTTGCCATATAGTAAGTAATTAATAAATGCTTGTTGACTGACTGATTGACCGAGCACAAATCCCATATCACCCATTGCTGTGTGACCCTGGACAAATCATCTAATGAGTCATTAGATGATGAGATAGGGTGGGGAACCTCAGGCCCCAAAGTCACATGTGGCCCTCTAGGTCCTCAAGTGTCCCTTTGACTGAGTCCAAGTCTTACAGAACACACTCTTTTATTAAGGGGATTTGTTCTGTGAAGTTTGGATTCAGTCAAAGGGCCACATTTGAAGACCTAGAGGGCCACATGTGGCCTCAAGGCCATACGTTCCACACCCCTGACTCTCTGTTCCTAAGCAAGATATAAAATATAAGATATATAAGATATAAAATGACTAGATGGCCTCTGAAATCCTTTCTCACTCTTAATCAATGGTTCTAGGATGCCAGACAAATAATTTAAACCTTTCTGAGCATGTTCTTTCTCATTTGTAAAATGGACATAACACTTTCTGGTTCATAGGGTTGTTTTTGTTCAGTCATTTCAGTCATGTCTGACTCTTTGTGATTCCATTTGGGGTTTTCTTGGCAGAGATACTGGAGCAGTTTGCCATTTCCTTCAACAGTTCATTTTACAGAGGAGGAAACTGAGACAAACAGGACTAAGTGATTTCTCAGGGTCACAGGGCTATTAACTGACAGAGACCGGATTCAAACTTACCAATGTGAGTCTTCCTGACTCCAGGCCCAAAACTATCTACTGCATCAAGTTGCCAACTCACAGGGTAGCGGTGACTAAATGAGACAATGACCAGGCGCTTGTTACAGCTCTCATAGACCTCATCTGTAAAAGAAGGGAGTTTGGACTAAGTTTCTATAAATCCTTTCAAATCTAAATCTATGATCTATTATCATATATAAAGTGCCTTTCAAACCTTAAAAACCCCATATAGATGTGAATTTCTGTCATCATCATCATCATCATCATTATCTTTCCCTCCCCTCTCAAATAACTAATACATACATCTCAGGATTCTCCCATTTCATGAGGTGCAAAACTTGCTTGATACTATTGGAGCTGAACTATGGGCTTTACTTCTAGCTAGTTCCTTCCTGGATCTTATGACCTCTGCTTTACCTTCAGATACTGCCACCTAACCCTAACTATGACAGGAAACTTCTACCTCTGACCCCTTCAGATACATAAGTCTAATACCTAACTCATAATCTTGACTTAACAATCTCCCTCCTAAGTCTTTGGGAGTATTTGTGTTGGGAGCAACCCATGGTGGTCACATATTCTACCCTTCCCTTCTCCTTTTTGATGGAAATTATCTGGTATAATGTGCATAACCTAGCTCATGAGTCTTAGAGAACAATGGAAAGATATGAAAAGAAAGAAAACAGGAATGTTTTTCCAACTCACAGAAGACTCAGTGAATGAGGTTAAAATTCATGGGAAGTACATTATCTAGACAATGGAGAGGAAAGTAGATAAAGGGCTATGGACTCAACATGACCTGATCCAAAGTAGAAATCAGAGACTTGTTTGAGTTGGCCAAGAAAGGAGCATTCCTCCAGCTGCCTGAAGAGAGACCACTTTGTATGTGAAAGGTGGGACTGGGGGACTCAAGTATAAAATATGTAAAAATATATTTAAATAGGCCAGAGGTATCCAGTACCCCAGAGGTAGGAAAGAATTCTAAACACAGTCGGTTGAAGTGCTGGTGCTATCTCTCTACTAGCCAGGTGCTTAAGAATATCTTCTGGAGGAGAGTCAAACAGTGGAGATAAGAAGCGTGAAACAAAGATGGCAGCCGTACAAATGGATGAGTGAATGAGTAAGTGAATTTTAAAAAGCACTTATTAAGCTCTTACTACCAAGGACCAAACAATATGTTGAGCACTGGGGATAAAAAGAGAAAAGCAAAAGACTGTCCTTGCTCTCAAGTAACTCACATTCTGAAGCAAGAAACAATATTTAGAAGAGAACCCTTGACACCTGCCAAGGGTAGAGGAATGAAGTGCAGATGAGACAAGAGTGGACACTGAAGGAGTAACTGGCCTAACATAGAGGAGAAAACCCTGACCTGATGTGAAAGAAAGAATCCTAAATGTTCATCAAGAACCATCCAAAGTAGTATTATAGTCACAGAGACTAGAAGAAAATGGTCAAATGGGACTCTCTATCAGCTAAGAAGTAAATTCTTTCTGTGTCCTTTACTACATCAGTAGAAGTTGTCCTATGCTTTGAAACTTTGTAAGCATGTATGCTTATATGGAGAGCTCATGACAAGAATGCTAGATACTGCAATTCCCAGGTGCCACCTGGATAAGAGAAATGAGCAGAAGTGAGTTCTCAGAGTGTCCCTGAGCCCTTTGTATTAAAAGGAAGCTTCTGAGGCAAGCAATATATTAGAACTGCAATTCTGACCCCCTAGTTGTACAAGATTTCTTGACAGTAATCCTCTCTCCAAACTGAGAAGCATTCAATTTGTACCATAGATCTTTCTTAGTTCCAACTCTTTATTGACCCTAAGCCAGTTTGCTGAGTGAGCGATGAAACAGAGTTGTTTTGATTTGCATTTTTCTTACTATAAGTGATTTGAAGCAATCTTTCATATGGCTGAGAGTAGTTTGCAATCTTTTGCTTTGACCAATTCTCCTTTAGGAAATGGCTCTGTATCTGGGGGAGGGGGAGCACATCACAGTCTTGACCCAGCCTGAGCTTAAAGTCCACTAAAATTCCTAATTCCTTTACACATCAACTGCAGACTGGCCCTGCCTCCCTCATCTTGAACAGCTGATTTTTTTAAACCCAAGGGCTAGACTTAATTTTTATTCCTATTACATGATATTCTGTTAGATTTGACCCATTGTTTCAACCTGTCAAGATCTTTTTGGATCCTGATTCTATCATCTGATATATGAGGTCTCTCTCCCTCCCAGCCTTGTGGTATCTGTGCATCTGATGAGCATGTGTTAGGCTCAATCTCTTCCCTCTTCCTGCTTGCTTAAGCCAAAAGTCCAGCAACAGAACCCTAAACCCATTCTTTTCCCTTCAACTACCCCGGTCAATTTCACTCTTCAAGTTCCTTGGCTATTTTTCCCACTTTGGCCAGAATTTGTGTCTTTTTTGTGGCTATAATGAGAACATTATTCAGTCTATCTACTCAGCGCCAGTTACTCTCTCAAGCTTTTCTTAATTGCCTATAACGGAAGCCAGAAGAGATATTCAAAAATTCACTTCAAAAACACTTTGGTTGTTGAGAGTTTATGAAAGGCCAGAAACAGTGCTGGACACTAGGGATTCAAGACAAAAGTGGAACATTACCTACCCTCAAGAAGCTTACATTCTCCTGGGAGGGTAGGAGGGACACAACAGCTATGCCCATAAGTACATGTGAAACATGTAGTAAGTCATTTCAAAGATGAGCAAGTACTAAATAATTGGGAAGATGAGGAAAGGCCTCGTGTGGCAGCTGAGCTGTGCTTGGAAAGAATCTCAAAATTATATAAGCAAAAGGGAAGAAGGTATACCTTCCAGACATGGGAAATGCCTCCTGCAAAGTCATGGGTGCAAGAAAGAGAACATCTTGTACAGAGAACAGCTAGCAGGCTATTCTGAGTGGAATGGATTGTGTGCAGAGGGGAGTCACATGAAATATGACTGTAATTGTAATAAATTGTGACGTTATCAAGAAATATGATACTCAACTGAAATGTCAAAGGGGATTTCTTAGTAAATGCACAGATAAAGATATATACGTACATATACATATATTTACACACCTTAAGAGTTTTCTTGTCTTATTTCTAACAACATGGTTATGTTTTGGTTTAAATCTTTAAAATAATACAAATATTAAAATCCAGTATGGATATACCATATCCAAGTTTATGTACCATGATATTCAATAATTTCTCTTATGATTTAATCATTTACCATGTTTTGGAAGAGTTAAGTGACTTGAAGCTGATATAACACACAAATTAAATCTATCTCTGTCTCTGTCCCTTCTCTCTCTCTCTCTCTCTCTCTCTCTCTCTCTCTCTCTCTCTCTCTCTCTCACACACACACACACACACACACACACACACAGAATCCTATCAATTTTGATTCTTCAAGTCATCAATCTATACATTACTTCTTAATGATAGAATTAGTCTTTGGGGAAAATGTGGAATAGTGAAAAAGGAACTAGCATGGGACTTTGCCACTAGCCTAATATCTGACCTTGAATAAGTCAGCCTCAGTTTCATCTGAAAACTGGGTGGTTTGAATGAGATGACCTCTGTGGTCCCTTCTTCCTAATATTATTCCATGATTAGGTCATTATTCAGTGCTTTGCACACAGTAAGCTCATAGCCCTAGAACTAGAAAGGACCCCGGAATTTGTCTCATTCAATCCTCTCATTTTATAGACGAATAAACTGAGGCCCAGAAAAACTGTGACTTGTTAGAAGTCACATGGACAGCAAGTGATAGATCCAGGATGTGAACTCAGATCTTGTATCTCCACATTCATAAATCTTTCCACAGCAATATGCTGTCCCCTAACAAAAACTGGAAGAATATATGAATGAATCATCAATTCCACTCAAAGACCTACAAGTAGCCTCAGACTTGTTTGAGGGAATTTAAGCTTCCAGGAAGTCATTTAAGTTCATTAGAACTGAAACTCCAGAAAACAAACTCAGAATTCCTGAGGGAATATGGCAGCATATGTAGTATGTAAAGGTTTGTTTAAACTCTTTCAATTTTTTAGGAAAGCATGCCCCTTTTCTGGAGCTTTGCCAACCTGTCTGTGCAAAGCATGTGGAGCTGCTGACCTTGGCTTCAGGCACAATGGCAAGACTCCAGCAGAGCCTGAGTAGGGAAGGAGAAAGTTGGTTAGTCATCCCAGTTAGTATAAAATATGGAACTCCTCAGAGCAGATCCGGGCTAACCAAAGCTGATAGCCTTGGCTTCTGCTTCTTATCCTGCCAATGTCAATTCAGCCAACAGTTAATAAGGGCTTACTGTTATGTATCAAGCACTAGACACAGGGAACCGAAGGGAAAGGAAGGGAAGGGAAGGCTAGGGAAGGGGAGGGGAGGGGAGGAGAAGGGTAGTGAGGGGGAGAAAAAGGGGAGGGGAGGAAGGGGAGGGAAGGGAAAGGGAAAGGGAAGGGGAGAGGGGGAAGGGAGGGGAGAGGAAGGGTTGAGAAAGGTGTGTATCCAAAGCACAGGGAAGGTCTTGAGCCAGGTTATATTCATGAAAGCAGGAGCTGGAATGCTGAATGAAAGCCAGTAGACCAGTTTGACTAGAACGTAGGATACCTGAAAGAGAGTCACATGCAATAAGGCTGAGAAGGTAGGTTAGAGATTGTGGAAGGCCTTAAATGTCAGGCAAAAGAGTTAATATTTTATCCTGGAGATAATAGTAGGGAGACCTTATCTCCTCCAACTCTTCCCTCCACCCCCCAAACCTCAACAGAACACACACCTACATAAACAATACATGCACACATACACATGCATGCAGATGTATACATTCCTACTTCCCCAATTCTCTAATTTTCATTATGCAAATTAAATCTTGTCCTTCAAACAGATCTCTGACATCCCCAGGAACTGTGGAAAGAGGCTCCCGAGTCAAGAATCAGAGGAGCTGGGTTTGAATCTCACCCCTGACAATTGCCATCTGGTTAACCTTGTAAGCATCACTTAACCTCAGTGCCTCGGTTTCCTTCTTTGTAAAACGAGGAGATAGGGAAGTTGGCTTCTAAGTTTCCTTTTCCTATGAGCCCTCCTCACACTCCTTAAGTCAAATTTTTGGTGGCTATGAAATTCATACCAGTTCAACTCAACTTAACAAGAATTGATAATGCCTCCTACCTGCTGGAGCCATTGGGTTGTAGTGGACCCAGGTTCAAGTCCTGGCTCTGACATCTTGACCCTAGGGAAGTCAGTCAGTTTCCCAGTATTCCCCAGGCAGCTCTCTAATACTATTAGTTACTCATAAGGTATTGATCTGCACAGGCTGAGGGCCTCCTCAAAGGGAATTATCTCTGCAGATGAGCTCAATCTCTAGTCCCCATGTTGAATCTCTCTTCCCCCTACCTCTACTACCTGATATTCCTACCTTCCTTCCAAACTTGGGCCTTTGTTGGTCCCTCCATCCACTTGAACCTTCTCCTCTCAGGTTACCATCCTTCTATATTGTATATACCATTTTATTAACATGTTATCTTTTTTTATTTTCAAGGAAACTCCTTGCGGGCAAAGATTATTTTTTGTGTTTTTACCTGTCTTTGTAACTCCAGTGCTTAGCACAATGGTTGGCCCATAGAAAGAGGCAGGTGAGTAGAACAGGGAATGGAGTGGTGGACTTAAAGGCAGAAAGACCTAAGTTCAAATCCTGCTTCAGACACTTACTACTTGTGTGACCTTGGTCCAAGTCACTTAATCTCTGCCTACCTCAGTTTCCTCATCTGTAAAATAGAGATAATAATGGTTCCTACCTGTCAGGGTTGTTGTGAGGTTCAAATGAAATGATATTTATAAAGAGCTTTGCAAACCTTAAAGCACTCTGTTACTAATCACATTAACAAATCATGTATTATAATGAATAATTATGAATTGATCACATTAATTCAATATTATTATTATATATGTTACTATAGCTACTATTAGTAAAGAGTTTAATAAATGCCTGTTGATTAATAAAATTATAAAATAATAAACCATATAACATACATTTTTTTAAGTAACATGTCAGGTGCTGAACTAGACTATAGGGTCAAAAAAGATAAACATGAAACAGTTCTTGTCTTCAAGCAGCAGCACCACGGGGAGCAGCCTCAGCTTCCAACAGGGAAGTGATTCTGACTAAAAGAATGGAGAAATGTTATTACATATAACCTGCTGGGACAGGAAGTACACCAGAGATCCTGCTTAGAAAAGTTTCAGAACCAGAAAAGACAGAAAAAGCTGAAGAGCAGGCAATTCTACAAAGAGAAACTGGATTGTGAAAGAGAAACTTTAGAAAAAGACATCTAGTTAATGAGAGGCTGCACATTCTTCTTCTGCTATGGTTTGGACACAAGTGGGAACACCTTCACTATTTACGTCTTGGAGAAACAAATCCCCTCCCTTCACCTTACCTAAAACTACAGGTTAGAGGGGAAAAGAGATAGGAATCTCACAAACCTAGAATCAGAATCTGATTAAGTCTTTCTGGTGCCACCTTGCTAGAGCTATACTTTAGGGCAGGGGGTCTTACCCATTTGTGTGTGATGGATCCCTTCAGCAATTTAGTAAAGCTGATGGACTCCTTTTCAGAATAACATATGTTGCTTACATTCTAAATGACAGAAATGCCACATTTCAATTAGAGGTTAGCGAAAATCAAAATAGTTGGGAATCCAGGTCTGTTAATTCCCATCCTAGTTCCCTTTCCACTATGCCACACTTTCCCAAAGATGAATTCTAGCACTAAGAAATAATGTGTAGATCAATGACTTTGAAGAATTAAAACTGATAAATCTTTAAAGGGCTTCTTTAAAGGGAAAAGAGACAGTGAGATGGAGACAGAGACAGAGAGAAAAAGACAGAAAAGATTAATTTGTATAATATAACTTTTATATAATTTATATAAATTTTTACATAATTTCAATTATGTAACTTTTTTCCATTCAAATTCACAGACTTCCTGAAGTCTATCCACAGAACCCCTGGGAGTCCATAGACCTTTGATCAATAATCTCTGCTTTAGAAAGAAATTAAGACAAGTCTGACTGAACTGAGTTTTTGAATCACCTTAAGCAACAGGACACTGATGTTCTGGAAATTTATGCCATGAGCAGAGCAAACTCTCTTGGAATGGATACCTCTATTAGGGCAGCTGGAAGGAAAAACTGAGTTCTTGGACTTGAGTTTGTCTGTCTAAATAAAGGGGGTGGCTACCTGGCCTGGAGAAGATTCAGGAACTGAAAAGAAGTGTTTTTTTTGACTACACTATTGTGTATTTTTTGGTATTCCTTAATGTATTGTTATTTAATCTTTATATATAGCTATGTCGTGATAAAAGACCCAAAGTGAGAGCATGCTATGCTAGAGTCTGATTGTGTAAATCCACACATCCTTGGACTGAGTGGAGCACTGCCACCCACCAAAGGAGCAGAGAGGCAGCCAGCTCTCTGAGAGTCATAAAGAACTCAGTGGTTCCCCAATGTCCTCTGTTAGCTATTAGGTGGTACAAGAAGAGTTGAGAATGAGCTTTTGATTGGCAGTCTGATGACTGAATGGTTCCAGGCATTGCTCAATACCACTCTGACTACGATATGTAGTTCTAATAAGAAATGGTTATTAATATGAATAGGGTCTGTGAATACAGAAGACACTAACAGATGTTACAAACTAACGAAGTTTATTTCTTAGTGTTGATGCAGATACACATGGAAGCAGACAGTGGAAACTTAAAAATTCACCAAACCCCAATAGTTTCTGATCTTGATGGATGGATCTTAGAAGTAGCACATTTAAATTTAGTCCTAAAACTGTGATAGAATTCCACAAAAATACAGGAAATCTTAAAAAAGTTTCTCAAATAAATATGTTCATAATTCTTTTTTTTCTGGTTATTAGATCATGGTGCTTTTTAAAAAAGGAAGCAAGAAAACTACCATCTCTTATGTGCTATGTCTTCATGTCTGAAATACTGATAGCTAGCATTTGTATAGTGCTTTAAGACGTGGAAAGCACTTAACAAATATTATATTATTTTATCCTCACAACTCTGAGAAAGAGATGCTATGATTATCATTTTTCATTTTTCAGTTGAGGAAACTGAGGCAAACAAATATTCAATGATTTGCCTAGGGTCAGACAGCTTGTAAGTGTCTGAGGGAGGATTTGAACTGAGCTCCTCCTGACTTCAAGTCCAGCAGTCTATCTATGGCATCACCTAGCTACTTAAACCCTTTATGAGAATAAACTATTCATGCACTGAAGGGATATTTGATGAAAGTACCAGAAGGACATTATCACAGTCTTAGACTCTCCGAGTTGGAAGGAATCTTAGAAGTCATCTAATCTAACCCACACCTAGAAAGAATCTCCTCTACCATATGCCCAACAAGAGGTTATCCAGCATTCACTTGAAGACTAGGGATTCAAAATACCTGTCCTCCAGAGAATTACATTCAACCAAGAAAAACAGGCTTTTTTTTTTGATAGAACAAAATTTATCCTCAGAAGATCTTTCTTTGAAAGGTAATGCATACATTAAAATTATGTAAAAGTTGATGATATATACAACCATGGTGACGACATTATTCACTAAACTGCTAAGTGTCGATCCTTAGCAAAGTATAAAAATAGGGAGACATCTGCTCACCTAAGATATTCACCAGCATGATGTCATGGAAGACTTCTCAAAAAAATTCAGATGAAAGAAGAATTAACTATTGATAATAGTTTCAAATTCTCCTATTTACAGATGATGTGATAAGAACTGAATCAAGCCCCAGAACACTACAAGATTCCTTAGTGAAATCCATAGCTATATGAAAGAAAAATCAGTTTAATTGTCCATACTGGAAAAGCAAAGCACATGAAAAACACACATTGCCCAGACTATTGTATGTATCTGGATACGCAGCCCACTAAGTTAGCCCCTTAGCACCGGTGTCTTGGACAGGCACTGATAATGAATGAGAGACCCAGAATTAAGTTGTAGAAAATTAGACTGGGTCTTATTTGGGAAATGGTTAATACTTTCAACGATTCAAAATCAAAAGCCCATGACATCTTAATGATGTTATATAACTATTTTTAGTGGAAGACCAAGATATCATAATAATCAAAATAAGAAATCACCCAAAAAACAACAGATGAATAATGAATATGAGTAGTCAGCATTATATTATCAAGGACGACTTGTTGTGGGAACTGATATTAAAACATAACTAAAGACTACCTTACCTTGAAATCTTTGTCTTCACTAGTGAGAAGACATGCCATCCATGTAATGGCAAGTAAAGTAGAAACTTTTGCTGTTTTTGTTTTAGTATAATCAAGTGCCTCTGATTGAATCTTGCCTTTGTCAACCAAGAGTCTTTACTAGGAGTAAAATACAGAAGCAAGAGTTTCTTTAACTAGAAACAGTATATGCACTTTCATTGTTAATTATTTTAATGTGATTAAAGATCTTTCCCACCCATGAATGGGCCTGCCCATTAAGGGGAGTTTGATTGGGAAGGATTTTTAGGAATGCCTACATCTTTTGTTTATGAGGCAGTGGTTCTCAGGGTTTGGGATGCCCTCTGGCTCTAAAAAAAGGTGTAAATACTCTGAGTTGAGGGGCGGAGCCAAGATGGCGGAGTAGAAAGACTCACCTATGCTAGGTCCGAACCCACAGCCCATAGATTTCCTGTAAAAAGAACTCCTGACAAATTCTGGAACAGTGGAAGCCACGCAGAAACACAGTGAAGGAGATTTCCGTTGCAGAGAGCCCTGAAAAACCGACCGCAAAGGTACGCTGGACAAGAGCGGAGCCCTGTCCTGCAAAGCCCTCCCCTCCCCCTGCCCCGGCCACGCGGCACTGAGAGGAGCGAGCAGAGCCCAGCAGGCCTCAGGGACCGTAATCTCCCGCAGCTGCGAAGGACCCTCCACCCACAGACGCACAGGTCAATGAGAGAGATGGGCTGAGAGGGGAGTGGGGTATCTCCGGGACTCGGACACCCTCGGGAGGCCGCCACTGTGGCAGAGGCTGAGGCAGCTCGGCCAGAGGCAGAGGGACTCGGCCAGAGGCTCAGGCAGCTCGGCCAGAGGCTCGAAGAGCAGACAGGAGCTCCACAGCAGCTCCATTACAGAAGGTCTCTGCATAAACCCCCTGAGGGAACTGAGCCTGAGAGGGGCCCTGCCCCCACCTGAGAACCAGCAGATAAGCTCCCATTGAAGAGCAGTCAGGCCTCCCGCCAAAAGACCTGAGGCTGGGGAGCAGCATTTGAATCCCAGACCCCAAGCACTAGCGGGCAGATCTAGGCCAGGGGGTGGAGAGGACTCTCAGAAGTCAAGTTACTGTCTGGGAGCATTTGAATCTCAGACCCCAAGCACTAGCTGGGCAGATCTGGGCCAGGGGATGGAGAGGACTCTCAGAAGTCAAGTAACTGGCTGGGAAAATGCCGAGAAAAGGGAAAAAAACTAAGACCATAGAAGGTTATTTTCTTGGTGACCAGATGATTGCGTCATTCTTCTCTGAGGACGAAGAGATCTGCTTACCATCAGGTAAAGACATAGGAGTCAAAGCCTCTATATCTCAAATATCTGAAATAGATACCCCATGGGCTCAGGCCATGGAGGAGTTCAAAAAGG
>CM053770.1:389101934-389179847 GCA_028658325.1 Potorous gilbertii | reverse complement strand
TTGGTGATATGGGTAATTGGAATGCTCAGTGTATTGGGGAGGTGGGAGGGGACAAATGGGGAGAAAATTTTGGAACCCAAAATCTTGTGAAAATGAATGTAAAAAGTTAAATAAATAAATTTATAAAAAAATAAATAAAATAAAAAAAAATACAAATATGACTACAAAGAATTGTGAATGAATGGAAAACAAAGTCTCTGAGTTGGAAAGGACTGAGAAACAATCCAACCCATACCTGAACAAGAAATCTCCTTTTTAGTATGCTACATGAGTAATCCTTTGATTTTTCTTGAAGACCTCTAACAAAGGGAAACCTAGCTCCTCTGGAAAAAGCCCATTCTGATGTTGGAGAACTTTAATCATTTGGAAGTCCTACCTCATACTGAGCTTAAATCTGCCTCTTTGTGACTTCTACCCATTTCTCTCGGTTCTTCCTTCTAAGAACAAAATGTCTAATCCCTCCTTCATGTTTCAGGCCATGGATGATGGCTACATCATGGTTCCTCCTCAGCCTTTTCTTCTCTAGGTTGATCATCTTCAGTTCTTTTAAGGATCCTCAGACGGTGTGATGAATGTGTTAATGCCTCAGTTTCATTAACTGTAAAATGGAGATAATAACATCCACCATCCAGGGTTATTGTGAAGGTCAAATGAAATGACATCTTTAAAATCCTCAGCAAATTGCTTGCACATAGTAGGTGCTTAATAAGTGTTCATTTGCTTCTTTCTTCCCTTCTTTTCTCCTTTTCTTCCATCCACATATGTATCATTTCAGATGAGGCTTCGGAGTAGCCCAGAAGGTTCTGGTGCCTTGAGTTTCTGAAAACTTGTAAAATAAAAAAATAAGAGGATCTTTACTGGTCTTGGAAAATAAAGAGAATTGTAACAAAAAGCACCTTCCAAGAAATCCCCTATTTTTCTTGGTACCATTTATCCTACTCATTTTTTTCTCTTTTCTCTCCTAAGCTCCTAGATGTTTGTTATCCCTTGAAGTGCATTAGTTACTAAGGAAACACAGGGCAGACACGAGCTTAGTGGCATCTACCAGCACAAGATGATGTCAAATTATAAAGGGATTGGAAATTTGTACCTGGATTTGATGAAGAGCATATGAAATAGTTACAGGGGAATTGTATTCTTTGGTGGTAAAGAAGATCCTCTTCAATATATGTATGTAGATCTCAAAAATAGAATTCTGAATGGACATTGGGCTTTAATGGCAGAACAGAAGATTCACAGAGCTTTCTGAGCTACAGCAAGCAGGCTTTATTTTTTCCCTTAGGACAAAAGTCTTGCCTTGTTTATAGGACCTTTAAATCTTATTTTTGTTTTTTCTTTTTAAAAACTCTCTAGGAAAGCCTTGAGAACTGGAAAATCAACAATCTGTCTAGGATTTTCTTGGTTCAGTTGTGTATAGATGACGTGAATGTTTATAGATAACATTGTATACAGATGACATTTTCTTGAGCTCCTTTTCAGGCTTTTGAATTTGTGACCCTCTCCATTTGTGGTCATAGAATGATGGATCCAGAGCTTAAAGGGGATTTCATGGTCACCTTGTTCAACCACTCTTTTTATAAATGAGACAGATGTAAAATGACTTGCCCAAGGTCATACAGATGGTGAGTGACAGAGTCTGAATTTGAACCCAGAACTTGCCTACTTGTAATAATAGAATCATAGATTTTGAGGTGAAAGGAACCTTCAAGGTCTCACAGCTTCTAGCCTGGACCAAGCTTTGTCCCTAGCATTGTACATCAATATTTCAAGACATAATGATATCATATAACCTTGAATTGGTGCATCAGCCATTTCACTGAAATAAGTCTGTTGCATAAGTCATTTAACCTTGTTTAACTCAGTTTCCTCATCTGTAAAATGAGCTGGAGAAGGAAATGGCAAGCCACTAAACCCCAAATGGCATCACAAAGAGTTGGACATGACTGCATAACAGTAAAAACTGGCGGATTGGGAGGAAAAGGGACAATCATCCAAAAGCCATGTAAGCCATTTCATTTGAGAAAACACCATAACCCTAAGTGAGTAGTTGGAAACGCCTACACACCAACTAGTATGAAAATATCTGAGGTTCCATTACAGGACAGTGATTCCTGCTAACCCCAGTGGCTCTCCTTTCTTCCCCCAGAATCACATGCTTATGCATCATCCCAACAGTTCATTTGGGAATGAACACTCATGCTTGGAAATAAGAAAGAATAATTATATACCTCAGGATGTTTTCTCTCCTTTCACCCCCTACCCCGTCCCTATTTTCAAGACCAAAAAAAGTACCAAAAGACTGCCATTTCTAAGGGAAGATATTTCCACTTGAAAACACACAGTGGCTGGGAGGAAAAGCTGAAGAAGGAACGCATGAACGCCTTATTTCTAAGGTTTCCCAGGGGATAACTTAATCTCACTGTCCCTGAGCAAATGATAGTCTTAAAAACACTCATAAAAGCAAGATTCCCAATTTTTTAAATCATATATTTCCTAATATACCAAGATTAAGAAATATATTACATATATTTTCATAAGATGCATATATCCCATATATATATATATATATATATAGGCATAAGAATATATATTTTTGTACATGAATATGTATGTGTATATGTATGAGACCAAACTTTAGATTTGCCTGGAGCACTGAGAGGCTGAATGATTTGGCCAGCATTATACAGCTAGTATGTGTCACAGCCAGGAATTCAACCCAGTCCTTCCTAGTTCTAAGGTCAGCTCTCTAGCCATTTTATAAAGCTGCCTCTGAATGAGTGTGTGTGTGTGTGTGTGTGTGTGTGCGCACGCGTGCTAGGGAAGGGTGTTCTACTGAATAAAGCATTAGACTTGGGGTCAAAAGCCCCAAGTTCATTTCTAGCCTCCATTGGCCACTAGTCATGTGGCCATGAATAACTCCCTGATGCAATCTGAGCCTCCATTTCCTCAACTATACAATGGGGATAACAAGATTTGCACTAATGTACCTCACAGGGGTATTGGGAAGGAAGGTTTATGATATGTAAGATTATTAGTAGTAGTACCTATGTAGTGGATATATATATATATATATATACATACATCTAGATCAAATATATAACACACATAGTCAGCAATAATACGTATTTGTAGAACAAATTTGTTCTACAAGCATCATCAATGTCTCTCCAAAAGAAAATAGCCTCAGTTTTTTTTCCTCAAAGGGCATGAATTTAAGTATGCCCTCCATCATGAATGAATGCCTTCTTCTGGATAAGCTACAGTATGAGCATGTCGGTCCTTTCTAAAATCAAATGTCAAATAATGGAGACAATGCTGCTAATGTAGGCCGAATAAGGCAGAACATAGTGAGACTATACCTTCATTACTGTGGCATAAAAAAGTCTGAAATCCTATCAATTCTTGAGGCTACTACATCACAATGTTGACTTGCTTTCTGTCAGATCCCTAGGGCTTTAGCACATGAACTGCTTGTTGACTCATTTTTCATATTCTATCCACATGTAGTTGAATTTTGATTCTCAGTACAGGATTTTACATCTACAATAATTCTTATGGCATAGTAGTGAGTGGTATATGTAAATATACACACACATGACAGATGGTAGCAATAATTGCTGGCATTTATATAGCGCTTTAAAGTTTACAAAGTGTTTACAAATATTATTTCATTTGATCCTCACAACAACCCTGGAAGATCGGTGCTATTTCATAGATGAGCAGAATGAGGCAGGCAGAGACAGGTTAAATAAATTGCTCAGGATCACATAGATAGTATCTGAGGCAGGATTCAATTTAAATCTCCCTCATTCCAAGTCCCATGCTCTGCCCATTGTGCTACTTAGCGACAGGTAAATAGACGTAAGGAAGGAAGGAAAGAAAGACAGAAAGACAGAAAGAAAGAAAGAAAGAAAGAAAGAAAGAAAGAAAGAAAGAAAGAAAGAAAGAAAGGAAAGAAAGAAGAAAGAAAGAAGGAAAGAAAGAAAGAAAGATAATATGATCCAAACCTATATTTTCTACATCTGTGGTGAATTTCTGAATCTGTGACTCCCTCTGCCAATGAAGATAAGCAACTGATCTTTGAGAATAACTTAATCATGCTCTTATAGCTAGTGTGTCAGAGGCAGGACTGGAATCCAAGCCTTCATGAATCTAGTGCCAGTCCTCTATCCACTATGTTGCAGCTCTCTCTATAGAATGAAATAAACTTTACTAGATTTTCTTTCCCTAGAAAACAACACAAATAAGACATTGTCTGCTAAAAGGAACGGATTAAATCTGAGAAAAGTAGGTTTCAGCTTGTGTAAATTAAGGCATGGAATCAGGAAGACCTGAATTCAAATCTGATCTCAGACATTTACTAGCTGTGTGACCCTGGCTGAGTCACTTAACCCTCAGTTTCCTCATGTGTAAAATGAGCTGGAGAAGGAAATGGCAAACCAATCCAGTATTTCTGCCAAGAAAATCCCAAATGGAGTCACAAAGAATAGAACATGACTGAAAAAAACAACAAATTAATGACTGCCCTTTAAAAAAAAAGAAATGTATTTATATGTATGACTTTTTATATTCAATTATTTCTATTTCCAACTCTTTCACAAATGGTACAGATGTGAAGAATGACTATCTGAGTGGCATCTCTCCTCAAGTTTTGCAGTCAATCTGCATGAATATGCTGAACATCTGCACACCATAGAGAGAGACTTTTTGCCTCTGCAATATTATACCAATGTTCCACAAAGCCCAGAGAAAAGTCATGAAAAATCATTCTTGCTGAGATCAAGAAGAATAACATTTGACATTTCAAAAGCATTGATCCTTTCAACCATCTGTCCTGTATAACAGTGGAGGTTGTGGGGGTGGGAGGGGAGAGTTCTTGCCCAGGTACCATTTGGACTTGATGCCTTGGAGGTCCCTTCAGATTCTGAGACTCTGTGAAGTGTCAGCCTTTGTTTCCAAAGACAAGGTGACAAAGACCTACAAAGGGCTACATAAAACTCTGCCTCAGAATTCTTGCTCCAACATGAGCTCCCAGAGTCTAGCGTCATTCCATTCTCTCTCTCTCTCTCTCTCCCTCTCCCTCTCTCTCTCTCTCTCTCTCTCTCTCTCTCTCTCTCTCATTTCTCCTCCTCCCCCTCTCTCCTTCCTCCCCTTCCTCTGCCTCTCTCTCTCTCTCTTTCTCTCTCTCTCTGTCTCTCTCTCTCTGTCTCTCTCTCTGTGTGTCTCTCTCTCTGTCTCTCTCTCTCTCTCTCCCCCTTCCTCCCTCTTTCTCTCTGTCTGTCTCTCACCCCACTCCACGCCCTCCTCCCCAGAGTAGGCTGAGTTGCTGCTAAATTGTCGTGTAAATGTGGTTCCCTTTCAACCACAACTCTCAAAACCCTCAATTCAACATAGGAATGCTTTGGACAGAACAGCACTTTCAAATAAAAACATCATGTTGCTGGTTTCATAAAGCTGGGATTTGGGAGTTTTATTCTGATGTTATGGAATCTGCCACATGGAAACTAGAATAGAGCTAAGGATCAGAAGCCAAAGATCCAGAGGCAATATGTTGTTGTTGTTTAGTTATTTATCATCGGTATCTGATTGTGTGTGACCCCATTTGGGGTTTTCTTGGCAAAGACACTAGAGTAGTTTGCCATTTCCTTCTCCAGATCATTTTATAGGTAAGGAAACTGAGGCAATCAGGGTTAAGTGACTTGCCAGGGTCACACAGCTAGTGTCTAAGGTCAGATCTGGACTTATGAAAATGAGTCTTCCTGACTCTATCCATTGTGCTACCTAGCCATCCAAAGCAAAATAGAGAGCTGACAACAGCATTGGCCAGACAGCCAAAGAGCCAATGGGTTCCATTTCCCACTTGGCCATTACACTCTAGAATCTTAGTCACTGAATCATAAAACGACTGACTTATAAGAGACCTCTTTCAATGAGGTCCATTTAATCACAATCTCTTCCTTTACAAAAGAGCAATCTACAGAAAAAATTCTGAAAGGCAGAAAAGTGAAATAATTTGACTAATTTCACCATCTAGTTAGTCACAAAACTAGGAATCAAGTCAAATTTGATGTCCTTCCTACTATATCATCATTTAATGCTGACAGGTCTATGTTTTCTCATTTGTAGAATAATGATGGGGCTGGAGTATTTTGTTCCATTTAGGGAATCACATATTCGGAAGTACATTGACAATCTAGGAAACCTCTGTGGAAGGGTGACCAGGTCAGTGAAGGGCCTAGAGACTATGCCATGTAAAGAGTGTTTCAAGAAACTAGGAATAAGTATTTAACTTGGAGAACTGGAAGAACTTATAAGACAGTTGTCTTCTGCTATTTGAAGGGTTGTCATTTGGAAGTTAGACTTCTTCTGAAAGGTCCACTACATGGTACAGTGTATAGTCTTCCTGGAGTCAGGAAGACCTAAGTTCTTTCAAATCTAGTCTCAGACACTGAATAACTGTGTGATCTTGGGCAAGTCACTTAACCTCTGTTTGCCTCAATTTCCTCATCTGTAATATGGGGCAATAATAACACCTACCTCCAGGGTTGTTATGAGGTTCAAATCAGATAATATTTGTAACATGCTTACTATAGTACCTGGCACATAGTAAGTGTTTTACATATATATACATATATATATATATATATATATATATATATATATACATATAATGCTATAATTATTGGCTCAAGAGAATAGGACTAGGAATCACAGCTGGAAATTGAAAGAGCTGGAAATGTATGTGTATATATACACACACATACATTTATACACACACACACACATACACACATACACACATATTTGTATCCCCAGCACTTAGTGCAATACCTGGCACATAGTAAGTACTTAAAAAATGTTATTGAGTATTGAAAACTAAGGAAGGGATCCTAACAGGAAGGCCCATAAAGGGCCTTCTAGCATACCCATGTGTAATGTTAATGGGATTTAAGATCTTCCCTGCCCATTAATAGGTCATATATGGAGCCCATTAAGGGAAGCTTACTTAGGGGAGGCTTGCTTGTAGGAAGGCTTTCACATCTTTTGCTAATTTCTAATGAGGCACTGAGTCAAGAGAGTTATGATGCCTTCTGGCTCTGAGAACTGGTATCTATACTCTGAGTTAGTATTTTACTTTGGAGGATCACCTATGAGAAGGACCTTATGATTCCCTGGTTGAAACTTTGAGTAGCTGTATGTTCAGACTCCCCCTCTCACCCACCCCCCACTGCTTAGATGTCAACACTCTCTCAATCCAGGGTTTATATATACAGTGTATAGCAATATTGATTTGATTCAGTCAGTAGAACCCTGTCTGCTGGTCTTTATTTCTCTGCTTATATTTTCTCTGTTTGTATTTTCTCTAAAGTTCGAGGTGATGACTTTTTCCCTGAACTAGTGAATATAATTAAAAAAGATTGTTGACCCCTTAAACAGCTATGTTTCCTAGTAAAGTAGATCAAAGAACCTGTGCTAGCAGTCACCCTTGCTGTTACACCACGGAACTAAAGCCTGAAGGCTATTTAAGATCAAGGAACAAAGAAGAGAGGTGAGTTGACAGAGGTGTCATTTTGAGCTCTAACTTAGATCTCAGACCCAGAGCAGAGATCTTAGGTCTATGATTGTTTACCATGACAGAAAGTGTGGCCTGATTACAAATCTATAGCTCAGTTAGAGAGGTTGGAACCTGGAGCTGAATAACTAGGGAAGGGAGACCAGACCAGGGGAAATTGTACAATTCTATTTCTCTGAGTCTATAGAGCTTTCAGGCTAGTGCCAGCTACAATCTACTGGAGTTTTTAATAGGGAAAAGCCTACAGTAGAGTCACCTAGATCCTAATCCAGGGCCAGAAACTAACATGGATCAGACCAAGAGGGCAACAATCAGATCATACCCTAGGGTCAGACTGCCTAGCTCAATGAAAATGTGAAGCTCACTAGCCTAATCTGCCCAAGACACTTGAAGAACAATTTATTATACAAATCAAGACCAAACAAGGTACTCAACATTTCCTCCAGAATTTCACAGAGCTTAGCCCCAACACAAAGTCCCAATTTAGAAAGTAAAGGTGGAAAAAAGAGTCAACAAAAAAAAATGTAAGACCTAATATACAACCTCAGAAAAAGAGGACAACTCACAGTATCTACAAGTAGTTCCTCAAACAAAGATAGAACTTAGCCCCAAGGTCAACTAAAATTCTTGGGGAAAATAAAGTAAGAGTTGTTGGGTTTTTTTTTAAAGATAATATAAATGAAATGAAAACTCTAGAGGAAAGAACTGTAAAAGAAATTAAGAGCTCTAGAAGGCTTAAAAGGAGAATTAGTGGACTCGATGTAAGAGGTACAAAAGCCTTATCTTTAACAGAGTCCTTGAAAATCAGAATAAACTAAATAGATCTTAATAAACTCATGAGACAATAAGAAATAGTAAACTAAAATCAAATAACTGAAAGAATAGAAGAATGTAAAAGGTTATCATGTATAAAAATATGACATGAAACAGGTTAAGAGGGGGAAACAAATCTAAGAATTAGAAGTCTATCTGAAAGCCATGACCACAAAAAATTCTGGGTTCAATATTTTAAGAACTCATGAATGAAAACTGCCCAGATTTCTAAAAAACAGAGACTAAAGTAAAAATTGAAAGAATCCACTAGTCACTTCCTGAAAGGAGTTCTCTCTGAAATGAAAAGTTCCAGGAACGAAACAGCCAAAAGCTAGAGTTTCCAGGTCAAAGGAAAAATACAGCAAGTAGCCAGAAATAAAGAATTCAAGTACTGAGAAATCACAGTTAAGATCACACAAAATTTGGCAGAATCATATCAATCTTTGCAGCAAGCTTCTTTGATAAAAGGCTAATATTTAAGATGTATAAAAAGTTGATTCTTATATATAAAAATGATAGCCATTCTCCAATATAAATGGTCAATGGATATGAATAGACAGTTCTTAGAGGAAGAAATTCAAGCCACCAATAGCCCAATCATGAATAATTAGAGAAATTTAAATTAAAACAATTCTGAGATTGTACAACACACCTATCAAATTGGCAAAGATGAGGAAATAGATAAAATGACAATTAGTAGAGATGTAGGAAGCCAGGCCCACTAATGCACACTGTAAATTGACCTGTGAATTGGCCCAACCATTCTGGAAAACAATCTGAAATCATTTCCAAAAAGTCATCAAACTGTGTAAAATCTTTAACACAGAAATATCACCACTAAGTCTATACTTAAAAGAGAGAGGAAAAGAACCGATACAAACAAAAATATTTTTAGCATCTCTGGTTGTTGTAGCATGAAACTGGAAATAAAGATAATGCCTATCAACTGGAAAATATCTGAACAAATTATAGTGATTTAATTAATAATAACAATAGCAAAAAAAAAACTAATCTTTATAAGGTACCTACTATGTGCTAGGCACTGTACTGATTACTTTACAATTCTTATTTCACTCGATCCTTTTAACAATCCTGGGAGATAGGTACAACAAGTATCCCTTCCACATTGTGATGTTCCTTATCAAGATTTCAATATGTTGCAGGTTGGCATAAGAAATTAACTGGGAATTTGGGAGGGGGGTTGTGGAAACCACAGACGACACATGAAGACCAGCAGATGACAAAAAAGTTTAGAAACTCAGAAATACATGAAATTTATGTATAGTATTATATAATATTAACATATTTTATGTTTTAATACCATAATATTTCAGGCTTCTCTGGCATAATGGGGGAGGGTGGGTGCAAAAAATTTTATGGAAATTTTCCAGATCGTGGGGGTGCCATATCTTTAATCCCCACAATGTGGAAGAAATAATCTCATTTTACAGACAGGGAAACGGAGGCAAACAGAGGTTTGGTGACTTGCTTCGGGTCACAGCTAGTGTCTGAAACAAGATTTGAACTCAGGTCTTTCTAAATCTAGGGTCAGTGGTCTATCTGCTGAGTTACCTAGCTGCTCCTAAATGAATATAATGAAATATTATTGTGCCCTAAGAAATGATGAAAGGAACAGTTCCAGAGAAATCTTGGATGATTTGTATGAACTGAAGCAGAGGGAAAGGAGGAAAGACAAGATTACTTTTCCTATAATAAAACAATAACATTGTCAAGAAAAAGAACTTTGAAAAACTTATCAGAGTAATGACAACCACAGGTCCAGAAAATCTATGAGGAAATATGCTACCCTACCTTCTGACAAAGGAGTAATGGCTTCACAGACGATATGCCTTTGATTATTGCAAATGGGTGCATTTGTTTTGCTTGACTATGCTCATTTGTTACCAAAAAAAAAAATATATATATATATCTTCTGCTCTTTTTTATTGGGTCTAGGATTTGGCAAGGAGCTATCAGTATGGTTGCCAAAGAAAAGAGGGCCATTGAAGCATTTTTTTTTAATTGAACAGAAGAGAAACTAAAGGAAGTTCAGAAGGAAACAGACAAAGTGGGACAATTTTGAAAGCAACATGTAGAATTTATTATATACTTTTTCTAAAAAAGCAAATTGTCAATAATTGAACTGCTTTCTCACATAATCTTTTTTCCTGTTCTACTTTGTATATGGAAAGTTTATTTTCTTGCTATTCATTAAACTGTGCTTTTAAAAAAATTATGTTCTTTTAAGATTCTACAAGAAAATCAAAATTAAACTTAAGGGGGAAAGTAATTTGCACAAACTGATTCTTTTAACTTATTATAATATGTCAATAAATTATTATATGTCTATTATGTTATAGGCTTTATACCATGGCTTACTTCCAAGCCATCTGATAGAAGGAACAACCATAAAAATAGCTGGCATTTATTTTGATATGCTCTCTCTTTTTTTCTTGTATATCCTAACGAATTGTCATTTGGTCCCAGTGTCAATTAGCTAGAAGAGGTCAGAGTGATGTATAGTTATGTTAACTAGACAATTAGAGGTAAACTATTTTCACTCATACAGGCTTGTTATTAGTTCAATTTCTTTGAGTCCTAAAAACACATTTACAAGTGTTTGTGTGAGTTAAAACTTGAATGTGTAATGGAAGGCCACAGTAGTTTTAAACATGCCATTCAGCACCACAAACACTACATTGTGCCTGGCTTTAAAGCTGAAAAAAAATGTTGCTTTACAATTGTTGAAACATCTCATTCCAATAGGGAAAAAAATGAATGTATCCTTTTCATAGTATGTATTCGAAGCTAAAGACCTCAGAAAAATGGAAATATTAAAGAACATTATTGGACTACATGATCTCTAAAGTCTTTTCAAGATTTAAATCCATGTTAGTTCTAAGACTACATTTAAGCCAAAACCAGGGTTTACTTAAGTGCCCTTAGGCAAATCACTTGATAATAGCAGCAATAACATCAATATTAATAATAAATAATATTAATAGCAGTTACATCGCCTTTTAAGGCTTGCAAGGCTCTTTACAAGGCAACTAGGTAGAGCAGTGGCTAGAGGGCTAGGCCTAGGGTCAAGAAGACTCATCTCTCTGAGTTCAAATTTGGCCTGAGACACTCACTAGTTGTGACCCTGAGCAAGTGACTTAACCCTGTTTGCCTCAGTTTCCTCATCTGTAAAATGAGCTGGAGAAGGAAATGACAAGCCACTCCAGTATTTTTGCAAGAAAACCCCAAATGGGATCTCAGAGAGTCAGATATGACTGAAACAACTCAACAACAACAAATAAGGCACTTTATATGTGTTATCTCAATGATCCTCATAACAACTCTATGAGGTGGGTGATGTTATTATTCCCATTTTACAAATGAGGAAACTGAGGCACAGAGAGGTTAAGTGAATTGTCCATGGCCACACAGCTAGTCTGGATGTAAGGCAAGACTTGAACTCAGGTCTTCCCAAATCAACACCCTATCTAGCAAGCTACATAGTTTTTATTTACCTTCATCTATAAAATGGAAAGGTTGGTCTAGATAACTTTTAAGATCTTTTCCATCTCTAAATCTATGGTCCTATGATACAGTGTATGCTCCCATACAATAGAATGGGGTTCCTAACAGAAAATCTTTCAGAGCTAACAATCTGTTCAATACGGAGAAGGATTGGTTGAGAAACGTTTCCCATCAGAGCTCCTCACACTTTAAATAAGTGTGAAGTTCAGGTTGGATATGGAATCAGAAGGACTAGTTTCAAATAATGGCTCTGGCATTATTAAGTGTGACCTTGGGTAAGTCATTTCTTCTCTGGGTTTCATCAACCTCATCTATAAAATGAAGGGACTGGACGATATGAGATCTAAGGTTCCTTCCAACTTTTGCTCCATTCATCTCTGGTCCTTAGGGGAGGAAAAGCTTGTTGACAATTACTGCATCTCAAAAGGAGAACATGCTTTTCCTCATTAGAATCCTTAGCATGAGGACTACATGGCCACTAATCAGGGACAACCTAATGGAGAGCCATTTCTGAACCATACCTCCTGAACTCTGGCCCTCCTTCTCTCACCACTGGAATTTTAATTCAGACACTTGAGACCCTGGTCCCTAATTGATAAATTTTTCCCTTATTTTTCACACAGCCATTGTTGTTTAGTCATTTCGGTTGTGTCCACCTTTCCATGACCCCATTTGGGGTTTTCTTGTCCATGACCCCATTTGGGATTTTCTTGGCAAAGATACTAGAGTGGTTTGCCATTTCCCTCTCATTTTACAGATGAGGAAACTGAAGCAAACAGTTAAGTGACTTACCCAGGGTTACACATCTAGGAAATATCAGCTCTTCCTCATTCCAGGCCCAGTGTTCTATCCACTGTACCATCTAGCTGCCCTTCTCAGGGGCAGGACTCCATGACAGTGCCTGGCCTTTCCTAAACCAACCTGTCACATGTGATAGGTATCCTCATAGCCCATTCCTTTTCTTGTTCCTCTTTATGTGTTATCTTCTTCTTTTAGAATTGTAAAGTCATTTTGGACTCTTACTGGCTATAATGTATATATGTACATATATATATATATATATATATATATATATATAAAGTGCAATAGAAAGAATTCTGAACTCAGAGTTATAGGATCTGAAATCAAATTTCAACTTGGTTCCTTACTATCTGTATAATCTTGGTTAAGTCACTCTTGGGCCCAATCCCTTCATTGCTGTTAAAGGAAAGGAATGGACTGAATGACCTCTAAGTTCTCTTCTGGCTCTAAATCTAGAGTCCTATAAGTTACAGACTTTTAAAGATTCTATGAGAGAGATTGGGACTTTTGGGGGTGGAGGGAGGAAGATGTTGATGATTTTTTAATTATTGGTTTTCCCCAAAAACTTGACTGTTTTTTGGCAGCACATGTTGCACCAAGGAGTGGTTTGCCTCATGGTCCACTGAACTATGATTCACTTCTAAAACGAATTTGGAAATGCTGGAAAATCCTGGATTTTTCTATCTTGCATGCTAGAAAGAATGGTAGATACAGGAGGAGTAAAAAATTCATTTTTGTCCTAGTCTTACAATTTTCACTAGGAAATTCATTTTCTTCATCTTTGGGTCTACAGATTGTCAGTTTCTTGGCACAAGTGGCTTGTTACACACAGTTAGTGGACAAGTGTTAAAAAAAAATAAATCTGAGCCATGTGCAGAAAACGACTCAGCAGATGGAAGGCACATCTTCCAGGCCCCAGGTTCTTTCTTTGCTGTAAGCAGCTTCTCCTATTTGTGTTGGGAGAATTCACCACGAGGGAAACAAATGCTGAGAGTTTCCCGAAAGCAATGTTCAAGATTTCTGAATTCAAGTTGTAAAGGAAAAAGAATTGGCCTCTTACAGTCAACTACAAAACAAAGCCATCTGGCTTGCTTCCGATTAAGATTCAAATTGGATTCTTTACCTGGATAAATAACAACTAAAAAGGAATGATTGGTAGCCTGTGTCCTTCCTCTTCCTTTGGTTCTTGGTTTGTACCTGAGGAAGCAAAAGTAGTTGGAATTTGTTGGCTATTAACATTAAGACTAATATTAGGTCCTTCATTCATTTGGTCATAATGTCATTAAAGCTAGAAGGAACCCTAATGACCATTGAATTCAACCATTTTACAGAGAAGGAAACTGAGGCACAGAAGGGTTCAGCTATGAAAGGTAATTAATTTGGTATTTGTCTTATGACCTACGAATAACTTGTACCTTCCAGGGAAACTGAGGGAGGAGGATTATCCCCACAAGTGACTATTAGCCTAATATCTGAGTGGTCTACCATGACTGGTTGCTTCGGGTGAAACAGTTTTCCCCACCAAAATGCAGAATCATAGGCTCTTCAAACAACAGTCAATCAAGCATTCATTAAGTGCTTATATGTTCCACAGTTAAGTATTATCAACTGTTATATCCCTGCCCTCAAAGAATTTATATTGTAGTGGAATTGGGAGGAATCAATGAAATGATCTAATCTAGCAGTTCTCAAACGAAAAATCCTTGGACATCCTAGAAATTCAAGGAGTCCATGAAGTCAAAACTATTTTCATAATAAAACTAAGATTTATTTTCCAATTTAATTACTCATTTTTTTATCTACATATCTGTTAGGCTATATTTTCTTCATATACTTCAGCATATTGCTACAGATTGAATGCAGAAGCAGATATGAGAATCTAGCTATCTTCTATTAAACAAAACATTAAAGAGATTTGCAAAAAATATACAAAATAATACCACTTATCAATTATTTTTGTTTTGGAAAACATTTTTCACTAAAAATTATTTATGATACAATTACTATTTTATTGTTTTTTAATGAATTAATAATTTTCCTTTAATATGGTAAATATTGATAGTATAACCCACATAAACATTTTTGGAGTCTTTAATAATTTTTAAGGTGTCCTGTGACCAAATAATTTGAGAACCATTACATTATACCATGTGACCCTGGAGAAAGACCTCCAAAGTTTAACTACCATGAAAAATAGTTGAGTACTTGTCTTCTACCCTTCAAGAAAACTTGTACCTTCCAGGGAGAAAGGGGGTAAAGCATTATTCCACATAATTGATTTCTAGCCTGACAGTTAGACGAAGGTCCAATTCTCCTCACCAAAAAGCAGAGAACCACAATCTCCTGAATTAACAGTCAACAGATCTGCATTTATGAAAGTTTGCTATGTATATTATGTTGAGTACTGGAGACCATAAATTCCCTGCCTTCAAGGAGCTGACATTATAATAGAATTGGAAGGGACCAGAGAAATCCTCTAGTCTGACTCACAGCCCAATGCATGAATCCTCATGACAAGAATAACAACTCCTAACCATACATTTCTGTCGGAAGTCCAGGCACTTTTGGAATGTTTAGAATAAGGCCCCAGCCCCCACATTCACTGGTTTCATCTTACTATAGTTTTGTGATCTTGTTGTTTGGAGGCATGGAGAAGGCCAAGAGAATAGAGGACTGGGCCTGAGCAGGAAGATTTGTGTTCCAATCTGGCCTCAAACACTTCCTAGCTATGTGACCCTGAGTAAGTCACTTACCTGCTCTCTGGCTCAGTTTTCTCAATTCTAAAATGGGGGCAATATTAGCACCTACCTCTTAAGGTTGATATGAGAATCAGATGAGATACTATTGGTGCACAGGGCCTTTTCTGGCACCTAATAGGCACTTAAATGTTAGTTTTCTCCTTTCTGAACAATTTGTGTAAGTGTGCGCTTAAATGCCCTTTGCCATTACTTTCATTAATGAGGTTTTAGTTCCTTAATAGGAGGCTTACCTCTAGGTTTCTGGATGAAGGGTTTTGTGGAAAGGTGGGGCAGATTGTCTTCAGGTGCTTCTGTAAAAAGCATGGAAGAGTTTCAAGAGATGATCGTGGCAAGTAGCATTTATGTATCACTTTATGATTTACAGTGTTTCCCTCACAAATAATCATAAAGTTTTTCTAAGTGTATCCTGTGCTGAGTACACAAAGATATATACAGGTGTGGTTGCCAGCTTCAAAGACCTGGGTTCAAATCCTCCCTCTGACAAAAACTAGCTGTGTCAAATCAATCAACAAACATTAATTAAATGTCTAATATGTGTCAGGCACTGTGTTAAACGCTAGGGATACAAAGAAAGGTAAAAGACATCAAGGAGCTCTGCCTAACGGGAGAGAAAACATGCAAAAACCTATGTATGAAAAAGCTATAGACAATAAAAATGGAGATAATTAATAGACAGAAGAGACTACTAGCATTAAGAGGGATTGGGAGAGGTTTCTTGTAGAGGGTGGGACTTTTAGGAGGGACTTGAAAGAAACCAGGAGATAGAATTACAGGCATGGCAGATAGCCAGTGTCTTGTTCAAGAAAAAGCAGAGGTTGGTGTCAGTGGATTGCAGAGTATATGTAGAGGGGAGGTGTAAGATAGAAGACTGGAAAGATGGAGGATAGGGGAAGGTGTAAGGTTATGAAGGGCTTTAAATGACAGAAGATTTTACATTTTAATAGGAAGTTACTATTATATGCCAGACACTGAACTAAGCACAGGGGATACAAAAAAAGCACTCTCCCTCCAAAAAAAAAAAAAAATTCCTCCTCTCAAGAAGTCACCTCTAATAGAACGCACAGTGTAAAGACTGTGTGATTCTGGGCAAATCTTTTAGCCTCTCAATGCCTCTAAGACTAAGAAGATGCAGCCCAGTTGCCAATATGCATGGGTAGAGGGAGTTTCCTAAGTAGATGAAATCACAGGTTCATATCTCCACCCCCCTCAAAACAAAAAAAACAAAACAAAATTGTAATAAGTGCCAGCGTGACCATAAAGATCCTAAGTGCTACAAAAATTTAGAGAACAATGAGACCATTTAGGATTTCAGGTGGGAAGAGAAGGTAAGATCTGAGTTGGCCTTTGAAGAGAAATTAGCCTGCTCACCCAGATCAAACTGTCTCAAATCTAGCTATTAGCAAGACTTTAGTTTTTTGGTAACCCCAATTTCCACTTTCCCTTTTATTAAGAGTCTACTAACACAAAAAAATATGGTGATGTAGAAAATGAGGGATGTAGGAAATGGGAAAAGAGGGGGAAAATAATAAAGATGGGCTGGCAGGAGGAGCAGGGAACAAAGCCAAAGGGATGATGCAGGAAAGCTGACAAAACAGAAGGAAGAGAGTGAAAGATGGGAGGACAGAAGGAAAGAAGTTCTTGCAAGGAACTGAAGACTTGACTGAAGGCCAAGGAAGAAACAAAGGAGATCTTGGCAGCAAGCCTGGGATGGGAAATGGGCACATTGAAAGCTGAAATCAAGACAAGGTGTCTAGGAAAAGATGAAGACTTTAAACTGACAGATGATTGGACGAAGGCTAAAAAAATTGAGGGAAAGGACCTTTCTTCTTGGTTCAACATCAAACAATACTAATTAGGTACCACTTGGGATAATATACTAAGCTACATATTATATAAAAGAAGTTCAACAGACTTAGTCCTTCTCCCCCAGAGCTCATTCCTCTAACCAAAATCATTTCTAAAAAAGGCAAATCTAAAGACTGTTGCTTCATTTCAGGAGTGCTTTATCTTAATTTTTAATAAGAGAGAATTTCTAGAAAATCTTAATCTCCTGGTAGCTCTAGACATCCTCTAAAAGACAAACAGAAAGTTTTCTTAAAGCTGCAACACTAGGAGATTAATTTATTAACGGTATCTATTGTTAGTCTGTCCTATGCAAAGTGGAATGGATTTCTAGGAAGCAATGTCCCAACACAGTAAACACCTTACTCACCCATTAGACAGGAAGTCAGGGTTCCACAAACAAGGCACTCCATTTCTCCAGTCTGGCTGTCTCTCACATTCCTCCACTCTGACTACTGACCTCCCTGGTTTCCTTTAAGTTCAAACTGAAATCTCACATTCTATAGGAAGCCTTCCCCAACTCCTCTTAATTCTAGTGCCTTTGCTCTGTTAATCATTTGTATATATCTGTTTGCATGTTGCCTCCTCCAAAAGATTGTAAGCTCGTTGAGGGCAGAAACTGTCTTTTGCGTCTTTTTTCATCCCTAGTGCTTAGCAGAGTGCATGGTACATAATAGTCATTTAATAAAATTTTATTAATCGATTGGGGAGACTAATTAATAATCGTTATTAAGATAGATCCTCCTATCCAGACAGCATTCCTAACATTAATACTTTAATAAATCATAAAACATAAACAAAAATGCAATGGAATAGCCTGATGCCATAAGAAATGGTAAATCAGACAAATTCAGAGACTTAGGGGAAGGCATGTGAATTGATGCAAAGAAAGTCAGCAGAATCAGAAAAACGATGTATGCAGTGACTCCAGCAATGTAAATAAAAGATAAGCAAGCAAACAAACAAAAAGGAGCCTGAAGGCTGTGTAATTTAAATGATCAACTTTGATCTAAGAGAAAAATTAAGAAAATGCACCTTCTTTCCCTTCATTACGCAAAGAGGAATATCGCCATCATCATCATCATCAGTTGCATTCATATATAGTACTTTAAATTTTCCAAAGTATTTGCATATATCATCTCCTTTGATCCTTCAACAACCCTGTGAAATAAATAGAATAATTATCATCCAAATTTTATAGATGAGAACACGGATGTTGAGGGAGATTAAGAGATTCGCCAAGGGTCACACAATTACTAAGTGTCTGAGCAGGATTCAAATTTAGGTCTTCCTGACACCAAAGTCAACAATACCAACTATATCATAATGAGTATGGAAGAGGTCATATGTTGTCATACATGATTGATTTATTGCTTAGTTTTGCTGGATGGCTTTTTCCCTCATTCTTTGTTGTAAGAGAAGATTTTCAGGAAGAGGGACATGCTTTGAAATAAATGTAATGGAAACCAAAATAAATTAATGAAAATAAGAAAGAAAATGCTAAATAAATCGTGGTTTTTATGCTCCTGATGTCATGCCTCCTGGATTATCGCAGTCACGTCACAACTGGCAATAGATTTAAAAGGTTCAGCCCCTTTGATAGAATGTAAACTTCTTCAGGGCAATGGCTAATTTGCTTTTGTCATGTAATAAGCACTTCATAAATGCGTGTCAATTGATTGATACAAGGAAGCTCTGTGAAAGTCCAGACAATTATGCACTGATTGATGCCTTCCAAATTAAAGCTAAAAATATATGTCAGATTATACATACATACAATACCAATGCAGGATATTTTCCTTATAGCATACCTTCTCTGGGTTTATCTGGTTTGAATATACCAATTTTGGCAAACTACTACAAAAACAATCAAAAGACAAAGTTGATTCCTGATGTTTAACGGAGAATTCCCTTTCTTAATTTATGCTTCTCCCATCTCCATCCAAGCCTACTTACCTTAAGGGGTCTGGAAGAAGACAAAGAACCAGAGAATGAAGGGTTAGCGGGATAGGAGAGCTTTCTTTCCTTTGAAGACAAGAAAAGAAAAAATTTCTAGAAAGGAAATGATCTGCAGTGTTAAATTCTGCAGAATGGTCCAGGAGGATAAAGATTGGAGAAAAGACTATTGAAATTTGGCGGTTGAGAGGTGACACTGGAGAAAACAGTTTCAGTGCATGATAAGGATAGAAACCAGATCACAAAAGGTTAACGAGAGTGAGTAATGAATTAGAAGCAATGAATACGGATACTTTTTTGTCAAATATAAATGATAGTGAAGTATGATTTATAAATGTTGATCATGGTTTTTTCCCATCTTTTCTTTTCTCTCCCTTCACAATCTTGCTCTTTCAAAGAGCTTCATCTATACCCTCTCTGCAGATGACTCTTAAGCAACATCTACAACTATTACCACTCCTCAGCAGTAGACTACATCTCCAACCTCCTCTAAGATATCTCTACCTAGACATTCATCTTCATTCTGTTCAAAGGCAAGGTCCCTGTCTTTTCCTAAAAACACAGTCCTGACTTTATTATTTTTTACAAGAGTGTCACTCTCAACTCTAGATCTATGGAACTATTATCTTCTCCATTCCTACTGCGTAATGCCAATGTAATACTCACAGTAGCCACTATGGATACACATTCGTATTTTCAGGGTAAATTCACAAAATATAAAGTCCCTTTCTCAAAGAAGAAACCAAGATATTTATTCAGACCAGAAAGCTATTCCACCAGGGTAACAGCAAAGTTTGTACACATTACCAATAAAAGGGGCACAGCCATCCCCAAGCCTTCCTTCCTTTAGGCCTCCCCTCAGACAAGCTCCTTTAGGCAAAATTCCATCCTCTCTCCCTCAGCTTAACTGCTCTGCCTGTTCTCTCTCAGCTCTGCCTCATTCTCTCTTCCTGCCCCACTCTTCAGCAAGTTCCTGTTACCACTGGCTCAATGTGACTCAGGCTGTGGGCTGGGCTAAAGCTCAAAGCAGTGGCAGGGAAGATCTTCAAATTCTCTTACCATTACACATTGACACCACCCTAGCATGAGGTGGGGGCAGGGGAGCAGGGGAGGGGGGCCTGCACTATTCCAATAACCCCCTAACAGATTTTCTAAATTTATCATCTTTCTTTCCAAGCTGGTTCTTATGTATCTATTTGGTCTGCCCTCACATATCTAGAACATTATGCATTCAGAACCCTTCAGCAGCAACCCTATTATCTGGTAAATAAAGTTCAAAGTCTTTAAACTGTCTTGTACAGTCTGGTACAACCTTATTTTCCAGTCGTATTTTACACTGATACTCTCAACATACTCCATCCAAATTAGATTACTTGATATTTCCTATATATGTAGTACTTTCTGCCTCTGTATGGGGGTGGGGACCTGCTGCCTCAAGGTCATATGTGGCTTTCTAGGTCCTTGTGTGTAGCCTTTTGACTGAGTCCAAGTTTTATAGAACAGATCTTTTTATTAAGGAGATTTGTTCTGTGAAGTTTGGATTCAGTCAAAGGGCTGCACCTGAGGACCTAGAGGGCCATATGTGGCCTTGAGGCCATAGGTTCCTCACCCCTGCCCTTATCTCTGCCCTTGCAACTGTTGAACTCTTGAATCCACATTTTAAATTCCAACTCAAATATACTTTTCTTGGAATCCTTTCTTGATACTCCCTGTCAATTGAATGACCTCCACTCCATCTCCCCCATTATCACCATTTGGGCCTCACAAAACACTTCGTATGTCTCTGATGCTCTTTCTTATATTACAGTTATTTTAGGGGCAGCTAGGTAAGCATAGTGAATAGAGCTCTAGACCTGACGTCAGATGGATCTGAATTTGAATATGACCTCAGATACTTACTAGCTGTGTGACCTTGGCCAAATCACTTAACTCTATTTGCCTCAGTTTCCTCATCTGTAAAATGAGCTGGAGAAGGAAATGGTGATTCACTGGTATTTTTGCCAAGAAAATCCCAAATAGAATCATGAAGAGCCAGATGCAAATGAATGAACAACCTTTTACATGATTGTGGTTGCTTTCCTCATCTAATATATTGGCATCTTCTCAACCTACATTACCCAAAAGAGGCTTCAGATTCCACTCCCCCTCCACATCTTTCCATCTCTTAAACAGAAGGCAATCACCTTTAGCAGAACAAGTTGCTACCATTTTGCAGTTTGCCTCAAATACAGAATTTTCTTGCTCCATTTTCTGCTTAGTCCTCAGTCTTTTTCAGCATTGCTACTTTCCAGGTTTCTCCCACCCTTAGACGGCTGTATGTTCCAAATTATTTTCCCCCAGATGTAGTACTTGGTTTTTTTCCAAAGTAAATCTCTGTTATTTCCTAGTTACATTTTTTATTTAAGTCCATGTGTATTATTTCTCTCTCCTCTCTGGTGTTTGCATCACCTTCTGACTTAGCTTGCGTCTGCCAATTTTATTTAGATGATGTTTCTTTCCTTTCTAAGCTTGTCTTTTTTTTAAAGCACATTAAATGAAAGAAAAAGTTATTTTCTCCTCCCTCCTTATCAACATCTCCCCAAACTCATAAAGATATCCTGTATATTTTATGTACAGACTGTGACTGACAGAAAAAGCATAATGAAACAGGTAAAATGAAAAGAACTGGTTTCAAGTCCCAGATCTAACACTTACAAGCTTTGTGACCCAGGGCAAATGATTACACTTGATTGACCCATCTATATAATAGATATAGATAGATAGATAGATAGATAGATAGATTATACATATAATGTATTATACATAATATAATATTATATGATATATTATACTATTATATTATATAATATATTATATATAATATAATAATATATAATCTATAAAATGGGGAGGTCAAGACCCAATGAGTAAATGGCCATATATGTGAACAGATAATTTTCAAAAGAGGGAAATAAATTCAATTAACAAGCGTGTCAAAACAGAAATGTAACACAAATAATCTGTTGTTGGTGTTTTGTCAAATACCTCCCAGAATAAAATTTCATGTTGCTGCTATAGGAACAGCTAGATGCGGCAGTGTATAAAGTACTAGACCTGAAGTCAGGAAGGCCTGTGTTCAAATACAGCCTCAGACTATTAGATGTGGGACCTGGGTAAGTCATTTAACACTGTTTGCCTCTGTTTCCTCATCTGTAAAATGAACTGGAAATGGAAATGACAAATCACTCCAGTATCTTTGCCAAGAAAACCCCCAAAGGGGTCATGAAGAGGTGGGCATGACTGAAAAAGAACCACCTTTGAGCCCCTACCCCAGGTGATTCTTATCTATATAACAAACCACTCAGAAGGCAAACACATTCACACAATGGCTGATATTTACAGATCTTTACACAACTAGCCATTCACAATAATGATATTTTGGGATCTTAAACATAGCCATTTACTTAACAATAAAGCAAAAGAAATAATATCATAGAGAATAATATATTCAATCAAACAAATAATAAAACATATCACAATGTACATATTAACCCTGGATCACACTCTCCCAAAAATGCTCTCAGTAACTACAGCGAAGAGAGAGCACATATTTATAGGAACCTGTAAGGGAATCACATAAGGGAGGAAAGCTCATGTGCTTAGGATAACTTACAACTCTGGACCACAGGCATGCATGATGCTGGTCCTTTCATGAACATCTGCACCCCACAATGAGCTTCCCTGCTCATGGCTTAGCCATTGATAATTACCACTCTTCATTTGGGAAAATCCTCTTTTATTTTCTATTCTAATACAGCTTTCATGTACTCTTTCTGTTGTCTATCACCCTTAAAAGGGTGTTTAGAAAGTGCTAACTCTTAACATGAACAATCTCTTTAAGCCAAAAACAAAAGCCATAAAAAGAACTAAACAAATCTGCAAAACTCACCCAACTGGCTATTTCTGAGTGATACAGACCAGACCAGTCAGAGTTTCACTGACCCAGATGGTACTCTACACAATCATAATGGAGCCAGCTTCCCCATGTCATGAAACCAAAACAACTGAAAAGTCATATCTGCTCTCTCTTATCAAGCCAGAAGTGGCAGTAGAGAGCAACAAGTTTTTATGAAAAGCTTCCCTTTTTTTTTCTCTCTAAAAGATGCTTCAGGACAACAGTTATCCCTGGAGTTCTTGACCAATGAAGTCAATTTTTTTCCCCAACCACTGAAGAATCATTCAGATGAAGGCTTCTATCAGTTGACTGCTTCTAACCACCAAGGCTAGCACAGGAAAGGAAAGGGGAGGAAAGGGAGCATTTTTTAAGTACTTAATGTCAACTAGACCAAACTGACCTCTAACCTGTGGATGGCTGGAGATGAACAGAGCAGGCTAGAGGCAGGAGAGTCAGGAATCAAACAGAAGTTTACTTTCAAAGTGAGGGAAATAACTTGCAAGCAAGGAAGAAAACTGATGCATGTTCCCCACCTCCCAGTGGGGGAACCCACTTTAATGTAGGCAGATCTCAATACTTTATACCAGTGGCCACACAGTGAGCTGTAGCTCTGACAATGAGGACTAACAGTAATAATGAGATGAGTTTGATTCATAGTGGGGCTTCATGACCAGAATATGGATGCAACAGATGCTTGTCCAACGTCAGAAAACACCTTAAGCTGGTCAAAGCAACGCAATAATTATATGAAACCATTCCGGGATTTTGCTGTGACTGAGTTCATCCAGAGGGTAAATGCAAAGGATTGTTGTTATACCAAGCTCAGGGCACAGCTTGCTTGCTTGGCCTTAGTTCTGGAAAATAAGATATCACCTAATAATATCTTGACACTACAATGTGCCAATCATTGTGCTAATCTCTCTACAAATGTATCATTTGGTCTTCACAAAAACCCTAGGAAGGAGGTGATAATATTATGATCCCTATTTCACAGTTGAGGAAACTTAGGCAGACAGAAATTAAGTGACTTACCCAGAGCCACATAGCTAATTAGTGTCTCAGGCTACAATTACCCAAATTTACTCTATTAGATTAACAGTTTTTCTTAAACATAATTCAGTCTTCAGATTATATATATATGTGTGTGTGTGTGTGTGTGTATACATATATATTATATATATGTATGTATATATATACATACATATATATGATTTCTCATTTTCTAGTTTTTCCTCTTATTCATAAAACAAGGATGCATAAATTGTCTGATTTTTAACCACCATGATTTTCAATTCTCAAATCTCCACCTAGTCTATTTGGTGCTCTTGCGTTTCTTTACACTGACATTTCTCTAGTTTTTCATAAATGAAATAGCTTTTTCTGATTCTTTAAAACATGAAACTGTTCCCTCACAAGTAAGGCTTCACTCCACCTTGTTGATAAAAAGATTCTGGTCTTCTCATCTATAGCACAGATCATTTTCTCTCGGAAATTGTCCAAATCCCATCTGAAAGTTGTTTTTCTTCATATGCAATACTAGCAGTATATATTAAAAACCAAATTATTTTCTAATCGTATGAAGCATCACCATTTCATCCATAACAGCTGCAATAGCTTACATCATTTGACAACCAAAATAAATCTCTTCATTTACACAGAAATGCTATTTCTATCCCATTCATCACTAAATGGCTTGGTTTATCTTAAAGGAGTGGTATACTTTATATAACCATTTAAAAATATCAATGAAATTGATGAGTTATATCCCAAATATTCTCTGAAGATCCTTATATCAACTGCCACTCCCACTTACAAATTGGTTCCCCAGAGCTTATACATATCTCCTTCAACTTTCTAGGGGTATCCCTGAGGGGTCAAGGGTGATTTTTCTAATAATATTGGCTCAAACTGGTATGTTTTCCCCAAAATGTTGAGAATCCTTTAGTCAGCCAGTTTTAAGTAGCTTTTAGAAAGTTTTTAGAAAGATTACTAAGGTGGGACAATAAAAACAGTTCAAAAGATGCTCCCAATTCATACAAAGTCTAGGGAAAAGTGGGCTCAAAATTAGAAAACACATGCATGGCACTAAGGATGTTTTTCTTTCATTTGTGAGATCTCCAAAAGTTCCCTCTAAGCACGATGAATTTATGTCTATCGATCCCTGGTTCCCAATGTATATACTGCCTTGAGCTGATCTGAGGATTCTACTAGGACACCAGTGGGAAGATGGGAAATCTAAACCATTCAGATCATTTGAAGATGCCTTCCTCTGGTCAAAGAGATAAAGAGTAAAGAGAACTGACCAAGACCCAAGTCATGACTTCTTCTTTCCTCCCAAGTGGCTCCTCCTCAGAAGTGTGTCAATATTGATTGTCAGTGAGTTATTGTTGCTCTTGTAGATGAAATGGTAATGCCTCATATGATTAGAAAAAAAAATTTTGTCTTTAATATACACTGCTAATATTGCGTATAAAGAAACAACTTTCAAATGGGACCTGGACAATTTTGGAAAGAAAATGATCCATAGTATAGATGCTAGGACCTGAATCTCTTTGTCAACACGGTGGAGTGAGGCCTTACTTGTGTGGTAACAGTTTCATGTTATAAAGAAGCAGAAAAAAAATATTTTATTTATAAAAAACTAGAAAAATGTAAATGTAAAGAAATAGTTTCAAGAATATCAAATAAACTATATTGAAGACTTGAGAATTGAAAATCATGATGGTTACCTCAGATCATTTATAAGCATATATGTGTTTATAAATACACATTTATATATGTATACATACATGTATATATACATATGTGTGTGTGTTTTATGACTAAATCCACACATTCCATTTTCTGGAAACCCATCCTTTCTTAGTTTGCTTGATAATTTAAAGATGGTCCCTGAGGATAGCCAAATTTCCTCAATCTATCCAAATATGATTCTTGTGTAATCACTCCAATTTGTGGATTCTTGTGTCACTCCCGTTTGAAGGCCTTTTAACAAATTTAAAGTCTTTCAGTTTTTTATTGAGACATGTTCTCACCTTGTATTTTTGTCCTTCATTCTTGAAGAGGATCATGACATTAAGATGTTGATATGACTTTGAATTGCAGTTGACTTTGATTTGAGTGAGGGAGGGCTGTGCAACCTCACTTTCTTCTCCTGAGCCATCTGGGTCCAGTGGCCTGATATTCATCAGGACCACTGGAGATGACTCAGGATGCAATAAGGGATCTGGCCGTTTCAGGCTTACTTCTCATCATGATCTTACTTTGAGTGAGATATACCCATTCAATGAATGGGCTTCTTTAAGTTACTCAGGTTAAATTATAAAGACTAATATGGAGTGGATGGTTTCAATCCCACGCCTACAAAGATCATTTTGGACATTAGCATCTAGGGGAAGCAGGAAAAGTTTCTAGAAGCAGTTAGCATTTAAGCTGAGGCTTGAAGAAAAGTAGGGATTCTAAGAGGTGAGGACAAAATGCTTCCCAATCATCAGGAAAAGCTAGTGCAAAGGCAAGGAGACCAGAGATAGAGTTCCTAGTAAAAGAAACACTATAATGTCAATTTGGTTGCATTATAGTGTGCATTTTTTGTGGTTCAGTCATTTTTCACTCATGTCTGACTCCTCATGATCCTATTTTCTTGGCAAAGATAGTGGAATAATTTTGCCTTTTCTTTCTCCAACTCATTTTATAGATGAGGAACCTGAAGCAAATAGGGTTAAGTGACTTGCCCAGGGTCGTACAGGTAGTAAATATCTGAGATCTTCCAAATTCCTTGCCTGGTACTCTGCCTACTACAATCTCTAGATGGTTTACAGTGGATAGAGGGCTTACTTTAGAGCAAAAAAAAAACCAACTTGGATTCAATTGTCACCTCTGGTATGTACTGATGATGAGCAAGCCACTTAATCAGGACAGCTGATGATCAATCACCCTTGTAAAAAGAATCTTCTTACAGGGTGCCACCTACACTGAATGAAAGTGGAAGAAAGAGAGAGAGAGAGAGATAGAGAGAAATAGAGAGAAAGGGAGGAAGGAAGGAAGGAAGGAAGGAAAGAGACAGAGAGTGTACACAATATACTATCCATAAGCACATGGTGTCATTGTTCTCAATTAAATGAGCTAGAGATGTGGAAGTAAAGAAGTTTTCCTTGACAGAGCCCTGGAGCACATGAAAGCATTGATCCCAAGGGTCAGAATGACATATATCCAGTGAGACCATCTAAGAGCCCTCAGAGAAAGAGGAGGGAGGCAAGTCAGGTGTCAGAACACACATACACAAGGCCTTTTAAATGGTTAAGAAAAGTCTGTGATCTGAGCAAGGCCAAGAGCTGCTGAAAGATCAAAGGGAAACTCCAACCCAAGCCAACTGCTAATAATAAAGTGTATTCTACCTTGAGAAGGAGCAGAGAGAGCCTGAAGACACTGAGGTAGAAGGCTGATGAATCTTACCTGGCCTTCTGAAGCACCATAGAAAACTAGGGGGAGTATTGTTTGTTTATGTCAGGCCTCTGGGCCAGGGGCCTACTGGTAATTCAGAAGTTTCTAATCACTGTGAAGAAGGCTTGGGGGGGGGGGGGGCATGATCCTGTTTTAAAGAGCAAGGAGCATGTATCCAGAGAAATTTTCTAACTCAGAAATGAACAAAAAAGCAAGGTCAAAAAAAAAAAGATCCCAGAGATTTTATTCCATGATTTTACTAGGCAGCAGGCTCTTTATCCTAAGAGATAGTTCACTGTCTGGATGCTTTTGGAGACAAAGATATGAAAAATAGGAAAGCATTTAATGGATTGTCTCTCTTAGTGGAAGGGTAGGGAAAGAGAAGAGGCTCCCATGAATGGATATCAAATCTTATTTCATAGGAACTTAGATTCACAGAGTTTAAACTAGAAGGGACTCTGGAAGTCTTCTAGTCTACCCCTTCATTTTAGAGATGAAGGAAGCTGGAGGCCTAGACAGAAGTGACAAATCCAAAGTCACAAAGGCAACCAGGAGCTGAGCCCAGATCTGAACCCCAAGCCTTCAACGTTAGATCGGCTACTTACTCTGGATTGGCACTCTAGTCTGCATCATGTCTTAACAGTAAGAAATCCTGACGATTTATTACTTATCTCCTATTTTATGTCAAAAATCCTTTAACTAGGCCTCCCACACACAAAAGAAACTAACTAGAAAAGAAGCAGGAGGGGGATGAGGAGTGGAATCCAAGAGCAGAGGGATAGACAAGTGGAATCAATTGGTTGGTTTCTATCCAAATGTACCTAATTATAAGAGAGACTTGGCTGGCAGGATGATGGGTGGAAAGCAGCCTGTTGGCTAATGATATTTTCTTAGCAACTTCCCAAAATTTCCTTCTTGTAGATGCCCACTCCTCTACACACACACACACACACACACACACACACACACACACACCGCCTTTGTGGTTTCTGGGGTAACCCTTGCCTCTCTCTTATTCAGTAAGATCTCTTAGTTATGAGAGTATCTTATTTTCACCTTTCTTCCCCCACTCCCAAAATCCCGCCACAGTTGTAACCAAGGTGGAAGATTTCTTCCTGGTTCCTGTCTCACAGAAGGGGATCCAATCTGAGTGGCCTAGCAGAGGGGGATCCAAGTCTAAAACCTAATGTGAGCCAAGAGTCTAGAGATGCAGACAATTTTATATTCAAGCTGTAGCTCTTTTCCCAAGTACCACCCTATTCTGGAGGTAGTATGAAGAAAGCTGACCTCAAAACCAAGATCTGAGTTCAAATATTAACTCTGACGCATACTGGCTATGTGACCCTGGGCAAGTTCCTCTCAGGGTTCTAGGCAACTCTGTATTACCATAAGTTGCAGAGAAAATGCCAACCTGAATTTGTAGGGAAAACCAGGGGTTAGGAACCTGCAGCCTCAAGGCTACAAGGGGGGCTCTAGGTCCTTGCGTCAAGCCAAGGACCACACCAGTCCATGTGCGGCCACAGATTCCCAACCCCTGAACCAAATACTATTTCACTTGATCCTCACAACACTGGGAAGTACATACTATTACTATCCCCATTTTATAAATGAAGACACTGAGGCAGACTGAGATTAAGTGACTTGCCCAGGGTCACACAGCTAGGAAGTGTCTGAGGTCAGATTCAAATCCACGTCTTCCTGACTTCAGATGGAGTGAGTGCTCTAGTCACTGCCCCACTTGGGCAGGAGTTTCCTTACCTGGGAGTTCCTTATACCAAAGAAATTATAGGTTCTCTCCCTAGGTACCACCCTATTCATCTTTGCTGCACCGAAGAACAAACTACTTCTTTCACTATACAAGATACCATCAGAAAGAAAATTTCTGTCTGGGACCTTTTCATAGCCGCCTACGTGCAGACATCTCCGTGGTCTCTCTTCCTTCCTCCCCTGACCTCTGTTATTTCCTTCCAAGGGACTTCTGATCTTTGATCTGTCTCTTTTTTTCAAGTAAATGAAGACCAGTCATATTCTGTACTGTACCTCTCTTCCCATACCTGCTCTCTTCCCAATGTCTTAATAATAACTGATATTTACAGATGACTTTAAGGTTTGCATTTGAGCTTCAAGATAACCCTGTGAGGGAGGGGCTTGCACTACTCCCATTTTATAGATGAGAAAAACTGAGGATAAAGTGTGCCCACTGTCGCACGGCTAGAAAGTGTTTTGGGGCAGGGCATGCAAGGACTCATGCACACAGAGAGTAAGATCTGAGAGCCCTTGCATTGGGTCTGTCGCCCTTCCTCCTCCCCTCTCTGCAGTGCTCTGTATTGAGCCAACTCTCTGCACCTGAAGATTTCGTTCTGCTGCTTCCCTCTCCTCTGGCAAAGAGCCAAGCTGGCAGCTTCAGGCAGGGGCCTGGGCTCTACTGTGGGCAGCTCGCCAAAGGCTTGCAGTGAGAGGGGGGAAGCCGCGCTGCCTTAAGCCCCACACTCAGGCATCCAGGATATGGAAGCATTCTACTTGAGCTTTTTTTTTTTTTAAAGATACCTGTGGAAGAGTTTCTTATACTAAATAGTAATTGTTTCTCTTTTACCCAGAAACCCTGAGGGTCTTCTGCTCCCAGTCTGATTTTTTTTTAATTAAATGGGCCAACCCTTGAGCAACTACTTAAAGAAGTCTATTATTCATTGAATAGATGTATCTCACTCAAAGTAAGAATGCTGCAAGACCTTAGCCAGAAAGGGCCAGGGTCCCACACTGCATCCTGGGCCATCTCTAGTCTTCCTGATGGCTCAGGAGAAGAAAGTGAGGTTGATGACCCTGCACAGCCTTCCCTGACTCAAATCAAAGTCAACTGCAAGTCATGTCATCATCTTGATGTCATGGCCCTCTTCGAGAACAAAGGACAAACACAACAACAACCACCACCACCACAAATCCAAAAGTAAAATATAAGTTACTTGTATTGATAAACAAACTATGTGTTAAACATCCTCATGTGAATATTGTGAGTTAAAGCCTTGTATAAATGAAAATATTTTGTAAATTTTAAAGCGTCATGCAGAGACGAGCTATTTTATATACCTGTTTACAAAAATCAACAAAAACTATACATTGCAACAGTTTCTAAACAGTGGTCCTTAAATAATTGACGTTTTTTCTACTCAACAAAATTGTTGTTTGTTTTTTAAATACATGGGTTTCATTCAGTCATGTCCAAATCTTCATGAACCCATTTGGATTTTTCTTGGCACAGACACTGAAACGGTTTGCCATTTCTTTCTCCAACTCATTGAATAAATGAGGAAACTGAGACAAGCAGGGTTAAGTGACTTACCCAGGATCATATAGCTAGTTTCTGAGGCTGGATTTGAACTCACAAAGAGGTCTCTTCCTAACTGGATCCCTGGCACTCCATCTACTGAACCATCCAGCTACCCAGTGGACTTGGGAATTAGAAACTCTGGTTTCTAGGCCCAGCGTTGCAGATAATTGCATGACCTTGGACGTATTATTTAATCTCCATGAGTCTGAGGTCCTTTTTTTACAGTTAGAAGTTGTACCACATTAACCAAAAAAAGTATTTTTTAATCTCCTATATGTCAGGAACCATTAAACACTAGGGATACCAGCACAAAGAATGGAGCAATCTACCCTCAATGAGCTTACTTTCTAATAAGGAGACTACAAGTTCACAGAAAATATATACAACAAAAGTGTAGAATTCTAAGAACTGGAGATCAACAAGTTGCCCATCAAATGGGGAATGGCTAAACAAGCTGTGGTATATGATTGTAGTGGAATATTATTGTGCTATGGGAAATAACAAGCATGGTGACTTCAGAAAAACCTGGAAAAAAATTATATGAACTGATGCATAGTGAAATGATCAGAGCTAGGAGAACACTGTACACAGTAACAGCACTATTATCCCATGAGGAACTGTGAAGGACTTAATTATTCTCAGCAATGCAATGATCCCAGACAATCCCAAAGGACTTATGATGAAGTATTCTATCTGCCTCCAGAGACAAAATTGATATTAATTAAATACAGACTGAAGCATGCTACTTTCACTTTTTTCTTTTATTCAAGTCTTCTTGTACAAAATGACTAATATGGACTTGTTTACAAAACTGCACATGTACAACCTAGATCTGATTGCTTACCATCTCAGGGAAGGGTGAGGGGAGGGAAGAGAAGGAGGAACAGAACTTGGAACTCAAAACCTGGAATAAAATTTTTTTAATTGAAAAAAATAAAAGTATAGAGTTATTAAATACAAGCTTGTTTGAGAGTAGAGCACTATCTTAACAGTTGGGAGGATCAGGAAAGGCTTCATGCAGAAAGAGGGTGTGGAGGAGAGGGGATGTTAGGGTGTTAGGTGCTAGGGAGTCATGGGAGATGGCAAGTGACCAGAAATGGAGTGTTGTGTATAAGAAACAGGGAGAAAGCCAGTTTGGCTAGATGAAAGCGTGAGGAAAAGAAAGCAATGTCCAATGAGGCCAGAAAGATAGATTGGATAGGGCTCTCAAAGCTAAACAGAGGAGTTTATCATGTATCTTCAGGGCAATAGAAAGCCACTGGAGTTGTTGAGTAGGAGAGTCCCACAGTCAGATCTGCAGTTTAAGAAAATGATTTTGGCATCAGTGTGTCGTGATGGATAGAGTGGTAAGAGATTTGGATAGGAAGACCAGTTAAGACAGGTGATGAGGGTGGGAACCAGGGTGGAATCTGTGTGAGTAAAGAGGAGGGTTTGGGTAGAAAAGAGGTTATGAAGATAGAAACAGCAAGATTTGATCGTTAATTGAATGTCAATGTTGGAGTAAGGGAGAGCATGAGTCTGGGATAGTGCCAAGAGTACGAGATGATTCCTAAAGCCCCTGCCAGCATCTCTGATTTATGATAAAAATCCAACAGGCGTCTCAGTCTTCCCCTACCTCTACATTCATTCAGCCATTCTCGGTCATGTTTGAGTCCTCATGACCCCATTTGGGGTTTCCTTGGCAAAGATACTGGAGTGCTTTGCCATTTCCTTCTCCAGCTTGTTTTACAGATGAGAAAACTGAGGCAAGCAGAGTTTAGTGACTTGCCTGAGGTCACACAGCTAATAAGTATCTGAGGTTAGGTATGAACTCAAACCTTCTTGACTGCAGGGCCAGGGTTCTACCCATCTGGAGGTTTCTCATTGTTGTGGTTTGATGCAACATAAAGAGTAAATACTGAATCTGGGGGCGTTTGAGGTTCAGGTTCTGACCCAGTCACTTGCTGCTTTTGTGACCTTGGACCAGTTACTGTCACTTGACCATTCTAATCTTTGGGGATCATCATCTATAAAATGAAGAGGTGCCTATTTTCAAGCAAACCACAAGCATTTTACAATAGGAGTTATGGATCAAGCACACCACCAGGTACTGGGAATGTTGGCATTTGGTCATTTTTCTGTCATGTCTGACTCTCATGTCCCTATTTGGGGTTTTCTTGGCAGAGAATACTGGAGTGGTTCGCTATTTCCTTCTTTAGCTCATTTTACAGGTAAGGGAACTGAAGCTAACAGGATTAAGTGAATTTCCCAGGGTCACAGAGATAGTGTCTGAATTCAGATTTGAACTCAGGAAGATGAATCTTCCTGACTCCAGGCCCAGTACTCTATCTATTGACACTTAGTCAATACCCCTAACTAAAAACTAGCTAATTTTGGCTGACTGATGTCAACAGAGGAAAGTACACTGGTGAGGGCTGGTAGGTAATACTACTAGAAATACCTCCCCATAACAGACCTTCTCCTAGAACTCTAAGGGGATCCCACTTGCAAGTTTGATCAGCAGTTGGTATAGTAGCCTCAGAGTATGTGCTACATGAAATGCCTTTTATAAATTTTTTTCATGGATTTTTTTCTATCACACATTTCCCAATTTATGTTCCTTTTCTGTCCTTCCCAGAGAGCCATCTCTTATAGCAAAGAATAAAAAACAGAGGGATAAAAAGAGTTCAGTAAAACTGATATATTGAAAAAATCTGACAGCATTGCCATGTTCTGTGCCAATAGTACCCCATCTCAGCAAAGATGACTTCTTATATCTCCCTTCGGGGACCAAGCCTTGTCAAATTTCATAGCATTCAGATTCTGGTGTTTTGTTCAGACTCTTCAAAAGGATCAATCTTCATATGACAGGTACTCAAGGGATGTCACTATCCTGGCTGTCTTCCTCTGTATATTCTCCAGGTTATCAATATTCTTCTTAAGCTGTGGTTCCTAGAACTCATCATAATATTCCAGATGAGTTCTGATAGAAGCAAAGTACAGTGGAACTGTCACCAACTTATCTAGTAACCTCTATTCTTCCTAATGAGAGAGCTAGATGGCTCAGTGCGTAGATTGCTGAGACTAGGGATAAGGAAGACCTGAACTCAACTCTGGCTTCAGACACCTTCACTTAACCTCTGTTTGTCTAGGAGGCAACTAGATGGCTCAGCGGATGGAGTGCTGAGCTTTGAGTCAGGAAGAGCTAAGCTCAAATCTGGCCTCAGATATTTACTCGCTGTGTGATCCCAGACAAATCACTTAACCTCTGTTTGCCTTAATCCACTGAAGACGGTAATGGCAAATCACTCCAGTATCTTTGCTAAGAAAACACCATGGAAAGCATGATCCATCAACTCATGAAAAATAGAATACAACTCAACATCTTTTCCTAATGCAGTCTCCAAGATTGCAAATTTTTTTTGGCTCTCACGTAATACTGTTGAATTTTATTGAACCTGCAGTCCACATCCCCAGTGTCCCCCAATCTTTTTCAGACAAATTGCTGTCTAACTAAAAGATTGATTTTTGTACCCAAATGTAAACCTTTTTGTTGATTCCCATTGGATTTCATCTTATTAGATCCAGCCCAAAACTCTAGCCTGGGAAGATTCTTTTGGAAACTCACTCTGGCATCCACTGTGCCAGTCATCTCTCCTATCTTTATGTTATCTGCAAATTCAATGAACATACTATGTACGCCTTTACCCAAATCAATGATAAAAATATTCAAAAGCACAGAGCCAAGTACAAATTCCTGGAATACTCCACTGGCAATTTCTTGCCTTGTTGACATTGAACATCAACAACTACTATCTGAGTCCAGTCATTATAACAGCTCTGAATTCATCTAGTCAATAAACATTTATTAAACTCTTACTATATTCCAGGCACTGTATTTCACATCTCTCCATCTTTTCCACAAGAATTTTGTAAATTTATAGATGATGCTTATAAAGAAAGAGGTCAGTTAATACATGAGCACATATAGAATGTCCCCAAAGAGGTGAGGGGACAGAGACAAGAGAAATGCCCAAAAAATGGGTCAATATAGCTAGCAGAAGATTATCAGCAGAGTAAACAAGAATCAGCAAATAGCAGATACAAGGTCCAGGGTTCTAATTCTACCAAGAAATTTTCATAGTTTGTTATGCTTGGTAAGTATATGTTAAAGCAAGGAGGTCTGAATCCCACTGTCTTTGCCTTGTTTTTTCAGATGATTGCAGTTGCCACCTCACCAATGTCATCTCTTGAATGGAAGATAGCTATGTAGGGGTGACAGTAGACAACATAAACAATACTTATATTAGAGTTCTTAATGTTCTTCTTTTATCAAGTTGAAGTTACCATAAATCTAAGTGTAAGTTTCAGAACTAAACCAATGATTAACAACCTTGACTCAGTGATATCTCAGGGCATGAACAAAGTTGTCAAGGATTTTCATAAAATTTCTTGGAAAAGATGAATTTAGATTTGCTCGTTTTTTAAAACTCCATTTACTTTATGCAAATTTTTTCAGGGCATGAGAATGGAAGATTCAAACAAATAACATCAGAAAAAAAGATGCCACAGAATCCTGTATTGGAAATCTTTGGTCTAAATATTGATAGTTATCCAGAAGACTGTAAATGAGCACAGATGAACCCTTGAGAACTGTAAAAATTTTAAATTGAAAATAAAAATATATTTTTCAGAATTAGAGAATTTAGAGCGCTGCTAGGTGGCATAGTGAACACAGTGCTGGGTCTGGAATCAGGAAGACCTGAATTTAAATCCAATCTCAGACATTTAAACATTCACTTGCTTGCCTCACTTTTCTCATCTGTAAAATAGGAATAATAGCAACCCCTGCTTCCCAGGGTTGTTGTGAGGACCAAATGAGATAATATATATAATTTGCTTTGCAAACCTTAAAGCACAATATAAGCTCTAGATACTACCATTTTGTTCGTAATTCATTTCTGCCTAAAGAAATCAATTTGAGCTTGATGTCAGGGGAAAACTTCCTAACAATTAGAGCTATCCCCAAGTTGAATGAGCTTTGTGGGAAGCAGTAGATTCTTCCTTAATGAAAGCCTTCAAGCAAAGTTGATGACCATTTATGGACTATATTGTAATCAATCGTGAATAAGTATTTATTAAGTGTCTATTATATAACAGACACTGTTCTAGACACTGAATATGTAAAGACAAAATAAAATAGCCCCTACTTTTAAGGACATTATAGTCTAATAGTGGAAACAATAAATATATATACATACATGATGCCAGCAGCTGGTGGAGTTGAGGTGAGGAGAAGGGCAAATTAGAAAAGGATTCACAAAGAATGTGATGCTTGAGCTGCATCTTGAAGGGAACCAGGGATTCCAAAGAGGCAAAGGGGAAGAGGGAGAGCATTCCAGGGATGGGGGACAGCCAGCACAAAGGTGCTGAGATGCAGAACATGGTGCAGGTAAAGAGCAGCAAGTTAGATAAGGGGTTCTTGTTCTAGTATTGGTTGGACTAGATGATCTTGGCATTCACTTTCAGCTCTGAGATTCTGTGACTCTCTTTTGAAGTATGGTTATTTATGTGTATTTCTCATTGCTATTAGATCCTTGAGGGCAAGTACCATGAGTTACCCATCTTTGGACCTTCTTCAGAGCTGAGTACAGTGCTTTGTATGTGGTAGGTACTTAATAAATATTTGTTGATTTTATTTAAATGGTTAAATTGTGGCAGAGATCATCTGGGATGATTTTTTTTAGCCACAATAATTTTTAAAAATATCTCCTAAGGCACAGTGGGTCTATAGTCAACAACAATGGAATTACAGATCCTTGAAATGTATATATACCTATCTATATTCATATGCATTTGAGTATGATGATAAAATTCAGATATTAGTTGTATGTATGCACATGCACACATGCAAATACATACATATCTCTAGGTCTAAAGCTGTTAAATTGTTCTTCAAAAATTAGAGAAACATATATTACAAGTGATAATTAGTTCTATAGGAACAATGCTATAAATGGGATGTATGTGTTTATGTAGTCTAAGTCCTAACTATAGAAGTTTAGCTGCTCTTTATAGAAAGTATATCATCATCATGACAGTGATATCAACTCCTCCGTCTCCTTAAACCCCTACCCACGACTTCCCTCTCAGTGGGTAGGCCCAAGGAGAAAGAAAAAAAAATAACTAGCCTGTATGTCTCTCCATGTTTTAAAAATTTCCTGGGTATATCTGGAAACAGAGGCCTTGTGTCAAGATGGTGTCAGCCTTTGGTGGACAGATAGATAGAAGGATAGAGAGATAAAGAGATAGAGAGACAGAGAGATAGACAGACAGATAGAGATGGATGGATAGAGCATCTATTTAGTGCTTACTATTTCCAAGGAGTATAATGAGTGCACTAGAAATTCAAATAAAAACCTACTAGACTTCCAGCTTACATGGAAGGAGCTTACATGCTAAGGGGAAAAGACAAACATATAAAGAGGTATTGGAAAAGAGAAGAAGTTAGATGAAGAGTTAGGCTAAATCACATTACTGATAGGTTTGATTACAATTCATTGACAATACTGATAAAAAAAATAAATGTTCCTCAAAACAACATTATTTCAGAATTTTTTTAAGTACCTACTATGTGCCAGGCACTATGCTAATCACTGGAAATGTATGTTCGTCCTTCATGGTTGAAGAAGACCGTGCCATCAGAGAAACAATGGCATGACTTGCACTTGATTTTGTTTTGAATGAGGGAGGGCTGTGCAGGTCACCAGCCTCACTTCTCCTCCAGAGCCATCTGGGTCCAGTGACCAGATAGTCATCAGGATGACTGGAGATGACCCAGGATGAGGCAACTGGGGCCCAAGGTCACACAGTTAGTGAGTGTCAAGTGTCTGAGGTGAGATTTGAACTCAGGTCCTCCTTACTCCTGCACTGGTGCTCTATCCGTTGCACCACCTAGCTGCCTCAAGCACTGGAGATACAAAGAGAGGCAAAGAATAATCCCTACTCTCAAAAAGCTTATAATCTAATGGGAGAAGCAACATGGAAACCACTATATGCAAACAGTACATACTGGAGATAACCAATAGGGGAAGTTACCAGAACTAAAAAGGATCAAGAAAGACTTCTTGCAGAAGACAGGACTTTACCTAAAACTTGAAGAAGGCCCATGAGTCCAGGATTTGGAGATGAGGAAGTAGAGAATTCCAGACATGAAAGACAGCACTGCAAATGTCTCTAATTAGGAGACTGGAGTATACAAGTAATAGCAAGGATTAAAGAGTACATGATGAGGAGTAAAGTGGAAAAAGACTGAAAAGGTAGGAATGGGCTAAGTTATAAAGAGCTCTGAAAGACAAATAGGATTTGTATTAGATACTGGAAGTAATCAAGGGTCATTGGAGTTTATTGAGTAAAGGGGTAACTTGGTTAGACATGTATTAGGATGATCACTTTGACAGCTGAGTCATAGTCCATAGATGGACTAGAGAAGTGAGAGACTTGAGGTTAGGAGACTAACAGCAGGCTAGTGCAATAATTCAAGAGGGAGGTGATAAGGGTCTGTACCGGTGTAGTGTCAGCATCAGAGGAAAGAAGGGCATACATGCAATTTTTTGACAGTCAGTCAAAAAATATTTATGACTACATGTAATATTGTTGTATTTTTTTTATTTCTCTCTAAACTGTTGAATTCATTGTTCCCAAGATATTAAAAGAGCCAAAGGAAGATCTCTGGCACATTGAATAGTTCCTGTATAGAAGATTTAGGAGAGAAAATACATATATTTGTGTGTATACATATATGTGGCACACATGTACATATACACACATATATGCATGCACATATGTAGTATGGATTGTATATATATGTTTGTATACATAGATAGATAGACAGATAGATAGAGGAGGAGGCATACAATTTCCATTGTACGTCAGTGGAGAAAGTGCCCTCACTGATGGAATAAATGTATCTATTTAATTATCTTCAAAGGTTTATTCCTTACAAGGCAATATAGTATTACAGAAAGAGGACTAGACCTTTATAAGTGTGGATCATGGGCAAATGAGAGCCTCGGTTTCCTCATCTATAAAATGGTGATAATATTGTCTGTACTGTCTATTTAATCAGGTTATTGTGAAGAAAGCACTTTGGAAACCCTGAAGTGCTATATAATTGTAAATTATTATGAAGACACAAGATTGGGAGGAGAAGTGTTTGTGATTAATATATTACAAACCACCATCAAAGGAAGCTGTGAAAGACCTGGGCTGTTGGATGGTAAAATATCTTCTTCTGCCATATTGCTCTGAGCTTCATATACTCCTCACTGACTCTTGGGTGTCTGACAGCTGGCTTCCCACTGCTCATTTTTTGGTCATTCTGGCTATGTTTTAAACTTATTTGTTCATCTTATCTTGTTCTAGGTTATATTTTCGTAGCTATTCCTATTTGCTCCTTCCAATATGACAATTTGGTTTCATTTCCTGGCATTATTAGCCCTAGCTATTAATCCAAAGAGCAGGGTCCTCAACGCCACACTATAAGAAATTAAGACTATAGATTATACAGATGAGCAGTTAACCAGTACTGGTTACCTATAGATAAGCTCTCAAGTATAGTTTTCTATTTGAAACACTTACTTTGACTATTCTTGTGGGAACTAACAGACCACCACATTAGGCTTTTCCAAATAACCCAATTAGCAAATGTTACAGCATCCAATCTTTTACTTTCCCTCTCACTCTTCATCTACCCTGTCATTCATCAGTCCTTGTTCTACTAGGATAACTAGAAACTAAACCCTATACCCTGGTTCCTTGAACAATTCAAGTTCTGATGTGTAGAGGGGAAAAAAAGTGTTCAAGGTCAAGAGAAAGACTGTCTTGAACTCCCAATATTGATAGAGGCATTTCTAGTACCTGTTCACCTAGATAAGCTATGACCCAGAAAACCAAACTTGGAAACCTGTAAGAGAACATCAACATTCTATTATTAATATTCTACCAAACCCAAGCCTTTGTTACATCCTAGAAAGAAAATGATATCTGATTCCCTGATTCTAGTGTATCAGTAAGCACCCCAACATACACGGGAGGGTTTGGGGGAGGAGGGAGCTGCTATTACAGTTCTTTGATCTACTTTTCTAAAAAGAAAGGCAACTTTTGAGGGGTTAACAATCTCCTTTAATCAAGCACATGTATCATTCACTTAGTTCAGAAAATCAACAGACAGCACTTCCAAACTGTCTGACATAAGCAATACATATATCACAAATCAACCAACAGGTCCAACTGTCTGACCATAGTTGCCAGAGAGGGAAGCACCAACATCAGAGTTTTCAAAGATGGGGAGCTTGTTAACAGCTTCCCAGAGTCTCCTCTAGCACACAAACCTTCTCCTAAAACATAAGCCCCAAAGTCAAACCTCACCCTCTGAGTATTTATACCTTTTTTTAGAACCAGAGGGCATCCCAACCCTTGAGAACCAGTACCTCATTAACAGAAGGTGTGGGCCTTCCTACAAATCTTCCCTAGTCAAACTCTCCTTAATGGGCAGGCCCATTGATGGGCGGAGGAGATGTTGAATCACATTAACAATACAAATACGTACACTGTTTCTAATTTTAAAAACTCTAGTTTCTGTACTTTACTTCTAGTAAAGACTCTTGGTTGATAAAAGCAAGATTCAATCAGAAGCATTATACTTCTTAATTATACCAAAATGAAAACAACAAAAACAAAAACAAAAGATCTTACTTTGCTTGCGCTTACACCCGGTTAGCCATTTCTTTTAAGACACAAGATTGTGGCGTGTGAATCATCACTTGAACAAAGACATGAAGTCACTTGGCAACTAGTCTTCTGTATGATTGTCCAGAGCTTTATATACTCCTAGCCACTCCTGGTTTGGGGGCAGGTAGGTAGAGAAGTAACTAGAGCACTGAGCTTAGAATCAGGAAGACTCATCTTTCTGAGTTCAAATATGGCCTCAGACATTTATTAGCTATGTGACCCTGTCCCTTAATCCTGTTTGTCTCAGTTCCTCATCTGTACAATGAGCTGAAGAAGTAAATGTCAAACCATTCCAGTGTCTCTGCCAAGAAAACCCCAAGTTTGACATGACTGAACAAACAGAGGCAAATGGAGATGAAGTGACTTGTCCAGGGTCATACAGTTCATAAGGGTCTGAGACCAGATTTTAACTCAAGAACTTCCTAAATGTAAGCTTAGTACTCTACCTACTGTACCACCTAGCTACTAGCAGTATATCAGATGCTTTACCAAGTATTGAAGAAAAAGAGGTTGTTCTCCAGAGAGCTAAAGATAGAAAAAGTCAAATGAGATAGGGCATTAAAATACCCAAAACAGAAGGAGATCTTCTGGGATAGGGAAATCTCACATCTTCATTCATCCTGTCTTCCTTCAGATAGTATCGCTATCTCTATCATTTTGGTTTCAAAATGCCTGCTTATTGTGATTTTCTTATTTGTACTAATCATAACCATGATACAACCTGGGTTAGGGAGGAGTCTTGCCTCTGACGCTAACTTTGGGACATTAAGAAAACCACGCCCTCAACTTTAGTTTCCTCATCTATAAAATGTATTTAATAATATCCCTAGTACTTACCTCATCGGGTTGCTGTGAGGTCAAGATGAAATAATGCATTTAAAACACAAATTTTAAAGTGCTATAAAGTAAACTATTATTTTTCTCATGATTCCAAGGACCTCAGAGAAGTCTTAGTTTCCTTCAGGACAGCTCAGGCACTACCTCTACATTAAGACTTCCTTGATACCCCTACCTTCAACTTTAAGCACTTTCTACTAGTGTTTCCCCTTCAAAATGAGCTTATATTTATTTTGTATTTAATATATATATATATATATATATATATATATATATATATATATTCATCAATGTGCACATAAATTTCCCTCACTTAAAATGTAAGCTTTTTGAGGGCAGGGAGTATTTGATTTTTGTCTTTGTATTTACAGAATCTAGCAAAGTGTCTGGTAGTAAGTCAATCAGTCAACAAATATTTATTAAGTGCCAGTTATGTGCTAGGCACTGTACAAAGCACTGGGAAGAAAAAGAAATGCAAAATGTATTCTCTTCCCTTAAGGAGCTCATTGTCTATCGGGGGTGATGATGTGAAAACAATCATATACAGCTAGTTATATACAGGATAAATGGGAAATACCTTAATAAATGCTTACTGATTAATTTATTTACAACAATTACCTTAGTCATTCCTAAAACATTCTTATCAGGGATATAGGGAATAGGTATTACTATATTCACCTTGAAGATTTCTAAAAAAAAAAAAAACTGAATAAGAAGAAGAATAAGGTATTTCCCTAAGGTCACATAGTCATTAAGAGAACGTGAATTTGAACCAGAGCCATATACGTTTCAGTTCAGTTTTCTTTCTAGTAACCTGAGATAGACGTGATAAAGGAGACATCAATGGATTTTATGGAATTAGATAGTAGAGGTGGAGAAAGGAGGTATCAAGAGGAATCTATTTTAAGAAAACCACTTAAACTAACAAAGAGAGAATAGTAAGTGTGAGAAAACATTACTCTCTAAAATACATTTTATTTTTTATTCTGAATTTAGTGAACACAAAAAAGGACATTTTCATAAACAAAGAATAAAAATAGGGAAAATGAAGGTCAATAAAATGTATCAACACATCAATGTTTAACAGTACATGCAATGTTTTGAATCCGTAGTTCCCCACCTCTTCTAAGAAGGGAAGAAGATATATTTTCTCATTTGTTCTCCAAGGTCAAGCTTCTTGTTCAACAGCATTCAGCTTTGTTTTTTTTGTTTTACTCTTTTCTTTTAATACATTGTAATCATTATGTACATTGTTTTCCTGGATCTGCTTATTTCACTCTGACTCAGTTCAAATGAGTCTTCCAAGGCTTCTCTGAATTCTTCATATTCCCAGTTTCTTACAACACAGTAATATTGCATAGTATTCAAGTACTACACTTTGGTTAATCATTTCCCAATAAACAGGAATTTGTTTCTAGTTCTTTTGTTACTGTAACAAGTGTTGCTATAAATATTTTGGTGCATATGGCCCCTTTTTTTCTGTCTTCCATCCCCTTTGGAAATGTGATCAGAAGTAATTCTTTGAGTCAAAGGGTGTATATACTTTGGTAAATTTAGAACAATTTCAAATTGCCTTCTAGAGTGGTTGGACTGATTCACAATTCCAACAACAGCATGATGGTGTTCTAATGTTCTAATCTTTCCACAGCCCCATTATTCCTATTTTCATCTCCTGTCTTCTCTACTAATTTTCTGAGTGTGAATGAAAAATCAAGTGCTATTTTGATTTGGTTTTCTCTCATTATTGATTTGGAGTAATCTTCATATAGTTGTTAGTTTGTTCTTCTTCTAAGAACTGTTTGTCCATACTCATTGGAATTTGGCTCTTGGTCAAATATATTTATGTTAGTTATCTATAAACATTGAATATTAGAACCTTATTGAAGAAATCTGATGCAAAAGTGATTTTCTCCCATTTGACAACTTCATTTCTTATCTTAATTGTGTTGATTCTGCTCTTTCAAAAACCTCTCAATTTCTTGTAATCAAAATGATCCATTTTCTGTTTTAGTTATATAATCCCAGCATGTGTCCTAACTTTGCTGGGACTCGATTCTCTCATTTATAAAATGAAAAGGTCAAACCCAGTGATCTTTTAGGTCCCATCAAGCTTGAAATTTATGGTCCTATGATCTTTTATGATAGCCTCTATCCTTTGTTTGGTTAATAACTTTTCCTCCAAATATAGCTGTGAAGGATAGCTGATCTCATTCCTTTCTAATTGTTTGTAGTATTTTATTTAGTGGTATATATCCATATTAAACCTATCGTGGCATGTGCTGTAAGATGCTTCTCCAAGCTTTGTTCCTATCAGACTGTTTTCCAGTTTTCCCACCAGTATTTATCAAGAAGCTTTGCTTTCATTTGCCTCATGCTTGTCATTATCTCATTACTATGGAATGAGCTAAGCAGTGCCAGATTTGTGTTGTGTTTATTTTGGGTATGTGCATTGTGAGAATAGATTAAGATGGTAGGGAGGGAAGAAAATGAAACATTAAAAATACAGAGCAGAAAACAAAAAGAAATTGAGAAAGAGATGTAGACAGGGAAAGTGTTTTATTACCTTGTTAAATTTAACGTACACTTTTAAAAATAAAATATATTTAGCAGATGTTCACACTTTCATGTATAATTCTGTTTTTTTCATCTTTTATATCTAAATGTTTGCTAATGATTATTAAGTTCATAACAAAAAAGAAATTTTTAAAATTTTTTTAAAAGAAAAATTTCTCCTACAGCCCAAGGGGCTCTTTGTTGGGCAATCAATTACAAATGTTAATTTTTAGGTGCTTAATGACATTACTGGGGAGGAGTGAAGCAAATAAACATTTATTAAATGTCGACAATGTGCCACGCACTGTGTTAAGCCCTTTACAAATATTATCTCATTAGAACAGGTTTCCTTCCCACATCTCCAGGAAGACATTCCTTCCTTCCTTCCAAAAAAAAAGAGGAGAGAAGTATTAACATGCTAATGTAAACTTGTTTGACCGGAACTATCTTATCTGGTGAAAAGAAAAGCTCATAACTGATAACTATGAAGCAAAATCTGGCAAGAAGGTAAACGGCATCATAATATCAGAATAATGGTATTGTAGAAAACAATAAAGGACACAGTCTCCTCCTTTTAATGTAAAGGTCATTAAAAAATCAATTTGGTGATGGTTCAGTAGAAAATGGTTATTCTGTGACCTGTGAAAGTAACATTAAGGTTATGATTTATTATGAATGGTTTCCAAGTATTAGAGCAAGAATAAGAAACTGGCTATAGTTTTATATAACTCTTATATAACTGGCTTTTAGACAAAAAAGTCCAGCAATAGAAAGGAGTTTAGTAAAGTTTTCCTGCCTCTCTTTCCGTTCTTCTGAGCTGATAGATGTTTAAAATTTAAATCAATATCTCTTGCATCAGTGCAGGAGTGGTGGGGGAGGAAGAGGATCAAAATCTATGATGAATACCATAGGCATCCATAGTCTTTCACCTCTTTCATTGCCTAATGTAAACTACAATTTGATTGTAGGAGAAATAAAGCTTACTTTCCTATGAGAGGGAAGAGGAACTTCTGTCATTTGTAATAACCAATGAAAATGATAAAACAGCTAAGTGGCAAGGTGGTTAGCATTCTAGGCCTGGAGTTAAGAAGATTCATCTTCTTGGGTTTAAATCCTGTCTCAGACAATTGTTCTATCGCCCTAGGCAAGTTGCTTAACCCTGTCTGCCTCAGGTTTTTCATCTGTAAAATGACCTGGAAAAGGAAATGGCAAACTACTCCAGTATCTTTGCCAAGAAAACCCCAAATGGAACAACGAAGAGTCAGACACAACTGACAAACTACTGAACAACCATGATAATGAAATAATATAATAATATTTCCATTCTGTGTACATTCCATTCTGGAACTTTGATGCCCTTTTCAGACTCTGATTTATTTTCAAAATCAAACAACTGATCAGTTGCCAGACTGAGAATGGAAACCAAGCATATTCATCCATATATTTGTCTAACTCCTTAAAAGTCCAGGCCTATTTTTGGCCTGCACTTTAAATGGAAAGGAAGCAATAAGAAGACTCAGATCTTCTCATTCGGGATTGAGATCTGCACTGATGGAGGGAGCACTCCCACTAATAAAATCATGTGAAATGGTTAAGCATATAAATAGACACACAGGAGTCCACATAAGCCAGATTGTCCAGGAGCCGAGGGTACACCCTTGGGAAAACAGACACTTTTGGAAGCTTCACTGATACTCTACTCCTGAGGCAATAACTTGAGCAGTGGAAGGATGGCTAAGTCCTCCCATTGCACTCAAGTGTGAGAAAACAGTCTGCTCTAATCATTAGAGGAATAAATACAAAGACCTATTTTGAAAGAGTCTTGAAGAACATAGGAAAAGATATGGGAGAATCTGACATACAAAAGAAATTCAGCACATCTGATCCTAGAGGGCCCCCCAAATTAATCTACTGCATTTCACCTCAGCCTCCAGGGCCCAAATCGTAGCTGAATCAACTGGGACTCCTCTAAAACTGAATGATCAGGGTTGTCTAATGTGGAGAGCCCACCCTTCTGCTGGATAGGACATAGGGAAACGAGCTCAGTGCAGCTGTTGAACAGCCAACAAGAGCTACCACTGCTAATTGCTAACTCTCCAGGGCTACTACTCATCAGAAGCAGGACTATTTAAAGCAGTGGAAAACACAATGAATACTAGTGATCTATATTCCAGCCCACTCAGTGGCAGTAGTTATTATATGGGGATGTGGCAGTGGATTTGTTGGTAAGGATACAAGGCCAACACCAGGGACCCGAGGGAATTTTTATACTGTTGGTGGCTTGGAGAAATACTTTCTTTTCTACTCCTATGTGCAAATAATATAACATATATAACATTAATATTATACAAAATATAATATTAATATTATATTATAAATGTTATTCCTTCTGCTTTCTTTCCACAAGACCAAAATCTCTTACAGTTTTGAAGATTTCTCTCTTCTGTTGGTGAAGAGGAGATATAAGGGGAAGACACAGACAAGGATCCCAGTGTTGGAGATGTATTTTGCTTCATTTATGCCTAGGTTGTGAGAACCAGTGGAGGTGTGACCTGACCTTCTTAACTGTTCATGGAGGAAACCAGCTTGTGATATGAAATGGTCCCAGATTCTGCTTATTAGGAAATATTGAAAAGTTTTAAGGCAAAACTTTCTTTGCTATTACTTTAAAAATTGGTTTGAGCTAGGAAGGTTGCTTCTAACATAGAAACTGTCTGACCTCCGAAAGGACACAAGGAATTAGGAGGAGGGATTATTTGTGTTACATGCAGTGAAAAGATTCTCAGAGTTGGAGGCTGATGTCGCTGAATCTTTCACTTATTAACTGGATTAACTCAGGCAAGTTACTTCACTATGACTTTCACCTTCTTCTTTGAGCTACCATTTCTTCTTCTGTTAAATACAGATCGTAATAGATCACTATTATGGATCATAGATTTAAGGCTGGAAGATCATGCTGTCTAAGTCAGTCTATAAACATTTATTATTGTTGTTCAGTCGTTTCAGTCATGCCCAACACTTCATGACCTCATTTGGGGCTTTCTTGGCAAAGATACTGGAGTGGTTTGCCATGTTCTTCTTCAGCTCATTTTATAGATGAGGAACTAAGGCAAACATAGTTAAATACTTGCCCAGGGTCACACAGCTAGTAAGTTTCTGAGACAAGATTTGAACTCAAGAAGATGAGTCTTCCTGACTCCAGTCCTGGGTACTCTATCCACTGTGTCACCTAGCTGCCCAAAACAATTATTAAGCACCTAATATATGCCAAGAACTGTGCTAAGTGCTGAGGTTACAAATATAAAAAAAGAAAGACAGTCCCTGTCATAAAGGGGCTTCATATTTAATCCTAATGAGTGGAGACAACACACAGAAAGAATATCAAAGGGCTGGGGCTGGGGAAGAGGGGAGAGGTACCAAGATGGGGATGTCTAAGGAGTACAGCTCCTTTACAGACAGCTGGAGTTTTTAGGAGGGGCACTTCATTCCTCCCTCCAAACAGTGGGACAGAGAGTACCAATGAAATGTGAATATCAAGACTGATGTAATCTTGCAGAATAATGAGGTTCCTAGGAACATGATGGAGAAATCCAGAGCTTTGGAATCAGAAGACCAGAATTAGAGCTTTTCTCTGACACGTACAAGTTGTATCACCTCGGGCAAGTTATTTAAACTCTCTGGGCTTCACTTTTCTCATTTGTAAAATAAGAAGGTAGGACTGGATAACCTCTAAGGTCCCTCTCAACTCTAGAGCTATGATTTCTTACAAATGAAGAAAGTGAATACCAGAACCATAGAATGATTTATCTCATACTCATATCCAATTCCTAGATCTCAATCATCCATTTTCTTTAAGACACAAGGGTGTATGCAGTTGACATGTTTCAACTTGCCATCGGAAGGAAGCCATGAAATTATATACTGTCGTATGGCAGCTTATCCTCTTCTGTATGGCTGTCCCAAGTTTTGTGAATTCCTAATGAGTACTGATTCTCTGAGTACTGGCTTCCTGTCAAATTCTTTGTTGTCTTTCTCTCTACATTTGGCTGACCTATATAGATCTCCACCCAGCTAGTATCTCACTCTCTCTTCATGTCTGCTTCCTTGGTTTTGACATCCCATCTCTGTCTCTTGACATCAGTTACTGACTCAACTTGTACTTACTTTAATGACCTAGACGGAGCTGTTAAGTGACTTGCCTCCCACGGGACAAAAATTGCAGGAGCAATATTCAAACTCAGCTTCTCAGGCTCCAGAACCCATGATTTTTCCATGACAAATACCTTCTCTTTTGTTAGGTCTCCTGCTCCTACAGAATGGAACTACAACACATCAATGAATACATTGAGTTCCTGCTATGTTCCAGGCACCAAGCTAAGCAGAGAGGATACACAGAAAAAAAAGTGAAAACAGTCCTTTCTCTCAAAGAGCTTACCTTCAAATGGAGGAAACATGAAAATAAATGAATTTTTGAGATACATATAGGGTAGATACATATTAACTTTAGAGGGGAAATCACTAGCAGCTGAAGTCAGGGAGTCCAAGAGGTATAGGTAGACTTCCAGACATGGAGGGCAAAGATACTGAGAAGGGAGATGGAACAGGATATTTAAGCAACAGGAAATAGTCCAACACAAGTGAGTTGTAGAATAAATGAAGGAAGATTGTAAGAAGATAGAGAAATATGAAAGGGTCAGGTGTGCAGGATTTAAAGGAATGTATGCCTGAGTTGAAAAAGGCATGACCCAAGCTGTCATTGAAAAGGCTAACCAGTATTCTAAGTCAAAGGTGCATGGGAATCAATAAATCCAAAGAGTTAAGCAGGAGTTATGGAATGAAGGTAGGGATATCAGTAAAAGCTACTATATAGGAACATCAGTGCAGAGATGTTCTTGAACCCTATAGAAGAAACCAGGAAACTGCATCAGGTGTTGGCAAATGGTTTATCTCCCATGAACACTCCACCCAAGAGTCATTGTTTTATAGTGTCACTGTAGTAACCACACCTCTTCCTCCCTCAGCTCTAAGTCTTGCTGTGGGCCCAGGTATGCCTACCTCAAAGGATTATTGTGTCAATGAAGTCCCACCCCACCCCCATCTCCAACCCATCTGATATTTCCTTTTGGGGTGAGATGAAGGAAAATGACAAAATGCAGCAATCTATTCAGGCCCCTCTCCCCTTTGCAGTAGAGGTGTTACATTTTCCTCCTTTTGAAATCTTGCCCTTATAGTCAACCCATTGAACTTTATTCTTTCTTCTTCTATCCTTGAGTCCCTTTCCCCTTAACCTATAGCTGCTCAGATCTGCATTACTCCCATCATCCTTCTTCTCTGCTCCTACAAAGTCACCCAACCATGCTAAATGTCCACTCCAAATTTATTTTACTCAACTACAAATGAGCTCCCACTGCTGGCCACCAATGCTTTTGTTTTTCCCTGATGAATCTCTATCCCATACTCCCCAAAGAGTCTCTTTCAAAATTTCTCTCCTAAAGAAAGTCCTTTCTGATCTCTCATGTGATGGTGTGATGGTGTAGGTACACCAATGCTATCCTAGTTTCTCTCTGCCAATGACCTTGCCTCATACTTCCCTGAAAAAATTGATTTCAAGGACCCACATGTACAAAAGTATTTATAGCAACTCTTTTTTGTGGTGGCCAAGAACTGGAAAACAAGGGGATGCCCATCAATTGGGAAATGGCTGGACTAGTTGTGGTAGATGAATATAATGAAATACTATAGTGCAATAAAAAAAAAATGACAAACAGGTGAACTTCAGAAAAACTTGGAAAGACTTATACGCACTGATGCTGAGTGAAGTGAACAGAACCAGGAGAACATTATACACAGTAGCAGTCACAGTGTGGGATGACTGATTTTGATAGACTTAGCCCTTCTCAGCAATGCAAGGATCTAAAACAATTCCAAAGGACTCATGATGGAAAATGCTATGCACATCCAGAGAAAGAACTATGGAGTTAGAATGCAGAGTGAAGCAGACTATTTTCTTTTTTGTTTGTTTGTTTTGTATTCTTTCTCATAGTTTCTCCCATTCATTATAATTTTTCCATGAAACATGACTAATATGAAAATGTGTTTAATAGGAATGTATGTATAGAGTCTATGTCAGATTGCACACCATCTTGGGGAGGGAGGAGGAGAAAATTTAAAATTTATTGAAGTAAATGTTGAAAATTAAAAATAAATTAACTCATAAAAAAATTTTTTAAAAAGAAAAAGATTGCTTTCCTCAAGCTCCCAGTTCTCCCCCTTTTTATACAGCAAATTCCCTCAACATTGCCCTCCATTCTCTCTTCCTCTGCTCTAATCTTAAAGAAGTTACACTTTTCCTTGACAATGCTAACCCCTCAACTTGTACCTGTTAGTCTTTTCTTCTCTTCCTATCAGAAAGGATGCTTATTTGATTACAGTTTCTCATTCCTTAATTTTCAATCTCATCTTATCCCCTGACCCCTTTACTAACGCTGACAAACCCTGTCCAGATCTCCTCTAAGGAAAAAACAAAACAAAACAGACAAAAACATCTCACTATTCTATGACTTTATCATTTCTACAAAGTATTGTCTTTTTATTTCACCTGTCTTCATGTAACCAAACTCCTAGAAAAGCTGTTTATATTTGCTTCCTCTACTTCTTCACCTTTCCCTCCTTTCTCAACCCTTTTCAGTATGACTCCTGACCTCATCATCCAAACAAAACTGCTCCCTTCAAGATTACTGGTTATCCACTATTTGCCTAATCCGATAGCCTTTTCTCAGCTCTCATCCTTCTTGACCTCTCAGTATTTGACAACCCTTCCTCCAGACACATTTGCCTTACTAGTCCTTGCGACATTATCCTCTCTCCTGATTCCCCTCCTGTTTATTTGCCCACAGCTCAGTAATTTTTTGTGAATTATCATTCATGTCCCAACTCCTATACATGGGTGTGCCTCTAGGCTCTGTCCTGGGTCTCCTTCTTTTCTTCCACTGTAACCTCTCTTGGTGATCTCATCAGCTCCCATGGGTTCACAGCTGTGATCTCCATACAGATGACTCCCAGATTTAGATATCCTGCCCTAGTGTCTCTCCAAAATTCCAGGCCTGAATCATCTACTTCCTATTGGATTATCTCTAAACCGATATTTTACAGGCACTTAAAACTCAGTATGTCTAAAGTAGAATTCATTATCTTTCATTCCAAATTCTATCTTCTTCTCAATCTCCCTTTTCTGTTCCTTCCAATCATTCAGGTTCACAACCTTCAGCAGAACTGGGCTCGTTAAAAGCAAAGACTTTATCACTCCTCTATTTTTATCCTTAGCATCTAAAATAGTACCTGGCATACTAAACACTTAATAAATATGTGCTGACTGACAGATTGATCCTCACTCTTTCTTTTCTCTCATTCCCTATATCCAGTGAGTTGCCAAGTCTTGGTGATTCAACCTTCACAATATCTTTCATACAAGTCACCTTCTCTCCACTAATATGGCCCACATCCTAATTCAATTTTTGATGTATAAATAAGACAACTTATATCCCGTGATCTCTTTACAAAGTGTAAATCTCTTTAAATCAAAAATGAAATTGATATGATTGGCCAAGACAATCAGTCATACCGTTGAGCCAACTTATAAAATATCAGTCAGTTTATCACTGAATTCAGCTGTTCCAGTCCATCCAAGTGAGGGGAGATTTCAGTTCTGAAGCTGAGGGTTCCAGTTAGAGCCAAACTCAATGAAAGGAACTGCTCCTAAGGGGAAGAAGAATCTTTTTTATGCCTTCAAGGTTCTGGCAGATATAAAGGCATGTCAGTGACATGACATGGTGGTCCTCTTGTCTCCCTAAAAGGACATAAAGTAGTGACTCCAAGATCATCCAAGTGGCATAAGCAGCTATACTGATCTTCCTACCAGATCATCAGATGGGGTCTGAGTGGCCAAGGGTTCAGGGAGGAGTGGAGATAAGGAAAAAGGGGAAGATACACAAGTTACCCAACCTTTCTGAAGTTGAATGTCCTCATCTATAAAATAGGAATAATAGCTAGCATTAATTTAGTCCTTTAAAGTTTGCAAATATTATCTCATTTTAACCTTATAACAGGCCTGGGAAGTATAGCTGTTACTATTCTCCAGTTTACAAAAGAGAAAACTAAAGCAAAATGAGGTTAAGTGACTTGTCCAGGGTCACACAGTTAGGACGTATCTGAGGCCGAACCCTTGGCCCAGCACTCTATCTACTGCACCACATAGCTAATTCAATAAAAGAGGCTTCTCTCATTTATGTCACCTCAGGAAACTGGTTTACTAAAAGGTTGAGGCACAGTCTTAACCATTAGGCCAAATCTTATGAATGCTGAAACTCAAAATAAGAAGAGAAAGTTTAAAGACAGTTTGCTTGCCAAAGGAAACTAAAGACACTAACCCCAAAAAGGATTGTTTGTTGTTGACTATATTGGAAGGAAAAAGGAGGATAAAAAAAAGGTCTAGGACATCTGCTTAGGGTGCATGAGATGATAACTGACAAGAGAAAAAAGTCAGCTGATTAAATCTTGTTCCTATTTTTATTACAAAATTTAACTGGAAATGACGTAACAAAAAAAGAATAACAGGAAGTCAATACCCAAGATATATAAGGAGATGCTAAGGGAAGACACAGCTTGATGAAATCAAGTCATCTGGCCCAGGAGAAGTATGTCCTCACATGTTGAGAGAATGGGCAGATGTGATAACTAAGCTACTGTCAGTGATATTTGAAAGATCATAAAAAACAGGAGAGATACCAACAGTTGGAAAAGGGCAAATGCTGCTCCAGCGTTCCAAAAAGGTAAGGGATTAGAGTATGAAAACCATATTCTGGTTGCTTGACTTCCAATCTTCGGAAATTCTAGAAGAGGTCACTAAAAGGATGTTTGCCAAATATCTAGAAAGTAGTGATTATGAAGAGCCATCATGGCTTCCTCAAGAACAAATCACAACTGACTAATTTCACTTTCTTAAAAGTTAAAAGACAGAATTAATATGTCTGAGATGGTATGTCCAGTCAGCATAAAGGACAATATTTTATTTAGACCATCTGAATAAAATGTCCACTACATTGCTTCTATTAATACATACACATACCCACAAATATACCATAATGTAGTGGATAAAGGGAGAGCCTCAGAGTCAGGATGATCTGAATTCGAGTACTTCCACTGAGATCTTCTACTATGTTTGACTTGGCAAGTCATGTAAGCTTTCAGTCCCTTGATCAATTCCCAAGACTAGAAGTTTTAGAACAGTTGTCAGAGCAATGGTAGAGGGAGTTTCTTCTTGAAATATCATCCTTGGGCTTGTTTTTTAATGTGTTGATAACTGATACTATACCATAGTTGTCCTTTGCAATGTTTTAATTTATCCATTGCTGCGTTTTACATGACTATACATGAATAACCTTTGCCAAATTGCTTGCCTTCTCAATGAAGTAGGGGAGGAGAAAGAAGGAGGGAGGAAATTTGGAACTCAAAATTTGAAAATAATGTTAAAATTGTTTTTACATGTAATTGGGGGAAAAATAAAATACTAAATTATTTTATGCATTGAAAAACATTATTGTGAGAAGGGGTCCATAGGCTTCCCTACACTGCCAAAGGAGTCCATGACACAAAAAAGTAGAAAAATCCATGTAATCATGGGTCCCAATCAAAATAAAAAAACTATACAATCATATACAGAGCACATTTGTGAGCTGAGGAGCCCTACCTCAAAACAGTTCTGATCATCTTCTACCACCTCCTTAAAGTAGCGATCAGTGACACATGGTCTGGGTGTTGGCTGTTTAGATATAGTCTTAGTCTTAAATTTCTATTAGAAAAAACAATAAATGAGTTTTGAAACTCATCCTCCATTCTGCTCATTTTGCAAATGTATTATTCCTTAATGAAGACGAAATCAGCTCCAAAATCGACTGCCTGCTCAGTGAGGTCTATGTCTAACTCTGGCCTGGGTCGTACAGTTTATGATGTATTCATTAATTACTGATGTTAAGTGCAGGCCTTGGGGAAGAGTATAAGGAAAGAACAAATATGTGTTCCCCATAAACGAGATGATTTATTTACAAAACATCCTTTGTTACTTTTTCCATAGTATTATATACCTTCCATCCTGTGATCTGCTTCTGCTAAATTTACCTAAGCAAAATTTCTCAGTAACTCCCAGAAAAATTTCGACCAAGAAGCCTTTGGAACAAAAATTTCTTGAAACAGTTGCAGTTGCAACCTTCAAAAGCAAACAAAATACTTTGTTTTTAAAGGATAGCTTGCTTTTCTTTTACTGTTTTGGTTGTGGAGGGGGACCTGAGGAGCTACAGTGGGGAATATAAGAATTGCTGAAAAAGATAAAATAGAATAAAGCAAGAAAGGAGCAGGAACATTTTAAAATATGATGGAAGAGTAAGATAAAATGTCTGGATAAGAAATGGCTTCTCCTTTTCCTATTATGCATTTTCTTTCCTTGTCAGAAAGACTTCTTCTCCTCTTTGCTGAATCCGTTGGGTGTAAAATGGTGATGATTTAGAGTCCAACAAAGGGGAGAAGTGGAGGATGGGGACAGGGTTGGGAAGACCAAGAGCACCAAGGAAGATTTTCTTTTAATATTCACAAGGAAAATTTACTGGTCTTTTCCCCACATCAGGCATAGTGACTTGGAATTAAAGTTATGTTAAAGAGAGAAGCCAGAGGGATATGTTCTTGCATCTTCAGCCTGGAGAAACTTTCAAAAAATGTTCTTCCACAGGAGCAATAATGAGCCTGATGTTACTGGTTACCCATGGGGGGTGAGGGGGAGAGGGGGAAGAGGGTGCCATCCTTTTCCCGTTGGCCATACGGGGCTCTGCTGGAGACTAAGGCACAATAGCTTGCTTTGCAGCCAAAAAGTGTGACTTCACTAATTGGTGAAGTCTGTTCCAGTGTCTAGCCACCAGCTGGCAGACACAACAAGTTTGGGAGTGGCAAAGAGGGGAGATTAAGGGGGAGGGGGCACATGGGGAAGATAAGTAAGGGTGCGTGTCCATGTTTGTGAAGGCCGAAATGCTGTGGCCCGAAAAGCTGAGCACAAAGATTTGGATAGGATTCAGCTTCCCCCAGTCTCTAGCTTACCTCCTGCTCCCCACTCCCATCTCCCTTAATACAAAAGGCCTTCAGCAATGTAATTGGCTGTTTGTGTCAAAGACGATACAGTAGAGAGAAGTAGGGTGCTCACTCAGGGACATCTGCTCTACAAAGCTTCTACAAAAATAACCGTGTGACAGTGTGAGTGAAATGCTGGTGCAGAAAGAGACGGGTGGGGAGGGAGGAGGAGGAGGACAAAGAGAGGTAAGGAGCAGTGGAGACCTAGATAAAGTGTCCCGCTGAGCCCTGCTGCACCTGCCATCCATTCAGTGTTTGAAGCGTAGTGCTAGAGGATAATGATGATTTGTGGCAGAATGAAATGTACTTCTGTCTTATCTCCACTTGGTAGAGATCCCTAGCTTCATTCAAAATAAGCTCAGATGTTACTCTCTGTACTAAGGCCTTTCCTAATCACTATCCCCACACCCCAGTATCAGCACACTCACTGTCTTGGCACTACCTTGTATTTCTTTATACATGTATGTGTGTATATATGTATATAGGGATGTGTATATATGTATGTATGTATACATACATACACACCTGAGCTGTGCTTTGGAGGAAGCTAGGGAGTCTATAAGGCAGAGGTAAAGAAGAAATATGTAATGTAAATACACACATATGTACATATATGTGTGTATGTGTGTATGTGTGTATATGTATACACACATACACACATATATGTACATATGTGTGTATTTACATACAAATACGGGATTGCCCCAGTGAAACCAGCATAAACTGTAGGTCCACAGAGGTTAAAGACAGAGATTTTGAAAGGTAATGGGGAAAGCCTTCAGATGCAAAATAGATAATCCTGTCCGAGGCAGAAGGAGGCCAGTTGTGGATATTTTCACTGCATATTTCTAGTCATTCATCCACATAATATGGGAAGTACAAATGACTGAACTGAAATTAATCACTCTAAGGCCTTAAGGAGGGAAGGACTTTTGGAGCCAGGGAGAAATTGATTGAGAGACAAGCTTTCTCTCATCTCCTGTATAACAAACTCAGAGTTGAGGATCAGAAGAAGGCATCACCTTGCTGATCCCAAGCCAGTGGTCATTAACCTTGCTAAGAAGACCTTTATAGAATGTCAGCTGAAAAGGGTATGGTCATACACACCAGCTTAGGATAGTGTAAGTACCACCTTGCCTGGTCAGTGGCTAAAGACAAGGGGAAAAAAATTCAGCTGCTCATCAAAGATCAAGTCCAGGAGATCAGCAGGTAGACTGTACCACGTAAAGAGTCAACCCTGAAAAGAGCAACTCATAGTGAACTTTGTCAGGATCCTCTGGAAAGACAAAGAACATTGAGACCCTCTAGTACTGGACTATATGTGCCTTGACTATATGTGTCCCTTAAATATATGCTTCATTTCCATTGTACTTTAAATAAAATAGGATATTAGGTGAAACAATGGGAAAGGAGAAGAGGCAGTTCTATAGGAACTATATTCTAAATACTATAACTTTTATTTGTTATGACTCTGGCAAGTATCTAAAAACATGTTACAATAAAGTTCTATGTCTGCAATGAGGTTATGATATATCAATAAAGTTATTGTAAAATGATGATAGTGGTTGGGCCAACTTTACGTGGAGTGTGTGGAAATGTGCTGGCAAATGTTTAGCAATCACCTCTGGAGAAAAAAATTGTATAAATATTGTTATTGAGTCATTTAAATTGTATCCAACTCTGTGACCCTATTTGGGGTTTTCTTGACAAAAATGCTGGAGAGGTTATTATATATAACAATGTTAATCTGCACTATTAACATTTTCCCATCATTTTCTTAAGTCTAGATAATCAAGAAAACAATAAACCAAACCCTGATTTTTAGTGTTTGCTGATTTACAAAGTATAAATTCTCAGAGTGAAACTTTAACAAAGAGCTTTTGTGAGCTGGTGTAATCTGGCTCCAGCACACCCTGGGAGGGTATCTTTATCTACTTGAGTCACCTCAATAAATCTTCAAATTGAAAAAAAAATCCTTGGAAGGGAATTGGAACACAAATGCAGCCATTTGTTCAACAGATCCATGATTTAACAAATATAGCATCTGGTATATAGCAGATTATGGATCCCTGCTGTTGATCACAGCAAGATCATTGTGAGGTTTTCCCCCTTGTCGATGAAGTAGAGTCACATAAAAATAGACTATCAGAATTAGAAGTGATCTCAGAGCACATCTGTTCAATTCCTATCTGAATCATGAATACTCTCTACAAGATTTCCAATAAGTGTAGTCTAGCCTTTACCTGAAGATTTTCAGTATGCAGTACAGTAGTCAGATCATCTCCAGTCAGCAAACTGATCAGAAATCAATTGAGAACTGTCAATCATCCTCTTAACAAGGTTCCAGTATGTATATCCATAGTCTATAAAATGTTCAAATGTTCAAATCCAAATGAAGGGGACCTCCTTCTTCACCTTTCTGATAGAAAGGTTACCTTAAAAACCGTTAGGCAATTGTTCAAATGCTCTAAAATAGCCTAACCAAAATCAAACTAATTATTTGAAGAAAAAAATAGCTTCTTATTCTAAGTTCCTTCTGTAGGTTTCTGATTTGGGTGGGTAATACTGATCAGAGCAGGACAGTAATTTGCTGATTTCTATAAAGGAAAGGAAGAGAATAAATATTTATTACTATATATGACTACAGTGCCCACGACGTGCCACACGCTGCTCATTTGATTCTCTAACAACCTTGTGAGGTAGGTGCTAATATACCCCCATTTAATAGTTGAGGAAACACAGGCAAACAAAGATTAAGTGATTTTCCAAAGTTACACAGCTGGGAAGTGTCTAAAATTGAATTTAAACTTTTATCTTCCTAACCCTAGACCCAGCATTCTATATTACCGGTTTTCTTGGTTTAATACCCTGAGCACCCTATATATCCATCTGTTCTCTGTTGGTTTTGTTGGTTTAAGCAACACCAAATTCAACCTTTATGTCTCTGCCAAAGATTATTATATAACTATAATCTTTCTGACTTAGACTGTTATCTGATGGATAATTATGCTTCTAGTGGATGACCAGCATCCCAACAGTTGATCTAAAATAAAAGTTAAACAGATATAATTTGCATTTATTTTTGTCTTATTGTAACCAAATACCATAAAATTGTCAGTGTCTATTTCACAATAATGGTTTGAAGCAAGGAGATAATAGCTTTCTTTTAAATAGCTCCCAAGGGCGTCAGAGCCAAGATGATGGAGAAGCAGGAAGAAGTAGAGCAAGCTCCCTCCACCCCTAACACCTCAAACAGATCTAGAAAATGCAGTACATCAAATCTTAATAGGTATATCCTAGGGGGAAAAAATGTTTAAGAATCATTTGTCCAGATCAGCATAAGAAAAGTAGAAAAGTCTGTGGACACTAGGGTTTGGGTGGGCCAGGAAAGACCTCTCAAAGCACTCCAAGCAAACTGAGACAGGGCATAAAGAGGCATAAAGAGGTCCCAGATCTATCAGAGGAAGACTAAACTTGTACCAGGTCTAGGAATAGATGAAAACTGGTCATTCTATTGCTCATTAGCCAGATCCAGGGCTGACTGAAGAAGGAACCAGTGTCTAGGGGTGGCATTCCAAGATGAGGAGCAGTCATGGGGATCTACACTGCATACCAAACAAGGAACAGGTTCAAAAGCAAGCAGAAACTGTGGCTCAAACTTTGGGTGTAGAGCAAAGTCTTATTTACAGCCCCCAGACTAGTCTGAAGCTAACAGCAGAAAAACCAGAACAGGAAGCCTAGACACACATAAATATACACAAAACATAATATATATACACACGTATGTGTATATACATATATACACATGTGTATTTGGTCATTGGTAATAATTGAATTTGCTTTGCTTAATTATGCATTTATATATTTATATTATGTTGTATGAATATGCTATTGTAGAATGTTATTATGTATAATAATATATAATATATTTTTATGTGTTTATAATAGATTTTCTTTGTCTTGCTTTATTGCCAGGAAGGGGGAGATGGTAGGAAGATAATTCAGAGCTAAAAATAAAATAAAATTTAATTTAAAAAAAAAGATGAAAGGGATAGTTTCAGAGAAACCTGAGCGGACTTGAATAAACTGGTGCAGAATGAAGTAAACAGAACTAGGGAAACAAAAATGACAACAATACTGTAAAGACAAACCACTTTGAAAGACTTGGGAATTCTAATCAGCATAATAACCAACTGTGACTCTAAAGGATGCATGATGGGCTACCCACGTCCTGACAGAGAGAAGGTTTCAGAGTGAAAAATGGGCATGGGGGAGGGGAAATGACAATGTAGGGATTTGTTTTCCTTGACTCTACATGTTTGTAACAGGTTGTTCCTCAACCCCATGGGAGCTGGGGGAGGAGGCAGACATAGGAAGGAGAGAAGTTGGATTTTTGCTGATAGAAAAACATTTAATTTTTAAAAATAGCTTTCCTGAGTACAGTATGTAGGGATAGATTTTACTTGCCAAAAGAAGGGGAAGCAAAGGGACAAAACTAATTCTGTTTTTCAGTCATAGTCATTTAGGTTTCATTTTTACCTAATCTCATTTTTCCAGGTCTACTCTTTGAAAACCTGGAAAGGCAAAAATCATGGCAGTAGAGTAGAACAGTACATCTGGAATTATAGGACCTGGGTCTGAATCATGGCATTCTACGGTACAAGCCAAGTTCTACCACTTATCAAGAACGTGACTTAATGTAAGTCACTCTGACTATGTATAAGGGGAATGAACTAATAGATCTTTAGATCTCGTCTAACTCTAGATCTATGACATTTATTAACTTGGGTCAATTACTTTGGTCTCTATTTCTCAATCTATAAAATATAGGGTCTAATTGATTTCTAAATCCCTTCTAACTTTGAATACTGTAATCTTATGACTAAATGAGATAATATTTGCAAAGCACAGCACCTGACACATAGTAGGTGCTTTATAAATGTTCATTCCCTCCCCTCTGTTTTCTTCTTGTTCATTCTTCACTTTCAAAGACAAATAACATTATGGGGTGGTCTTGAATTGCTATTAATTGGATTTAAGTGAAGTTGTGTAAAGTGGTTAATCTCATTCTTTCTTCCAGTGTCACCAAAGTCCAGTGGAAGGACAGAAAGTCAGGATGACTGAGTGCTATGGATGACTTTGGCATCTTCAATGTCTGACCAAGCTCTAACATGCTACACTGCTTGCTTCAGCAGGCTTTGTTGTTATTGGTACAAATTGTTCTCATCTGCCCATTCTGCTGGGGGAATTCTTCATGTGCCTGGAGTAGATATCTCCCTATCTCACCAAGAAGTTTGAGACCTCAACCTTGTCCTGAGTTCTTTGAAAACAAATCAGAACACAAAAATAAGGGATGGCTCTCTTAGGAGAAGATACAGAGGGAAATTTGGCTATGTAAAAAACAAATTATATCAATAAAAATTTGTTTAAAAAAAGTCTGAAAAAACTTTTTTTCCTTCCTGAAGTAAAAATATGATGATCACTTACACTTCTAGTCTATTCTTCTTCAATGATGTTACAGAGGCAACTTTACAACAAGTGATCAGTATAAAACTTATTAGTATTATAAATTTTGGAGCTAGAAGGGACCTTATAGACCATGTAGTCTATGAGTCCTTAACTTTGGGTTTGTGAACTTAAAAAAAAAATAATGTATTTCAATATAACTGATTTCCTTTGTAATCCTATACATTCCATATTGTGCATTTAAAAATATAATTATGAGAAAGGTTCCATAAGTTTCACCAGACTCCCAAAGGCATCCATGATATAAAAAAGGTTGAGTCTCTAATCTGGTTCACCCTTTCACTTTACAGATGAAGAAACTATAGTACAGAGAAATTAAGTGATTTGCCATTTTGTTGTTGTTGTTGAATTGTTTCAACTCTTGGTGACCCTATCTGGGTTTTCTTGGCAAAGATTCTGGAGTGGTTTACCATTTCTTTCTCCAGGTCATTTTATGAATGAGGAATCGAGGCAAACAGGGTTAAGTGACTTGCCCAGGGCCACACAGCTAGTAAGTATCTGAGACCAGATTTGAATTCAGGAAGATGAGTCTTCCTGACTATATGCCCCGCACTCTATCCACTGAGCCATCTAACTGCCCATCAAAGGCCTCAGATGCTCAAGAATCAGAGCCCAGGGTTACAAGAGTTGGAGATGTCCCATGGAGATGCAGATGTACCAAAACGTACATAACCAATATAACTTGTCCAAGGTCAAGGATGAAAATGTATGGAATAGTATGGAATAACTACAATTTAGAATTTGGAGACCCATTTGTGTTTCTATATAGTTCCACAAAATTGCTTTTCCTCTTTAGACATCCTCCCTTTCAATTTTATCCTGAATGCTTTTCCAAGGACAGTAAATGGTTTTATCAATTTTTCATGTCATTTATGAAAGATTCAGCTATTTACGAGCTTTGTGGACCTATGCAAGTCACTTAATCCTGTTTGCCTCAGTTTCCTCATCTGTAAAACAAGTTAGAGAAGGAAATGCCAAACCATTCTAGTATCTTGGCCAAGAAAACCCCAAAATGGTGTCATGAAGAGTTGGACACAGCTGAAATTACTGAGCAAAAACAAAACGCTTAGGTCATACTCATTAAAAAGCATACTGAAATACTGGATAGTTATTTTTTCCTTGTGGTTATAACTTTGGTAAAGTTTTATTCTTCATATAGTGGACATGCAAGTTGCACAAGTAATTATGGAATATATGAGTATTTATAGAAATCCTCTTATGATAGGAGGGTTTGTGGCAGGAAACTCAAACTTTTTTTGTAATAATTCTTCAGAGGCATATAAGAATATACATTTGAATGGATGTATTAAAATGGTAGTTTTCAGAATAACCTAGATGTCTCAGGATTTTGACTCAATCACTGGTAAGGAAGTCTTTTGTAAATAGTTAATATTGTTTCAGAAGATTGTGACTGGGGTCGTAAAGAAGACTAAAGCAGGAAGAATCTAAGCTTAGGAAATCTATTTAGATATACTTCTTCTTTTGAAAATGATTTCACACTTCTAGTTTATTAAATCATTCTTGCTAAAAATATGATCAAACTGAGATTCAGATAAATTAATAGAGGACAGATCCATAATGTGTTATTAAAGGAAATCAATGTAAGCCAGCGTGCCTGGGTATGGCCCTCACTTTTCAAGGCTGGCATTTACAAGAGCCATACCTTCCTCTCTCCTATAACACATCCCTTTCTCTGGTTGTCAGAGACAGAGTACATACTAGATTTTAACTGCCTTCTCCCATCACCCACGTGACCCCTTCTCCTCCTGATGAGCTCCACCCCAAACTTTCTTTCTGAGGAAGGGCTCAGACCAGTCATTATTCGTTCTTTGTGTTTTGCTACCATGCCCACAGTATATACCTCGCCCACCTCCCCTGACCACCATTCCCATTTTTCAGCTCTCACTTAAATGTTGTTCTCCCCCATTAGAATATATATTCCCTGAGGACAAAGAGTTTCTTTAAAAAATTATTTTGCTTGTATTCATATTCCCAGTACCTAGTCCTATGCCTGCTTGGCACATAGTAAATGTTTAACAATGGACCTTTGGGCTAGCCTAATATTACAGTTCTTCTTTGAAATGCAGGAATGTTGTGGAAGGAGTCTGGGATTTGGAATTAAAATTCTGAGGTTGAATCCTACCTCTGCAGCTTACTCCCTTTGTGACACTAGACAAATCACAACCCTCTATGGATCCCAGGTTCCTCATCTGTAAAGTAAGGAGGTTGAACTATGTAGTCTTTGAGGTCCCTTCTAGTCCTAGAACTGTGATAAATTACGCCCTGTGTGATCTTAGACAAACTGTGCCCCCTCTCTAGGTCCTTAGTTCCTCATCCATAAAATAAGGGGAATAGGTTAAATGACCTTAAGGTTCATTTTAGCTCTAAGTTTATGATCTTATGATAGATAGATAGATAGATGGATAGATGGATAGATTATATATGTCTATGATCTTATAATTATGTCTTATATAGTTAAAGAGATAGTTAGAACTGTCCTTAATAGAGTTGATAATGGCGTAATTATTTCTTGCAATAGAAATGTGCCTATCAAGAGGTTTTACAAAGTGAAGGGAGATTTAGCTTAGGAGGTAGGTTTTCTTCTCCCATTAGGTACTGATCTGCCAGTGGTCTGCCCAAAAGAATGTCAGTTTTGATCCTTGTAACTTTTTTTTTCTTAAGGACCAGGCTTTAAACCCAAATCACTCTGGCTCTCACTGATTGGTCAACAGTAGGTCCCAGGTCAAGCCCCACTTGGTCATTGTTTATTCCTTGATTGGCTCAGAGTAAATGTAAAAAGCAATTATTTCTGTTTTGGCCAGAAAGCCTGAGGGGCTTCCCCTCCCAGATTGATTTATTTTTCTTTTTTTGACTAAGTAAAGAGACCATTCTCTGTCTCATTTCTTACCTACCCTTAATCACTGAATAGACTTTGCCTCAGTCAAACTGAGATCTGATAATGACCTTAGCTTAAAAAGGCCAAGATCTCCCACTGCATCCAGGGCCATCTCCACTCATCCTAATCTATATCTCGCCACCAAACCCAGATGGCTCCAGAGGAAAAAGTGAGGCTGGTGATCTTGCACAGTACTCCCTCACTTAAATCCAATTCATTTGCATGCCATGGCATCACCTCCCTGACATCATGGTCCTCTTCAAGAACAAAGGACCAACAACAACGACAGACAGAGTTAAGGTACACTTGAAAGGGGAGTACAGGGTGAGATAAGAGAGAATTATTATAGTATTTTTTAAAATACATTCAAATATTTTTTAAAATTTGCTGACTTCTTTCACAAGCAATTAGAAGCAATTAAAGTTCTTATTGCGTTATATATTTCTTCATAATTAGATATTTTAGAGTAAATTTTTCAAAAGATGGCAACTAAGAGATTTTCTAAACAGAAATGCAAAATTAAAAATTGCTCACACAAAAAAGAAGCCCTTCCCATTCTTGCTGAATACAAACCTATTTTACAGGCTGGGGTTTTCAACATGGTGGTGTGTCATTTACAATTTAGTTGTGAGGGTTTGAACAACTACAGTAATATTGATAACAATGATGATAAGTTTTAAGGGTTCCAAAAGACTCTTCACAATAATATGCTGTGAAGTGGGGATTACAAGCACTATTATTCCTATTTAAAAGATCAAGAAACTAGGTTTCTGAGAGGCTAAACCACTTGCCCAGGGGTCACATAGTTGGACATAATCTTCTGATTCTAAGACCAATGCTCCTCCTCACCGTTCATGAAAATATAATGGTTGACTGGCTTGTCAATAAGTAGGCAACCATGAGTTATAGAAGCTGCTGCCTGAACTGGAAGAACCGATGACCCAATGAACCTTAGACAGAGAGGGAGAGAGAGGGAGATGCCTTCTAGCTAACTCTTATGCTTTACTTCTCCAGAATTCTGTGAGAACATGGACTTAGCTAGGTGACCTCACATCTTGACATGGGTTGCTTTCTTCTGCTTTATATTTCCTTGGGCAGTAAGAGAATTCCTTGGCCTGGCTTGCCAAAAGACACAGACTTTGAGGAAGACAGTGTATAGCCAAGGTGAAATGTAAAATACTTCATGCTAAAATGAGGTTTAAGTATCGACATCCCTACGGATATATTTAAAGCAGAATCCTGTATCCTTTAGCAGTGTATGTGTGTGTAGGAATTAAACATCTCTTCTATGCCTCCATTTACAGTTCTTTGTACATTTCATACCTTTTTATTATCTCCTTTGAGAAAACATAGAAATAAGCCAAAACCTAAGCCTCAAGCAATTTTTCTATAAAGTTTCAGGGCAGGGAAAGATCAGCTATGACACTGAAGAACCTAACATCCTTCATTAGAGGCAAGGCTTCTCAAGGACTGAACCTCATCTGAACTATGCTTGCAGTTCCAGAACAGATGGACCCTTCCTTTAGTAGAAATAGAATGGACCCAGTGGCCCAGCCCTCAAGCCAAACAGCAGTTCTTTAGCTAAGGACATCTCCATTCCCAGAGGTTAAATTACAAAGTAAAAATGATACTTAAGAAAATGAAGCATCAACAAGTAGCCAAATTAATTCAGGTACACATCAAGAAAATCTGTGCTGGAAGCTATACATTCTTGAAAACATTGAACGATCATTTAACAAGATATTTTGGGAAAAGGGAGCTGCTAAAAGAATTGAAAAAGTCACAGATGGTATTAATACCCCCAAAAGAAAGGATATCAGTAGGTACTGACTCATATACTTTATATTCTCAATAGAATATTTATTCAGAGATCCCAGATGAAACTGAAGTAAGAACACACGCATAAATGATTTTCTACTTTAAACAACAGGGATGAATAAGGGAAGGAAAAAGCATTTATTAAGCACTCACTGTGGAAAATAAGGTGATCTTTTCTCATCTTTAAAAACATATTCAAATATTTTAAATATATATTCTACATAGACTATACTCATAGTCTAATAGAGAAGATAAAACATACAGGTTTTAGCTGCAAGTCAGATAGAAAGGTACCATTGCCTTAGGGTATAGTGGTAAAACAGATGTATCATTTTTAATGACATTTCCCGCGATAAAATCACATATTGAATCATTCAATAGTTGGTAGTGAGAACTTTATTTTCCAGGTCTTCTATAGTTATGACTGTAACAGTCACAGCAGTAGTTTGCCAAGCAGCATGTCCTTGGGAGTGGTTTCTCAGGATGATATCTGTGAGAGTTCACCTGAAAGTAGCACTGGTGATCAGGGATGGGGTGCTACCACTCCTCAGGCTCTTGACTTTGCCTGTCCAATTAATGGCAGTTGGTCAACAGTTGGTATTGGTGATGGTGAGGAAGGAGAGACCCCATTTCTACACTGATTCTCCTCTAATTGGTGGCCACTGGGCCCAGGCGGAAAACAAGGCTTATAGTGTGTTGGATCTCCTATTCCAAAAGCTCTTGGGATCCAGATCTTAGTTTATCACTTTCTGGATCTCAAGGGAATTGGTGGCAGTGATGGTGGTCTGACTAATCTGGCATGAGCTGCCTCCTATCTCTCCCTCAAGGTGAAAGGTGTAGAGAATTAAAACCCAGTGTTTTGTTGTTGATATTGTTGTTATTTTTGTTATAAAAACATTTCTGGCTAGAAAGAAAAAATATAGTCTTAAAGGATTACTTGGAACAAAGGGAGGGGAGAAAGAAGGGGGAAGAGACTGGCTGCCATATTTCCTCATTGGAGTGTCCCACTGTGGTGGCAAGGCCCTGGGATTATTACAGCTTTTGACTTCCAACAGGAAGTTTCAGTTCATATGTTAGGATCATACAAGATTCCTTGATAGAGGCAGCTTCAGAGATTGCTATTCAAAATCTCCATAATTATTAACCACAAGTGTGGCATGAAACAGAAAAAAAAAATGTGTGTTTAACTTAAGTTGTCCACCATGGTTATGGAATGTCTTGAGAAGATCCAAGTGGAAAAGGAATGCTTCACTGATGATGATATTCTCCATATGTTCTTCTTGTTTGTACATGATATTATGCTAATTGGGAGAAGCTAGGTAGCATAGTGAATAGACTGCTGGGCCTGGAGTCAGGAAGACTCATCTTTCTGAGTTCAAATCTGACCTCAGCTGAGCAAGTCACTTAACCTAGTTTGCCTCATCAATAAAATGAGCTGGAGAAGGACATGGCAAACCACTCCAGTATCTTTAAGAAAACCCCAAATACAGTCAGAGAGAGTCAGCCATGACAGAAAAACAACTGGACATCAACAGTTACACTAATTGCATCAGGTCCCAGAACATCATGAAATTATTTGAAAGACATTGACCAAAAAATCCACACATAAAAAACAAAGTAGATGAAAAATTCATAATAAAAAAAGATGTATATTAAAAAATAAAATATATTGGAGCCTACTTATGCCCACCATGAATGAAGAATGAATAAATGAATGAATGAAAACCACCATCATTACTTCTATCAGTGGAAACAGCCCCAGACCCTGAGCTCAAGAGTTTGGAGAATAGTGGCACCTCCCAGGCAACTAACCGAGTTTCTAAGTTAGCCTCATTCAACTATCATACAGGAGAATAGCCCTGTAGCAAAGGGGCTACCATCTTTAACACCACCAACACCAACCCACTGACCAACTACCATTGAAATACAGGTTGAGTCCAAGAGCCCTGGTAAAGACAGGGTCCCCCAGACTACTGGCCCTGTTTTGAATGTACACCCATAGCCATCATCCAGGAAAATAATCCTTGTGGAGAAGCAAACTGGTAAATTTCTCTGCATATGCTCTAAGCTCCTGCTTTAGCAGCCACAATTATTAGAGACTCAAAAAAAGAAAGTCCTAGCTATCAAAGTCCTTTTCACCTTCTAATGGTTCACTATTAGAAATGGATATGACTTTATCAGTGGAAAAGACATTAAAGACACATTACCATCTTCTGTACTCCAAGGACCATGGGAACTTTCCATCTGACTTGCTGCTGAAACCTCCTGTGTGGATTTTTCTCCCCCATTTGAATGTAAGATCACTGAGAGTAGGGACTATCTTGCTTTTCTATATTTATCTTCAGCATTTAGTACAATGCTTTAGACATTATATTACATTACTATTCATCCATGGTGGCTACAAGTAGCCCATGCTATATTTCATTTTTAACATAATTTTTTATTACAAACTTCATGAATATCACCTAACATGAACGTTTCAATATGGCAACAAAGAACAGGAAAAAAAGATTATTTTTCAAAGTACATATTAAAATTTACTCAATGGTACTAAAACTACCTACTTTATCTGTGTCCCTTCTGTTCTGCTGTCCTCTGTGTGTTTTGTTTAGTATTTTATTGATGACCAGTTTTTTCTTTTCTTTTTTTCTGCATCATTATCACTACAAATTGCCTCATGGAGAATACTGGATTAGAATTGGTATCCTCCATGAAAATTCAATTCAATTAATAAAGGGGAAATATGAAACCATATATCATTGGAAACATGTTTGAAATTTGTTTGGATTTAGTCATGCATACTTGCACCTAATTCATAAATGCCCTGATTGGGTACCAGTTTATCATGTCTCCCTTGGTTCCCAGAAAATGCTTTTGTTGATTTTATCCTACATTTAGACTTAGGTCACATTAGTTGTTATTGAACACACAATTTATAAACTCTTAACCTAAGTCCCTATTCCCAGTAGTATTATGGTATCTCAAGGCTTCTACCTGCTTTAATTTGTCCATATGTTATGCACTCAGTCCAAAATCTAACTCTCTTATACTTAGAAGTCTGGGTCTGTCAGTTTCATCTTTGTCTCCGGAGGGCCTAGAATAGTGCCTCAAACAGAGTAGGTACCTAGTAAATATCTGTTGAATTGACTTAAGAATCTTGCCCACTTTCTAAAGATGCTATGTGAGAAACTGCCTAGTGATAAGAACATCAAGGATTGGTAATAACTATGTAATAACTGTTATTAAAATCAGTTTTTATATAATCTTGACAAGAGGATGGGAGAATGTAAGTTAGGGTGTCCGTTTACACTGATGAATCAATAAGCATTTATTAAACTCTTACTATGTGCCAGGCAATGTGCTAAGTCCTGAGAATCCAAACATAGGCAAAAAGATAAATAGTGCCACCCTCAAGGAACTTACCTTCTAATGAGAGAAGATACCACATAAAAGGAAACTGGAAAAGAGAATGAAGGAGTGAACAATGTTGACCTGGAAGCTTTCCTTAAAAAGGAGATGTTAGGAGTAACTAACCGATCAGAGCATGGGGTTACAGGGCAGCATGATCTTCCAGGACAAGAAAGTTGCTGGATCATGGTGGAGAAAAAAGTCCAGAGAGTCAGTAACAGAGCTGAATGATCTCTGCTAACATTTGTTTTCCCTGTCTCTAGAGGCAGTAAGGTGGCTCAGTATGTGGAACACTAGACCTGGAGTCAGGAAGACTGGAGTTCAAAAATCTGACTTTAGATGCTTAGTAGCTATGTGACCCTGGGTAAGTCACTTAAACTCTCTCTGCCTCCATTGCTTTCACTATAAAATAGAATAATAATAGCAATAAACTTCCAAGTTTGCTATCAGGATCAAATAAGATAATAGTTGTGAAATTCTTAACACGTTGCCTGGCACACAGCAGGTGTTTACTAAATGCTTGTTTTCTTCTCTTCCTCCTTTGCCCCCAGACATTTTGATTTGCAGAGAAGGAAAAAGGTTTGAACTATCAAAAGAACTCTTCTACTGGTACACTCACATTTATAAAATGTACATTTTATAAGGATTGTACAGAGATTAGAGGTATCCTTGTAGGGGGGCTCTGGAGTCATAATTGGATAATTTCAGTCACTATAATAGTTTTCCTTTTCATTTATTCAGGATTGATATATTAACTACTTCTAAAAGGATTTGAAGTATAAGCATAACACAAAACATTATAGTTAGGAGTAGGAACAGAATGGAGACCATCTATCTAAAGGAGAAAAGGGATAGATATTACCAAGAGCAGCGTTCTATAAGTGGATACTTTATTTGGTTCTAAATGTAAGGCAAATAAGAAAATCCACTGGATTATAGTTTTCATTTTCTAAAAACAAAGGAAAATATGCAATCTTGACTGGAGGTGAAAAAGTTTTTCTTTGAAAGAAACTCAAGGAAAAATTTATCTTGTGTGCCTTTGTATGAAGAAAGGTCAATATGATTTTGGAAAAAACATAGAAATGTTGATTCTTGCATCAATTCCTCTTATAAGATTAGGGGAATAATATTGAATCCTAACTCAGTGAAGGAATCTGCAAACTGAAAAGGAAGGAGATCATGTTTCTCTTGATACTATACATGTTCTTTGAGGGCAGGGATCATTTCATCTTTGTCATGACATCCCAGGCACCTCCAATTGCATCTTTCCAGTAAGAAGACACATAATAAATATTTACTGATTGATCAAATACTTTGCTTTTTGCAATTTAGAGAATCTAAAGGAATGGATAGCCAATATGTCTATTAGACTGACTTTCTCAAATGTCAGGTGGCTAAAGAGGTCAGAGAAAGAGAGATCCAGGAGAGATTTGTCCAGGGGGGAAGTGGGAGAAAGGTCATAGAGTTTCTCAGAATTCTATAGCCAGCTCAACAGTTGCTATTTGTTTAGAACAGCCTTTTAGAATTCTCTAGACAGCTAGGCACTTGCTGTTCTGCATAGAACACAGGGGCTTTTGGGATGAGGCTAGAACAATTTCCGTAGCAAAATGTTCCTTAATCTTCTTTAGTAGGTGTGTGTGTGTGTGTGTGTGTGTGTGTGTGTGTGTGTGTGTGTGTGTGTTGAGGAAATGAATCCCTGGAGAGATTTACCTTAATCAAGGGGAATGACAAATCCTAAAATGGACTTCTGAAAATAAATTTGGTGACAATTGAACTGGAGAGACACAAGGGAGGGTATTGTAGTTCAGTGGGACTCAGAGATGAGAAAAGTCAAGCAATCAGTTTGATAATAGTAGCATTTACATAGTGCTTTAAGGTTTACAATGTGTAATTGCTATGTTAGACACAGCTAAATAAATATATATGTATAGATACATTATATATACACGTGTGTACATATCTACAAACACACATAGACACATATGTATACATGCAAAATCTTGCTTTTTTCCTGACAACAACTGTATGAGATAAGTTCTATTATCATGCTCATTTTAACAGGTGCTGAAACTGAGGCTGAGAGAAAGGTTACGTGATTTGCATCGCAAAAGGTCACATCTAATAAGTACTTACTATTTGCCAGGAACTGTGCTAGGTGCTGGGGATACAAAGACAAAAATGCCATTAAGGAGTAAGAAGATTAAAACTCAAGTAAAGAAAAGCCCTAAAGAAAAGAAGAAATTAACAGAGGAACTCTAAGAGGAAGTCAAAGGACAGCTATTATGAGCACAACACAAGCTCTTGTATTTCCTGGAGCAACTTGACTAAAAGCCATTGGCTAAAGGAAACCTGACTAGAAATTAAAGCAAATTTCACAGCTATTGGATAAAAATGTTGGCTGAAGAGAACTGCAGGGAAAGGCTTCCTAATCATAGCACCTTTGGTACATGGCAGGATTGAGTCGCCAATAAGAGAGCCCTTCAGCTAAAGACCTAGGTGAAGAACTGAAGAAGCAGGCTGACCGAGCTGAAGGAAAGAGGTTCATTGACCAAGGCATGCATCCTCCCTCCCCATCACCTCCAGTAAACAAACTGTAAACACAGCATTCTGATTGGTTATTGTTTAGGGATACAAAGTGACCACACATAACTGAAGTTAACTCTCCTGGAATTGGTAGCAATACCTGGTAGAGCACAGCACAGAACAAAACCTGTAAGGGAGAAATGAAGAAAAATGCCTACTGGAAGCAGCGGAAATCAGAGGGAAAAGGCTGAGATGAGATGCTTTAGGAGGATGACTGGCAGGGAATAGATCCAGGAAAGTGAAAATTTTATCAGGAGAAAACACTGGCAACTTTACAGTATTGGAGGTGTGAGTTTTCCCTCCACATATACATGCACTCTGATCATACATGCTCCCTCTGTGGGCATCCCTTCACACAGTAGCTCTGATCACGTGTTCTTCCTGAGTGGATGCCTCATGCATGATGCTTAGGAAGGTCCAAGATTCAGATATGTGGGAGAATGAACTAATGAATTCAAGGTTTTGTGCCTGGAGGGAGAGTATATATGTTAGAGGTTATGTGTCATATTACTATTTTATTTATAATGTTATTTAATCAAAATGTCTGTTATGTACTAAGTATGCCATCTGTCTAACTGGTTAAAAAAAGGAAAACAATTAATTCATGAGCTAGAGTTTGGAGAGAATTCTGGTCTGCAAAATAACCAGAATCTGGGATACGTCACTGGATAAGCCATAGCAATTTTTCCAAGTGCAGAAATAATTATGTCAGAGTCAGATCTCCTGGGTAAGTTACATTGGCAAACCCTTGGCAGGTGCTAGATAATAGTCAATGGATTCTCCCTGTTGTGTTAACAATCCTCATCATAGGTTAAAGGAGAAGGGCAGGGTATGTGCTTTCAATGTGAGGCATAAGGTAGGAAGGGCAAATTTATAATATATTCTGAAAGCTTCAAAGCAGTCCTGGTATTTTCACTCAGGCAAAAGGCTTGCTCCCTTCAGCACAAGTATGGGCTGTAGAAGTAGCCACAGATTGAGCCAATATTGTCATAAGCAAAGAGATTTTCATCTTCTCAAGGATTTTTACAAGTACTTGGTTCAGAGCCCACAATTCTAGGCTGTGTGTCAATTACAGACAGAAAGTATTAGGAGAGTGTAAGAAAAGTCAACAGACCTCAATGTAATAATCAATAATCATGACCTTATCTATTAATTTAATACAATTTACATTTTTGATGGGCTTTTACTTCTATTACCCTGTTGTCATAAAGATGCTGTAAAGTAGGTTAGAATAGACATTAGACATTTTACATATGAGAAAACAGAGGCACAAAGGAGTTAAATCATAGTGAGTTAAAGGTAAAGCCAGACCAGGTATTTTAACTGAGTTTAGTATTTCTTCCCCTACCATACTACCCAATTTTTGACTACAAAGATAAATAACTTTACTCATTTCAGAAAAGCATAGATCTAGAGCTGGAAGAAGAACCCTCAGCAGCCACCTTGTTCAGCCCTTCATCTTACAGATGAGGAAACTGAGGCCCAGAGATATTAACTAGTCTCACTGAGGAAGAACCCACTAAAGGCGAGATTTGAATTCAGATCCTCTGACTCCAGAATCAGTGCTCTTTCCCTTGTGCCAGAATGTCTAGTGAAAGATCATAGTGCATGCATGGATTCTTTGCCTTAAAACTCTCTCCCAAGGAAAGAAAAGACCATGTACTAAAGATGAATAGAAAAGTAATCTAAATGATAATAACAGACCCTCACATTTCAAGAAAGGTCAATAAACCTTTACCTCTTTTGCACTAGGCACTGTGCTGAGTACTGGAGTTACAAAGAAAGGCAACAAGATAGTTCCTGCCCTTGGTGAACTCACAGTCTAATAGGGGAGGCAAGAAAGTTGGGAAAACACATGCAAACAACTGTACAATAAACTAAATATAGACTAAATAGGAACTTTCAAAAGAAGGAGGGGACTAGTAGTAGAAGGAATTAGGAAGGACTTCTAGTAAATGGTAGGATTTTAGTTGAGACTTGAAGGAAGCCAGCTTAAATCCCAGCTTGTACAGGAAGACTTGCCCAATTCCTTTTAATAACACTTTAAGGTTTACAAAGAGATTTCCTTCAATTCCTTACATACAATTTCCTCCTAGCAGAGAGATACTACTGGTTACACTTCCTTCGGCTGACAGGAGAAGTCTGGCTAAGAAGACTGAAGCAAGCTTCACCAACAATGATGGGAGAAGAATTAATGACTTATTGATATTGAGAGAATGCCAGGGTAATTGATGCTTGGGCTAAGTGACCATTTTTCAGAAATGATTCCCAAATCCCTTGAATCATTCCCTTTATTCCAGATCCTATTGAATTTATAAAGAAAATAATATATTCATGTTCTTCCTCAAAAAATTTAAGATAAAAAAATTAGAATGTTTTGTAAAAAATGTCAAAATGTAATAAAATTGTAAAAAAAATTGAGAGAACACTGTATTAGAAATCTGGAAACCTAGCTTTGTCATTTGTCTGTGACCTGGGGCTAATCAATTTACTTCCACAAGTCCAAGTATTTTACCCAGAGTTTATTGCAGAAGATACTAAAAGTGCATGTTCCTTTAAGAACTAACCACTCTTTAACCACTCCCTAATCCCACCTTGAATCACCTAGTCCTCACACTTGGCACATGTTATACTTAGAATAGACTATATAAATTTTACCTGTACCCTTCAAGTTTCAGATTGTCTAAGAACTCTCGCCTGCTGAAAGTATAATAAATCTTTACCTTGACCTCAAGAATACTTAAGTTGTCAAATTCATTCCAGGCCACCTGCCTGTAGCACTCAGGTCTGGGATGGGGTGGGGGGGGGTCACACCCCCTCCCTTCCAACCCTCAATAATAGTCGGGGCTTAATAAAGTTTGTTGAGTTGAATTGAAACCAAAAAAAGGACTAGGAATTTAAGTACAGTTGACAAAACATTCATACCCTCTGACTCACAGACCCCACTGCCAGGCACATGCCCGAAGTTCAATATCAAAAAGAAATGTACCAAATGTAGTAGCACTTTTTGTAGTAGCAAAGAACTAGAAAGTGTCTGTCATTGATTAGAAAGTGACTAAATGGATATTATTACATGAATGTAATGGAATATTATCATGGCATAAGAAACAAGTATAAAGGATCCAGAGAAGCATGTGAAGATATCTGAAAGAGTGAGAAGCAAGCAGAACCATGAAAACAAATAATTAAAAGAATGGAAATGAAAAGAAAAATGTCAGTAGTGGTCCAATGAAGTGCATTGGCTCTGGAGTAAAAAGATCTGGGTTCAAATCCTGCTTCCAAGGCTGACTACTACTATGACTTTGGAACTACTAGGACTTTACCTTCTTGAGTCTCAGTTTCCTCATCTGTAAAATGAGGGGCTTGGATTAGGTGTCCTCTGAAGTGTCTTCATCTCAGGACTAGGGGAACACTATACACAACTAAGAACTAGAACTAGGAAAACAATATGCATAATAAGAACGATACAAACAGAAAAAATGTATCATTTTAATGGCCCAACATGGCCTGGGAAAAATGTTGAGGGAATGAACCTTTCTCTCTTCATTAGAAAGAAGGCAGCATGGGATAACAACAGATAAATGGACTGATGGATAGAGTGAGTGAGTAAGCATTTATTAACATCTATTATCTGCCAGGCAAAGGCAGCTAGATGGCTCAGTGGATAGAGGGCTGGGCCTGGAGTCAAGAAGATCTGAGTTCAAATCCAGTATCAGACACTGACTAACTGTGTGACCCTGGACAAGTCACTTAATCTCTGTTTGTCTTAATCCACAGAAGAAGGAAATGGCAAACCACTCCAGTAATCTTGTCAGATTTGGCATGCTCTGGTCCAGGCTACAAAGAGCCCAAAAGACTGACCAACAGTTTACTAAACTGTGCTAAGCCCTGAGAATACCAAAACAAGAGAACAAAACTGTTTCCTATTGTAAAGGAGTTTACATTCTCAGAGCGGGGAGGGAGGAGAGAAGATGGGAGGAGAACACTAGCAAGAGGAAAAGGCAGCTGGGTTGAGGGTGAATATAAAAATGAGTTAGCCAGGAGGGAAGTGGAAATAACTATGGTTCTGGCATCAGAAGACTTGCATTCAGGTATGGTCTCTGACTATGATGCTTGTGTGACCTACCTGTGTGACACTGAACTAGTCATTTAATCTCTGCTTCTGTAAAATTAGAGTATTGGCCTAGATGGCTTCTGAGGTTCCTTCTAGCTATATAGATCAATGAACTTTGAGTATAAAATACTGCATGTACTGCCAAGCACAGCTGATGTGTTGTTTTTGCTGAATTGCTTTTTTCCCCTTTCTTTTAAAAATCTTTATTACAAGGAATGGCTTGCTGGGTATGAAATGGGGAGAGTGGGAGAGAGTATATTCAGAAAATAATGGATTATAAAAAGAAAAGCCACCAATTTTAAATCATTTAAATGAAGGCTGAATATAAATAAAATGGAGACATTCTTCATAACACTTTGAAAATAATTGCTATTAACAAAATAAAAATAAATTTTTAAAAAAGAAAATGTACTCATAGACGGCTGTGTTAAATTGAGGGCAGTTAGGGCTTCACCCTACCACACTGGATAGAGTGCTGGCCTTGGAGCTAGAAAGGGCTGAAGTCCAATCGGCCTCTGACACTAGCTATGTGACCATGGACAAATCACTTCCTGTTCTGAGCCTCAGTTTCCCCTACTGTAAAGTGGGAATAAGAATACTAGTGAGTTTCTTCAAGCTATTGTTATGAGACTCAAAAAAGATAATGTATTTAAAGCTTTTGAAAACTTAAAAATGTTCTACACATCATCTTACTCAAAGAGGTTCCTATTTATTTATTTTAAATGCTGTTGTATTATAGCAATAAACCAGCTAAGGTTTTTATGGTCTTGTATGCTATAACTTTTCAACTTGCTTGCTTTGTCTTAATTTCTCTGACCATACCAAGTTATTCCTCTCTTTATTTTTTTTTAACACTTTTTTAGTTATTTTGATATGGTATTCCCTTATTTTCCTACCATTCTTCTATACTGTGCACATCAAAATATTTTAATTGTTCCCTCAATGTATATACTGTATAACCTCTTTGACTATTTTCCAATTGATCAAAAGCTTTGCCCTTACGTAGCTCAATACCACAAGTGAATATGTTTAATAAGAAATCATTTGAACACTGACCAGAAACTATTTACTACTTGCTTCTTTTAAATAAGAGTTGGCTAAAAAATTATAAAGTTCCACAGATGATATTCAAATGCTAAATATTGTAACGGTGTGCTGTCATGGAAAATCAATAATAATTCAACTCTGACAGCATAACAAAAATACTTCTAATTCTTTTCTAATTGGTCATGTCTGTACTGACAACTTTTAAATGTCTACTATGTACAGGAAACTGATTCATCGAAAATTACACAATAGATAAATTAGGAACTAGCTGCTTAATAAATGATACTTTACTATATAAATATATTTACAACTCAGTTCTTTATGTGGTACAGTGGAAAGAAGACTGAGTGTGGAGACAGAGGATTTTGTCCTTACTCCCTGTGTAATCTAATCTCTCTTCATCTGTAAAATGAGGGAGTTGGATTAAATTCAGGGGTGGGGAACCTGCAGCCCAAGGGTCATATGTGGCCTTCTAGGTTCTTGGGTGCAACTTTTTGGCTGAGTTCAAGTTTTTCAGAACAAATCCTTTTATCAAGGGGATTTGTTCTGCAAAGTTTGGATTCAATCAAAGGGCAGAACTTGAGGACCTAGAGGGCCATGTGTAGCCTCGAGGCCTCAGGTTCCCCACCCCTGGATTAGATGATATCCTGAATCCTTTCCATTCTAAATCTACGTTTCTATGGTATTATTTCCAAGGCAAATAACATAGAATCTTCATTTATATAAGTTGCTTTCAATCAAGTTAGTCATCAATAATAACGCCTTCCCTAATATGGAAATGTTTTGCATGACTGCACGTATATAATCCATACCAAATTGCTTGTCTTCTCAAGAAAGGAGAAAGGGAGTGAAATTGGAATTTGAAATTTAAGTTTTCACATGTAATTGGAAAAAAATATATAAATTTTTTTAAAGTAATTTCCAGTTTGACAACTTTTCTAGGCTTCAATTTCTTTTCTTTCTCTCTCTCTCTTAATTTTGAGACTGGATCTCCCTATTTCACCAATCTGGAAGAGCAGCAGACCTCATGGATCCGATAGTACTGACTGGCATAGAATTTTTTTCTTTATCATTTTAATTTATTTATTTAACTTTTTTACATTCATTTTCACAAAATTTTGGGTTCCAAATTTTCTCCCCATTTCTCCCCTCCCCCCACCCCAGTACACCCAGCATTCTAATTTCCCTTATCACCAATCTGTCCTCTCTTCTATCATCCCTCC
>CM053770.1:388988732-389101434 GCA_028658325.1 Potorous gilbertii | reverse complement strand
AACTGGGGAATAGCTGAACAAGTTGTAGTGTATAAATATAATGGAATACTACTGTGCAGTAAGAAATGATAAGCAGGAATATTTCCAAAAAACCTAGACAAACTTTTGATACAAAGTGAACTAAGCAGAACCAGAAAAACATTGTGCACAGTAACAGCAACATTGTGTGATAGTCACTGATTTAGTTCTTCTCAGTAATACAATGATCCAAGGTAATTACAAAAGACCGATAAAGGAAAATACTATCCACATCCAGATAAAGAACTGATGGACTCTAAATGCAGATTGAAGCACACTGTTTTCACTTATTTTATTTTTTTGTGTGTTTTTTTCCCTTTTAGTCTGTTTCTTATTTCACAACTGTGACCAATATGGAAATATGTGTTAGATAATTACATAAACACACACACACACACACACACACACACACACACACACACATATATATATATATATATATATATATCTATATATATATATATATATAACCTGTATCAAATTGTTTACCATTTTAGGAAAAAGGAAGGGAGAAAAATTGGGAACTCAAAATCTTATAAAAATGAATCCTAAAAATTGTCTTTCTATATAATTGGAAAAAAATAAAATGCTATAAAAAAAGAATTACTGTAAATGTATCTGTTTTTAAATGATGTAACAATACTTTCTGCCTTCCTACCCAACCACTGGTGACAGTAAAAGCAAGACTTGTCTAGTTTGGAGGTTGTCTGACATTTTATGTCCCGGCGTGATCTTTCCTCCTCTTTTCCATCTTTTGGTAAAAAAAAATCTCTTCCTCTATTTTATGTTATGAAGTACTATACTAAAGAAATAAAATTTTTATATGTTAAGGTTTGTTTTGTTTTAGAAGCCTCTTCGTTTTTTAGTCACTTAAGATTTTATTGGTAAATATAGCCCTGCTACACACACACACACACACACACACACACACACACACACACACACACACTACTCCCAGGAAAGGGTAGGAAATGCTACTGTATTCCTAGCTCAACACCAATGAGTGTAAAGAAGGAAGGTTGTTCTACCTCCCTAATTTGCAAATATGACCATCTCTAGACTAGTGTTTTGCCTGGAGATCCTTCGGAATCCCTTTTTCTTTGTACTGGGGGCAACATCCCACTCTTCAATCGATTTTTATTTCAGTTAAAATTCCAAAACCAAGTCCTATTGTTCAGACCAAGAGGGAGAAATCTTTCTCCTCTTCTCTCTCCAGCCCCAACACACACAAGAGAGCATTACAAGGTAAGAAGTAAATAGAGAAGGAGGCTATACACAAATGATATTTTAATTGAATATTTGTGGCTTCCTCTTTTCTAAATAGCAAAAAAAACCCAACCCAAAACACCAAGAACAAAAACTTCACTTTGAATATGCTACTTTCTAAGTGTTTCTATACATATAAATTTGCTTTGATTTGTGGTTTAAGACACTTCTCTTCAATCCCATTGAATAGAAACTTTTAAATGTGCAACCCTGTAACTCAGTGTGCCTCTGTTGTCAAAGAGAAAAAACCCCTCACATCTCTTGGCTGCCTTTGGCTTTCCCAGTCCCCCGAGACCTAGGCAACGAAATGAGCACGGGGGTGGGGTTGTGGGTGGGAGGAGGGCAGGGAAATCAGGATGACCATACTTTTGGCATGAGCCCAGGTTTCCAATTTTCTAAGTTCTTCAGCCAGTTTCACTCTCCTCTCCATTGTGTCATGCTAGTTGAAAGACCCAGGAAAAAAGGGGGGGCCATGGGAACACAAAGAAACAAAAGAACACCCACCATGGGGTGAACAGACAGGAAGCTTTGCTAATAGATTTCAAAAGTGTAAAATCATGGACCAATCCTGTGTCTTCAAAGATTTACTAGATAGAAGCAGAACTCTGATGCCTATTAAAGAGTAAATTAGCATAGTTGGGGGAGGGGAGAAGTTTAAGGAGGAAGAAAATGCTGGTATTCAAGTGATAGTGAGATAAATGTTCATCCTTAACAGGGCCATATCTATTTCTATACTGTAGTTGTTTGTCCATTTGCTCAAGTAACACTTTTATTGTCTTTTAATTTTTTAGAAATTTACTTCTGCATAAACACATAGCTTCACTAATCTGTACATCTTGAAGTTTCTTTGGCACCAGAATCTATGGTCTCAGGAATACTGAAAACTATTGCTTGACTGAACCCCATGGCTTTGTCTGCTATAAAATTTTGCCTTCCTATCAAGCACTGGCAAAGAAAAGCACAAAAAAATCTTGCTTGAAATTAGAATTATCCTAAAGCTGTAACGGAATCATAGTCTTAGAGCTGGAAGAGGAAGTTACAGCCTAGGAAGGCTTCTTGACCTGATAGCAAAGTAAGGTATTAAGAGTAAGGATATGTTCTTGATAGTCAGGATAAATTTTTAATAAATGCTTATTGGCTCACTAATTTTCCCACTACAGGTAGTGTCAGAAGTAACCTTTGAACCTTTTCCCTCTGATTTGAGCTATATCAAGCTATCTGACGAATACTTGGTATACAGAAAGGCATTTCCACTCCACTTCCCCTTTCACTTCTATGTGGGTACCATTACCTTGTGAGTGCTTTTAGTATGGAATAGTCTGGATTCACTGACTTTTCTTTTAAAGGTTGTAATGACAGATTCATGGATATAGGTGACCATATGTAAAAGTTCCAGGAGTCTTCAGATTGCATTGAAGTTTTGACAGATTGGCTACAAACCAAAATTGTTCATTTAGTCAGGATTTACTGGCTTTTTTTGTGGGGTATATGGAAGCTGACATGACAGTAAAAAAAATAAACAATTAGGGGACATAGCATGGTATGGTGGATAGAGTAGGGGTCTTGGAGTAAGACTAAGGCAGTGTTCTCATCCTGCCTCAGACACTGTATCATTTAACTTTTTAGAGCCTCAGTTGCCTGGCTTATAAAATAAGGGAGTTGGACTTGACCTCCAAGGTCCCTTCCTACTCTAAAGCAATGATCCTATAACTTATCAGATTTGTCTAGTGTAGAGAGTTAGTAAAGCTTCCTACATTACTTTTTATGGGAAACCTTAAAGCAGATAACTAGAGGAGTTGACTAATGCTACAGAAATAGATAAGACATCCATTTTGGACAGTTTGCTAAATATCTGTGAAGCATTACAGTGTTGCACTGGGAGTCAGAAGACTTGGGTTTGAATCCTGTCACAGATAACTAGTTACATGATTTGAGTAAGTCACTTTTCCTCATCTGTAAAATAATAATAACATTCACGTCAGAGGGTTGTTATAAGGATAATATATATCAAGTGCTTTGCGATCTTTAAAGAACTATACATATTTATTATTATTGGAAGTCATTTGCTACACTGAGCAAAAAATATTTGGAAAAGATAACTAAATTCCATTATTTCACTATTATTGGGGGGCGGGGGTAGGGTCTTACATTTTAGTGCTTATTATATTATGTGCTTATAGAAATCAATCTATTTCTGGGGCGATGATTTCATGTAAGGCACATATAATCCATAATCATAAGTGATTTTCTCTCATGACCGAGTTCTCCTACATAGTATTAAACCTAGCTTCTGAGTTTTTGCCCTAGAACAGTGTGTCTTGATTAGGATATTTTATCATGAAGCTGCCACCTTTTGTATGGCTGAATTCTTCATTTTTCTTCACTTGAATTATTTGTGCCCTGGAACAAAAATAATTATAGTTTAAGTTCATAGATTTAAAGCACTTTTCTCATAAAAACTCCACAACCTAGTGCATGTATTGTTACCCTCATTTTATAGATGAGGAAATTGAGTCTGAAAGAAGCTAATTGACTTCCCTTACAGACATATAGCTAGTAAGTGTCCAAGAACTAGCTAGGTGGTGCCATGGATAGAGCACCAGTGCAGGAGTCAGGAGGACCTGAGTTCAAATCTCACCTCCGACACTTGACACTCACTAGCTATGTGACCTTGGGCAAGTCACTTACCCTAAATTGCCTCATCCAGGGTCATCTCCAGTCATCCTGATGAATATCTATCTAGTCACTGGATCCAGATGTCTGGAGAAGAAGTAAGGCTGGTGACCTGCACAGCCCTCTCTTACACAAAACAAAGTCAAGTGCAAGTCATGTCATTATTTCTCTGATGGCATGGTCTTCTTTGGCAAGGAAAGATGAACACACAGGTTTAAGAACCTGGGTACTTTGATACCACATCCAGTATTACTCCACTACATTGCCTTTCTCATCTTCATTCACTTGGTCCCCATGGTGGAAATCATTCCCCTTCCACCCATCTCTATCAATTGAAATTCTTCCTTACCTTCATGGCCTAATTCAAGTGCTACCTGCTCCTTGAAATCTTGCCTACACACTGAAAGATGCATCTTCCTCCTGAATTTCTTATAGCATTTTTTGTAGCCCTCCTGCTTACCCTTTTCTTACCCTCCTTGTGTCCTAGTTATTTGTATACACTTTGTATACATTTTTCACCTCATTAGATTGCACATTCCTTGAGAATAGAGATTTTGTTGTATATATCAATATAGACTTTGCACATAGTAGGCACTGACTTTAATACATGCACACACAATGGAACATCTTTCCAAATACAAAACATAACCTCAGGCACCTGAATTCAACCTTGTAAATACATTTTAAAATTTTACCAGCTCAAGCAATTTTTAAACAACACTACTCCATGAAGTAGTAAAATGAATGAATTGATCTTTTCTTCTCCATATAAACTATTACTCACCCTGGGTTACTAGGATATTTCCATAGCTGCCTTTCAACACAACATTCTACAGTAACTATGGCTTGAAATTCTGTTACTTCATTTAGTTGCTGGACCTCCTCATAAAACATATTACTCTTAAGGTGGGCAAAATCTCAAAGAATCTCAAGACATTTTTGGTGGCTCTGCAAAAGTATTGGAAAGTATGTTCTTATTTGGCACATGGGAAATGTATCAATTTTTGAAAAAAGAATGAATAGTTTTAACCATTAAACCTTGTAGATGGGAACTAACAATATATGAGTATATATGTGTGTATAATGCGTGCTCCGCAAGAGATTGTTGATTGATTGATCTAATTTTCTCTTCTGTAAAATGGAAGTAATTTTGTAGTTATTTTTGGCAGTTCTTAAGCCCCTACTATGTGCTAGGTGTTTGCAATAAAAAGACAAAAATGCAAACTTCTTTGCCTTGAAGGATCTTACAAACTGAAGTGCTCAGGAGATAACTTGCCTGAATTCACCCAGGAAATAATACAATAAGATATCCTAATTCCCAATTCCCTCTTGTGTATTATGTCTAATGCAAGTGTGGCTGAAATAAAAGTAAATGCAGTCTTTTTAATTATCAGAGTATTTAGTTTCAAGTACTCCATTTTAACACATCTGGTAGATCTTAAATTGTGAGCTGTTAAAGGAAAGGAAGCATTTTTTTTCAATTTTTTAACATTTCTATTTAAAGTTTTGAGTTCCAAATTCTATCTCTCCCTCCTTTTCCTCCCTTTCCCCTTCCCTGAGATGGTAAGCAATCAGATATAAATTATACATATGCAATTATGTAAAACATTTCTATATTGATCAATTTGTACCAAATGACTTGAATAAAAGAAAAAAATGAAGGAAAATTAAAAATAGCATGCTTCAGTCTGTATTCAATCAAAATAAATTCTTTCTCTGGAGGCAAATAGTTTGCTTCATCGATGAGGCCTTTGGGATTGTCTTGGATCATTGTATTGGTGAGAATAGCTAGGTTCTTCACAGTTCTTCATTGAATAATATTGTTGCTACTGTGTACAATGTTCTCCTGGTTCTGTTCACTTCACTATGCATTGGTTCATGTAAGTCTTTGCAGGTTTTTTGAAATCATCCTATTTGTCATGTTAAGAAGACATGATATTAATGAGATATCAATATTCCATTACAATCATGTACCATAGCTTGTGTAGCCATTCCCCAACTGATGGGCATCTTTTGATTCCCAATTCTTAGCCACCACAAAAAGAGCTGCTATAAATATTTTTGTACAAGTAGGTCCTTTGCCCCCCTCTTTTTTAAAAAATGTTTTCGGGATAAAGATCTAGGAGTGATATTGCTGGAGAAAAGAAACATTTTAAAATCTAGTCTGTATGCCATATCCAGCATAATGCATCATATCAATATATGTCTAATAAAGGGTTTTGATGATGATGATGCCTTACCTTGCAACATTTATATCATACTGGGTGCCATACTAGCAAAGCATTTGACATACAGAGAGAAAAACATTCCATACAGAAATTTTTAGTCATTGATTTATCAGGGTGTTAATTAATAAAATTACCTTAGATTCCAGAGAGTACTTAGCAGTCTTTAAAAATTAGTAATGTCTAAATCAGGAAGTAGGAATGGTACTTAAGATGATGAAGTTAGGAAGGTTAACTGGACCTGTCCAAATCATCAAAATCCATGTTGGAGGCTGCACAACTTTGAGGACCTTGAGCAATCATTTAATAAATTTTATTAGGGAGGGGAAGATGCCAAAAAGAATGAACAGAATTACCACTTCAAAAAAGTGATCAAGAGGGCATTGGGAACTGCTCACCCAGATTCCTACTTTATCTTCTCCATAACACAGTTATGAGAATGAGCAACATTTTTGTCCAGGGTAAAACTAGATGAAAATATGAGACAGAAATCCACAGTCTTTCATGACTTTCTTCAGCATAATGAATGAATAAATGAATTCACATAAATGAATAAATAAACTTATTGAGGATTTACTAGTTAAGTCACAATTACTTATTTTTAAATAATATTTTATTTTCCCCCAATTATATATAAAAACAATTTTAATGGTTTTTTAAAAGTTTTGACACTCTAAAATCTGTCCCTCCCTCCCTTCTTCTCTCCTTGAGATGGTAAGCAATCTGATATAGGTTATACATGTGCAACTACATAAAACCTATTTCTATATTAGTCATTTTGTGAAAAGGAAGAAAGGATGAAAGGAACAAAGGAAAGAAGGAAAGAGAAAAACAGTATGTTTTAGCCTGTATTCAGACACTATCAGTTATTTCTCTGGAGGCAAATAGTATTTTTCATCTTGGGTCTTTTGGAGTTGCCTTGGATCATTGTATTGCTGAAAACAGTCATTCACAATTTCAATAATTATTTATTAAACACCTACTATGTACCTGGTATTCTACTAAGGGCTGAGGATACAAAGAAAGGCAAAAGACAGTCTTTGCTCTCAAGAAGATCATAATCTAATTCAAGAGAAAACATTTAGCAAATAACTGAACAAAATAGAGGCAGTTGGTAGCTCTGTGGATAGAGCTCTGGACCTGGAGTCAGTTTGACCTGAGTTCAAATCCAGCCTCAGATACTTCCTAGTTGTGTGACTCTGGGCAAGTCAATTAATCTCTGATTGCCAGACAAAACAGATTCATAGGAAAAGGAAATTGCAAACTACTCCAGTGTCTTTGCCAAGAAAACCCTAAATGGAATCAGGAAGGGTCAGATGGGATTGGATAACACGTACAAAACAAGGTATGTAAAGGATAAATTGAAGACAACCCCAAAGGGAAGGCACTAGCATTAGGGAGGATCTGGAAAGATTTCTTGCATAAGGTTGGATTTGAGCTTAGACCTGAAGGAAGCCAGAATACTGAGAAAAGAAGGGATACAATTCTGGACAGTAAAAATGAGTGGAGTCTAGGGATGAGAGGAAGGCTTGCGAAAGAATTAAATTAGGAAGGAAGTCAGTGTTATTGGATATCAGAGTACATGGGAGTAAGATAGACTAGAAAGACAGGAAAGGGCCAGGTTCTGAAGGACTTTCAAAGCCAAGCAGAATTTTTCATTTGATCCTGGAGATAATAGGGAGCCCACTAAGTTTATCAAATGGGATGGTGACATGGTCAGACTTGTGCTCAAAGAATTGTGCTAAGGAGTAGCAATACAAATAGAAAACACAGTACCTCCTCTCAAAGAATTCAACATTCTACCTGGGTTTGACAACACACAAAGGAGGATTTAACTGCAAGTCAATGGAAAGGTCCTATTGTTCTTAAGAAACAGCAGGAAAGAAGATGATAATGCATCATCTTTAATGACATTTCTTCACTAATAAAATAATCCAGGGTTCCTTCAGTATTTGAACACTCATCTGAACCACCTAAAACACTCATGAAGAATCCAAATACTTTTGAGGAAGGCAGTAAATAGGATTTTTAAGGTGTTAAAGGAAATAAGACAATGCCCTCTTGATGGCAGCTTGTCAATATGTACTTGGGATGGCATATTCAATGTGGTATGAAACAAAATGTTGACTTAACAGTCAAAGGACTGGAATATGACTGCCACTTATTACCTAGGTAACCTTTGGAAAAGTATTTAAAATCTCTGAGACTCAGTTTCCTCATCTGTAAAATGAAGGGATTTGATCAGATGATCTCTAAAGTCAGCTTTAAAGCTATGACACTATGATCTCTTGGTTAGGTGGTTATTGTCCTTCATTCTCAAAGAGGACCAAAATAACATCACCATAATAAAGTGAAATTTCAGTGTGTCAGACTGTGGTTGATCAGACCAATATGAGCTTGGAATGCTCTACCACAGGCTGGGCACAGATAGTCCGTATGAGTATTTGGGGTGGGGTCCAAATTTGTCCATCCTGCATTTACTTTATGCTGTCTTAATTCTGCTTTGCTCATAGAGTACAGCACCCTTTCTGATGTGGGCATGCCATGTTGAACAGTCCTGTGCCAGTGTCTCCTATGTTGCACAGTCAAATCCAAAGTTCTTGAGAGAGACCTTGAGAGTGTCCTTGTATCACTTCTTCTAGCCACCATGTGATCGCCTGCCCCATGTGAATTTTCCATAAAAGTCTTTTTGGCAAGCGTACATTTTGCATTCGAACAATGTGATCAGAGTTATGTTCTCTGAAGCATAGATTGAATGCCTGACAGCTGAGCTTGAGCAAGAACTTCAGTGTCTGGTACCTTATCCTGCCAGGAGATCCTCAGAATCTTCCTAAGACAGTTCAAATGGAAGAGATTCAGTTTCCTGGCATGATGGTGGTAGACTGTCCATGTTTCATTTTTAAAAGACAGACTTGTTGAAAAAATGAGAACAACCCAAAGACAGGGAGAATTAACAATAGCCAGCTGAGAAAATTGGGGTACTTGAAGTATTTTCAAAATGATCCCTGCTTATCCTTTGGATAAATGTAAATATCTTCTCTAAGACAGTGTATCAGAGTCTTCTTTTTCTTCTTGTAGATATTTTTAAGGGGACCAAATGAAACAGTGTTCTATGGCGATGTTATTATGTTTTGATTTGTCTTTATGGAAGAGGATACAAATATTAGTGTGGTGCAGTGGCTTTGGATTCAGAGGACCTCTGTCACTTACTTGGTGACCTTGGGCAAGTCACTAATCTTTTCTTAGCCTTGGTTCTCTTATCTGTAAAAAGAGAGGACTGAAGAATAGGGTCCCTTAAGGCCCTTCCAACTCTAAAACTCTGAGTAGGTTCTCCTTACTTTATTGTAAGCCAATCAAATCTGTGCCAGAGAAGGCAGACAGTAATAATGGAGATGCATTCCTTTCTCTCTGAGTTATGCCATTAAAATTAAAGCTTATTTGGAGTGGAGAGGGGTTTCCTTGCACAAAGCATTAAGAGCAATTTGTTATTATTAAATGAATGAATTTTAGTTAAGACTCAAAGTAAAACTTTCAGATAAACAGAAATCAATCATAAAGCAAATCAGGAAGGCAAAATTTTCCTTTTCATGTAGATACATCTCATCGTACAAAAGTTGGATGACAGGAAATAGACTGATTTATCCCCCAAATGGTGTTTCCCATCTACCAAAAAAAAAAAAATTAACTACAGAACATGCATCGGAGGGCAAAGGAGTGGGAAGCTTGAATGTCATCCGAAACCAAAGACAACATTTGGAGAGACAATCCCCGGCTACTATTACACATGATTTTGAAAAAATGTGCAAACATAAGCTTCTACCCTATCATTATGGTATGCACACACTTGAATATCTCTTCTTTCCACGCAGCTCTCAATCTAATCACCACCAGGCTTGACCACTTTGGGGGTGGGAAGAATCATTTCTAGAAAAAAAAAACCTTTGAATCTTTTTCTTTTATGTAGATTTCCCCAATTTCTATCCTGGGGACAGTACCTAACCCCCCCCCCGACACACACCTTCTTCAGACTGTGTAGGGAGCTTCGCTGAGCCCCCTAATACTTTATCACGTCGTCCTCCCACCCCTGAAACACCAGGAGGGCAAGACGCTACTTTGTTAAACAGGTTTCCATGCTTTTAAGGGTGGCAGAGGATGGGGAAATGCTAACACTGTACTGAAAGGAGTGTTGGAGAACCAAAAGAGAAATACTTGTAACCCTCAAAGACTGAACTGGACGCAGGACACTTTACCTACTCCTCAATTTTTTACTGAAAAAAAATTCTCCATAAGCCTCACTGCTCACACACCCACTCCGCGAACTCAAATCCTCCTTCTCCCCATCGGGATGCCCACTGATACGGTGAAGCACACCAGCAGCTCCCGGGCCCACCCACTCCCGCCCCCGCCCCCGCGGCCAGGTCCAATCGCCGCCGCTCTTGGGGGCTAGGCCTCCGGTGATAGGCTTGCAGGGCCTGCCGCTCTCGAGACGCGGCCCGCCCCCTTTCTCCGCCCTTCCCCTCCCTTTTTTCTTTCTCTCCCTTCCCCAAGCTGGAGGGGCCGGAGCATCAGGGGGAGTAGCCCAGCCGGGAGAGCAGCCGCGGCGTAGTTGCAGTTGCGCCATCTGTCAGGAGCGGGGCAGGGAGGAGGGGGAGGAGAAGGAGGAAGAGGAGGAGGAGAGGGAGAAGGAGAAGGAGAGGGTGGAGGAGAAGGAGGAGGAGGAGAGGGAGAAGGAGGAAGGCTCGCCGTGCGGAGGAGCGGCCGCGCGAGGAGCGGGGAGGCCACGGCCCCTTAGAGCCCCCTCCTTCCCTCGCCAGCCGGGGCGGCGCAGCGCTTGGCTCCCGACGCCCACCCCAGGGTGGTGGGGGTGGTTTGCGGAGCGCCCGCACCGAAGCCGCCGCCTCCCAGAGCGGCAGCTGGTACCCGGAGGGAGCCGGCCGCCCGGGGCTGGGGGGGAGAGACCCTGGCGCTGTCCTCCTGCCGCTTCTCCTCCTCCTCCTGCGCCCGCCGCCTCGGAAGGGTCCCCTGCCTGCCTCCCCGGGAGCCCGCAGAGGAGGAGCCGGAGCCGGAGCTGCCGCCGCCGCCGCCGCCGCACCGGGAGAGGACCATGTGAATGGGGCTCGGAGCCTCAGGTAAGCGGGGCGGGGGTGGGCGGGGGCGAGGATGCTGCAGCGGCCGCCGCAGCCGCCGGCGCCCGGCTTCGGCTGCGCCTCCTCCTCCGGCGGAGCCCCGCATCTCCGGCCGTCGGGGCCGAGCGCGGCGCGGCCGCTGCAGCTCGCCAGCCTTCCCCGGACCCTGGCAGCCGCGCGGCGCCGGCTTCCCTGCAGCTGCCGGCGCGGCGGACGAGGCTCGGGGGAACGGAGCCCGCCCCCACCCGGGAAGGGCTGGACCGAAGCCGGGCTCGGGCTTGGGCTCGGGAGGGAGAAGCGGGTTCCGCCCCTGCCGTGCTGGAGGAGCCCCCCGCCCCCACCCCGGGGGACCCTGGCGGAGCGTGTTGCTCTAATGACAGGGATGATGTAATCATTTAATAATTGATGATTCCCAGTAAGCCGGGGCTTGGCCCCCTGCTGCTCCCCCGCCGCCTCTCCATCCTCTCGCGGTCCCGATAGCTGACGATTTCCCATGCCCATCCTCCTGCGGGTTCCCATCACCTCCCTAAGCGATTTCCCCCACCTTCCCCTCCACTATTCTCTCCCTTCCCCCAATTTCCCTTTCCTTTTGCTTCCCCTCATCTTCCGCCTCTCCTTCTGCTCCCCTCAGGCTTTTCTTTCTCCTCCCCCTCTGCCTCACCCTCTTACCCCTCTCCACCTTCCCCTCAGCCCCCCTGCGTTTCCTCTCTACTTCCCCAGATCATTTGCTGGTTTTTGTCTCCTCCTTTCTCTTATCTTTAAGCCCACAGACTGAGGGTAGTGAGCCAGAAAGAGGCAACTAAGACTCCTCACAGGGCGTTTATTTGCTGTGACTAACTGCAAAAAAGGAAGAGAGGAAGGGAGGGGGGCATGATAAAAGTATCCTCCCTTTTCTTTCCCTCAAATAAATCTCACAGGCTGTGTGTGTGTGTGTTTGTGTGTTACACACAAAGGGTCCTTTCAGTTCTTAGAGAAGAGACACACAAAATACCCAAGGATGGTGGGGTTTCCTGCTTGTTTCTGTTCCCTGGGGCTTCCCTTTCTCTTTCCAGATGAGGCAGGAGATCTTCTCTCTCACATCCCCTTTCTGCAACATTTGGGGGAAAGATAAAGGGCACCAAATGCCAATTTGTGAGCATTTAATAACGTCCCAGGAACTGTAGATGATTTGGAACTGGACCATTTTCTCATGGTTGTTATGGGGGGGGGCGCGGTATTTGTGTGTGTTTGTGTGTTTAAAGGTTTCAGCAGCTTACAGAAGTTTCCTTTCAGCGTTAGATGGCTTCTTTCCTGACTCCGTTTTGTGGGGAGGGTGCTAGGGGCCTGGAGTTAGGGCTATGTTGATGTGTGAAGGAGTAGTTTATTCATGAATCAGAGAATGATATTAATGGGTTGATCCATTTCTTAGTGATACAGGAGGGAACTGAGTGAGAGAGAATTGAGCCTCCAGAAAGACTTCATTTCTTTCCAATCAAGAGACTTTTGTTATGGAATCTCTTTTTTATATTTTCTCTGTCGATGTTGGTGTAGCTTTGTATTTAAGTACTCAGAACCATTTTGAAGGCAACAAGACTTGTGTGCCTCTGGAAATGCTTCTGGAAACCTTGTCCCTTTCCTGCCTCTGTCTAGCCTTTTTTACTCCCACATCCTTCCTCTCCCTACTTGTGTATTTTCTACTCTTTGTGTTCTAACCCTTTCACCCTAGATCCTGCCCCATATACCCCAGTATTCTGGTGAAGATTGTTGGGTTCAGAAACTCTCAGGAAGTGGTTTTGTTAAATATCTAAAACTTGGAGTCAAGACTGGCTGCACACTATAGAAGTTTCTATGTAGTCTTCTGTCAGAACTCCAAACCATCTCTGTCATGACACTCTCTAGGAAAGAGGTCCTTAATCTGTGAAGTTTTTTTTTTTAATATTTTGACAAATTATTTTGAATTATTTCAAAATAATTGATTTTCTTTATAATTCAATAGGTTTTATTTTATATATTTAATAACTTTATTCTGAGAAAGAAACCATGGGCAGTTTATGATTAAAAAAAAGGGAAGAATGTCACAGCATTGTGTGTGTGTGTGTGTGAGAGAGAGAAAGAGACAGAAAGAGAGAGAGAGTGGAAGATACAGATACAGATACAAATACTCCTGCTCTAGGAAGAAATGTAAAGTTGGGTGCATTGTACGCCAATTTTGTAATGGCTAAACTTGAGTATTAAAAGTCTGGTACCAAACCAATACAAATGTGGGGCAATGTCTCCCAAGTTAATTCTGAAAGAATACTTTTTTTTTTTAAAATAAAAGCTTTGTTAGAATTGAGATCCCATCCGTGCATATTTGAATTTTAGAAGGCTTTCATTGTAAGAACTTTTTATTTGGAAAAAGTAATGTGGTTAACGGGTTACTTCTAAAAACAAAGGATGGTTTGTTTTTAGACTCTGGAAGGGCAGTCAGTGCGCTTTAAGCTTAAACCCTGTTGTCTAACCAAAAGTGGCTTCATGGACAAAATTGAATTTGAACAAAACCCCCATGCTTTGGATTCTGAAGCTGCTCGTCATAGCATTTCTGTTACTTTCTTTGAACATTTTTAGGTCCTTGTGGCCTCTTTAAGTGAACTCTTTTTTTTACATATTCAAAATAATTCAGTTTTTATTTAATAATCTCATGTAATGTAGGAATTTGCCTTCACCTCCTTTTCACAGCAAGGCAATTGACTTATTCCATTCTTTACTCTTAGATGAATTTCTCTCAGCATAAGTTTTTTGTATACTCTCAGATCAGGGAAGGAACCTTACTGGTCATCTAATCCAGCCTCAATCATTTTACAGATGAGGCAACTGAGGTCTTGAGGTGACCCAGCTAAGGTTAATACAGCTTTGTTAGTGACAGAGTTGTGACCAGCACCCAGGGGCCCTTTATATTACATGCTCCCTCCCTTATTTGGCTCTGAATGGCATCAGATTTCAGTTATTTTGTATGGTTTTTGAGAAGAGAGCTTCCAGATGGGCTGCTAAGACATATTTCAATGCTTTGAGGTCACAATGCTTTGAAAGCATGTCAGGACCGACAAGCAGATTGAAGTAGGATCAGTCAACAGAAGGATAGGGCCTCTATTCAGTTCATGGTGCCAAATTATATTGGTTGGAGCCCTAGGGGTAGTGTGCTGTCAGTCTAGCGGCAGACGTGGGGTAGGGAGGAGTACCTCCAATCTTTTTTAGGCCAAAATTGATGATGAAGTCTATCTACCATCTGGTGAGGGCTGAAGTAAGGAAATAGTCTTCCTATTAGAAGGATTTTTTTCTTTCATTTTGGAAGATCTAAGAGTAATAATTGTGCCCTTTTTCTACTTCAGTACTATTTTTCTCTAGTACTTAGTGACAATAAGATTGGTGGAGAGTTGTTTTAATTGTGAAAAGACCAAACAAGTAGGTGCCAGCAGTTTATTTATTATGACCCACAAGATCAGAGAGAAATCTTTTTGTATCCTGTCAGGGGATAATTTGATTAAAATAAAAACTGTTTAAATCCTTAGTCAAGTGCACTATATTGAATTATTTCCCACAAAAATACATGACTATTTTGATATAACCTTAATAGCTATTAGAAGCCAAAGACATATTTCAGTTGTTAGAAGATATTTTACATTTCGAGGCAATGATTTGTTTCGCTATTTCTAGTTGACCTGAAGAAACATCTTTATTTTCATTTTAAAAATCTAATTTGACTCCAGCCTACTCTTTGAACCTTACTGTGTACAACTCCCCCCTCAGATATTGTATAAACCTACTACTTATTGTCTCTAAAACTGCCCCTCCCCATAACCCCTCTCTGACTTCTGTTTCTTTTGCCAAAACTGGTCTGTTTGTCTGAAATGGCTATCTTCTTCCTCTAGCTCCATGTATTGACAGTATATCCAACCTTCAAGGCCCTTCTCAAGTGCCATCTCCTACATGAAGCCTTCTCTGATCTCCCATCCTCCCCCATTCTTCCTTATATGTCATCATTCTATTGTAATATGTACATATCATATTCCAATTTTGATTATAGATATCTTTGTATTTATTTTATCTTTTTCTGAAATATTAGCTACCAGTCCCCACCCCACCCCCACACCCTGGAGGCTAAGGGCTATGTTTTATTTACCTTCATATCTCTCCTAGCATGTTACACTGCACATATTAATTGTTAAATGTTTGTTGAACAAATTAGTTAATTAATGAATAAACATGTATGCATAACTATGTTTTTACTTATATGAAAACTGACTTCTGCAGTAGATAAGATAGTCTTTGGATGCTCCTTGTCCTCAGGCCAGGTCCCACAAATTATTAGTGCCACTATGTGACAAAGCAGAAATTGTCTCCATCTTGAAATCAGAATAATAAAATACTTAACCTATTAAAAGCATGTATAAAGCATCTAGGCATTGAGTATTAGCTAAAGCAGAGTAGCACTAGTTCTCACCTGGGAAATAGGTTGTTTATTTTGCTTAGCTGTAGCCTAATGTAACTTGACAAGTTTGCATTGCTACCAGTTCAATTCAGAAAAACATTTAGTAAGCTTACTGTACAAAGCACTTGGTTACTTTTGCCTTTTGGATATTTTGAATTGAATGTCTTGTAGGCATCTCACATGTATTGTGTCTAAAACAGAATTCTTTCCAAGGTTTCTGTTATTCCCAAGGGCATTACCATGGTTTGCAACTTTTGACATCATCTTCAACTCCTCTCTTACATACACTTAACTTGTTAGTTTTCCAGTCATGTCATTTCTGCACAACATATCTCACGTGTTTCTCCTGTCCACTCACACAACCACCAACCTCGTTCAGACCCAACTCTCCCTCCAGACTATTGCAATAGCCTCCTGATGGGCCCCATCCTACCTTTCCAGCTTCTTACATGCTACTTCCAACCATACACTCTACAGTCTTGCCATGCTGGTTTACTTGCTGCTCTTCAAATATGGCACCTCATCTCCCATCTCTGTTCCTTTGCACTGGCTGCCTCTCATGCCTGGAATGCTCCCCCTCTTTACCTTGCCTGGCATCCTTCAAGAAGACTCAGCTCCTCTTTGGAATGAGGCCTTTCCTTATTTCCCTAACCGTTAATGCCCTTCCAAGGTTACTTTGTATCTGTTTTATCTCCCTTGGCTTTAGAATATAGGCTCTTTGAGGACAAAGACTTCTATTTTATTCCCTTGGCCTGAACTATAATAGACACTAAATATTTGATTGATTGAGACACAAAAATTATGCAGGCTCTTCATCCTCAAGGAAACAATTAGTAAATATTCTTGGAGGTAGAAGAATGTACTTCAGTTAGTTATGAATAACCCTGAATTATTCTCTCCCAGAGTCTTTTTGGCCATGCACAGTATCAGTAGTATATTTAAGGTGGCATATTAGTACTATGAATTGTCTTACATAATTAAAATCTTTTGCCAATTTATAGGTATCATTGGAGAGTTTCTCCTGAGATTTATGGTCCCCTCTGGAGTCACAATATATAATCTTTAAGAAGCAACAAGCAGAAACTATGAGAGATTAGTTGAAATTGCCCTTTAAGGACCAAAGGTTAGAGAAGAGACATGAATTATGGAGACAAGTGTGTCACTAAGAATAGTAGAGCTTTGGACATGGGAGTGAGTCCTTATGAACTGAAGATAATGATCTTTTTTAAAAGGTGGGGAAGTAGTTTCCAAATTATGGTTGTGAAATGACATTGATGGAGGAGGGTGGAGGAGAGCTCGACCTCAGGTTTTAAGAAATGCAGTCATTTTGAATTCTTAGAAATGGAAAACACGAGAAGGGGAGCATGGAGAGGGGAGGCAAGTACTTATAAGTAACTTTAACAAGTTTTTTAGTCTTTTAGTCTGGTGATAATTAGTATTAATTATGTTTCAATATGAATCGATTTTTTTGGCTTTTTGGATTCCTTATGAATATGGAATTAATTCTGAAGATACAGTAAAAGTATAAATTATGCTTCTCTGCCTCTTCTCTCTCCCCTCCCCACCCCTGAATACTGCAGGTGGTTATATTCAAGAAAACACTTTGCAGTGTTTTAGTGAATAGATTGGTTGAGGGGGAAGGATCATTAAGTTAGAGATGCTAGTTTACTAAATTTGATCATTTTTTAACAACCAGAATGTATAAGAGCCTCAGTAATTCTATCCAAACAGTCTTGGTTGGTACGTAGTACAAGGAGACCTTTGGGTTAAATGTAACTGGACTTGATTAGAACAGAGTAATCCAGGAAAGATATAAATTGAATTGGATTTATGGCCTAATAAAAATGTGGGAAGAAAAGATAATGTCTGCTGCCTCATGAAACTTAACCATGTTTGTATCTTACTACATCGTAATCTTTGGATGAGAGCTCTTTCCCATTCTCTTCACTGTCTAAGCTTCAGAGTTAGCTTGCATATTCATAGGATCATAGATCTTTGACTGGAAGGGTCCTTGGAGATCATTTCACTCTTCTGTTTCCCTTCCCTCATCTTTTATAGATGTAGAAACTTAGACCCAGTGAGGTTAAGTGATTTGTCCATGGTCACAGAGGTATCAAATAACCGACCCTAGTTTTGGACCTAGATGCCCCAACTTCAAAGCCAATTCAACCATCCTGTCCTGTCTTCTCATTACCAAGTACGATTCAGTGCCTACTCAGAAGGCTTTTGAAGCAGCAATCAATATGCTATTTACCATGTAACCAGAAACAAAATAGATGAAAATGGCAGTCTTCAGGGAGGGACAGAAAAAAGGCAGTAAATGCTAAATGTCGGGGAAGCATTGTTGTCTCAGTTCAGTACTAGGAAGTGATCATGAACTGAATTTAGGGTTGTGAAGAAAAGACCATAGGATCATAGATTTTTGTGAGAGGGACCCTAGAGGTAGTTGAGTCTTGACTTCTTCATTTTACAGATTAGATGCACTGAGAGGTTCAGTCCAGGGTCACATAGCTAGTAAAAGAGTTTTAGCATTCGAAAAGAACTTTAATAAACGATCTTATTTTATCCCTATAACAACCCTATAAAGTATGTGCTACTATTATTTCCATTTTAGGGATGAGAAAATTGACACTGGAGTGAAAGGTGGAGGGGGAAGGGAATGTTAAATGACTTATCCAGGTTTACATAACTAGTAAGTACCTGAGACAGGATTTTAACTGTGGTCTCCCAAATTCTAAGACCAGGGCACTATCCACTAAATCACCCATCTCCACAACTGGTAATGACCAGTTCCTCATAGAAGAGGACTGTGGAAACTTTACCCATGCCCTACTAGCCAGCACATTTGGGCAGTGCTCCATCATCCTCTTCCTTGGCTCAACCCAGTGTTTAACCCCCAGGATAGAAACCCTTTCTAACCATTCCACAAAGCTTCAACCCTTGTTAACAGAAAGAGAATTTGTCATGCCGGGACATTATGTTGTCAGAATAAAAGAAACCCCCATCCATAAGAAGGATGGGGCCTTAGGGTTGTCTACCAACTCTGCTCAAGATGGGAAAAGGTCGATACTTGGAGTACTTCAAGGGCATTGTTTAGCTTCACTGCCAAACTTTGCAGTTTTAAGGTGAGACCCCCAAAAAATGAAACCATGCTTGGGCTGTTAAGCCTGATTGTGTGATCCCTGGACTCAAGCAGGGGACACCTTTGAAAAGAAAAGAAATAAAAAGAAACCTAGTGCTTCTGGAACCGTAGCTGTTAACATCAGGTACTAAAGAGGTGGAGAAACATCAATTAGGAGAGAGAGGGAGAGAGACGGAGACAAGAGAGAGAGAGAGTGAGAGGAAGAGAGAGGGAGAAGGGAAACGAGAGAGGGAAGGAGAGGGAGCCCCATCAGCCAGAAGAGTGGCTGAAGACCATAAATCCCTCATAGAAAGACCTCTTAACTTCTGTTTTAAAAGGTTTCTAAGTACCTGCCCCTTTTGAATTTGCTGTTGGGGTTTTTTATCTGATGAATTCAATCACTTTCATTTTCTTCAGAGCTTCCACTCTTGAAGTAACCAGAAATAGTAAGCTTTCTGTGATGCTGCATAAGGAATCCGTCTGCTTTACTGGGCTTTGGCGGCAAATAAAAATGAACCAGCTCTCCTTCCTTACTTGTAAACCAATGGCACATTTCTCAATCCATTCTTCCTGAAATCACCAGAAAAATTTACTGGATATGTAATCCTATGAAATCTTACCCAATTAGAATTCAGTTAAAAAGGCAAATAAACAATTCACTTTATTTTACTTGGATATATTTTGGTGGCAATGTGCTGCTAAAGGACTATAAAGTTGTTGTTTATTTAAAATTTTATTCCCAGAGAATTGGCTGAACAAGTATATTCATCCATTTGATGAACATTTATCAGACACCTACTGATTAGGCAAGATATTGTACAAGGAGATGCAAAGATCAATATCACAGTCCCCCTCATCATGTTTTCTATTGTCTGAACGGATGAGTAAAACAGCAAAATATGCTTTTCCAATGTACACTTCCTTCATCTCTGTTGACATCTTCCTGGTCTTCCAAGGTTTAACTTAAACATCTCCTCTTCCATGAAACCTTCTTCATTCTAGTCAAAAGCAATTATTACTTCTTCATATCTCTTATAGAACTTCATTCACACTTCTTTGTTCTTGTTTTTTACTTCTTATTATGATATAACTATGGCATAGTAAAAAACACATTGATTTAGGGCCAGAAGATAAGGATTTAAGTCCTAGCTCTAACACTTAATAGCTATGACTTTAGGGCAACTTTTCTGAGCCTCCATTTCTACATCTATAAAATATAGTTAGGGCAGCAGAGTGGTGCAGTAGATAGAGTACCGCTGCAGGAGTCAGGAGGACCTGAGTTCAAATCTCACCTCAGATACTTGACACTCACTAGCTCTGTGACCTTGAGCAAGTCACTTAACCCCAATTGCCTCATCCTGGGTCATCTCCAGTCATCCAGATGAATATCTGGTCAGTGGATTCAGATGGCTCTGGAGGAGAAGTGAGGCTGGTGACCTGCACGGCCCTCCCTCACTCAGAACAAAGTCAAGTGCAAGTCATGTCATTATTTCTCTGATGGCATGGTCTTCCTCGGCAATGAAGGAGGAACACGCACACAAAATGTAGTTAGTAATATTTGCTGGACCTACCTCACACAGTTGTTGTGAGGAAAGTGCATACCTTTAAATACTATGTAACTGATTTATTATTATTAAAATGCTTTTTAAAACTGTGTAAGTATAGACCATTATTATTGTTGCTAGATATTTCTTTTCTCCCTTATTAGATTGTAAGCTCCTTGAGGCCAGAGTAGGGCTTAGTACAGTATCTATCAAAGGCAACATGGAAATAAAATAGCATTATGCTGGGAATCCTCAGACCTTGGTCTGAGTCCTGGCCCTGAGAGTTAGCTCTGTGATCATGGGTGACATGATCTTTCTGAGTTTGTTTCCTCACATCTAGAACAGGGATCTTCATAATGGCAAGGCCTATATCATGAGGTTGTGTAAGAAAAGTGCTTTCTGAACCACAAAGGCTACCTAAATGTGAACTATTACTAATACAATCGCAGCACAAAATAGTCACTTAATGTTGGAGCAAAATTCAAATCCATTTAATTCAGAGAAAGATAGAAGGCATTTCATTCTTCACCGCATTCTTGTACTTGGCTTTCCTCCAGTGCTCCAGTGAAACTGTGATCTCATCCATTTGGGTATTCCCTCCAGTGGTACAGATTGCAGCCTATTTGTGCCCGCCTATCTTTTGTAATTTTTGTCCTTTTAGCTACCAAATGGGAGCCATCCAAACTCTGGGGGCTTTCTTTTGATACTGCATGGATATCAGTGGAGTATACAAACTTAAAATCTGTCATCCTTCCTTCTTTTTTTGTTTTTGTTTTTTGGATTTGTTTTTCAAGGCAGTTAGGGTTAAATGACTTTCCCAGGGTCATATAGCTAGCAAGCATCAAGCATCTAAGGTCAGATTTGAATTCAGGTCCTAGCTCTGAGACTGATGCTCTATCTACCATGCCACCTAACAGCCCCATCCTTCCTTCTTAAGGCAGTGTAGTACATTGGAAAGAATTCTAGATTTGGAGTTAGGCAGCCTGGGTAAAAATGTTGGCTCTTCTGAACTTCCCGATTACTGTCAAAGACATCGTGTCTTACAGTCTCCCAGTCTCAGACTCACAACCTGAGTATCACCCTCTGTTCTTCTCTTTTACCTCCCATAGCCAATCTGTTGCCAAGGCCTATTTTATTCTTCATAACAGCTCTTGTATACAACACACACACACACACACACACACACACACACACACTCTTGCTTCTTCATCACCTCATGCCTGCACTGCCAAACCTGATTGAGTTCCCTACCTCACATCTTTCTCCACTTTATTCTGTCCTCCATTCAAATCAAAATCTTCATGAAATACTGGTCCAAACATGTCCTCTCTCCTTCCCCTTATTCAATAAACTCTAGGGGTTCCTATCATCATTAGGATCAAGGATAAACTCCTCATCCAAAGCCCTTCATAAACTGACTCCCTTCTACCTGTGCAGGCTTTTTACAAACTTATTCATCTTCACATACACTATAACCCAGTAAGACTGACCTTTTTGATGTCCCTCACAGACCACATCCCATCTACCAACTTCTTTGAATTTTCACTGGCTTTCCCCCAAACCCGGAGTGCTACTCTTCCCTCCTGGTTCCTCTGGTTTTCTTGAAGTCCTAGCTCAAATGAAGCTTTTCTATATGAAGCCTTTCCCAATCTCTAATGCTTGTGCTTTTCCTTTGTTGGTTATCTATCTGTCTGTCTGTCTATCTATTTATCTATCTATCTGTATCTTGTTCATACATAGTTATTTACATGTTGGATCCCCCATTAGGCTTAGCTTAAATGTCTCCTCTTTCATGAAGCTTTCCTTCTTAATCTCTTCTAGTCAGAGGCAATTGCTCCTTTCTCAGTTCTCTTATAGAACTTTGTTCCCATTTCTTTCTCCTTTCATTTTACTTCTTATTATGATATATCTATAGGATGATGAATACCACATTCATTTGAGGTCGGAAAGTAGGGATGTGCTAAATCCCATTTAGCACAGAACTTAGCACATAGTAGGCATTCTGTAAATGCTTCTTGAGTGACTGCTACTTACTACTTTCACAATCTTGGGCAAGTCACTTAATTTTTATGGGCCTCAGTTTTCCTATGGGGGAGGGGTGTACAAGGCCCATTTCAGCTGTATGTCTCTGAGCCTGTTTTTTTTTCCAGTCATACACTTTAATGATGGCATCCTTCATGTCATTGCTCTTGTTCCATTGCCCTTTTGGGTGACCCTAAACTTCATTTCTTAGGAGACTGGAATATTCCATAAAAAGTAGCCATACAACATCATGAGAAGAATACTAGTATTAAGAAAGGCTTTTGTTTTAGGGAGAAACCTGTGTGTGTGTGTGTATGTATGTATGTATGTGACCCTGGGCAAGTCATTTAAGTCACTTAATCCTGTTTGCCTCAGTTTCCTCATCTGTAAAATGAGCTGGAGAAGGAAATAGCAAACAGCTCTAGGATCTTTGTCAAGAAAACCCCAAATGGAGTCATGAAGTGTAGGGACACGACTCAGATAGCTAAACAGCAACAACATGCTGTTCAGGATATAAAAGGTAGTGAGCTTACAATCTAGGGAGGGAAATGACATGGAAACAAATAGATAAAAACAGATGAACAGGAAATAATTAAAAAAGGAAAAGCACTGAAATTAAGAGGAATTAGTGAAGGCTTCCTTTAAAAGGTGGGATTTTAGTTGGGACTTAATGAAAGCCAATTGGGTGATTGTAAAGATGTGATCTACTGTGAAATATCACTTGCAAAGTCTTCCTATTCTCTGCTAATAGCCTGATCAAGGATACTCTCAATATGTGTTTAGATTATTCTAATAAATATTTTGTACATATGGGTAAGGTAATCTGTGAGTTAGTAGTTAATGATTTATAGTGTACTCTTTTGGGGGAGTATTAATAAGGTCTGAGATTCCCCCTCACCAAGCTTCTGATATCTTTCCCTAGAGTTAGTGTGCTATCTGTTAATCAATAAGCATTTATTAAGTTCCTATTATATGTGCCAAGCACTATTCTAGACACTGATGATAAAAGTAGAGAAAAAGAGACTGTCTCTTCTTTCAAGGAGCATATATGTTCTATCAGGGGAGGCCCATACATGTTATATAAATGTGTGTGTACACAAAGATGTGCGTGTACAAAAAGTGTCTGTATAAAGACACGAAATAAATACAAGGAAATTGGGGGGGCAAGGTTTTAAGCAGAGAATGGCACTTAAGCTGCATGTTGAAGGAAGAGAGATTTTTTGAGGTGGAGGTGAGAAGCATTTCATGCTCAGGGAAATGCTATGGAAAGACATGATGACTGAAGATGGAGTACTCTGTGTAAGGAACAGAAAGAAAACCAGTTTTTCTGGTCTGTAGGATGCATGATATGAAGTATTATATAGTAAGGTCAGAAAGGTAGATTGGAGCTAGGTTGTGAAGGGCTTTAACAGACAATCAGAGGAATTTCTCTTTGACCCTACCATCAATAAAGAGGCTCCTGAGTCTTTGGAGTAGAGAAGAATGACATGATCAGATCTGTCCTTATACATCTGTGCAGAGGAGGATTGATTAGAATGGGGAGAGACTTGAGGCAGGAAGATCAATTAAGAAGTCATTTCACTAGTCTAGGGAAGAGGTGGTGACAGCTTTTGAACAAAGGTGGTGGTTGTGTAAATAGAAGGACTTAGATTTAAGCAATGTTGTGAAAGTAGAAATTTGAAAACTTGCTGGATACATAGGATGAAAGAATGAGTTATTGAGGATAATGCTGAGGTTACAAATCTCAGAGAGAGGAGGTAGGATGTTTTCAAAAGAAATAGGGAAGCTTGCAAAAGGAAAAGGTTTAATGCAAAAAATAATGAACTCTATTTTGGACATGTTAAGTCTGAGATGTCTCCAGGACAATATTTAAAATATATGATAGACAATTGATGATTGAAGCTTGGTAGGAACTGGTGCTGGATATATATAGATCTTAGAGTTGTTGACGTAGAGTCCTTAGTTAAAACCTTGGGAAATGATGATATCTGAGCAAGAGTGAAGTGAGAAAAGAGTAGGGAGTTGGTGAACACCTACAATTTAGAGAATTTGATATGGATAAAAAGACCAGAGAAAGGGTGAAGAAAGAGATATAGGATGATAGTTTGAGAGGATGATAGGATCTAAATAAAGGTTTTTTTATGGATGGGGAAGACTTGAGAATGCTTGAAAAGAATAGGGGAAAAGTCAATAGATAAAGAGATGTTGAAGAGTAGAGAAAGCAGGGTATGATTGAGGGGACAGTATACAGGAGAATATGGCAAGGGATGGGATCAAGGATACATCCTGTAGAGGAATCTGAAACCAGCCCTCAAATTGATTTGAGTTGAAGATTGCCTCACTGTGGTACAGTGGAAAGAGTACCAGCTCTGGGGGTAGATGACCTGGGTTCAACTCCCACCCCCAGCAATGTTTACTATTGCTACTACTAATAACTAATATTTATTAAAGCCTACTATGTACCACGCATTGCTAAGTACATAGCAGTGATTTCAGTGTCTTTGAAAATGAAAAAAAAATTGTCATGAAAATGATTACCTTTTCCATTTTGTCTGTTGTCCTTTCAGTTTTATCTTTGAATATCCGTGGGATGACTTTATTAGTTGTATCTCTTCACCAAACTTTCTTTAAGCTTATTTTTTCCACTGTTCCATTCTATTTTATGAAATGATATTGTACAAAATTGTCCTCCATCCTTCTCTGTACAGTTTTGAATGAATTTATGTTATAATCTTGGGTTGCCCTTTCCTGCCACATCCTTCAGCTTGGCAAGAATGATAGGATCCTAGATTTATAGCTGAAAGGGACCCGAGAGACCATGTAGGCCAACCCCTTCATTTTACAGATGAGGAAAGCAGGGCTCATTCGAGAAGGTTCAGTGACTCGCTTAGTAGGGTCACCAATGATAGAGTTAAGTTCCAGCTTTGGATATGGAAGCAGTTGCTTTTTGACACATTCACTTGTGCTGGATAAAGAACCACTTCAGTACTCCCTGGTTTGAGTTTCATCACTGCCCTCAACCTAAAGCCTTGGAGATGGAATCATTAATGCCATTCATCCATTCTCTGGTGACTTTGCAGATGCTTACCAACAGGTTAGTTCTTCAAAGGGAAGGGCTACATTGCAAATATGCTTAATGGAATGTCCTCTGGAAAAACAATAAGATTTTATAAGTCATCTCAGTAACAAATGACACACTAGGTTGGGTTAGTCAGTACCTTTGCTAAGAGTCTTCCTAAGCTTTACATTGTGACTCACTTTTTGCTCCTGCTTTGTTGCTGCCCAAGCTCTGCTGTCTCCTGGATACGAGACTTTAATGTTGTAAAATGGGAAGGAAAAAGTAAGAATATTTTATCCAGCCCCCTTCTATGAAGTGCTTATACCAGGGTTTCTTAACATAGACCCCATTTTGGGGGGATAGTGGTGAACTTAGATGGAAGAAAAAAAATCACATCTTTATTACACTATAGTTTCTTTCCTTTGTAATCCTTTGTATTTTATTTTATGGATTTCAAAATATGATTCTGAGAAAGGATCCATAGGCTTCACCAGACTGACAAAGGGTCCATGACACAAAAACAGTTAAAAACTCCTGGCCTAGAGCATCATTGGAAAACAATGGCAAGTTCTGCCTGGTAGCATTCTAAAATGTGGGCAGCTAAGAGGTACAGTGGATAGACTTGGAATGAGGAAGACCTGGTGTGAATCCTGTCTCAGAGACTTTGCAGCTGTGTGATTTTGGGTAAGTCACGTAACCTCTCTCTGCCTGTTTTCTCATGTGTAAAATGAGGGTAATAACAGTGCGTCCTCACAAGACTATTGGGAGGATCAAATGATTAGTATATGTAAAGTGCTTTGCAGACCTTCCAATGTTATATGAGTCTTCCTCCTCGTCCTTCTTTAATTGTTTTTATGTTATTGTTATTATTACATGATGTTTTCATGCTTAAATCCCCTTGTCCCCACTGGCCACCTTGCCAAGGAATATGCTTTCTGTTTTGCTGGTAATGACATTAATATGTCATATGTTTGTACATGATGTTAACACCTGATATACTTACCTAGTTTGTTTTATTTCAGTAAGAAATTGTTTGACTTACCTCATTTGGGGAAGACAGCACCATGTTCAGATCGATGCTTATTAAATGATTTCTGAGGATGAACCTCTCCTTCCATCCTGAGGAGAAGTCTCCTACCCTGTGTTGCCTGTGGCCAGGTGGGATGAGATGCCTTCGAAGGAGCCACCCTGTGTTTCTTTGATGTGATTAGAGCTGGGCCCTTCATTTTTCTTGAGTTCATTTATTCATGCCTATTTTGGGGGGAGTGTGATGCTTTTCATTCTCTTAGCATGTCTCATCATGGCGCAGAGGCGATTCTGGCTTCTCGAAGGTTGTGCCAGTGGGGCGCCAGTTCTGGCAGGTCCTTCCAAGTTAGAAAGACTTCATGCACAGTCCTGGTGATGGATGGTGTGTCTGTGGTCTGAGAACCAGCCTAGCCAAGTTTTCAAGAGGCTCATCGTCCAAATTGGCCACAGGGTAGAAATTTTTTGGCCTTAACAACTCCTAAAGATCTTCTCCCAAGTCAGGGAAGTTGCACTTTGCATCAGGGAACAGAAGACCCACATTGAAGGAATTAAGGATTCTGAAGGTTGGAGTTGAAATTGCTTTTTTATTACAACAAAGCCTCTTTGAGGTTAACTGATGATTCTGTGGGGTCATGTATGCTAGCAAGGTAGGGCACATTTACAGATTTCTGCCATGCTAAGAAACTTGCTTATATTCTCTTTGTCATGTTATCAGTTACATTGTTAAGTAGTCATAAACAGAGTAATAAATGAAGACAGATTCTTGATTTCAGACTGCTGCAAAATGGAGTTTGTTTTCTTAGTGGCAAAGATAGTTAAATAAAAGTCAGTTTAAAAATGATGGGATAGGAATCATCGAAAAAAGCATTCTTTTCTCTATGGAAGAGTCCATTTATGGTTGAACTGAACACCATAAAAAAGGTTTTGGTTCTAAGCTACTTTTAAAGTCTGAAATAAAGGACTGAGTTAAAATCACTTGGCAATCTAACTTCAGTCCTAAGTGTAATAGTGAGACTAACCTGGGAAACAATCACAGTGAATCAACCAACATATTTATTAAATACTTACTGTATGCACAGGCACTGTGCTAAGTGAGGATAGAAAGATAAAAATGAAATGGACCTTGATCTCAAGGATCTGGCATTCTGTAGAGGCTAGGCTGGCTCAAGTCACAGATCTACCTTGTTACAAGTGCATATGCTTTTGTCTTCTGTGGGACTTTTGAGACTAATCAGTCATACAAAAATAAGGGAGAGTCTCTCATCACTTATAATTTGCCTATCATTTTCCCCCACTCCACCTAGACACATAGATATATAAGTTTCTACTTCCTCTCACCTTTATTCCTTAAGAGGGAAAATGTATGAAACTATCAACGTGGAGGTCTTTATGAACTACTTTTCCAATAACCGTAGAATTTTCCATTAAGTCTAGGAGAGCAGTCGCTTCATTCATTTAAAAAATAAAATAAATATTTATTGAGTGCCTAACATGCAAATAGCACTGGGTAAGTCAATGTTGGGGTAAAGGGTGGACGTGAGGGGGAGATGGAGAGAGAGGCACAAAAATAATTGACATTTTCCTGTCCCTTAAGGAGCTTATAATATAGTGCAGTGGATAGAAGACTGGATCCAAAATGGCAGGGTGGATTTCAGGAGATGAAGAGATGGCTAATTAGATATATGAATATATAAATATGAAGCATATTCTGGCACCAGGGACTGGCTATGTGCATTTGAACTAGCCGACTCTATAGTTAAGATAGCACAGCCCCAGGGTTGTGGTTCTAAAACTGAGTGGATTACAGAGTCCAGAAAATGGTTTCAGTAGATCTGGCAGTCCAGAGGGAGCAGCAGCAGGACCGATGGCAAGGAGATGAGGGGGAGTGGGGCAGACTGTTGGGTGAAATGCACTGTTTTTAGAGTGCTTTAGGTTAGCAAAGTACATAGCTAGTAAGAGCAGGGAGGATTCAAACCTGTATCTTTCTTGACTCCAAATCCAACAGTTTGTTAGAATAATAACTGACATTTATACAGCAATTTTGAGTTTATAGTTTAGGAGAAAAGAAGATTACTTTTTCCCAAAGTCTTTAAACACCAGAAAAACAAAGGACTGTATAAGCAGGGAGGATCATGGCTTCATATAGTGTCATCACACCCAATGCCCACCTTCTCTTTCTCTGTTCCAGGGTCACTATTTCCTATGCATTCCATGTGTATACCGGGTGGTGGTAAAAGATAAGGAAGTAGCTGTGTAACTGGAAAAATTAGTGAATAAAAAGCTCCTTTAGAACAGGGGATGTTTTTGTTTTATCTTTGAACTCCCAGCATTTAGCACAGTGAGTTATACATAGAAGAAGGTACTTAATAGACATTTGTTGAATTAATTGAATTGAGGAAGTTGTTTAAAGGTTAAAGTGATCTCACTTGTACAGTGCTGAGTTTGAGGTGCCAGTGAAACTCTTGGCATAAATGTCCAGTATAATAGTGGGAGGTAAGGGACTGCGCTGAGCAGAAAGTTAAGATCTAAAAAAAGAATATCTGGAATCTTCTATAGGAGATAGTTGAATCTAGGAGAATGGGAAAGATCACCAAGGGAAAGTGTAAAAAGAGTAGTACACCTAAGGATATAAGGAGATGGAAATGGGTAGAGAAATCACCAATGGAGATAAAAGGAGTGAGCAAAGAAATGAGAACCAGGACACTACTATGCAACAAACTAGTGGATTAGAATATTTCAGGGGTATGGTGGTCAATGAATGTTGAATATTGCATGCAGGTCAAGAGAATGAGGACGGAGATAAGGTCAGCTTAGGTTATTAAGAAGTCGTTGGTTACTTGGTGAGAGTAGTTTTAGTTAAGTGGTGTGTGGGATGGCACGACCCCTCCTTACTCAAATTGACTGCTGAGGCGTTTCAAAGTAAAAACAAAATCTCCTTTATTTGGTTCTTCGGAGAAGTGACTAGTCCCTTCACCAGTAAAGCTGGAGTGGGGAGGCACCTTACAGAAGCAGAATGGCAACTTATATAGACCCCTCCCACCACTAACCACTATTCTCATTGGCTGAGAAGCATGGTCATACATTCTAGGCGCGAAATCTAACCCTTTTGGAATCCGATTCAAATTTCCCATTCCTCAGACCATTATAAAGCCTGCGGAAACATCATCGTATGCAAATTAGAAATTGAAAACATATGCAAATGAATCATTGGCAATTCATGCAAATTGGGCATTGAGAACTTATGCAAATCGGGCAGACCAAAGTGAGGATTGCAGACTGTGTGCGCATATGCAAAGTAGGTATTGAGGAGTTAGTGAGCCATAGGCAGTCATTGATCCTAATGCACTGTATAGCTTTATATGAAAATCACCTGACTCTGGAGGAATCGAAACCTGGGCCTAAGGTCTCTTCTACTCTAAGGAGGAGTCTCCATATTACTGAGAAGTCTTCACTAAATCTATTCCCATTCAGTGGTGAAGCCAGATGCACAGGTTAAATGGTGTACTGGTAGTTAAAAAATAGAAATGACAAGTGTAGACATCTTTCTTTTGAGATATTTGGTGGTAAAAATGAAATAGCTAGTATTTTAATGAAGGTAACAAGATTAAAAGAAAGTTTTTATTGCTGAGATTTGAGTATGTTTATAGGCACATTTGTAAGTAAAAAAGATAAGAATGAAAAGATTGAGTAGTCACGGAGTTTCAGTTGGATTGGGTTTTTATAACTTTTTTTCAGCAACACCTGACCATCTGGGAGTATGGAAAGCAGACAACAGGGATCACCCAGGGTTTGGGATTGGCATGAGTAGAAAAACAAATTTGTGTAAGCAACAAGGTTTTCTAGAGTTATCAGGAAGCAAGAGAAATCAAAAGAAGGGACAAAGAGACCAGAGGTTTTGATGACTGAAATAAGGGAGTATAGCAGGTATAAGGATTTATTTGATCTTGAAAGTAAAGTGTCTATGTTCAGACATCACAAACTAAGGTCAGCAGCCTCAAGTGATGAGACGTATAACAGGAAATTATGAGTGCCCCTGAACAGCTTAAGCAAAGTAAATATGAATATTGCTCTACTGAGAAATTGTTTATGAGGAAATACTTATACGAAGAAAGTCTAGATCTACTTTGGTGATAATTTAATCTCTCCACTAATCTTTGAGCTCCTTTGCTTTTTTGGAATTGCCTTCCATTGCCTTCTATTGTTTCAAGTGGAAATAGAATAGTCTTGTGTTATTTGAATAGCCTTTCCTTTATAATTGAAGGCCTTTTTTGCTGGCTACTGCAGAATTTGTTGATTGTTATTGGAACTGTGAAATTTATTCACTGTCTTGGAGGTTGAAGTATAATTTTTGTTTGTTTGTTTTTCCTGGAGATAATCTTTAGATTCTTTCGATTGATACTTTGCTTTGTGTATTAAGAAGTCCTGAAAGATCTTCTTACATTATTATGCATTATGGTGTTCAGGTTTTTTGATTTCTTGTGTTCTTCCGGAAGGTCTGTGATCTTTATGTTGTAATTATGCATCTTGTTTTTGAGATCCATATGTTTTGCTTTCATATAGGTCATGTATTCTTTTGACATTATTGATTTTTATTTTTCTTCTTCCAGATTGTCCTTCACTCTAGGATATTTGAACGCCCCATCTGTTGCTCTCTCTTTCTTCTTTGGAGAGACTTACTGTGGATTCAAGTTTTTCTATTGTGCTAATAATTAATTATTTCTGTTATGTATGCCATATATTCTTCCATTTGTTTGTATCTAAATTCTTTCCTCAAGGTTCTGGTTTGTCTATTGAATTATTCTGGAACATCTTGCTGTGGTTCTGAGCTGTCTTAGGAATCCAAAGAGTTCTGTGTTTCATCAGGTGTTTTTAAATTTTTCATTATCTTCTAATATTTATTTAGTGACATTTGCAATATTTGAGAGTTATTGAGAGTATTGTTATTCATTTTCCCTTCTGAGTTTAGTATCTTCCCCTTTGATTTCTCTGGTTGTTCTCTAAGTTTTCAACTAAGTTTTCTTCTTTTTTGGTATCTTTGGTGGTTTTATTCTTTTTTCCCTTATTTTTTATTCCTCACTTTTTAACTGTTTTCACATGGTGGATTTATCTGTAGGGCTAGACCTCAAGAGTTGTCTCAACCCCACCCCGCCACAACCCCACTTTGGGGAATTCACTTTCCACTGACCTCAGTCCCTCCCCAAGCAATTTCTGAGTGGAAAGGATTGGCCGTAGCTGAATTCCAGTCCCTTTTCCTTTTGACTTGGTGTAGCCTCACATACTGGCTCCTGTCCTAGTTCTCTCCATTATTTCATTCTCTGGGTGGGTGCTGAGGAATTTTTGCAGTCTTGGAGGGTGGTGGGCAGAATGTTTGCCCTCTTGATGTTCCCTAATCTGGGGGACACCATATGCAGAGCAAAGTCTCACCCTCATGGGCCTCCCCACTTCCCTACACTTGACTGGGCAGAGTTGCAGTACAGTGAATGCTGGGTAAGAGAAGTAAGCAGTGTTGTGTCAAGAGAGAATGCAACCATAGGAAAATTCCTGAGTGGATTTCAGATCATAGGCTTATGGATCACTTTATGCCCTTTGAATGGGTGATGAAGCTGATGGGGGAGGGATTCTTAGTGATAATGTTAGGCACTAGTATTCTCCACTGTTAATTCATTCAAATTAATAAAGCTTTGTTGGGTTTCTCAATTTCTTGTCCTGTGGAGACAGCTGTAATTGCTATACTTTTGGTGCATAATCCATCTTTTTTACTGTTTTTTAGGGGAGTTAGTGAAGATAGGAGAATGTGTCTAGTCTTTCTTGTTGATCTTATGACTCCCACTGTTCAAGAATTCGTTACTATAAGGCAGAGGTCTTGATTTCCTCCAACAATGAAAAGCTGCAGTTCTTTGGTAAAAGTCTTGAGTATATATATTTTTAGTTTAGTTTACTTCAGTAATATTTTTATCTTTTGACTATTCTTAGTTGTAACAACAGTATCTGCAATACCTCAGATGAGGAAGACATAGAGAAAAAGCATGAGGATTTTCAGATTTTCTTAAGCCAAAACTCAACTGGCATGCCAGAGATTGGAACCAAATTGTCATTTTTAATGTACCTTTCAGGGATCTAGGATGAACATAAGAAATTAGAATCTCTCAATATAAGAGAAAACTCCCTTCATCTTTATTCAGTTCCCTTGTACTAAATAAAGCATCTATTTATGAAAGGATTAATTTCCAAGTATAATTTGGAAGTAGTTGCCAGAACATTCAAATGAAGGGAGGGTAAGTGAGGATGTGCATACAGGGAGTAGGGGTAGCTCTTTTTTTTTGGCCCCTTTACATGTGGTATTTCTGACAGTCATAGGAGAAAGATTCTACATTTAAAAAGATACTTCAAAAGTATGCTGTTTCTTACAAAAAATAGTCATGGTTTATCTCAAATATGACTTATTACATATTCCTACTTCTCTATTTTCCCAGTAGAAGACTACAGAGATGCTTAGATTATATATAGGGTCATAGATTTAACGCTAGCAAAGACCTTAGAAGCAATTCAGTCCATTTTATATCTTACAGGTGAGAAAACTGAGACACAGGGCAAAGTGATTTGCTTGTAGGGCTCGTAGAGCTAGTAAGAATCTGAGGGTGGAATCTGAACCCAAGTCTTCTTTTCTCCCCATTCTGCATACTGTCTACTACTCAAGAAGAGTCTACATGAACCAATTGTGTTTAAGAAGTCAGCCTAGACCTGCAGAGGACTGAGGGAAGTTCTTAGGACTTAGGTCATAGGTCAGTGGTAACTGAGGAGTAGTTTCTGGCTCAGGTACATGCCCTAAATCAACAGGGAGAAAGAATTTACACTCCTATGATACCATTGCATAGGGAGAGGGAAGTATCTGTGAGAGCAGCCATGTGTAGCTTCTCAGTCCTTAAATTAGGAAGCGACTGTACAAAAAAGAAGTAGAAACACTTCAAGAAAGCCTAAAGCATCTGTATCCACATTGGTTTCCCCCATCCCATTTTTCTAATCCTGGCTATTAAGCCTTTTATAAATCTCAGTTCTACCCAAGACTGGGATATATCCTGATTACAGAGTGGAGGGACGATGTGACCTAGGCCCACCATTCACATCCGTGGAACTCGATTTCAGGATAAAATTGAAAGGGAGAATGTCTAAAGAGGAAAAGTAATTTTGTGAAGCTATATAGAAACACAACTGGGTCTCCAAAATTCCAAACTGTATTTATTCCTTCACTAATAGCTTCATCTATGATCTTGGGACAAGTTAGATTGGTTTTGTTTGTCTCAGTTGCTCCATTGTAAAATCCTTTGATTTCTCATCTGTAAATTGGGGTTGTGTGCGCAAGGTGACTTCTAAGCTCTTTATCAGCTTCTGATGTTATTTCTACTTCTGGTAATGAAGTTTCTGATAGTGAATGCACCTTCATTAGCCAAGGAATTAGTACATACAGAAAATATACTCTGTCCTCTTTTCTTTACCTTTCACTTTAAACCCTGATTATTTGTTTTAGGTAGGATCTTTCCAAGCTGAAGGTGGGGAGTAGAACATGCAACTACCCAAAGTCATAGGATTGTTGGATTCTGGATCTAAAGCTGGGAGGAAATTTAGAAGTTGTTTAATTTAACTCTCTCATTTTACAGAATAAGTAACTGAGATCCAGGGGATGGTTAAATTACTTGCCCAAGGTCACACAGGCAGTAAACATTATAGCACATGATATGGAGACAGCCAGAAAGTGGTTGGGTTATCCCAAAGCTGAGCAAGATACGATGAATATTCACAAATCAGAACCCAGGATCACAAAGGTTGGAGAGGTACTTTGGAGACATGAAGGAACCAATACATGCAAAACCAATATAAGTTGTCCCAAGGTCATAGATGAAGGTGTTAGTGAAGGAATAATTACAGTTTGGAATTTGGAAACCCAGTTGTGTTTCTATATAGTTCCACAAAATTGCTTTTCCTCTTTAGACATTCTCCCTTTCAATTTTATCCTGAATGCTTTTCCAAGGACAGTAAATGGTTTCATCCAGTATGATACTGTTTCCATGGTGACTAATGTATTTCAAAGAGGGTAGGCCGTGATGGAAGGACTCTAAAAAAGGACAAACACAGAAGTGTCATAGCATAAAACATAGGACAATGCACAGCAGAGTTAAGTTTGAGCTTTTTGTATCCTAATGGCAACTTATTTAATGGAAACCTGCATAACTTGCTCCTAAACGTGAGACCATAAATTCTTTACTGTGACCCATACTGTCCCATATTTAGCTGGGACAGTAACCATTTCTTTGGTTAGTGCTTGGTTTGTTGTGCCTCAGGTTTGTTCATTTTGTTTCTTCAGGAGCTTTACATGCAGCAGCATAACTAGGAGAGGGGATCTAAGATAGTTGTACCAATTGAGTCGCATTTATGACCGTTTGTGTGTGTAATGGGGTTTGAAAAATGAAGTCATGTATGATTATATCCTTTCAAGTGTCAGCTATTTTGTGAGATGGTAATAAAAACCGCTTTGATCTCCTCAAATGAACCCCGGGGGAGTGTGGGTAATCATCATAACAACTCCCATTTCTGTAGTACTTTAAGGTTTACGGAATGCTCTGCTAACAACAATCCTATGTGGGTGTGAGTCTGGGTATTATTTCCATTCTACAGATAAAGGAACTGAGGCTTAGAATTAGAAGTTCAGTAATTTGCCAAGGTTCACTTAGATAGTAAGTGTAGGGGGCTGGACTTTGACATAGATGTTCTGACTTCCAAGCCCATGCTTTTTTTTTTTTTTTTATGCTTCCGTAGTAGGATACCAGAGTCATGACTTTAGACAAATCACCTAGCAATTAAGTCTGTGGCAGGGTTAGGAAAAGAATTTTAAGAGGTAATTCTTATCTCTCTCAGGTCAAAATTCTATGCTGAGGTGATGAATTCACAAAATGATGCGATCTGCTTTCAGGTGGTATGTGATATTAAATTTTACTCTTTAGTGGTTGAAAATAGACTCTGAAATTATAATACTGCTCAGGTTTTTAGTGATTTTTTTTCCTTCTTGTTTGCCAGCCAGATGTTTTGTTATCAGTTTGAACAGTAACAATTAAGTTTTTAAGGGTAGGGTATGTAAGAAATTGCCATCATCCATGGTGCCAGGCTTTCTGCTTTTCCCTTTCAGATTTTCTCCCTTTTCCAAAATCTTTGCCTTTTTCTGTCTTGCTATATTTCTGCAAAGAGACCATCCAAATCCACAACCAGCAAGTTTGGTACCCTGGGAAAACACTATAAAAAAAATGAAAAAGGAAAAAAATTGAAATTAACTTTTTAAGATAAACTTGGTTATGGGCCAGGGGAGGGAAGACTTTAGGGCACAAGGATTCATGAAGGGAGGATAGACTCTGAGACATCTGGAGACTCTAATGGGGCAAGTCACCTCTGAGGGAAAGAAACAAGATAGAGCCAGGCTGGGGAAGAACTTGCCCAAAGTACATTTATGGAGAGTAGGAAGCATGCCATCTGGAAACTTTCTCTTTTAACTAATTATTCTTGTTAACTAGTTGGTAAACATTTTTTTCTGTCTACTAAAGGAATACAAGTCCCACTGTTGTTCAGTTATGTCTGATTCTTCATGACCCAGTGGACCATACCGTCCATGGAGTTTTCTTGGCAAACCTATTATACTTGTTTGCCATTTCTCTCTCTCTAGTGGAGAAATTGAGGTAAAGTGACTTACCCAGGATCACACATCTAGTAAGAGTCTAACATTGGATTTGAATTCAGGTCTTCCTGACTCCATCTAGCTGCTCCACAAGTCTCATTAAGGTCCTCAATCTTCAATGCTCTGAGACGAAGCCCCAGTAGTCTTGCCCCCCAGTTAAAGCTTTGGAATTGACTGGGTTAACGAGGATCATAGATCTTGAGCAGGAAAGGAACCTTGAAGGACATCTAAATCTAATTGTATCCTAAAATACTTGAGGTCCAGTGCACTTGAGTTTACTACAGTCACACAGGTAGCAGAGGTGAAATGTGAACTTCGTTCCTCCTCTCATTCCAGATCCAGTGTTCCTTCGACTATACTACAAACATTGCCAATTTTGTCTCCCACATTTTAAAGTGAAGGTTAGGTAAACAGATCATATATTCATTCAACAGATATTTATTAAGTGACAGCTATGTACATGGCACCATGCTAGATGCCAAGGGTACAAAGATTAAAAATGACATTGCCCATAACCTGAAGGAATTTACATTTTATTGGGAGGTATATGACATATAAACAGATAAGGTTAATACCAGGCAGGGAGTGCTAGGGGAAAAGATCCAGAATTAAGTATTCTATATAAATTTGAGGCAAGAATGCTATGCTAGAAAAAATTGCCTCCATCAACTGTTGTGACTGCCTACTAAATCACCAGTAGGGTTTGGCATAAGATAAAAGGATACAAGTAACTCTGGCATAAAGCTCTGTGAATAGGTAAGAGCTATGAATATGTCCCGAAGAGGTTGAATAATAGTAGCAAATGTCAGGTTCATTATTAGCTAAGGTAGCTTCATTCATCCCTTATAACTTACTTTCTGAAATCCTGAAGGAAGCATTGAGTGAAGTACACCATCATGGAGATAGCAGCTCCTTGATATTTTGGGGAACTAGGGAAAGATTCTATGCTTGTCTGTACAGCACCTCATCTCAGCTGCTGGACGCACAGGATGCTCCAGAGACACTGGATGTATAGGGGAGGTCACAATGCTTTGTTTATCTAGCAGCTGCAGCAGCCGCCTTTGAAGAGTCTTCTATGAAACTGTGCATGTGCCCCAGTCTTTGGGCAGGAAGCCTTTGCCTGCCCTGTTTTGAAGAAAGCACTGAGAAGTTACTATGTTTGCTATGTGATCATCCTCCCCTTACCCCCTCCATCTATTTCACCCATCTCATTTTCACCCCCTTATTCTGAATTATAGCAGACTCCGGCCCCAGCTGCTTTTTTTGTCTGTTTTCTATGACCTAAGTAGGAATGACTAAAGTCACAATGTCCTGTTGGAATGTTCAGTAAGAAAATGTATGACAAGTCATATTAGCCCAATGGCTGGTCTATTCACAGACATCATTTACATTACAGTGTGCTGAATTCTAGAATTCTCCCTGTAGTAGTGAATGAATAGAGCTAAGAGAATTGGAGTAAGAAAGAGGCCATTCAGAGTATGTGAAGACGTGCCTGGCGTAATGAAGGCTTTTCTGACTGGTGTATAAATATATTAGATCTTTTGAAGAGAATAAAATAAGTTCAAATGACAATAAAGAAGATATATTGATTAGTGAAAGTATGCCTCATTGGCTAGCTCTTCTCCCCACCAAGCCTTCCATCTCCTCTGACACCCCCCCCCCAAAAAAAATCCTGGATTATGTTTTGGTTTCTTCTTATGTATACCCAAGATCTCTGTTTTATTTACATGGAAGAGATGGTGAACACTTGTAGTCTGTGATTCCTGATCTGCCTTGTGTATTTTAAATCAAAAAGGGAAAACTTGAAGAGTGATTTGCCCTTCACTAAATGGCTAGATCAGTATATTGTCATTTACTAATAGCTAAACAACATACATAAATTTAAAGGGGATGGTTTTGTGGTTGATGGTTTTGCAGTTTTAAACTTCACTAAGACTTTTGGGACACCCCATGTATACATACATCCATTTGCCAAATTTCTTCAAATATAGGCCACATCCTCTCCAACCTGACTTATGTAAAGCCTTGTTAGGGCTAAAGATTGAATTGGTGATAAAAGTGGTATAGGGAATTGCTGGGAGAGAAAATTCCCTGCCTCCCCTATCTACACTGTGCCTGGAATCAAGGCAACCTGAGTTCAGATATGACTTTAGACACCTTGTAGAGGTGTGACCTTGGGTAAGTCAGTTAACCTTTCTTTGCCTCTTTCCTCAGTTGTAAAATGAGGATAATAACCTAGCTAGGTTATTTTGAGGTTCATATGAGATATTTGTAAAGCACTTGACATAATACTTTGCATGTAGAAGGTATTTGGTAAATAGTCTTTCTTTCCTTCCCTCATATCAGTGCAGATAGGTACCTTCTGTGCAACTTATATTCTTAGAAAGTTACATAGAGCACTGTGACATTAAGTGACTTGACAGCGGTCCATGGGACCTGAAGTCATCTTCCTATCTTTGAGGCCAGCTCTCTATCTGTTGTACCACATTGTCTCTAAAACCATAGTATATGATTTCTAAATGTAAATTTTTGGTACATACTCATACTTTCCTTTCAAAGAGATCACATTTTAGTTGAGTGGTATGTATTCAGGGATAGCTTATAATCAGAGTAATGTACCATATCATGCCATACCATACATCTATACACATATATATGTGTGTGTGTACATCCTAGAAATATTATGGATTGCTAAAATAATATTAAGGATTTCTGTCAGTGCTATCAGTTGATAAACTCTTCCCGACCTTAATATTTAGTCTTTATGTTCTTGTGGCCAAAAAATAAATGCATCACTTGATAGACAATCCTTTGGGCCTCTGGCTGGAAGCTCCTAATTGCCCATCAAAGACTGGTGAGCAAGCTAGCATCATCTCTTGAGAAAAGGCAGGAAGAATGCTATAATTAAATGCCTCATCGAGTGAGCCCCCCCCAACAAGGTGAACAGGTATAACCAATGGGCAATTCTACCACAGCATCATCTTGCCATAAATGACAAAAGAACTAAGGAAATAATTTCCCTACAAGTAGGGAGGTCAAGGGGAATTTTGCAGTGAACCTGAATAAATTTGTTCAGTGTGTGTCTTTCACCTATGGCCAAGTAAATGTTTTCTGCTCATAGACTGGTTCCTCTCTTAGAAAGGGAGGTTAAAAAGGGATTGGAAGAATGGCATTCCACTCTAAAGATTATCAAGAAGAATTAAATGCCCCTTGAAAAGGAAAAAAGAGAAAGAAGGGTATTTGTTTTGGATTTTTTTGGTTTTTTTTTTTTTTTAAACAAGTTAAAGTGTTCTGTCAAGGCAGAAAGGGGTCATTACCTGTGTTGGGAGGTTGGAGGACTGAAAAATGTAGTACAATAAAATAAGAGAAAAAGGACCACTGAACATCTGGAGCAAAGTAATAGTTAAGCAGCTCTTATGGAGAAGGAAGCTAGACCCTCTAAGTAATGTCAACAGCAGCTTGAGCCCCAAGAAGTGATGCTATGGATCCATAGATAACTCTAAGAAAGTGATAATCCAGTAAGAGTGCAAGGAAGAAGAGACCTAGTAGTGGTTTTTAGTAACTATCTACTAAGGTTGCTATTTGTCTAGGGGACTTTACTACTAGAGGAGTCTGTTATCTTCTCAAGATATGTATCCAGGACATAGTACAGAGCCTGCTACATCTTGTCAGATTTGATGACCACTACCCCCATTTTTGTGTTTTATGTAGAGACAGAAATATGATATAATAGTGAGAGCTCTGAATTTAGAATAAGAGGCATTGGGCTCAAATTCTGTTTTTACCACTTAATGAATAAATCATGTAACCTCTCTAGACTTCAGTTTTCTCTTCTGTAAAATGAAGTTAAACTACATGAACTCTAGTGTCTCCTTCAGTTCTAACTCTATGATTCTGTGATAGTGACGGAACCTAGGAAACATTGCTAGGATTATAAAGGCTTGGCCAAGAAACTGAAAACTTTAGAGGTGCTAGTATTTTTTTTAAATCCCTATTACTGATTATAGGCAGAGTATTTGAGAACACCCTAACTTCAGGCTAACTTGAGAAGTGAACAGCTGCTTAAGAAGATCTTATGTAAGAATTTGATTTAGATTTACAAATCACAGCTTAAATCACAGGAATGAATGGCTCTTGACCAGAGGTGTTGTACACCTAAGAAGGGCTGTTCAAACCATTTGCCTATAATCTGATTAAAGAGGAGGGAAGAAACTGCTTGTTTATATGCATCAAGTTAGATACTATGGACCATAACAGCTGTAGTGCAGTAAGCAGAGTAGTAATAGAGTTACCCAAGAGAAGAGTCCAAGAAAGGACTGACTAACAAAACCCACAGTGCAGATATCTGTATGCAGATATACAAAGTATGAGTGCTAAGAAAGATGAACTAGAGATTCTGATGCAAGGAAGACAATTTGATCTCATGGTTATCATTGAGATTTACTGGAACAGGCACCGTGATTGGCATACGGCTTTGATAGAACATACCTTCTTGAAAAGAAACAGAATAGATAAAAGAGGACTGAAAAGATACATCTATGAGGAAATCTCAGGAACCAAAGAGGGGAAGTATGGTGTTGACATCCAAGGGAAGATTAATATTGGTAACAGAAGCCATGTTATCATGTATGTATGCTGTAGACAACCTGAACTGGAGCAGGAAATAACAGGGAATTTGAAAAAAACATAACAAGCCTGGAGTAGATAGATGCAAGAGAGTGATATGAAATTTCAGTTGTCTAGAATTTTGTTGGAGTCATATCTCTTTGGCAAAACGGGCCATAAATTCATAGTTTACTTTTAATGATAATTTTATCCTTCACAAGGTAGAGACATCATTGGAAGGATCTTATATTTCTGGGCCTAGTTCTGACTAATGAGGAAGAACTGATTGTTCAAGTAGAAATGATGGAAATCTAGGGGAGAAGTGACTTTATCTGAATATTTTAATAGAAGAGGAGAGGAAAATCAATCATAGCAAAATCTGACATGGATCCCATGGACATTTGGAGAGATTTCAAAAGAGTTCTGAGAGAAATAGCTAAGATTCCATGGTCTTAGAAGTCAGCATAGGAGAGAGAGGAAGTTCTCAAGAATGAAATTTTGAAGAAAAAAAGCAGAAATTCTTATGATGAAAGAGGGGCAGAGGGACAGAACTGTCTAAAGAGATCAATGCACAGGGAACTCATGTATCAAATTTGCTTTTTCAAAGGTATATAGAAGGTGGTAGCAGGACCCAGTGATGCAAGATGATTATAGTAGAGCCCTGTACAATTCTGTAAACACAGGTCTGAAGCATAAAAATCCAGAATGAGCTGAGCCTGGCAACGATTAATAATAAGAACACCAAATAGGACTTTTGTACCTATATTGAGGAAACTGAGGAGGATCAAAGAAGGACCAGAACTGCTGCTTAGAATGGATAGGAAAATAAAGATAGATGATAGAATGGGAAAAACTAATCAACTTTCATTTTATTCTTTTTTTTTTGCTATCAAGAAGAAAGATGTTTGGAATGGAAAGGACAAAATAAAATGGTTAATAGGGAATTGAAACCCAAGTATATAATGAGAAAATTAGAGCTCTTCATTGAGTTTAGAGTACCAAGATTAAATACATCCCAGGGTACTGGAATGATGCAGCAAATGTGATTTTTATGCCACTGTGAGTGATTGTTAAAAGATGGTGAAGAGTGGGAGGGGTGCCACTGCACTTGAGATATGTAAATGTTATTCTGACTAAAAAACAAATAAACAAACTAAAAAGTAAGTGGGTGGAATCTGCAACTATAGGCCAGGGTGCCTGACTTCACAGAATATAGAATATATTAAAGAGATGGTTAGTGAACATCAAGACAATCAAGTAATGGTAACTAATAGGCAGTGTTTCTTCAAGAAAAGGTCATGCTAGATCCACTTCATTTCCTTGTATGATAGAATTAGAAGGCAGTGAAATCATGACAGTGCTCTGTTTTGAAGTAAGAGGATGCTGTATTTGAGGTACCAACAAACACTTCTCCATGAAAAAAGATTGCTTTTTTTTCTGAAGAACGAGTAAGTTGTGTTTCACCTTAGCAATCTTTATAAAAGGAGATGTATGTGTGTATGAAAACAGATTTTTCTGTATACCTACATGTATTCTATGTGTGTGCATGAACATACACACATATATATACACATGCATACACATATGTTGTGCCTCATCCAAGCAATCTCCATACTTGGATGAGAGAAGAGGGTAGAGGAAGAGAGAATAAGGAAGGAGAGAGGGGAGGATAACTGTTCACTTTATAAAAGTATTCTTTGCACATCTCCCTATAGGAGTCCTTTCAATAAAGGGTGCTCCTAATTGACTTAAAAATAGATTTTTATTGAAAAAAAGTGATATACATACAACTTTTCAGGAATGTATCCATTGAATAAAGAAAGATACTCCTTCCCTTGCTTTTATAACAAACATTACTACTCTCCATTCTTAATAGGCACTGACATATGTATTTTAATTAGGGCAATTCTATTTTCATCCATCTTTATTCTTTCAGCAGTAATGGAGCTGATGACTAAAAATATCACAAGCCTTGTGTGTCTGCCATGTCTTTGAAGTTAAAGCTGTGGCATCCCTCTTTGGGTTTGATCTGCACGTTGTGGGTACAATGTGATGCACAGATGCATTGTCTTTGCTAATTAACTCCATCTGTTGAGGAAGACTGAAAAAGAAATTGGATTGAGGGCGTGTGTATGTATAATGTATGTATTAAACACCTTGTGCAATAGTGAGGTGGCCCCTCCGAACATGTTTTCATCCTTCTTGTTGGTTCCTGTTGTTAGTACCTTTGAGCAGAGAATCATTGCTTTCACAGAATGGGCATCCCATGTCCTTGAAGTTCTGGTCCAGATTATCTTTCTCAAGAGGAACACCTTCTGAAGTTTCTCTGAAGAAAGAATAGTGAAGAACACGCTTCACCATCCCTAATGGTGGGAGATGGAATCCTACATTGTGACCTTTAAATCTATGTGATCTAATATGATTCACCCTCTCTGACAAAAATTATCCCAGAGATTGCATTTTTCTTTGCTAAGGGTTAAAATTTCCAAGACAGGGAAATCTGTTTCATTAAAAGTTACTAAGACATAGACCGCATCTGCTGGAAAGGGGAAATTACATACATATATACATGCAACACTTGTAGAAAGTGGCAGACCCTAAATTTGATCTTAGCTCTCTGGCATCAAATCCCGTGCTCTTCTCTAGTCTTTCCTTGAGTTTGGGCAGCATTTCTTAGAGAAAGAGGTCACCAGAAAATTTGTGTTCCTTGTTCTTTAAATGTTTGTTCAATTAGTAAGTATTTATTAAGTGTCTGCAATCTAATGGACACTATTCTATGTACTGGGAATATGAAAATAAAAATGAAATAGTCCCTGCCCTCAAGAAGCTTACATCCAATCGAAGCAAGATAACATGTCCATATATAAGTATATACAAAATAAATTCAAGGTGGTTTGTTTTTTTGAAGGGGATAGGGTGGGAAAAGGACTAGCAACTGGGAGAGGTTAGGAGCTGATCAGTTGGTTTAGTTGATAAAATATAATAAATTAAACTTAATTTAATTTGTTAAGACTAGAACTACAGTGAATAATTGGTTGTTGATGACTTGGATATTGGTCCCAATAACATTCCCAGGTTATTTTCCTATGGTTGTTTTGTTCTATTTTAGTAGGTGTATAAATCATGGACACGAGGGAAGGGTGCTAGAAAGACCATATTAAAAAAAAGTTCATCAACCATTAGTTGGGGGTTCTTCAGTTCCTTCTTTCTACCTTAGCTTCCTTAGGCTTGGAATTTTCACTTGGAATACTATCAGTTTAGAATCCCTAAAATCACCTCAGCATTGTGTTGAAACTAGCGGGGGACCTTGGAGACCATTAATCCAACTTATTGTTGACTGAGGAAACTGAAGCCCTCAGGACTGAAGTAACCTGCCTGAGGTCACATGGCCAGTAGGAAAGGAGCAGAGTGAAGGTTAGAGCCCAGCTTCCTGACTCCTACGTTATCAGTCTTGATACCAGTCATGAACTCAAAATAGCTTTGGCCAAGAACACCCTGCTTGCATCATGTCAATGAGTCCCTGGAGCTTATTGCTTTAGGTGTGTTTTGCTTTTCCTTTGTTTTTAAATTTCTAAACACAGCCCTTGCTTGCTGCTATGACAGGTGAGTTAAGGATGGCATGCCAGGTCAATAACTGTAAAATTATCCAAGCACACATTAAGTGAATGCAAATTTATAATTTTTCATATTAAAGTGACTGAGTAGCCCAGATTGTTAAAGTCACCTTACGTCATTTTGTTGTCCTTAAATGAGTCTATATTATGATGCATAATAAAAAGAAAGATCCTAGAAAGGTTTACTGTACTAGCCTTTTTCTCCCATGTACAGCTATAAAAAGGCTAGAAATTCTTATAGTTTTTTAATGTTATTGATATCTTTTGTTTTTGTATCATCTTCATTTTCCAAATACGTATTCTCTCTCCTTCTCTACGGAAGGCACCATCCTTTATAACAAAGAGTGAAGAAGAAAGGGAATAGGTGTAGGGATGAGGGACAGTGGGAAGGCAGACCAACAAAACTTAAGATAACAACTGAGTCTGATAATATATGCCATGTTTCATATCCATAGCCACTGTCCACCCCTGCACCACAAAGAAGAGAAGAAAATAAGTTTTCTTTCCTTCTTTGGGGGAGACCAGCCTTGGTAATTATGATGATAAAGTGTTCAGTTTCATTCTTTTTGTTTACAATGTTTACATTTCTAAAACCTACATTGTTGACTCAAGAGAGTTTTCCTGGTTCTGCTTATGTCCCTTTACCTCCGTTCATAGAAGTCTTCCCATGCTCTCGTAGGCATATTCTTGAAGTTGTCATTTTCGTGGTACTGTCATATTCCAATAAATAATCATGTACCACAGTTTGTTTAGCTATTCCCAACTCAATTCTCCTTTATGTTTAACCCAAATCTTTTAGGTGTGTCATATGCTTAGTGGACCAAACAGTGGTAAAATTGGTATAGAACAAGTGAACAATGAGGGATGGTTGGTCAGAAAATATGCAAAGTGAACGTGAATACTTTAAAAATTGGAGATAGTTATTTTGTTTCTCAAAATGACCTTTCCTTTCTATCAGAAAACTTTTCCTAAGTAGATCAAGGAGGGACTCTTAATATTCTTTTGTGTGTGTGGTAGGGGGGCAGTGTGTGTGATAGACCCTCTTGGGAAATTTGGTGGAGACTGTGTATCCCTTCTCAGAATGTTTTTAAATGTATAACATGAAATACGTAGGAGTACAAAGGAAACTAATTATATTGAAATAGAGTTTTCAAAATATTTTGTAAAAATTCCTATATTTGATGATTTTGTGAAATTCTGCTTTCTTGTCAAATGCCAGCAGCTCAGTGGGATTTTACAGCTCATTTGATTCAGGGAAAGAGAGACTGGATCATGAACAAATTTAGATTTCAGGTCTTCAAGTAAAAAGTTGTTAAAGGGACCTCCCTCTAGCTCTCCAGCTCCAGGAACAGAATCTCACCACCTACTCTGGAGTGTTGATTACCACACCCATTCTTTTGTGGGCTCCCAGACTCCTCAGGGGCTATTGAGAAGTCTCTGTGATGCCTGTGGTTCTGGGCTCATGCCAGGAGGAGGAAGGTGGGTGTACGGGCAACAACATGCTGGCAGAAGCATCTTTTAACAAATTTTTTAGCTATTGACTTTGGCCTCAGAGGCTTTGATGCTTTTGATGAGATTTTTGTCCTCCCTGTAACTTTATGCTGGCCGCCTTGCTGGTGTTTGTCGCCAGTACATTTCACCAATTTAAGTTTGTTGGTGTTTTCTTGTTAATACAACCTTCTTGTACTTAGAATGAAAGAATGTGTGTGTGTGTGCCTGCCTGTATGCCTGTGCATGCGTGCCATAAGGGCCTTAGAGATTTTATAATCTAGTCCAACCCTTTTCTTTGATGACTGAGGAAACTGAGGCTCAGATTGGTTAAATATCTTATTCAAGGTCAACAGAAACTTACTGGCAAAGCTGTGATTCAAACACAGCCCTCTTAATTCCAGCTTTATGTTCTTTTCGTTATTTCACACTGCCTTTCTTACTAAACCATTGTCAAATCATTCCCCCAATCTTCTCTTCCATAGGCTAAATAATCATTTTTTTTTTAATTTGACCATTTTTGTGGCTCTTCTCTGATGCTACTAAAGCCAGGCCTACTTTTTATAGGGCCAGAACTAGGCTAAATTATCTTATTATGTTTTCCTTTGACCTTTGTCAATGCTCTCTTCTGACACTATTAATCAATCAATCAATAAATACATATTAAGTGCCTACTATGTCACAGACATTGTGCTGACCACAGTTGGAAATGATGAATGAGGTAATGACATGAACTCTTCCATCATTTGCTGGTGGTAGGTAGCCAGAGTATACCAGCCGGATGGAATGTTGCCATCTACCAGCCTAGCACTTTAAAAATTAACTAGTAATTAGGCATGTGCAACAGCAGAAACAGCATTCCCAACCTTGCCAGGCACTTGGCAGGGAGTTTGGAATCCACCCTCACCCTGGTGTTCTATGGACAAGTATCTGCTTTCTGCAAGGGCCAACTGTGGATAATAAGTAACATCAATTCAGAGATACCTGTGTATTTGACTCTGTACTAAGAGGTCAGAATAGGGCTGGCTGTGGGGAGAATGAACACTCAAGAGCTAATCTCTGCCTTGATGTGACAGAGACCATTGCAAAGAATGGCATGATACATTGGTGCAATATCCTCCTCCTTCCTAAGGGTTCAGACTCCAGAAAAATAGGATCCAAAACACTGACTTCCTTTGCTCACTTTTTGTCTGGGACCAAGTTCTCCCAAGCAAGTTGCAGCCAGATGCTTGTGGCAAGAGTGGCCTGGTGAAAATTGTGTGAACAGCAATAAATTTGTGAGCAAATCAAGTGTGTCTCTATCAAATGGAAATTCTGTGGGTGTTATTTTGTGGGTGGCTTGCCGGCACTGAATGCTCATTTCTTTGGTGGTGTATGAGTGTGTGACTCTCTCTCTCTCTCTTTTTCTCACCATTTCTTCATTTTCTTCTGCAGGTCTTTGAAGAAACAGGATGTTCATCTAGACGTGGAAAAAGTAAGTTGACTAATTTCATACCAAGTGCATGTGACTTATGAATTAGAGACAGGATTTCCTACTGTGACCAAAGAAGAAAACCCATTTTTTTTCTTCCTGAACTATGGATGGAGGGACTTAAGTAACCTTTCTGATTTTTAAAGTGAATTGTCTTCATTGATTTTTTTCTATTTTAATTCTACTTTTTTAATCCCAAAGATAGCACAACATATTGGAGTTACAAAGGTAGAGAGAGTCCTGTTACTAACTCTGTTTTTTAGCGAATTTTTGAAGAATGAAATAATTCTTCAATGTAGAGGCTTAGAACAGGACTTTTTAACTTTTTTAGTAACATAGACCCTTTTGGTAGTCTAGTGAAGGCCTTATCAGAATCTTATTTTTAAATAAGTAAAATAAAATTACATAGGATTACAAAGAAAACTTATTATATTGAAATAAAGATGTGATTTTTTTTCCCTGCCCAAGTTCATGGAATCCCTGAAATCTACCCATGTACCCCTTGGGGGATATCAGATTAAGAACCCCTGTCAAAGAGTTATCTGGGGCACTAGGAAAGTTGAGTGACATGCCCAGGCTCATATAGCCAGAGTCAGAACTTGAACTTAGGTATTCCTGATGGTGAGGCTAGATTGCTATTCAATACTCATGTTACCTCTCCCCTTTTTTCTGTCCCCCCCTCCATTATGTAAGAAATAACCAGTTGTTTCAGGTATAACTTAGTAGCCAGCTCATATAAAGACTGTGTGTCCTGGTACCTAGAGAAGCAGTGAGCAGGATTCCAACATGGTCATACATCATAACTCCCCTGAATGCTTGCCATTAATAAAATGAGCTATTGTGTAGAGATGAAGAGAAATAATTCCTCTACTGGGACGTGGCAATTACAGAACAAAATTTCATTAACATTCATGAGACCTTTCACCTCTGGATCTTAAATCTCACAGATCACAGATTTTAAAGTATGAAGGAACCTCAAAGTCCATCGAATACAACTCTTTCATCCTACAGATGAGGAAACTGAAAACCAATAAGGCTTAGTGATTTTTTCAAGGTCAACCAAGTAGTAAGTGACAGAGCCAAAATTTGACCTTGAGGCCTCTCACTCCAAATGGTTCGTAGACAAGTGTTCTAGGGAAGAAACTGAACCCTTTAGAAAATAAATAGCCTTCCTAAATACTAGCTGGTGTATTTCTGTCATCCCTGTGAGGTGACTTCAGACTTTGTTGCTAAAAAAAATAGGTAACTAAAAACCTACTTTTGAAATTGAGAATTTTGAGCCTACTTTTTTGCATCAGTAGTCTTTGTTTTTCACTCTTTTCTCCCTCACACAAAGAACTGTAATTTCTGGGTCTCTTTATTTCAGATCCCAAGATACTAATTTTTGATTCTTTGAGGTTGATTTCTCACCTCTTTCAAAGTGAAGTAGAAAGACCGTGAGCTTTGTTTTCGGTTATATATCAGATCCCCTAAGAATGATCATGGAGGAACCTTGAAATACCAAGTATGTATTTCTGCGTTTATTTTTGAGGCAAGACCATTTTATTACATTCAGTTGCTTTCATTACATATTAAATAATGAAGAAAAATAAATCGGTAATACACTTTAGTAACTTTAATAGTAATAAAGTTGCTTTAAATAATATCTAAACACTAAATGTATGTAACCCTAATTTTTGCATTGACACATTATAATTTGAGAGAGGTTTGATCTTAATTTCTTATTAATCTTTCATTGAAGTTATTTGTCTCAACAAGCACATATTAAGTCTCTATTACATGAATGACATATTAATGATGCTGTACTAATAGCTATGGGGAAAACAAAGGTAGGAAAGGATTTCTTACAATCTTCAGCAAAACTGGCTATTTGGGATACAATCCTTGTACCCTTCCTTCTATCAAAGGAATGAGCCCTATTAGCCAAATTTCCCTGATAGCCAATGGTTGGCTATCTAAACACTAGAATAATCTCATGCTCTACAAAATACTTGTCTTAGAATGTATATCATAAATCCTTTAGTCCAACCATCCTCATTTTAAGCAAGAATACCATCTATCATGTGTCCTACTGGTCATTTATCTTCCTTTTGGAGGCTTTCACCAAAGTTAAAGTAGCTTCCTCCTGAAGTAGTCTGTTCCATTTTTTGGATGACTGTTAGGGAGCTCATCCCACACAGAGATGAAATTTGTCTCCATATGACTTCCACCTACTCATTCCAGTTCTTCTTTCTGTCACCAAGCAAAATAAATCTAATTCATTTTTTGCATGACAACTTTTCAAATGTTTGAAGTAAATAACATCTCAGTTCAATTCAACAAAACATGTGTTAAGTAACCTACTATGTGCAAGGCACTTGGGATATGAAGACAAAATGAAAAATAGATCTTTCCCTCAAAGATCCCCTCACTTTCTGTCTCTCCAAGCTAAACATTTCTAGTTTCTTTAAACTTTTTAAACAAAAGCTGTTTTTTTAATGTGCTATGTACTTTGCTGCCTTCTTATGTAGAGTAAAATGAACATCAATGAATCTCTTGATGACAGCATTTTTGTTATTATTAGTTATCAAAGTGTGGTGTGGATATGGTTGTAGACTTGGAATCATTCAGCAACGAATTATTGAGCTCCTGCCCTGTGCCTGTAAAGAATTGTGGTTGATATAGAAATAGTGAAGTATATATATAGTCTCTGATTTCATGAAGCTCATAGGGCTAGCAAGGAGGTTATGACATATACATAAATATCCAGTAACTATTCAGTAAGAAGCAGCATGCCATAGTGGGGAGACAGCCAGCCTCAGAGCCAAGGAAACTTGGGTTCAAGCCCAACCACTAATATATACTGGTTGTATGACTCTGGGAAACTCACTTAACTTCTTAGTACCCAAGGCAACCCTCTATAACAATATACATTGAAGAGAAGGCACTGAACTGCATTTGCAGTTAGAGCTCAAACAGTCTATCATCAAACAGTTCTTAATTGTGATTCTCATATTACTTGCCTTCATAAACTCTGTGTTCTGACTGAATTGGATTAATTCTTCCCTTAAACTCAACATTCCATCTCCTGTCTCCACAGATTTGCATAAGTCATTCTTTATGTCTAGAATGCACTTTCAAAATCCTTATCACTACAGCCCAGAATACTTCTCTTCCTTCAGGGCTTAAGTGAGGGACCATCTCCTTTGTGGAACCTTCCCTGATCTTTCCAATCATGTGTGCTCTTCCTTGCCTTGGTTTTCTTTGTACTGTCCTTATTTCTATATATGTAGGATTCTGGACACACTCCCAAACCCCATAATATAACCTCTTTGAAGTGCTTTGTGTCTTTGAATTCTCAGCTCTTCCAATATTGCCTTACAAATAGTAGGTACTTAAATACTTGTTGAATGGAAACGAGTCTCAGAAATAATATGCTTGTTAAAAGCAGCATATAGAGAGAAATAAGAGATAACAGACTCAAATCAATAGTCCAGTTTCTCTCTAGCAGAGCATATTGTCAAGAAATCAAAGAAATACAGAGGTTTGTTGGACAGGGAGGTAAAAAAGATAAATAAAAAGGAAGCAAAATATAAAGGGAGGCAGTAGAAATAAAAGAAAATTGTGGACAAAACATTCTAGAAGTCTTGAGAGAGGAGTGTGTAGCTTTCATAACTCATTGCTTTAAAATGGCATCATGGGTGCATTCTAAAAATGAAACCTAATCTCCTCACAGTTGGAGAGAAGCTACTTAAGTTTATCTCATTTAGAATGTGAATTCCCAAGGGGCAGGGACTATTTTTTTGCTTTCCTTTGGATCTCTATCACTTGGCACAGAACCTGGCACATAATGGGTACCTATTAAATGCTTCTTGATTGTATGCTTTTGTAGTATGAAAAGTTGATTGATCAAAAGCAGTCACCTTGACTGTTATTTGAATCATGCTTTAAATTGGTGACATTTAAATGTCCACTTTGTAACTACTCAGGAGGAACCAGTTAATGAACTTAGGTTTGACCTGAACACTGAAGTAGAGAAGGAACTTATAAGTATCCAAAAAATCATGTAGACAGTACATAGAGCAACTCAAGGGTCTAGCCCTCAAAACCCTCTTAGTATTTTGGATCCTCTAATTTTAGTGATAAATGAAAAGTCTTTCTAAGACTACACATAATGGCATCAGAGTTGCCATTCCCACCAACTATCCTTCCAACTCTTTGTTTTCTGCACTGGCTGTTCCTCGTACCTAGAATTCTCTCTCTCTCTTCCCCCTCCCTCTCTCTCTCTCTCTCTCTCTCTCTCTCTCTCTCTCTCTCTCTCTCTCTCTCTCTCTCTCCACTTATGATAGGAGACCTTTCTGAACTCCCCCTAACTGCTCCTGATTTCCCCTTTAAGGTTACCTTCCAGCCATTTTCTGGATATCTTGTTATATATCTTTGTATAGACATCCTGTCTTCCTCATTAGAAAGTAAGCTCCTTGAGGTCAGGGCCCTTTCTCCTCCTTTCTACCTGTATATCCAGTTCTTAGCACAGTGCCTGATGCATAGTTAACACTAGGCTAGATTCAGGACTCAAAAACTAGTTTTATCCATCCTGCCCAAATTTCTCATTGTATGTATTCATTGCCTCAGAAGCATCACAATCACAAAATTATCACTTAAAAAAATCCTGGAGAAATTAAGAAAGGAAAAAAAATCTTGCATCACATTATCTTTCTGCTTGATAGAATAAGGGAAGTATATATTTCCAAGATTTTGTTGGCTTATAAAAATGTAGAATGTTCACAGAAACTGCTACATTCTTCGATATCTGTTGCTCTAAAGAGTCTCCAGGGAAAAGATAAAAATATCCACAGTTCTTACTGTGGGGTTAATAAAGGCTTGTGAAAAGCATTTTATGTCCCTGAACAAATGAAGTTTCAAAATACATAGACTCCATATGAAGGAGTCATTAAGTCTGTTCCTGCCTATAGGAACCTAAGATCATAAATCTTAGAGTTGAAGGGAACTTTAAATACTATCTAGGCCAACCCCCTCATTTTACACATGAGGCAACTGAGGCCTGGAAAACAGAAATGACTAGACCAAGGTCAAAGGCTTTTTTGTCTGGACTTGTGGTTTTATTGGTCAAAGATTCTCTCAGTTGAGGAAATTTCATCCACTAATACATCTCTGTTCTGCATCATATAGTCTTAGAAAATTGCCCAAGACACTGAGAAGTTGTGTGACCTACCTGGGTCATGCAGCCATTATGTATCAGAGACAGAACTTGAACCCAGATCTTCCCGATTCCAAGGCTGACTCTCTTTATTCCTTCTCTAAGTTCAAAGGTAGTAATGTAAATAAAATGGCAAATTTAGGGAAAAATTTCTAATGATTAGAATTATTCAGAAGTGAAATGGGCTATTTTGAGAGGTGATGGGTTACCCCCCTCTATGGAGGTCTTTGAGCAGAGGCCAGTTGACCACTTGCTGGGTATGTTATAGTGGAGATTCCTTTTGTGATGGATTGAACTAGATGGTTGATGGGAACCCTTTCAGCTCTGAAATACTGTGATTTGAATCCAGGTCCTTGGACTCCAAATCTAGTGGTTTCTTTGACCTCTTAAGACAACTGGATGAAGAAGGGACAGTCAGGCTTTTATGAGGATCAGGATAGACTCAGAAAGGGGAGGAACTAGGGAAAGTGGTGGATCGAGTATGGGAGGACTGAGTGCTAAGCATGTTGGTTATTTGGAGAGCTGGTGGTTGTGGTTGGGATAGGAAGTATTTATGTTAGCATCATTCCCCACCACCTGCAGAAGCTGCTGCTGGCCCACAACATTACTGAGTATGGCCTGAACCAGATGAAAATGTAATTGGAAACATTTAACAAAATAAATAAAAATACAATAAAACACAGATAATATTACATTTTAAAAGGAAGTCAGTATGAGACCTGAAAGTATCCTTATGTGTAGAGAAATAGCCCTCATTTCTCTTTGATTTTGACCCCACTGGTCAGAATAAGAAGACGAAAGTTTGTCAACTCCTACCCCTGGTTGAGAAGAGATGAGAAAACTGGACCAAATGATATCAGCTTGTGTACTTTCTTTGACAGATTTACCTGGGGTTGCATTCTCCCTGGCCTGTTTGATAGCAGGCATTTTCATCCTGATGTATTGACTTGGTCCCTTGGTGAGCTTACCCCTGGGCAGACAGTCCAACGACTGTTATTGAGTGAAGGATAAAGTACTCCAGGCCCAAGTTCATACTCATTTTCCATTGTTTATCTTGCAACTCATTCATTCCAACTTGTAAAGGAAGTAGCTGCTTCTAAAGAATGTTGCTAGAATTGTTTGTAAATTTTGCTAAAGGGTAGGGATCCAGGCCAGACTGTAATTTTCTGGGACTTGGGACAAGGATAAATTAGGGAGACTCACCCAGAATTGATGAAAGCAGGAGGACAGTGGAGATGACAACTTGTAGGAGGCAGAAAGCAGGCCCCTCTCCTAGCTACTGAGGCTAGGTAGGAGGAAGCAGCTTTGTATTGGTGCTTCATTTGTGTTAAGGGGAGGGAGAGGTTTAACTTTTGCAGCTGAAGGGCAAATATTTTTTTTAAACCTTTGACTGGAAATAATTATTACTCATCACCCCTGGTAGCTTGTTAACTTCACTTCTGTTCTATATACAACCCTAGATCATGAGGCTGGGTCTTTGTTTGAACGCCCTCCTCTGCTGTCTAAGAAGGAAAAGGTGACCTTTGCTAATTAGAATTCCCAAGTTAATAAAAGCTAACCTTTTCTGGACTTTGTGCATTCAGCTGTTGGGTGACATTTTGAAGAGCTGCAGATGGGCAACGTTTATGTTGTATTTTAGGTCTTTATGAAGTGTTGGAGCAGGAAGGAGGCCTTTGGGATCAGCTAGATTGTTGCTTCCTCAATGACCTACCAATTTGGGCTTGAGTTACCTTACTCAAAGTGAGAACCTGAAAAGGCCTTAGCCTAAAAGAGTCAGGGTCTCCAGGGTCTTCCATTGCCTCCTGGGTCATCTCTGGTCATCCTGATGAATATCTGGCTACTGGACCCAGATGGCTCTGGAGGAGAAAGTGAGGCTGGTGATCTTGCAGCCTTCCCTCACTCAAATCAAAGTCAACTGCAAGCCATGCCATTATTTTCCTTGATGTCATAGTCCTCTTCGAAAACAAAAAACAAACACAACAATGTGTGGGCAGTTTTTAAGTAATTCACAAACTTTTACTCCTAGTTCTGAACTCCTTGAGCTGCAAAGACCAACTACCTCAGAACAGAGGGTGCAGGCAATTGGAGTTTAGATTAGAAAGCACTTAGTACATCTCCCTCATTTACTGAAGTCCAGGGCACTGAGCCTCAACTACGGTCCTACCCTTTCAACTCATTGTGGTGTCAAGGTGACCTTGAGTTCCCAAACACTTTGCTGGTAGAGTATAAACTCTGGGAAAGCCTATCAAGCTGGAAAGACTTCAATTTCAGACTTCTGACAAGTTTTTTGATTACAGAAATCCTCAAACCTTTCTGATAAAGCATAAAGAGTTATAATCTGTTTCAGTGAAATCATAGCTCATGGGAAGGAGGAAACTGAGTCCCAGAGAAGTTCCCGGATTTATCCAAGAGCAACGAGATGGTTGATAGTAAAGCTAGGATTTGAACCCAGATCCTCTCACTTCAAGTCCAGTGTTCTTTTCTTACAAGCCTTCATTTTTGAGATGACCTACCTAGCCTCTCCAAACAAAGCCAGAAGTCAATAAGCATTTACTATGAGGCAGACATTATGCTTAGCTCTAAAGGATACAGATAAGAAAAAGCAAAATAGCCCCTGCTCTCAAGGAGTTTACAATTCAATAGCAGATAATGCAGGAAAGAAACCTGAAAAAGGGTGAAGAGTTCTGCCACTGTTCCTGTCAAGGAGCATGATGTTGGTGAACTAAAATCAAACAGAGGAACTGGTAATGAGCGATAAACTGGAAATGAGGAGTTGGCTGAGCCCTCTAGAAAGGGAAGCATCTTTTACTTCATCCCTCTGATCAGAGAAGAGAAGCACCTGATAAACTGAAGCAAACTCCATGATGATGAGATTTCTGGTAATGAGAGTTTATCCCAAAAAAGCATGATATTCAGCAATAGAAACCAGGCAGAGCAGCTGGAGACAAATGAAAACTGAAGAGACTTGTCCAAGTCAAGAGAAGGAAGGTGACTTATCCAAGGCCAACAGGGATTTAAACACATGTCTTTTGGGGTCTAGGTCCACCTCACTTTCCTACTACACCGTCAATCAATTAAACATTTATTAAGAAGCAGCTGGGTGGCTCAGGGAAGAGAGTGCTGGCCCTAGAGTCAGGAAGACCTGAGTTCAAATCCAGCCCAGACCTTCGGCAATGACTTAACCTCTCTCTGCCTTAATTCCATAATCTATAAAATGGGAATAATAGTAACACCTACTTCCCAGACTTGTTGTAAATTATCAAATAAGATAATAATTGTGAGATGTTATTTAAATATTAGCTCTTATGTATTACCTTGCAAGGTTGTTGTGAGAATCAAATTCATATGACTGTTTGTAAATCTTAAAGCACTATGTAAGTGCCAGCTATTAGTATTGTGATGCTGATGGCGGTGAGGATGATGATGACATGCCTACTATGGGCCAGGCACTGTGTTACATGATGGAGATAAAATGCAAAAACAAAAATGGTTCCTGACTTAAGGAGCTTATACTCTGTCTTAATGAGTCTATAATCAAGGTCACATATGAATCCTCATATGCTTTTCTTGATTTCTTCTCCTGAATATCTGCTTTTCTGGGGATAAAATCATCAGAAATCTCATCATCATGGAGGTTGTTTCAGTTATACCTTAGCATTCTAAGACACTTCTCCTCATCACATATGATGGTAGAGCTAGGATTTGAGCCGGTATTTCTAGTCTCCGTTTTCTTTCTACTATCCTAGGCAGAGGAAAAATCTTTCAAGACTTTTTTCAGTCCCAAGTATTGGTATGTATAGAGCATGGACAGGTTGTACTTGTACATTCTACCTTTGCTCTATACACAAAAGCCAGTCAGGGTGTGTATGAACACCTGGCCCATTGACTATGCACAAGAGCCAATGAGAATGCTCCCTTAAGTTGTGATCCAGACTGTTGCCTCCTCTGTGGTCCCAGGGTAGTTGGACTTGGCCATAGAGAGTTTTATGACAGCAGGTTCATGTACTGAAAAATACAAAGGAGAAGACAAACTACTGAACTAACTGCAAGTTTACATACATCAATTTCATGTACGTTTAGTCGGTAACGTCTAAACTACGTATTTTAGATTTTCTTTTCTCTGTATTTGGTAGGTCCTTCACCACAGCTTGGGACTGTCAAAACAGTAATATGGTTCTTACCTCCGTGGGAGGAATTTTCTTTTTTCCTTTTGGTTTTAAAGGAATAGCTCCAAAAATCTTGCTTTCTTTCTGCTTGATGGGACCTCTTCCTCCCTTACTGGTGGGATTGATTTCCCATAGTGGCATTCTAAGGGGTGAGGGAGCAAAAGGACTTTGATGCTCAGGCCCATTCCATTGCTCATTCCCAATCTTGATTTATTGAATTTTACCTAACAGTCGTATTTGTCATCTCAACAGGATGGAAGTTGTTTGTTACCATGAACCTTCTGTGGGTGGTGAGAAACACTGCCTGCAGGACAATAGGGAATGAGGAACAGCTTCCACTGTTTTTTTTATTTTTTGGCTTGGAGGCAATGGGGTAACATTTATTTTTACACAAGGGTTTTCTGCTGTAGCAGTAAGCAATTGCGTAATTGGCTTCACCCCAACAATGCCTGCTGTGTGAATGTGGTAATCCTCTCTCTTGTCCACCTTGGACAGACTTATTGTTGGCTGAAATGGCGTGCAAAGGAGAGATTATTTAATTATATATATATATTTGGACAAGGGCTTAAAATTTGCTTATGTCATCATCCCTGAAAAATGCTCCTAAGAGCAGAGATAGATAAGACTTGCATTAAAATTAGTGCAGAATTTCCCAGGGAGTAATTGCATGCTCTTTCTTTCAGGACTTTTCCCACTGCCCACCTTAGGTGCTTAACAAAACTGATAAATAAAAGTAGGTAAAGAATAAATTTACATTTATGCCTATTTGTGTCTAATGATAGCCATCTCTGTGGCAGGGTGGGGGGAAGGAAGAAAAAGCACAACATTACAGGATAATTTTATTATATTTGCTATTTTGTGTAGAATGTTATATTTTATACATTACTATTATTTATATTATCTATAATATATATTGTATACTATATATGTAATTTATATTTCAAAGAAATAGCAAATTTCACATAATACATTTGCCATTTCACATGCAATCTTTTTTTAAATGATGTTATAGAAATGCTTGTTTATTCCATACATTAAAAATAAAATAAATAACTGTAAAAACCAATGAATTCAGAAGAAAATCTTGCATGGGAGATAAACCTTTTTCATCTGTGGTTTCACTTCACCTTCTGTAAAGGTGTTGGGGGTACTCTAAGTCCTCAGAGCAGAAGGGGCATTCACTCTTCACTATGTGAATTCACTCTTATGTATATCCTTTTGGAATTGTTGGAACAGATAAAGGAATTGTTAAATTAGAGGCTTCTGGAAGTTGGAGGGCCGTCACCAAAATCAGGTCATCCAGCCTCTGGATATGTGAAGGAGTTCCCTCTATGACATCCCTAACAGGTGGGCATTCAGTTTCTGCTTAAATATATCTAGTCACAAGAACATGCTTACTGCTTTTCAAGATATCCCCTTATTTTGTCTGACAGCTCTAATTGTTAGAAAAATCTTCCTCATATTGAAATGAAAGTCCGACTTTCTGTAACTACCACTCATGGGTCCTAGGAGCTAATTACTGTAAAGTGCTTAGTGCAGAGCTTAGCACATAGCAAGGGTTTAATAAATGCTTGTTCCTTCCCCCTTCCCCTACAGCTACTGTTCTTAAGAGCTCTGTTGTTTTAAGGATGTCTCTTATATTTTCCCTTCTAGTCATCTTTATCATAGGCTAAATCTTCACCCACCCTTCAGCTATCCTTATGTGACAATTTCTAAATCCTCAGTGTCCTGAATACTGTCCTCTGGGTCTACTGATAGGTTTTCAATGTTCCATTTAAGAATCAAACATAGTACCCTAGAGGTGGTTTGATCAACATAGACGATAGCAAATGATCTGGACACTTACTTCTTTCCCATTATTCTATTACTGCAGACTGAATTTGCAGTAGTTATTTTAATAGCCTCACAACAACATTGTTTCATATTGAGTCCCTCACCCCTTGCACCTCCCCCAAAGTCTTTCGTATATAAACTGCTGTTTACACATCTACCTGGCAGTGTGGTTGAGTAGATAGAGCATTGACCTTGATGTTGGAAAAGTCTGGGTTCAGTTCCTGCCTCAGACATTAATTAACTGTACAACTTTGAAAAAGTTACCTAACTTATAACTTGAAAACTGTGCTTCAGTTACCTCATCTATAAATAAGGGAACTAGATCCAATGGTTTCTAAGATCTCTTACAGCTTTTAATTTATAATCCTATGAACTTTTTTGTTCCCTGCTCTGTACTCTTTGGCGTTTTAGAAGTATGAAGGACTTCATATTCATTCCTCTTTTCATCTTACTAGTTCCAACCCATCAGTATTTTAATTCCATTTAATTTCATTTCTGCTATTAACTATCTCTCCCAGATTTTTGTGTTGTGTAAATTCGCTAAACATTCCTCTATATCTTCATCTGTTATTAATCAAAAAAAATGTTGATCACACAGAGCTAAGTACAGAGTTCTGTGACCTATCACTTATCACTCCTTAGATTGACCTCAGTTCATTAAATCATTGCTTTTTGGGGTCCAGTTCTTCAGAAGATAGGAATCTATCATCCAACCCACTTCTCTTAATCTTGTCTATGAGGATATGACTATTGCAGAATGACTGCCAAATACCTGGCTAAAATACATACATACGTACATATATATACATATACATATACATATATGTATACACACACACACACACACACACACACACACACACACATATATATATACACAGAGAGAGAGAGAGAGTGAGTTGTGGTATTTCCCTGGCTTACCAGCCTAGTAAGCATTTTTTTTAAAAAGGGAGGTGATTTTTTTCCCTTCTCTGTTTTGATTGCCAATAGAAAGAATGATCATTTTCATTTATGTTTGTAGCCAAATTTTCCATTTGTTGAGTACAATACATCTATCAGTCTACCAGTGGATGATTTTTTTCAGTTATGATACTTTCTCTGTGGAAATTCATAATCCTTTCTTTGTTTTCAATTGTATTTTAGACAAACTTTTCCTTTTCCTGGTCAGGGAAAATTGCCATAAGCTGGTTATATAGAGTATATAATCTTCAGCACTATAGCTTTTACCTTAAAGTGAATAATAATGACAGTAATATCCAATTATTTCCATTTGTATAGTCCTTTATAATAGTACCCAGAGGGGATGGCCAAGACAGCAGGCACGTGATAACATGTGGCTAGAGTTCAGAAGAGAGATTATGGCTGGATATATAGATTTGAGAATCATTGATGATGATACTTGAACATACGGGAGCTGATGAGGTCTTTCAGATTGCTTAAAGAAAGAGAGAACATGAGAACCCAAAAAAAGCCCTAGGGAGCACTTGTGCTAAAAGGGACACGAGGGGGATGATGGTCTAGCAAAGGAATGATCAGGCAAGAGAAGATCCTGAGAAAGAGTAATGTCATGAAAGCTGAGGTAGGAGAGACCAAAGGTTGATTAATGATTTAAAAAGCTGCAGAGAGACATCTAAGTGGAGGAAGCCAAAAAAAAAGGGGGGGGGGGGTGAGGTTACCTTGGAGAGAGGAGTTTCAGTGAGTGATAGGGTTGGAAGCTAGATTTCAAAAGGACTGACTGGTGAATGGGCAGTAAGGAAGCAGAGATTGAGGTTACAAATGTAGACCCTTTTTCCTAGGAGTTTGGCACTGAAAGGAAATAGAGGTAAAGGACAATAGTCAGAGGGCATGGAGAAGTCAAGTCATCATTTTATTTTTGTTTTTTGGATTTGTTAGGATGAGCACAGATAAAGGTATCAGGGCAAAGCTCAATAGACATTGATCAATAGACAGATTGAAGATAAGTGAGGAATGGATAACATAAGTAAAGTAGGTTAGCTGGCCATAAACAAGGAGATGGGCTTACTGTGCTTCAGAAACAAGAACAAAAGTGAAGTGGATGGGTGAAAATGTAGAGGGACTTGTAAGACACAGAGTAGGAGAGAAAAGTGAGCCTGTCCATAGCAGATGGTGTCTGTTTTCTTTGTAAAACAAGAGGCAAAGACATCTGTCTTGGGGGTGTGAGCATGAGGGGCTTAGATGAGACACTAAGGACCTGAGGAGGGAAGGTTTAAAACAGCCGTCCCGGAGGTAAGATAGAGGATCAGCCCAAGAACAAAAGTTCTGCCTTGGAGGAGTGATCAAAAAAAATCCACATGTATCTGCTTACCGATATCCCAGAAAAAGGACATTTGGTTAAGTAACTATTTGTAATTCCAAGAATGACTGCTCCTAGATCTTGGGAAGGAATTTTCAGAGCAAATGACACTTTGCCACATTTGGTACTCAGATACCAAATTACAAATAATCACTTAACCAAATGATGGAATTCCTGAAATGAGCTGAAAGATGTTAATTCTAATGGAGTAAAATTGTATTATGTAAGGAATTTTCAGTGTCACATAGCCACAGAAAATGAAACAAGCAGTCTTAGAGGCAGTGTGGTAAGCTAGAAATAAAAATATTAATAACGATAATAGCTAGCAATTATATGGTGTTTCATGGTTTATAAAGCTCTATAAATATCGCCTCATTTTCTCCCAACAACACCCTCATAAGGTAAGATGCTATCATCATTCCCAGTTTTACATATTAGGCTGCCGAGGCAGACAATTGACTTACCTGGGGATGCATAGATAATAAATATCTGAAGCAAGACTTAAGCTTTCTTGTGTTATTACATTGCTGTCATGTAAGGCTCAGTGGGTAGAGCACTGGGCCTAGAGTCAGGAAGACCTGAGTGGCCTCACACACTCATTGTGTGACCCTGGGCAAGTCACATAGCCTCTGTTTGCCTTAATCCAATGGAGAGGGAAGTGGTATACCACTCCAGTATCTTTGTCAAGAAAACCCTATGGTCAGTATTGGCTTGCTGTGGTCCATGGGGCCATGGAGAGTCAGACATGACTGAACAATAATCTGAATTAAGATTTGAACTTGAGTTTTTCTGACCTTGGGTCTAGTGCTCTATCCATTGGACCAGAGCACTAGGTATGGAGGGAGAGGACTGAGTTCAAATCTTGCCTCTACGGCCTACTTAGGTGACGTGGAGCAAGATAGTTGAAATTCCCTGGACCTATTTTTCATCATCAATAAAATGACCAAATGACTCCCAAGATCCCTTCCAACATGAGACCTATGGCTCTGTAAGACTTTTGGAGCAGGGTGTGATGTTGGGAATTAAGCTGGAAGACTCATTGGTTTTTACAAGACAGGGTTCTTTTTCCTGTGTCCTATGAGCTGGTTGAACCAATTAAATCCATCAAGCCAAAGCTCTGACAACACCCATGGATGGCATTTATCATACTTTCAAATTTGTGGAATACATAAAATAATAACTACCAAAAGAGTAGCATATCATTAGACCACTTCTGTGGACCTAGATGAAAATATAATTAGATTTTTATGTTTTTAAATAGAGAGTTTTTAAAAGAAATTAACTTGAATGCAGGGGGGAAGGTCATCAGGGAGAGAAGGAAGGCTCTGGACGTAGTAGTCTTGCCAAGTTTGCCAGTTTATAGGTGGAATTTTGACTTGCTTCTCAGGATATGTTTAATGAGAGGTAGAGTAAAGGGAAGCTCGGTGGTACAGTGGATAGAGTGCCAGCCCTGAAGTCAGAGGACTCATCTTCCCAAGTTCAAATCTGGCTTCAGATATTTACCAGCTGTGTGGCCCTGAGCAAATCACTTAGCCCTGTTTGTCTCAGTTTCTTCATGTATATAATGAATTGGAGAAGCTCCAGAACAGATCACTCCAGTATCTTTGCCAAGTAAAACTCAGATAGGGTCACAGAGAATCATTACATGTGTATGAACAATTTACACATAAATCACTTATGTTCTGATTGTCATTTTAGACAATAAACAATATTAATAACCAAGAGAGCACTTTAAAGTTTTCAGAGCAGAGAAGCCTCATTAACAGCTCTGTGAGGTAGGCACTAAAGGTATTAATTACCTCAGTTATAGATGGAGAAATTGAGGCTCAGAGTTGTCACTTGCCTTACAGTTAGTACGTGTCTGAAATAGGATTTGAATTTGTCTTCTTGAATCCAGTTCTGCATTCTACCCACTAGGCTAAGCTCACTCATAAATAGAAGTTTATTGTACTGTTTCCTCATTAATTCTCATCTTTCCTGAATTCAACTTTTTTTAGTATCTACAGCATGTAAGGTACTGTACTAGGCATTAGCCATACAGAGAGAAAAATGAAAAAATCCCCATCTTCAAGAAGTTTGCGTGCTAATGGGGATGAGAGTAATATAAAATGTTTGGAAAGATAAGGAAACAGGTATTCATTAAGTACCTGTTAGGTGCCAGGGACTGTGTTCGGTACAAATATTATCTCATTTGAGCGTCACAACAACCCAGAGAGGTCAGTGCTAATATTGTCCCCATTTTACAGTTGGGGAAACTGAGGTAAACAAGTTAAGTGACTTATCTAGAGTTACACAGCTAATCAATGTCTGAGAGTAGTAAATCCAGTGTTCTATCTATTGCTACAAGGAGCTATCCCTGTAAGGAGGTTGGAGTACAATCATAGAGGGCCTCAAGTACCAGTCCTTTGGATTAACCGTCTTCCTTGGTCTCTCCCATTAGTATTTAAACTGTCATCTTGGATGGATGGATGGATGGATGAAAATGCATTTATTAAGCACTTGCTATGTACCAAGCACTGAGAATTCCAGTTTAAAAGCAAAGACAATTTCTGCCTCCGAGGAGCTTACATTCTAAAGGGGAGAGGGAAAACAACACACATAAGGAGTGTTCTCCAGACAGAGGTCCTTTTAAGCTACAGGGATGGTAAGTGGGACCATAGGAACAGAGATTGACACATCTGATTCAGGAACAGTGATTGAGTTGATTTGATGGTCATGATTCCTGAGTTGTGTTTTTATCATCGTTCCAGAAACGTGTGTGTGTGTTGCACATGCATATGTACTTTTTTTTTTGATATTCAATCTAAATTGTGAGTTTTCTCTATTTTGCTTATTTTCTCCACTAAACTTTAATCAGAAGTACTGTATCTTGGAAACAGGTGCTACCAAGCAGCCTTGCATTTTGAAAGCAATGCTGATCCCACATGCTAGTTCTGATAGTGTTACGGATTTCATAAAGACTTTGGAGTGACATAAACATTCTGGAGAGGAATTTATTTTTTCCCCTAAAACTCAAAGCTCCTCCTTGGTGAGCCTGTAAGGGTCATACATCACTGGAGTGTGTGTGTGTGTGTGTGTGTGTGTGTGTGTGTGTGTGTGTTTAACTCCATTGCCTTATTTAATGGGAACTTGTATTTTTTTTTAATAGTTACTTATGTGGAGAAAATAAAATAGGGCAGCATTTTTATAGGCATTTTGAGATTTTAAAAATTCTGACCACCTTTCTACAACAGAGATTATGAGAATTACTTTCTTTTAGTATATGCCAGCAATTTTCCAAAAGGCCTTAGAGCCATTTTGTTCAAACCCATCATTTTGCAGATGAAGAAACCTATGTTTTGGGAAGAGGATTTCTTTTGATGACATTTCTAAGAAACTGAAATTGAAGCACAGATAAACCATTAAAAAGTATATGTACTTTGGCTTCTCAGAAATATAGATTTTTTTAACTTGTTATTTGGGATTAGCATTCATTAATAGTTTCTACTAGGTTCATCCTATTCCAAGTTCATCCAATTCTAGAAAGACTGATTGGTGCCCATCCGCTATTTAAAAAAAAAATAGTTATTTTTATTAAAGTGTCATGAGTTGACTGATAGGATTAATTAGAACCTTCTGACCATGAAGGACACTATTCTGAACCTGATGATGTCAGAACTTGGCCAAACATACTGCAGGCATACCTGTAACTCTGAGGATAGGATTCGTCTAGTGTCTGTCTTATCTTAGTTGTGCCCAAGATGTGATCATGAGCTATATTTGCTTCTTCTCTGAATGACTAGCAGTTTGGGGCATGGAGACTGATGGTTATTTTAGAACAGTAACTGATGAACAAGGTAAAAAAAAATGAAGTCCTGAACTTCCTAATAAGTTTTTAAATTTCAGCTCCACATATTCATATATCTGAATGGCAGAATTCTATTTACTAATTCCAGAACTTGGGATAGCAACAGATTGTTGTGGTTTTCCATTCTTGACATGAGGGTGATGTCTTGACTTGTACAGGAATTGGATTTGAGTGAGACCGAGCTGCTCAAAACCATCACCAAGTCTCACTCTGTCCTGCAGTCATCTGAGCCCAGTCGCAAGGTAGAAGCCAAGAAAATTGATAATGGCCTGAGATGCAGAGGTTCACCTTGGCCTTTCTAATTTAGAAAAAGCTTAATTTAAGCTTTTTACTAGGTCTCTGTTTGTCTGAGGCAAGGACCATTCAATGAAAAAGAATTGAGACAAAAGATGGCCTAGTATACTGTCACAAAAGTGTCCATGGGGGAGAGGAAGACCCTCGGGGTTTCTGGCCAAATCAGAAAACAATTGCTATTTGCACCCACTCAGCCATCAAAACCCAAACAATGAGCAACCAGAGCTTGGACTGGAGTCTATTTTTGGTATTCGGTGAAAGCCAGAGTAATTTGGGTTTAAAGGCATAGTCAAGTAGCTCCATTTGAATCACAGTAGGCCTGTTTAAAGCCTGTTTTTTCAGAGCTATATTTCAAGAAATCATAAATGAAAACTGCTTGTCCTAGGTTTTGGGAAATAAAGTATAAAATTAAAAAAAAAATCTAGCCTCCAATCCTTAACACACCTTACAAAAATGTGACCAAAAAAAAAAGGAATACCTTTAGACACAGCACCCACATGGCACCCCAGATGGAGAGAGGGACCAGATGTGGTGATCTTTCCTTGATAAGCTAATGACTCACATAGACTTCTTAAATTCATTCAACAAATTGGGTGCTTGCTATATAGAAGGGGCAGCTAACTCATCTTCCTTCCTGAGTTCAAATCTGGTCTCAGACACTAGCTCTGTGACCCTGGGCAAGTCACTTAACCCTGTTTACCTCAGTTTCATTATCTGTAAAGTGAGCTGGAGGAGGAAATGGCGAACCAATCCAGTATCCTTGCCCAGAGAACCCCACATGGGGTTACGAGGAATGAAACATGACTAAAATGACTGAACAATAATAGTGTTCCTATCTTTATGAAACCTATAGGCCACTAGGGGAAATTAGGCCGCAAAAATAACTGTAGTACATATGGGAGTGTGACACAAGGGACAGAAAGGCTCAGAGAATCAGGGAAGCCTGGACGGTGGTTCATGTGAAAAAGACTTGGATTTGTTAGTAGGATGCAAGCTCATTTATGAGTCATTGGTGAAAAAGTGGGTGCCAGAAGGGCCCATGTTGACTTACACTGCCATCATAAAAGTGTAGTATCCGAGAATAAGAGAAGTGATCGCTTAGGGCACCACACTTCAAGAGAAGTATCAGTTAGTAATGATGATGCACTTAGTGCTTTAAAAAAATTTACAAAGCTGCTTTTTTCCCAGCAATATGGTCAGGTAGATTGCACAAACATTTTAGCTACTTAAGATCAGGTAGATGGCTCTGTTGTGTTCCGGAGTGTAACCCTGAAATGTAAGGATATAGGGGGGGATCGACCTGAAAAGAATTTGACCACTCAAATCTTCTAGTGTTATTGTAACACCAGTATGGTGGGCAAGATTCCTAGTAAATCTGCAGTTGGGTAGGGATAAAACTGATACTTGTATGCAAGAGAAGACAGTGAGAATATCTGGATGGGATTGAGGAGTGGTAAATGGCCTGGAGTGGGCCAGGTGCAGACAGTGAAAGGAGTTGAGGGTCTGGGCTGGATTCTAGAGCTACAGTGAAAGGACAGTTAAAGGGATTATTGAATATTTAGGTAGGCCGGGAAGTGCCAATGCGTGGGGCAGAGGCACCAGTGATCTGGGCTACTGATCCAGGTCTCATCATCCCATCAGCACAAGTATTCCCTATTTTACGAAGGAGGAAGCTAAACCTCAGAAAGGTTGTGTTACTGCTCCAAGATTCCACAACTAAGTTAACTCAAACCCAGGTCTTCCAAGTCCCAGGCTGGAGCTCCATCAGAAGAGAGTGATCAGAATGATAAGGTAACTTGAAATGATGTCACAGGAAGAGGTACTGAAGGAATTCCTTAGAAGAGAAAATGGTGGTAGGAGAGGTCTGTGTGAACATGATAGTTTTCTTCAAATATTTGAACACAAAAGCTGAAAAGGATTAATTTGATTGTATAAATGTAAATAGCCTTTGCACAACAAAAGAATAAATGCATCCATCATAAAAGGTGGGGAAAAATCTCACTGGTTGCATTCTCCCTTCTAAACTACTTTATATTTAACTACTTTGTGCCTGTTTGTATTTATTCACTTTATATTTATGTTGTATGTATTTGTATATGTACTTATCTTTCCCATTGGAATGTAAACTCTTTGTAAGTAGGGTTGTTTCATTTTTTTAATTTATATTCCCAATGCTTAGCATATAGTAGGTGACTTTTAAGTAGTTGTTGATTGATGAAATGATTGTTCAAAATGTTTTGTTATTGTTGAGTCATTTCAGGCCTGTCTGACATTTTGTGAACCCCAGTTGGGGTTTTTTTGGCAAAAATACTGAGATGCATTTGAAAGATGGGGAAACTGAGGTAAACAAGGTTAAATGGTTTGCCCAGGGTCACACAGTGTCTGAGGTCAGATTTGAACTCAGGAAGATGTCTTCCTGATCCCTAGTTCAGTACTCCATCCACTGTGCCACCTAGCTAACCAATTGCTCCAAATAGGAACTGACAAATCTCAAAGATTAAGAACCAATCTCTAGTCAATAAGTGTTGACAGGACTTGAGCAAGCAAGCACTTCTCAAAAGAAGCAGCCAAAGTTATCAGCACTGCATGAAAACTGATAATCAGAGAAGTACATATTACAAGAACTCTTAGGTAATTCTAGCAGACTCTTAGCAAATTGGCAAAGATAGTGAAGGATGACACAATTTGTTGCTGGTGTACTTGTAGCAGGAAAGGTACCTGTTATCCTGCTTTTGGAGAGTTGTGAATTGACTCAGGCTTTTTGGAAAACAATGAGAATTACAAGAATACACAAGCCCTTTTGACCAAGTGAACATGTCATGCTATTGGGACAGTAAACCCAGGATTTTTTTTTCTTTTTGGCAGTACTAAGTCTATCCAAAGACATTCCTGAAAGTACTCTTTGTATTAATAGGGGGAAAAATTGGATTTCCAGTGATTGGGGAATGGCTATACACATTATGATAGATGTTAAATACTCTGACATTAGAAATGACAAATATGAAAAATGAAAATGAGATTGAAATAAATAGTATAAAGAAAGTATAACCTCCAGAAAGAACACAATGACTTTAACTATGGAGTAAAAAATAGCATTAGCAGCACCCCTCCCCCCCCACCAGAAACACATGTTCTGTATAAAGGAAGGGGTTTGGTTGTTTTTTAAATCACAGAAACAAAACTCACATGTGTAGGATTGTGTTAAAGTCAGTACATACATCTTTTAGTTTGGGCTTTTAAGAACCAGAATAATTACAGTAATAAGTGTGCAAATATTTATATAGAACTTACTCTATGTCAGGTGCTGTGCTCACTGCTTTACAATTACTGTCCTGATTCTAACAACAGCCCATTTTACAGATGAGCAAACTTAGCAACTTGTGGGGCTTGTAAATGTCTGTGGAGAGATTTGAACTCAGGTCTTCCTGACAGTAACTAGTGGAAGTTTGTGTGTGTGTGTGTGTGTGTGTGTGTGCGCGTGTGTGCACGTGTGTGCGTGTGTACACTCACTGATTATGTGTTGGAGTTTCATTTTGTATATTCTTTTTTTCTTGTGTTCTTATTTCTGTATCTGAACATTTGTATTTGTCAGGGGAAGTTAACAATTACAATTTGAATTAACAAGAAGAAAAGTTATTTGAATGACTGTCATGTGAAAAAGGGATTAGATTTCTGTGTTATTCCAGAGGAATAGAACTTACTAGAACTAAGTAGAGCTAAGACCTGTGGTTAGAATTTGTAAACAAGAATTAGTTCATTATAATTCCAGCTTCCTTCTTTATTGCTTTGTGCTTGATCTCAAAACTACCTTGTATTTATTTTCATATCTATTCTCTCTCTGTCTCTCCCTCTCCACAAATGCACATACATAGACACACATCTACAGTATATATTGTGTGTGTGGTGTGTGTGAATATTGTCTCCCCAATTAGAATGTAAGTTTCTGGAGAGATTTATTTCTGTCTTTGAATCCCCAGTACCTGGCACAGAGTAGGTGTTTAATAAATACTTGTTAAGTTATTGACGATAAGGAAGAACTTCCCAGTAATTACAGATGTCTGAAGTTGGAATGGACTGTTTTTTCTCAATTGGACTGCTTCATGAACTAGTGAGTTCCATGTCACTGAAAGTGTTCAGGCCAGGACATGAGAATCACTTGCTATGGATACTTTCAAGGGGATTCATACCCTGGATAAGGGTTGAATTAAATGAGCTTTCATGGCTCTGATTCCTCAGGGAGTGTCTGAGACTTGGTTCTGCTACTAACTATAATTGCAGCCTAATTGACTTAACTTCTCTGCGCCTCAGTTTCCTTATCTATAACATGTTGGAGTTGAACTAAAATAATTTTAAGGCTCCTTCCAGCCCTGAAAGTTCTACAATCCTATGCCTGTGCCAAAGCCCTTAAGGCTTTGTTTAAGGGAGCAGCAACTTTTGCTTTAGAGATGCAAGTAATCAAACTCAGAAACCAGTCACAAATTCCCATGACTTTAGAAAGCTTTAGAAATTTTATGGGAAAATCATACTACATAATCACCAGACTTTATGTGATTCCTTAAAAAAAAAAAAAGCTACATCTATTTCCTTCCATAGGATCTTTTTACCTGAACAAGAAACTGTTTAAGTCCTTTAAAGGCTGTATCCTTTTGAAAAAGGAAAATTCTTGTATGGTGAAGGGAAGGGGAGGAGAATAGGGCAGAGAGCCCTTGGAACTTTTAGAATAATTGCTGGCTAGTAAGGCAACTCCTCCCTACCCTCCCCCCACTCTCAGAATTTCTCCTAGGGAATTAATTTAGTCCTCTGTATGCCACGTCTGATTTCCATGGAAAAAAGTTCTTTCAGCCAGTGTAATTGTTCTTCGTACTCAGGGACATGAATTATGTTGTTAATTCACATTCAACAAGTCAGCAACACTCCCAGAGCCATTTCATAATTTACCTAACACTCCAAGCTCTGCCTCTGCCTTCCTAGCATCAACACTTAGGAGGTGTGGGATGACATGGAGGGCTGGATTAATAATGCTGGCTATGGCAAATCTATTCTGGAAGTTGTGATGCCTCTACCACCCACCCTCATTTCCTCCTCTACTTTTCTCCAGGGCTCAATGAAGTATTTAGCCCTTCAGAAATCTGCAGAATCTATGTAATTGATTTTGACACACTCAAGCCATTTTAATGCTGCTCTTTTCCAAAGCATCATAAAATATGACTGTAGAATTACAAGTTGACAAAAAAGAAAAAAGAAATATGAAATTTACATAAAAATGGAGAAGGGTTCCTAGGAGAATAATTTGCAGAATGGACATAATAATGTAAAGGAAGACAATATTAAAAAGTATTGTAACTCTGATCAATCCAGTAACCAGTTGAGTCTGTAAAGAACTCATTGGCATACTTTCTGCCTCTTGGCAGAGATGTGGTGGAATGTAGGTATGAACAGTGAGATAGACATGCCAAGGTATTGATTTTTTCTTTGTTTAAATGTATTTGTTACAAGTGAAACCTTGCTTTGAGTTGAGAGAGTGAGAGAGAACACATGCATGCTTCAGAATAGAATTGTGGTTCAGTCTTCAGCTGGAAAAGAGAGTAAGGATGGTGACTGCAGTTCTGCCTCATTGAAATCCAATTCACACACAAGTCAAGGCATCACCTCATGAGGTCATTGGTCCTTTTTGAAAAGGAAGGATGAACAACAATTTGTCCAGAGGGTCCCCTTTGTCCTTCCCCCTAGTGTGGTCCACTGTTTATAGCAAACACTCATTTAAAACAATAAAAATGAACTTATCTTTAACCCATTTTAAACGTGTAGACAGTAAATAAAATTTAAGGATAAAAGGTGTCCATTCACCAGGCATTGGAGAAGGGGATAAATCCATCTAGTCCCACGGGGATAGCAAATGTTAGCTACTTTTCAAGTGAACCAGTGAGCCAGACAAGGCTCTAACTTCTCATGCTTATATTCGATTCAGGGTAGCATTGCCTTTCCCTTGCAATTGGCTAGCTGGTGGTGCTGGCATGTATCTACACCTCTCCTCCTCACCCCCACATCCCTTTATCCCATCCTCTCCGGGATGTTTCCAGACTTCCATTCTTTATGCTGTTGGCCTCTCCCTTTATCCTGCCATGGTCCTTCAGACCCACCTTACAGATGAGAAAAACTACATCTTCCATTAGCCCCTTTGCCAATAAGGTGCCATACAATGAAGGATTCTGTTGTTGAATGAGTGAGGAGATATATTGGGAAGTGATAGCAATTTTTTTAAAGAGCATCAATAAAACATTTATATATTTTCTTTAATTAGGAGGATTCTCCCTGTCCTTCATCTTTTTCTTGATTCAGCCAACAGTTCTTAGAGGTATTGCTTTAGATGAAGAATAATTAAACATTTAAGAATATGTACAGTGTTTATTCATAGTTACATGGGGAGCCTATGAATTTAGATTGTTACTGAGCAGTTTGACTTGAAAACATCATTTCTTCAATAAAAGGATTATGGATAGTTAAACATGTCTCTTGTAATTCTTTTTGACAGGCCTTTCAAATTTTAACCATGACTCTGAACAGACCTCAACTTCTTTGCACTGACGAAGGACCTTTCATATTAAAAGCTTTTAGAATTGCACATGAAAGGTTCATAAATATGATTTTGAAGTTCTTAAATTTAAAAGGCTTAAGATGAATTAGTTTACCAGAATTGTTAATCTTAGAGTACTTTTATCGTACTTTTGACAAGATAATTGGGGAACAATCCTTCTGCAGGATTCATCTATAGATAGTTTATTTATGGCTTTAAGCTTTTTTAATTTTAATAGGCTTTTGGTCTACTTGATTTGATCAGCTGACCAGGTGTACAGCTGTAACATCAAACAGATACCTGAGGTTCAGTGCAAGAAAGTGTAGGAGGTAGACCCTTTGGATACTCAAGAGAGAAGAACACTTCTTTCTTAGGAAACCAGTGAGTAAGGTTGGGATTTTAAGTACAGGTCAGAATTGAAGCCTCTCAGAGGATTCTTTATTTTTTTTTTTTGAGAGGTAGGATGAGAGGCAAGTAATTAGATGTGAGAATGAGGAAATGGAAGTTTCTACAGTGAACTTGGGGCTTGGCTGTCTCTATCAGGACTTCAGAAATCTTTTTAGTGAACTATTTGTTTCTACCATACCACTCCTTAGGTTTTCTTCAGAGCACCTGTTATATTGTCTTCTATGCCCACTGCCTTCTGTCTCTTTTTCCCCTATTTCTCCTCAGTATAACACACTGCAGGTGCTTGGTAGATGGATTGACACTATAGAATATGTTCAGAATCCCCATTTATTGCTTGCTTCAGTGTGTCATCCAGCTTTTGTTTTGAGGTCTTCCTGTCCTCAAACATTCCTGAAATTCCACCTCTTCTTTGAAAGCCTTAGGAAGCTGATCCACTCACTATAGTGACCAGCAAACATTTATTGGGCCTCTCCTGGAGGTGGACTATTAGTTGGGGTTGCGAAGGGAAGGGGGATAGAATTAAAAGGAGAATAATAGCGTGCAGGAAACACGGTGAAGTGTCTGTCTTTGTGAGGTTAGTAGAGACGAAAGAGAGAAGACAGGGCTCTAGAACTGGAAGAGTCACCTAGTCCCACCTCGTTTTACAGTCAGTCAGTTTTTCAGATAGGCTTTATGAAGAGTCTACTATGTACTACACTGTGCTAAGTGCCAGGATATAAAGAAAGGCAAAAAACAAATAGTTCCTCCTCTCAGGGATCTTGTAGTCTAATGGACAACATGCAACCAACTGTGTACACATAAGATATATTCGGGATAAATTAGAGTCTCAGAGGAAGACGACTGGAGAAAACATCTTGCAGGGTGTGCGACTTCTCTGAGACTTGCAGGGAGCCAGAGAAGCTAGGAGGTGGAGATGTGGAGGGAGAAGTATCCCAGGCACTGGGGGACAATGAAAATTCTCTGTTCAGAGATGGAGTGTTGAGTGTGATGGAGAGCAAGGAAACCAGTGTCACTGGATTGCAGAGTACTTAGGGTTAAGTAAGGTGTAAGAAGACTAGAAAGGTAGGAGAGAGCCTGATTATTTTCAGAGGGCTAAAATCCAAACAGATGATGTCATACTTGATCCTGGAGGCAATAGAGAGCCACTGGAATTTATTTTATAAGGGGGTGTGTGATTATGATTAGATCTGCATTTTAGGAAGATCAATTTGACAGTTGAATGGAGGATGGATTGGAGTGGGGAGAGATTTGAGAAAGGGAGACCAACCAATTGACTGTTGTAGTAGTCTAGGCAGGAGGTAATGAGGTCCTACACCAAGACAGCAGTAGTGTCAAAGGAGAGAAATAGACAGGTGATACTATGAAAGTGGAAATGATAGGACTTAACCATTCATTGGAGATGGGGAGTGAGAGAGAGGAATCAGGAATGACACATAGGTGATGAGCCTGAGTCACTTAAGTGGGTGGTGCTGCTCCTTATAGTAATAGAGAAGTTAGGAATCAGGGAGGGTTTCAGGGAAAGACAAAGGATTTAGTTTTGGAGATGTTGAGTTTAAGAGATCTATAGGACCAAAGAGGAAACTGTCACCCAGAGAAATTAAAGGGGCTTATTGAAAGTCTATAGCTACTGAGAGGCAGAATTGGAACTAAAACCTCTTTTCTCCTGGTTTTAGGTAATAATATTAAGCTTCAGCTAATTTGGAGATCAGATGTCAAGCTCTAATTAAAAGAATAAGCTTTTCATTCTCTTCAGTAGCTTTCCTTTTTGTGTTGCCTTGTTTACTAGTATCTCCTTTTCCCCTTCCTAATCTAGTGAAGCATCTCTTATACTTAGGAATAAGGGAAAGCTAAGATTGGTTGTTTTAAAACCAACCAACACTTCAGCCGAGTCTGACAGTATGTGAACTGTTCAATACCCCTAGCTTTCCCCACTCACTACAAAAACTGGGAGTTGCATCTTTCCCCCAATTTCATTTGTTGTTGTTGTTACCATTTTGGTTGTCTTTGTGTATATTTTTTTTCCTGGTTCTGCTTTTTTTATTCATCATTAGTTCCAGCTTTTTTCAGAGGGTCCCCCCACCCCAATACTTTTATCAGTGGGCCAGGTTGTTTGGATGGGGGAAGGGAACTGGGAAGCTAGAAGATTAAATTGAGTATCAGGGATCTGAAATCAGAAAGAAAAAAAAGACTAGAAGATGTTGTTCTTTCCCAAGCAACCAGAATTATTTAAGCATTCTCCCAGTGTGTGTGTGTGTGTGTTTGCATGCATGTGTGTGTGCACACGTATGTGAATGTATTCATGCATGTGTATGTATGCATGCATGTATGTATTTGATAAGAATGTGTAATCTTGAGATTTTTTACCCTACAGGATAGGGTATACCACTTCTGTTTTTATGATATTTACAGCACCTCTGATGGGAGCTATTTCCAGAAGATATGTATATGTTTTCTTTAATTTTAGGTTACTTTTGTTACTTCACTTAATTCTTGGGTAAATTCTGCTTTTCTTGAGCTCCTGTAATCAGAGAATCTCTTTCCATGTGAAGGGTTTGTGGCTGACTCAGTATCAGAGTCCAAGGGATATGGCAGCAGGGGTTGGAGAAATAGGAAGAAATGACTGCCGGATTTCCTTCTGTGCTAAGTAACCAACAAACAAGTATTTCGAGGATGTTGGTCATATGTTGTTCCTTCATAAGACTTCCACCAAGAGGGTGGGGTTAGTTATTCAGAGAAAGGAAGTTAGGAAAAGGGAGGACCTTATCATAGAGCATACAGGGAAACCTGCTGAAGGAATTTTAAAGCTCGGAGCTGTTTGCCATGGTTTTAGCCTGGGGTGAAGAAGCAGCAGTCCCACTGATGAAAAGTTCTGGGCTGATTCAAACTGTCATCTTCATTTAAGATAATGGAAAAAAGAGAAAGAATCTTGGCCTAAGAAAAGGAAATTGGATAAAACTTTAGAGTAGGGGAGTCTCATTGGATTTTAAGACATAGTGTTTTCTAGTTCCTGGAAAAGGAGAGAATCTTCCCTATTAAGAATATAAATCTTCTCCTCCTCCATACTTGTGTCATTTTATCTAATTGAAGCAGGCAATATAGTGCAGTGGAGAGAGTTCTTGTTCCAGAGTCTGAGGAGCTGGGTTTGCAAACTGCCTCTGCCTCTCACCACCTATTTGATGTTGAGAAAGTCACTTAACCACCTTGGACCTTAATTTGTTTATCTGTAAAATGAAGGAGCTAGAGTGTATAGCCCCCAGATAGCCCTCTGAAGACCTTCCATGGCTAGATGGATGAGCCTATGATCCTGTAAACCTCAATATACTTCTTTGATATTTGGAGGATAATTTTAAGTACTTTCACTAGTTAAGAATTTGGACTGAGTTAAGTTCTGTTTTAGAGGAGGTAAGGGTTAATTTGGCAGAACCAACAAAGAAAAATCAGCAATTCTCTGCCTCTAAAATTTCACTCAGTTTCTGTTCTGAATGTGTCTTATCCCCAGCCCTTCTCTGCGGTTGTCTCTGCTGGTAGAATATAAGCCCCTTATGACCAGGTACTGTTTCATGATTGTCTTTGTAACCCCAGCTGCTAGCATGGTGCCTGGCACATGGTAGGTCCATGACAAACTTTTCTTTTTTTGATTGATTAGTGTCATGCTTGTAAATGGGCCTGAAAGAAATTAGGATAAGTCTTTGAGAAACTAAGTAGCATAAAAAAGAATCTGTGTTTGTAATTGTCCATCAGACTCTGTTTCTTAAGACCTTGGCTGGGTACTGCCATCTTCTTATTGATATGGGTGGGGAGAGTCTGGTAAAAGGATGAGGTCTAAACATACTTTGAAACTATCTAAATGCCTCTTAACTTCTGTGACTGCAAAGCAGAGATAATGATATCTCTCATTGTGCTACAAGAGTTTCACATGCTCTCTGAGATCCTTAGATGAGAGGCACCATAGATGCACATCCTTTGATAAAAAGAAGAGACTTCCCTGTTCAGGGGCTAAGTGTGCTAACTCATTCCCTCTGACTGCCAGGCCTTTACAAAATGTACTGAGATTTGGTCTCTCTCATTGGCCAGCCATCATCCAATGAACCTACCATGATTTCCATAGAAATTCTAGTAAAATCCTTCATAATTTATTTTTGAGGGCAGGACAAGAAAATGAGTTACTGCCTAGTAGGTGGGATATGAGTAAGACATAAGAAGAGTTTCTTTTAGTCAATGACAAATAATATGGAAGAGTTATGTGATATTGGTGTGCTGTGACTTTCTGTATTATCTCCCCCCACTCCTCTTTTCTTCCTGCTGGAAGAACTAAAGCACAGAGACATTAAACGATTTGTCAGTCACCCAGTAGTGAATCAACATAGTAAGAATAGTTTCCTAACTTTTAGCACATTAGACAAATAAAACTTCCCCAGATAAAGCCTTAGATGATCTCAGTGAGACAGTCTTTATCCTTTTTTTTTTTTACTTCCTCTTCCATTCTTATGTCATTTCTGACCTGGAAGATCCTGTTGTTGCAGAAATTCCAGAGTTGGCAAATGCTGGCACATAGGCCCTAATATTGATTCCAAAGGTAAATCTTTCAGAAGAGATCTGTACGCAACTGTAGATCGAAAAATGGGTAAATGGCTTTCTGATCCTTGTGCTTATGAAACAGAACCCTCATTTTATTTAGAAGCAAAGAGGTAGATTTACCTCTGATGGGCACACCAGAACATTATATCCCATTAAAGATTTCCCTTGGACCGTAAAGCAAACTCTCAATGAGCATGATAATGTAACATCAGAGATTGTCTGTGGTCATTTTTTAATATGGTTTGCAGTGCTGACAGGTACATCTTTATATTGGAAATTCATATAAGCAGAAGCCCAAGATAAACTTTCAGACGTGCTTGAGTATTACAGAATTTCCAGATTTATTTCAAATGACACTTTGGTACAGTAGATAAAGTACTGGGTTTGGAATCAGAAAAACTTGAGAGCAAATTCATGACTGGGGAGAACATGAATTTCATGATGCCAGTGGTAGCTATGAGTGCAGTGGAAAGAGCACCAGATTTGAGGTTAACATATCTGAGTTCAAATCTCACTTCTCTCATTTGGAGTGGCAGAGGATGCCACTTCCTCTCTCTCTCTAAAGCCTCAGTTTCTTCATCTATAAACTGAAGAGATTGGACCAGATAGACTCTAAGGTTGCTTCTTACTATAATATTCTGTGAATTTATGATTTGGTCTTAGTGGTGAGAACATATTTGCTAACAATCATTTTGAGTGGAGTTAAGTGTTAAGTTAGTGAAAGAGCTGAGAAAAGAAGGATGAAATTCAGTTGTAATTTTATTACAGCTTAAGGAAAAAAAGAGGGAATGAATTAATGAAGAAAAATCATTTTTAAGTACTTACTGTGTGCCAAACACTTGGTTAAACACTGGAGATACAAACAGAGAAAGCAAAACAGTCCCTACTCTCAAGGTGTTCGCATTCTGATAAGGGAAGAGAGCACAGAGAAGACAATTCAGTAGTAGGGTGGATGAAAAGGCCAACCTGGAAGTCCTAAGGGCCAAGTAGTATGGTGGATGGTAAGGCCCAGGGGTCACGAGTACATCAAAAGGTGAAATGGAGTTCTCAGGGATCTGAAGGCCACGGCTTCAGATACAATGGCAGGGCACATGGTAAGACCTGGTGGTCCTCCCATCTCAGTAGAAGTCTCTTGTAGTTGGTGGCTCTAAGTAGAGTAAGCAGCCATGTTGTTTTCTTCTTCTCACCTCCACCCCAGACCACCCTAGATAGAATTTGGGAGCCCTGGAAAAAAGTAAGTGATGGAAAGGAACAGACACTAGACAGAAGGAAGCAAAGTGGGGAGGGTTAACAAAAGCCAAGAATTAGGAAGTCAAGAACAAAAAAGAGAAAACATTCTATAGATAGAAAAGGAGAAGTAAAAGTAAGTGAAAAAAGGCAATATAAGAAACACTTCATAATGAAAACTCATACCTGTTCCCATTTCTTATTTATTAACAGTGTGAGGTGCTCACTGTGAATTGTGATAGGTTAATTAAAAGTATACAGATGACTCTCACAAATGCCTTTTTATCTCACTTGCCAACTGAGATTGTAAGGGGCAAATCAGGATGTGAAAGTAGAGGAGTAAGCACTTACTGTCGCCCAGAGTGCCTCTTTCCAGATGAAGAAGACAAGAGGAATGTGAAATTAGCCTACGATGGATTCTGTAGCAATGGCCCACCAGGGGACATTCTTATGAGTCATTCTAAAAATATTTCATATTTTCATATCGAAAAAGATTTAAATATAAAGCTTCAAGGGAAAACTTGCAGCCTAAGGTTTCCCTGCCCCTCCCCCCAATTTGGGGAAGTAATAATAATGTTTAATTCAATTGAGGAAGTGTTTATTAAGTGCTTATACATGTAAGACAATATGTTAGCCCCCGGTGTTACAAAGACAAAAACAAAACTGTTCCTGTCCTCAAGGAAATTACGTTCTTTTGGAATGACACAGTGTGTCCTCAGATGTATGAAGTGTATATAAAGTCATTTCAAAAGATAAAGACACTAACAGTGGGGGAATGTGAATAGAAAAGACCTTGTGTGTAGGAGGTGATCCCCTTAGCTGTGCTTTACAGGAAGCTAAGGATTCTAAGTTGTACATTCTGTATTTGGTGAGAAGCCACCAGCAATAAGGCATGGATGGAAGTGAGAGATGAAGTATAAGACCTGTTTTTCTTGAGTGGTAAATGGGTGAAGAGAAGTAACAATAACTTTATTACCTGATGTCTCTTTGGTGCTTAGTGCTTGGTATATCATCTCAAGGGATTAAAAAAATTTCACTTGACTCAGTACTGTTGGCCATCAAGAGGTAATACAAAGGCTATCCTTGTGCCTGTATCCAGAGATGTGCCATGACCAGATGATTCAAAATAGAATTCTAATGACATTTTTGATTTTTTTTATTTTGTTTTGTTTTAGACTGTCATTATACTACAAATGAAGGAGAGCTTTTTGCTGTGGAAGTTTTGATAAACTGAAAATTGGCTTCAGTGTATTTATATTTTCACGGAGAATCTTGTCCTTTAACATGCTTTCCTTTTAAAATGTCCTAGTTAATTTGCGCCTCCTACCCGAACGCATATTTTGACACTTGTAACAGTTAGCTGAGGTCTGTTATATTAACATGACATTAAAATTTCAGATTAAATGTTGGCCAACAGAGTCAGTACGTGTATAGGACATCAAAGGGAAGCAAAGATATTTTCTATTTCAAATATTTTTAGCTGTCTAAAAATAGAGGGAAAGGACAACTTCTTCATTTACTTTTAATATTTTTCCATAGTTTTGGGACTTCCTGTGAACTTAGTGACCAATTTTATCATTTGAATTCATTTCTAAGAATTCTAATCTTTTTAGTCATGCTCAAATTTAAATTCTTAATTATCTACTTAAGTACTACTCTAAGATCTTCATTGGCACTGGGTGTGACCTTGAGTTCTTGAAGGCTAATTTAGTGAAGCAGGAACTGAAAGGCTTTGATCAGAGACACAGAAAAAATTATACATTGGTCACCTAAGAGCCATCTTAGCTAAGGAAGTGTTAAGAGATTCATCACCAGGATTAATCACAACATAATTTGACCCTGACAATTTATGAAGGCCACCAACTCAGGAAAAAAGATCTGTATATACAAAAATATTTTAGAGCAGCTCTTTTCATGGTGACAAAGAACTGGAAATAAGGGAAGAGAGTGCCCATCAATTGGTGAATAGTATAGGAATGTAATGGAATATTATTGTGCTATAAGAAACGATGAAAGCGGATAGTTTCAGAGAAACCTGGCTAGGTTTGTATGAACTGATGCAACATAAAGTGAGCAAGCCAGGACAATTTCTACCATAGTTGATTGCTTGGTTGTCGTCTTTTATGCTCAGAAGGGAGCAAGGTGACATCACTATGCTGGGGTCCAACTGCCGTCTGATCAGACCAATATGAGCTCCAAAGGCTGTGTTTCAGATCAGGCACAAATGGTCTCTACGTACATTTGGAATGAAGATGTCTCCAAATTTGCATATCTCAAGGGTTTGTTTGGGGTTTTTTTTGAGCTATTTACAGTATGCAGTAGAAAAGCCCTTTTGAACTCTTGCAGCATATAAGAATAGCTATTGAGTTATTCTGCCATAACTACAAGATGGTAAGGACAAACAACTTTGAAAGACTCTAGAATTATGACCAATCATCATTTCAGAGCACTGAGGATGAACTGTGCTTCCTATATCCTAGGACTTTCTGGTAGGTTCAGGATGCAGAATGAAACATGCATTTTTTAGACACGACCTGTGTGGGAATTCATTTTTTACTTAATTTTATGTATTTGTTTCTAGGGTTTTGTTTTTCTTTTAGATACGAAGGGGAAAAAAAGGAAATGCTTATTCATATATAAAAATGTTTAAATGGGGTGGAAAGACCACTAAGTATGACATCTACATTATGACCTGTATTAATAGAAGAAATACCCAGGTTGCTCAGGAGGGGAAAGTGAGGCTAGTGACCTGCACAGCACTTTCTCACTTAAAACAAAGTCAAGTGCAAGTCAGTCAACATTTCTCTGATGTCATGGTCTGCTTAGAAAATGAAGGATGAACACAGACATGCCAATAAAACCATGGATCTTTGAAGCATTCACACACATGCACATACGTTATAAGTGTGTGTAGGTGAGTATACATATACATGCATACATAATCTTATAAGGAACACTTAATTGATCACTAAGGATTCGTTCTAAAGGCAGTCATTATTCATTCTTTGTTTTTTTCATGTTCAGATTGACAGATATACAAAGGAAGGGTCTGTAGGCCTCTTTGTTTTGGTGGGAAGATCCCCAGCAGCAGGGTTCTTGTGGTTAAGCCAGCCGTTTGTTTTGGCATCTTCCCAATCCAGATAGTTTTTGTATGCAATTCATTCTCTAAATGTATCATTTATCTTTGAAAGGGAGCATAAATGCATAATGGTCGTGTAAACAGTGCCATAATACAGTGTCTCTTCAATAGGCAGATAGCAGAGGTTTATAAAAGTGAGGCTTGGCAGATAAAATTTGTGCCACATTACTGATAGCTCCTATTTAGCATGGATGTTCTGCTGTTAATAGCCTCGATTCACAGAGGAACCAGTGAAAATATCTATCATCTGATCAGCACGGGCTGCTCTCCAATTTTTTGTGAGGATGAAGTGACTGGCCTTTAGAATGTGTCCTTAAGCTATTATGCCCAGAGGTGGATAGTCATAGATTTTAGATTTGGTGAGTGAAGGGACCTTAGAGGTCATCTTGTTCAATCTTTTTTCAAATGATCAAACTGAGGCCCAGAGAGGTTAAAGTGATGTACCCAAGGCCTGATGGTGATGACAGTGATGATGAATAGTTAGCATTTATCGAGCACTTTAAGGTTTGCAAAGCTCTTTATGCAGACCTGTACAACGTATGGCTCACAGGCTGTTTGTGGCCAGCCAAAGGATTTTTGGTGGCCTATGAAAAATATAGGATCTCCACTGGGCACTCCCCTGTTTGTCACAGGACCTGCACCAACCAGCCATTATCTGTCTCTTATTCTAACCTATCTGCTTCCTGAATAAGTTTAGCCTGTTTTAATTTTGGCCCCTACCTGCTGCCAAGTGGTGCAGGTCTGCTTTTATGTGTGTTGGTTCATTTAGTCCCTAGAAGAACCCTGTGAGAACAATGGGAAAACCAGGCTTTGAATCCAGGACCTTGGATTTCACATTAAAATGCAATGATGAATACTATGGATTTGCGAGCTTGGGGTTCTGTGTTTATGATTTCTTAGGACTTTCATTTATTTGGTACTTTAGTGTTCTAATGGTTATTTTGTTATTAAGAATGCAAAGGGCATACAATCGGGTTTTAATTGCAGCCATGTTTTGCTGTTGTTCGAGTACAGGGAGAGCTTAGCTTGTACCAATATGGTAATTAATGATAGTATTACAGAGGTACCGATTGTACTACAGGAAAGATATGGGTTCATATCCAGACTCTGACATTTACCTTTTTTTTATTGCGGAAATTAGGACAAAAGCATTTATCCTCTCAAGCCTCATTAAGAAAGTGGGGATAATAAAACTTGTATAACTTGCCTTCAAATAGGCTCATGAAAATGAATTTGAAAGCAAAAGTGCTGAATAAATGTCAGCTCTCCCCATTATTGTTACTGTAGTAGTGACTAAAACCATGCGGTATCACTCTGTAATGATTTCAGGGAAATAGAGAGCCTGACATAGAAGGCATTTAAAGATTAAAGGCGATTCTTGAGAATGTCTTAGAGGTAGGCTACGGGGCCCACGGGAATGCTGGTGGAAAGGCGTCCTCCCATTTAAAGAGAATGGTTTGATCCCAGGCTCAGAGATGCTCTGGGGTAAACAGTGAGAGGTCAAAAAGGAGAATTGCTTAAAAGGAGCCAAAAGCAGAACTCTGTAATGTAGCAGCAGATTCAAACAGGAAGGGAAAGGAGAGATGCTAAGTGACATAAGGTCTTGAGAAACATTTTAGTTTATTTTAAGAGGCAATTAGGAAGCCATTCCTAAGATGGCGAGCAATATGATCAAAATGATGCACACATAGAATCAATTACAAAGAGCTCAAGAACCAGAAAGCCCGAAAGAGGCTGGTGTGGAATATGCTGCTAAGTGTAAGAGGACGTGGAGGGGTTTTGACTGTGGGTGGATGGAGTTGAAGATGCAGTAAAGAAACTCTGAAGAGAAATATGGCAGGAGTAATGGAGTGGGAGTGCCAGAAGGTTCCCTGCCACTTTGGACCCCAGAGCAGCCCTTGATCACCTCCCTCCTCCTTATAATCCTCTCCTCCTTTGACTTCTTTTACCCTTCATTGCCCTGGTTCTCATCTTACCTCCTTGGCTAGTCTTCTCTCCCCTTCATAGATACTTTTTTCTTTTCCCACCCCTGCACTATGCATGTTCCTGAAATGTCTGTCCATGGTATTCTACACTCTTTGCAGATACCCCTCACTCTTGGAGGTTTTGTGAACTCCTTAGTCCCTCTATTTGGATAACTCTGGTCCTCTTCTCTGTCCCAAGCTTCGGTGTTACATTACCAATTGCCTACAGGATACTTCCAATTTATTATCCACCAAAAATTCAAAAGTAAAATTTCTAAAAATTTGCCCATGTTTTTCTACCCCAAACATGGGTATGGTGCAACAACTAGGCAGATTATATACAAGAAAACTATATGACCTCTATGGTTCTTTCCACATTAAATCTGTTATCCTGTCATCTTTTAATGGGGCCATTTTTCTACCATTCACCCAGACCTGAAGCCTTGGATTCTTCTTTGACTGTTTGCTTCTTGCTCAACCCTGTAGTTAATCACTCACCAAATTCCTGACAGTTTGTCTGACAATATGTCTCTGTCCTTTTCATTACCACCATCCTAGGTCAAGCCCTTATTATATCATGTCCTAGACTACTGTATCTGTATTGTTATTGAGTTCAGCCATGTCTGACTCTTCTTGACCCCATTTGAAGTTTTCTTGGTAAAGATATGGAATGGTTTGCCATTTCTTTCTCCAGTTCATTTTATAGATAAGGAAACTGAGGTAAGCAAAGTTAAATGAGTCGCCCAGGGTCAGACAGCTAGTATCTGAGGCCAGGTTTGAACTCAGGAAGATGGCACGCTATCCACTATGCCAATTATAATCTTTTAACAAGTTTCTTTACTGTTAATTTCTCACATCTCCCATCAATCCTGTGAGATGCCTATATAATTTATCCTTCTAAAGCATGCTTTCATCATTCCTGTGCTAAAAATCTTCCATTGCTTTTCACTGTCTCTAGCACAGACATGTGGAGAGTGTTCTTTTTTCTTTGCATTCCGTATTTAGCATAAGACCTTGTACATAAGAGGATCACTGAATGATGGGAAAGGAATAGAAAAGGAAACTGTTTGACTAGAATTGGGGAATAGCAAAAGATAAGGTCTGATTAAGTGAGAGAAGAGACCAGTTTATGGAAATCCTTGAATGCTAAGATGTGGGACTTAGGTTTGTTCGTAAAGGGAGCTAATTTATATCTTTTAAGTAGGAAAATAATGTGATGAAGACTGAGACATTTTGAAGGATGAATTAATAGGAATTTACCAACTAAATATAGAGGATAAAGGAGAAGAAGGATGCAGAGATGATTCATTTCAAGTTTTTGAACCTGGAAGCTTAAGAAATTGGTTGTAACATTGATAGACATGGAGGAGTTAGAGTCAAGGGATGTGGGATCAGAGGGAAGATGATAGAGAATTCAATATTAACTATGTTGGGTTGGAGGAATAAACCACAGAAATTGAGAGGTAATAGAAATCTGATGATTAAGAACAATCCTAAGGGAATGTCAGGGGTTATTCATCTAGAAAAAGGGAAGACTTGGGGGAGGGGGTGATGATTAAAATGTGAGAGACAATGGAAAAGATGAACAGAAGTTTAAAGGATAGAAAAGACATCACCAGATTAGTCAATGGGAGGTTACTGATACCCTTAGTAAGAGCAGTTTCTGGAGAGTAGTAAGCAAGGAAATTGGAGCACAAAAAACCAAGCAAGAAATGGAAAAATATGGAATACCTGGTATAACCATGGAAAGCACAGGAGAAAGGGGGAGAGGCTGAGGGAAACAGGATCAAATTTTCTTTTGAATCCATGCACCCTGGGCATGCCAAAATTTAGAGGAGAAATTGCATGACAACATGAGATCATGGTTTGTGTTTTTTATTGTTTGTTTGCAGTTATGTTGATTTCTTTTCTATCCCTCAGGAAATAGTTGTGGCTGAGATGCAGACAGCTCTGGGTAGACAGGACATATGACTGTGACCGTAAGAGTTGGCTACTCAGCAGCATCTGAGGAGCAGATAGAGAAGAGAGATGATTTTAGTTTGCATTCTAGTGAATTGAGTCATGGTCAAGGTCAAGGTTTCAGACTTTTGAGTTCCAATCCAGTCATTCACATGAATATTGTACCCCCTAATTCCTTGCCCAACCATCTTGTAAGAGGGTTTCTTTGGTATCACACAAGAGAACTCACAGAATCACAGAACTTCAGTTTGAAAGGGACAATAGTGGCCTTCTTATCAAACCCCATAACTTTATTATATATTTTAAAATGTATATATTTAAATATGTATCATGTATTTAATTCATATATTAAATATGTATGATGTATTACAATATGTATTAAAAATATGATATATATGTACTTAAAAAGCAAGTTGTACTTGATTTACCATTTCATCATCTTTTTATTTTTCTAGTCTATTGTTATGGAAATGCTTTTTTCTTAAGTTCAGGATAAAATAATTTTTTAAAAAATCATTAAATAAATAAATGAATGAATGAATGAATGAACCTCACTATTGTGATGTACCTGACAAATACCCTCATACTGCCTGTGCTTAAAGACCTTACATGAGGACTGTATTTGGTTCCATGCACCTTGCTTCCAGTTCTGTCCCCTCTTGCCAAGAAGAATAGCTCTAGTCACTCTTCCACTTGACAGCCTTTCAAGTGCTAGAAGACATCTAGTCTTGGCATGGTAATTGAATTCAGTTGAACAAGCCCTTAATAAAATATTTGCCATGTTCAAGGGGTCATTTGGTGGATAAAATGTTGAGCCTGGAGTCAGGAAGACTGAGTTCCAGACACTAATTAGCTGTGTGACCCTCAACAAGTCACTCAACCCTGTTGGCCTCAGTTTCTTCACCTGTAAAATGATCTGGAGAACGAAATGGCAAACCACTCTGGTAGCTTTGCCAAGAAAACCCCAAATGGGTTCACAAAGAGTCAGACACTACTGAAAAATGACTAAACAACAACAGCTATGTTCAAGGTACCGAGCACAAGAAGATCCTTACGCAGAAGGAGCTTACGTTCTACTCTGGGAAATAAGGGTAGGGATTGAACCTGTAATTTCAGTGGGATGAACAGCTTCCACATAAAGAAATGATCTTCCAATGCAGGTTGGTGCCTCCTCTGCAACTTACAGACAGGAAACATGACTTGCCCAAGGTCACACAGGCAGAAAATGTCAGAGGTACACCTTGAAGCCGGATCTTCCTGGTTCTTTCTCTGGCTGCTTTTCATGAAAGGAGATAATAGCATGTAAACAGAGTATGATGTACAAGAGCAAGTAATTAGGGGAGGGAGGGTGAGGAACTCACCCCTTTTAGGATCAGGGAAGCCCTCATTTAGGAGGTGACTCAGATGACCTTTAAAGGGGGTTGGGGTACCAAGAGGCAAATGTGTGAAAGGGTAGAGCATTGTGGCAGGGATGTAGGATTGTATCTAGGATATAGGAAAGGCATGTTAGATCTCCCTTGCTCTTCCCCCTCCCCTACCAACCTCTTCTCCAGGATGAACAGTTCTTTAACCCTAGTACTCCTCACTAAAGACATGCCTTAGTGATGCTGGGTCAGTAGGGTTAATCTTGCACATAAAAAACCAGGTGGAATATTATACTTGTAATGATACTCATTCCCAGTCAGCTGCCTTTGTCTGCTGAAATGCAGTTTTTAACTCCAAACATTCAAAGTGCTTTGTACTTTGGATTGGATGCTTCTGAGACTATTAGTTCTCTGCTTTATGCTGAATTAAAACTGAAATCCCTAGGGCCATGTGGAGAGACTATACCACATATATTTTTTCCTAGCCTCTTTTTTTCTGATTTGTTTGTAAAACTCAATGAAAAACATCAGATAACTCGAGTATATGGTCCTTGCTTGACTTGGCTAATCCATGTATTGAGATGGGCTCAAAATAAAATTTATGCAAATATGATTCACGCTTCAGCAAATTTATGTAATTCAGATTAATAGCACCCAGAAGAGATTGCTTGTCAGTAAACAGTTCATCTGTGTCCTCTATGAACAGACCTTACAGTTTGCCGACTCTTCAAGGCTACACACTCTGATGCAGGGTTGGTTGGCCATGCTCCTTGTCGTCCAAAGGTTGCTGAGAATTATAGGCTGACATTGTTTTGGCCAGACAGTGCACTATTGGTGATTAATTTCATGCTGCCCTTGTTGGGAACCCAAAGACACACATGGAGGTTTTGTTTATGTCAGATTAGAAACAAAAAGCATCATTGAAACAATTGGTTTTTAATACAAATTATTCATTTTCAGACTCAATCAAGCCTTGCAGGAGACCATATAAAGAATAAGACCCATATTTCTTCACTGAGTAACTGGTAAGTCTTTGTGGGTTAAGCTAACAGATGGAGGTCTCTGATCCTTAGGGGACTTGTATTAAGTAAGACTCAAGCCCAGGAGGGACTTATTATGCCAGTTAGGCACATAAGGAAAAATACAAGATAAGATTAAGCATTAGTGTATGCAGATTCTCACAATCCTAGGATGTAGCTCTCACTAAACGGATCATTGTAATAGCTGAAGCAGGTAGGTAATCTACATAGCGCATTTGGGATCCAGTGCTTACCCTAGTGCCTGGCATGAAGAGTAAGCACTTAATAAATGTTTATTGACTGAGTTGTCTCAGTTAAGGGAAGTGCTGGCACAAAAAGTGAGAAATCATAGGACAAGAGATTGCACCAAAATAGAAATCATGAATATTACAACATTTTAGGTGAGGATTTATAAGTTCTCATCCTAATTGTCAAGACTCTGCAAAATACTACTAATGCTAAACAACATTAGAACAACAATTTGGTATGCAGCATGTCTACCATTATCATGAATTCTGTAGTTCCCCCTTGCATTTAAAATGAGGGAGAATTTGTCCATTTACCACTGTTATCATCAATCATGATGATACTAAATTATTCTATAAAGGTCATCAGATGCTCCTAGAATATGTGCTGTATAAATATTATTTGTGATGAAAAGAAATGAAATAAATTCAGAAAAAAGGAAATTAATCCAGCAAGATATGTTTTTATAGCTATTTAAAAACCAGAGTAAAATCTGGCCTCGTGATCTGACCTATAGGACTTGAAAACACTAGTTTCACTTTACCTAACAATTAAATAACAAATTAATAACAATTAAATGTTATTCTTAGAATAAATATAGAAAGTATTAAAATTACTTATGAGGAGAAATGATCATCTACAAAGTCCATCACTGGGACCATATTACCCTTGATTAAAAATTTTGCATTCTATATCATTTAGCTTTATGGGCTTCCTAATATCATCAAAAAATATATGTTTAATTATATATGAATGGAGATCATTTTTTTTTAAGTCTACCCAGATTTATTTTTTTATGACTCATTTACTAAGGATATTTTACACTTATTTTTGTTGATATTCATTTCTGTGTAATCATTTCTTCATAAGAGGAAGGTTGGTGTAATTTGAAAGTAATCTCGAACAATTAGCACCATAAAAACTTCTGTTGTTCCTACCTCAGTTAGTAAATCTGTTACATGTTATAGATTCAGAAATTAGAATAACAAATTTCATCAATAGTTGGGGAAATATTTAAATAGTCAACAAGTTGCCACTTTTAGAATATGGCATTTTCAAAGTTTTAGAATTAAGATTATGGTGTGTTGTGTTCCAGTGATCTTAAGCAGCATATGCCTGCATTCTCTTCTGTTCAGAATTGTGACCCTTCAACTTAATAGTACATCAGTGAATCAGTAAATATTTATTAAATGCCTACTATGTTCCAGGCACTGTGCAAAGGTATAAGGATAAAAAGAGGAAAAATACAGTGTCTGCCTTCAATGTCTAATGGATATATAGACACCAGATTCCAAAATTGACTCCCTCGTGTTCTCTGAGCTCCTTAGGACCATGGGAGGGTAGAGGGGGGAGGGAATTAGAGAGAAATGGGGTTGGATCTATGATTTCACTAATTTAAGGAACTCCCGGTGAGGGAATTGTTTTGCCAATGCCGATCAGTAAGTACTCTACTCCTTAGAATTTTAAGAGTTGCATTGGAACTTAAGATGTTACATAACTTGTTCAGGGTCACACAGCATATCTTAAATGTGGGGTTTGAACTTAGGTTTTCCTTGCTTGGAGACTGGCTCCCTATCCATTGAACTCACACTGTCTCACTTAGGAGAAGCTAAATAGCTGAACCCAGAAAGAAGGGTCAGTGAACCAACCTACTTGACAGGAGAGAATAGGGTTGGCCCCCTTGCTGTGAGCAAGTCTCCCTGGAGCAACAGAAGACCTTGAGTTTGGATCTTGAGGCCGTTTTGGGATCCTTTATTCCTGGGCTTCATTTTATGCAAGCACTATGCTCCTAAAAAACTTCCTGTTCTCCTAAATTGAATGTTTTTGTCAGTTATATATACCAGGGAAGCTTAAATTGGATAGAAACCCTCTTGTGAACCTTTTGCTAAAGCAGCAGAGGCCTCTTTTATAATGAGAATCATCAGAGTTTATCTGTTTTATAATTTCAACTTTCCGTTCATACTTCCTAAAATGGGCACACCTCTACTCCATGTGTGCACACCCACAATTGATCTATGCTGGATTCTGGAATTCTTGCTTGGGTTCCAACACCCTAGAATTCTAGACTTGAATGTTTTGAGACCATATTAGTTGAAGTAATATTCTTTTCATTTTAATACTCTTTTTGCCTTTGATGACAGAACAAGCATTTTAGAACAAGTTTAGGCAACCAGATGCCACAGACCTGTGCTCTAAGTTCAGACCTGCCTTCAGGAACACTTACTTTGCTTTCTCTCTCTGGGCAAGTAATTTAATGACTATTTGCCTCAATTTCCTCATCTGTATAATGGGAATATTAATAGCACCTACCTTCTAGGGCTATTGTGGATTAAATGAGATATTTGCAAAGCATTTTGCAAATTTTATGGTGCTATATAAATACTATATGGAGGCAGGTGGGTGACATAGTGGAAAGTAGATAGAGCACTAGCCCTGGAGTCAGGAGGACCTCAGTTCAAATCTACCTTCAGACACTTGACACTAGCTGTGTGAGCCTAGCCAAGTCACTTAAACCCAATTGCCTCCCCCCGAAATACTCTGTTATTGTTTTTACTGAGCACATGTATAGGATCCCATTTTATTTTCCTGATAAAATTCCAACCTTTTAATACACAGATCTAATGACATAACTTCTAGCATCCCTGCTTAAAATCTTTTAATGATTTTTGTCATTGTCTGTGGAATAAAATACAAATTCTTAAGCTTAGCGTTTTAGGTCTTTCATAAGCTAGCTTTGACCTACCTTTCTAGCCTTATTTTGCACTATTCCCTTTTGCATATTCTAAATCCTAACAAACAACTAGTTTCTTAGTCTTACCCTGCCTTCTTCTATGCATAAGCTGTGCCCTTTACCCTTGACCCCTTCCTCATATCCTTGCCCCTTGAAATCCTTTTCATGTTTGAAAGGTCCCTTCCCTCAGGTGTCTCCAGGAAGTCCTTTATCTGCTCAGCCAGAAGTGATTCCTACCTCCTCCTTACCACTTCTCATGCCATTCTCTTTCTATCTCCTGGTTTATCATAATCCATCTCTCTATTTTAATTATTCCTGTCCATGCTTATCTTTTCATTAAATTCAATGGCCTTTATATTTCCATTACCTAGCATAGTGCATCATATGAAGCCATTTCATAATAAATGTTTGTTGACTTCCTTTGTGAGTCACAGGTCTCTGAAAGCCTCATCTTCTGTTAAAAGGTCTGTCTGTAAGTCATTTATATTTTCTTAATTGAATACTGTATATACGCAATTTCTGTGATTCAGGGTGTTCCAATCTTTTCCCCAATTCTGATGCCTTGTTCTCTCTTGCTTCTTATGGTTCCATTCAAAGAGAAGGTCAAAAGTGACCCACACTGACTCATGATTTTAGCTTTTCCTTCACCTTTCTCCCAGAGATTCTGAAAGCTCATCTCCTGTTCCCAGCTGAGAAATGTTTTCCTTTCTGTCTTCATGTTTTGGTTCATTTAATTGTTGGAATAAACTTGAAACCTCATCAATGGCTTATCACTTGATTTGCTTTTCTCCTTCCCCTTGTCCTCAAAATAAAAAAAAAAGTTTATAAAGATTTATAAAGCCAGAAGCCCTTCTAAAAGTTCACCTGATTGGTATGTATCTGTCTCTACATCCATTTTCTTGTCTTGGTCATTTTGAGTAAGAACATTTTTGAGCAATGTGGGATTTTCTTGAACACTCTAAAAATCTCACAGATAAGAACTGTTGATGATTTTTACCTAGCTAATGAAAATTGTGGTATGGAAGTACTAATTTTTTTTTCTCCAGACTTGTGATTTCTTGGGCTAAGAGACCTCCAGTGAAGACCTCTTGTCTTTAATAGGTACAGATCAGCAACTGCTCTATACTTCATATTTTTAGAGAATTTCTTAAGAGATTAAAGGTCCCCTCAGCCAGTATGTATCAGAGACAGGACTTGAACCTTTCTCACATGGAAAATTCCAATATAATGAAAAGATTTGTAAACTTGTCCTTCTTTCAAGCAAACTTTGGTAGAATTGAAGTCTTAACTCATAATTTAAGTAACCTCTGGTGTTCATTTTTAACAAGATTTGACCTAGATTGTGTCTAGGCTTTCTATCAAGACAAGGCCTGCTTCCTAAATGAGGTTAGCACAATGAGAGTGTTCTGGACAGTGGGCTTTTTGTGAACCAAGGTCATTTCCCCGGCTCTTATTTTGTAGAGTCTTTTTTCTCAATTGTTTTTTCCTATAGCGTGTCAAATATCTGCCATATGTTGTTGCTGTGCTAGGCCTTTGCAAAAGGCAACTGAATGAGAAAATATGAAGTTCATTGGGCAGGCATTTTGAACTTAGACCAGCAGAAAATTGGAAGTGTTCTGGTGATTGCCAACCTACAAGTTGAGGGAAATGCAAACTGTTCAAATTTGGAAAGTACAGAGCCAACTTTGTGGCTTGGAAACAACTAAGAGCATTGAGATGTCGGTTTGGAATAACTGTAGAACATGCTAATGTGACATGCCACGTAGGTGTATTACTTCAGATTTAAATTATTCACATGGTTCTGAGGAAATAGGAAAAAAATTGTGGTGAAGCAATAATTTTGTATGTCAATGGATCTCAGGGCCTATCATCCTGAATACTTCCTCCAACTGTGCTGGGATCTTTTCTCTAAGCTAGTTAGCATCATGGGGAAACCCCAGGAAAAATCAAATGAAAAAAGACTCTTTATTGTTCAGATTGGGATATGTAGTTAGAAAGACAACCTTTAGAGTTGGTCCATTAATGTAGGCATACATACATATGTATGTTGTACACGTATATATGTGTCCTAAAAGCCTACCAGACTGACTTTGGGATCACTTTCTGCATATGTGTGTGAATGGGTATATGTCTATACAGATACATATGCAAATATTACATCTCCGTGTGTACGTGTGTATTGTAGCCACGTGTACACATAAGTGTCTGTACATGTATACATATAGGTGTATACACACAAATGTACATACATATATGTTTATGCATATGTGTATACATCCATAGTCTATAATACCTCTAACCAGAAGAGTAAGTATGTTTCATCAGCAGTCATCCGGACTTAAAGAGTTCAAGATGCAGTTCGTCTGAAGGTTGATGCCTTTTGGTGTTTCCATTTACATTTTTGTTGCTCAGTCATTTCACTTGTGTCTGACTCTGTGACCCCATTTAAAGCTTTCTTGGCAAAGATACTGTAGTGGTTTGCTAGTTCCTTCTCCATCTCTTTTTACAGATGAGGAAACTGAGGCAAACTGGGTTAAGTGAGTTGCCCAGGGTCACACAATTAGAAAGTGTCTGAGGCTGAATTTGAACTCAGATCTTCCTGACCTGCTGCTCAACTCCTTCATTTTACCTATGAAGAAACTGAGGCACAAAAAAGTTATCTATAACTATACTTATATCTATCTATGCATACTTACATACATGTATATGTAGATGTGTGTATATATCTATTCTATTTATATGCCTTGGAAAGATAGAGTGGATAGAGAATGAGCTGAACTCAAATTGAACAGGAGGAGTAAGGGCTAAATTGACTTTTTTGGACATTTCATTGCTTTATCAGTATTCTACCAGTGTTGCTCTATTTCTCTGAGTTGTGAAAAACCATCATCTCTATGGAAGTAAAGTTTTGGATGGCCCAAAGGGCAGTAACAAGAAACACAGTGGGCTTGAATAGGCCACAAAATATTAACAATAAAGAATTCTGTAGGGAAAGTCTTGCAGAGGATATCATCAGAGAGATATTTAACTAGCAAAGGAATCAGATAGTAAAAACAAGGGTAAAACCAATGTTGATCCGATAACGTTTCTTTGGTTATCCTTGCGGTATCAAGAGCCTTAGAGGAAGAAAACTATGGACAAGAGAGGCCTGTTAAATGCACTTATTTATTCTGTTAGACCAAAGTATGCCCGTGACTGACAGATGTACAGATTATTTTTACAAATCTTTTGGTGAGGGGAAGAAATAGGCATATGACTGGGCTTTTATTGACATTCATTTGACCTCTGAGAAGGAGGGTCAGAAATACCACCTGTGATTGATAATCAGTTCCTCGGTACTCTCAAAATTGTGCTACTTTCAGCGTGAACATCCTTCGTGCAACTCAGTCAAATTTGGCTGTTCTTATCTTATTTTCTTTTCTTCCACTTCTGTTTTTTCATACAATACATTGAGGACTGTGATGTTGGAGTCCAAATTTGGAGGCTGTACTACAATTGATGAAGAAAATGATTTGTTGTAGATTTGTTGAGACTTTTTTCAATTTTTAATGCATTTGTTGTCTTCCTTCCAATTTAATCTTTAAATGCTCTTGATAGTATCCGACTTAATTATGTCTCTTGCCAAGATTTCTGAAAATTTGCTTTTCTCTCTACTGCTTCTCCCCATTTTATCATCTGATGCAGCTCAGAATATTCCATCATCTTCACCTATAATTTTTTTAAATATCCTGAAGATTTTTACTTTTATATCCTATTCAGTTCCTAATAACCTTCCCCCAAATCATATTTCTCTCTTAAAATAAGGAAAAACAGTTCAGATAAATGAGGTAGCATAATGACAATGTATGAAAAGCATAAACAATATTATATATCCATAGTCCAAAACCTCTCTAACTAGCATAGGTTCATCAACAGTCATCAGGAATCAAAACTGGTCATTGTGATTAATCTGATATTCAATCAGTCAGTAAGCATTTATTAAGTACCTACTGTATTCCAAGCACTGTAGTAAGCACTGAGATTACAAAGAAAGGCAAAATACAAGCCTGCCCTCAAGAAGCTCACAATCAATTGGAAAAGCAACAATTAAATATGTACAAACTGTATTCAGAATAAATAAGACTTAAGGGGAGTCACTAGTTAAAGGGTATTGAGAAAGCCTTTCTGTAGAAGGTAGGATTTTAGTTGGTACTTGCAGGGAGCCAGAGAAGACTTAACAACGAAGTGGTCAGTGTCAGTGGATCAAAGAGGACAGGAGGAGTGTATAAAGTCTAAGAAGAGTAGAAAGGTAGTGGGTGGCTGAGGGTGTATGGCCCATGCAGGGCAGAGGTGTTATAAAAGATTCTGGTTGCCAAACAAAGGATTTTATAAGAATTTAGGTGAAAAGATAATGAGTTCAGTTATCTTTTAGGTTTGTTTTCACTTATATTATTGTGGTTCTATAGAATTCTAAGATCATAGATCTAGAGCTATAAGTGACCTCAGATGTCTCATTTTACAGATGAGGAAATTGAGACATATGGAAGTTAGGTGACTTCTCTAGCTCAGTATCATATAGCTAGTAAGTGTCTGAGCCAGTATATGAACCCTCATCTTCCAGACTTCAAGGCCAGTGCCCTATTCACTGCTCTCATTGTGTGTTATTCTCCTGACTCTGATAGTTTTAGCTATATAAATTCATGCCAGTATTCTCTTATATTCATGTACCATAATTTGTTGAAGCACTCCCTAATCAATATTATCAACCAGTTTCCCCAGTTAATATTTACCAAGTGTTTTTCTCCTAGTTTTTTCTTTTATTAAAATGTGCTGCCGTGAATATTGGGGACTTTGCCTTCTTGGGATATTGACATGCTTATTAGTGGGATAACTAGGTTTGGCTGGTCCAGTTCCTAACTCCAACAGTATACTGTACCTGTCTCCCACAAGTCCTTTCAACATTGACCATGTCTGTTTTTTATCATCTTTTCCAAAGTGTTTGGTGTGAGATAAAACCCCAAAGTTGCTTTAATTTTCATTTTTCTTATCACTAATGAGTTGGAAGATTTATTTTTCATGTAGTTGTTGATAGTTCGTATTTTTTCTTTTGAAAACTGTTCAAATTCTTTGATATGTATTGGAGAATGACTCCTATACAAGAGTGTATTTGTATCATTGATCAAACTTTTGTTAAAGATATTTGATGCAAAGATTTTCTCTCCTACTTGAAAACTATTCGTATTCTGTGTTTATTTTTCTTTATGTAAAAGCTTGTACATTTTATATAATTGAAATTACCTATTTTATAATCTCCTCTATCCTGGTTTTGGTTATGAATTATCCTCCAAATATTGTAAAAAGTACCACCTTCTGTCCTTCTAACTTTTTAAAAAATGTGATCTTTTTTTGGAGGAGGGAAGGCAAGGCAATTGGGGTTAAGTGACTTGCCCAGCATCACACAACTAGAAAGTGTGTCAAGCATCTGAGGTCAGATTTGAACTCAGGGCCAGTGCTTAAAATGGGATCCTTTATATTTATTTTGCATATCCATTTTGAACTTATATGTGGTATAATATATACATATGTGGTGTATGTACTTGTTTTACATCTATTTTCTCTCAAACTGCTTTCCAATTTTCCTAGCAATTCTTGTTGAATAGGAAGTCTTTCCCCTAACATTTTATGTCCCAAAGTCTTCCCAAAAGGTTCTGAAAATGACTTTCTGTCATAAGCTGGTGTTTCTTTTACCTGTTGTGTCTCTGCTCAGCAAGGAAATCCAATATTTTCCAGCTAAGATAGTTTTGAGATTCTCTTCTGTATCTCTTTGTAGACCTTACTGTATATTTCAGTTAAACTTCCATAGGAAATAATGGTAGTCTAAGTTGGTAGTCTTTTTTATTTTCAAGTCAGAACTTCTGATTTCAGTGGTTCTGTTACCTCACTGATATGAGCACACACTCCATGGGTACACATTGCAACTCACCCATGCTTTCTCATCCTCTAGGATTCTTCTCTCTGTTCACCCATAGATCCTCCATAGATGATCCATCTAATGTGCTTAAGGAACCTCTCTAGGTCAGTTTACATTTCTGGAGTAAAAAGTGGAGCACTCAGGCTGTTCCTTGTTTATCACAAGTGCTTGCTTCTTTTTGGATTGTATATTTCCTCAGTAATATCTCTTATGCCATTTCTTGAATGTAGTCCAATAGTTCTAATACTATAGATATAATATTTTATAATTTATGTAAATATAATTTAGTTAATGATTTAATAATATTTTATAATTGACAATTTGCTTATAATGTAATTAGTAAGCTATGATATAGTATAATATAACATAATTAATATGATATAATATATGATATACTATAACCAATATAATTAATATGATATAGTATGAAACATAATATTATATTTCTAGTACTATGGCAACCTACATGCTCCTACTGATATACATTTAAGTAGTTCAGATTGGAGTTGTTTTAATTGTACCTCATAATCTTATTCTCATCTTCATCATCTCTTTTAATTTGCTGTTGACTGAACTTTGCTTTAACTAGTCAAAGGCTTGATTTCATAGACAGCAGATCTCAGTGACTTCCTACTTCAGCAACCAGTCATTTTCTGTTTCTTAAGATAGTTCTATTTTTTTGTGATGTTATTCAGTACTCACCATGTTCTATAGCTTCCAGCTCCTTTTCTGCTTAAATTATTCATAATTGTCACTAGCACTTTAACATATGCAAAGTGCTTTGCAAATATTTTCATTTTATTCTTACTACAACCCTGGGTGGTAGGTGCTGTTACTATCCTTGTTTTTTCGAGGTTAAGTGACTTGCCCAAGGTTACATAGGTAATAAGTATCAGAGGCATGGGGAACAGCTGTTTCAAAGGCACAGAGATGGGAGATGAATGGAACCCAGCATCACCTCTATGCCACAATGAGGAATCAGAATAGAATTTTGGGGAGAATGGTGAGCAACACTAACCTATAAATGGGAGCAATCATAATGTACTCATGTATACTCAAGTATTTTATGAGCAGGTCTATCTGCCTCAAATAAAAATATTTTATAGGATCGTATTGTCTTTCATTCAACAATATTGAAGTGTTTTAGGCCCTAGTTAAATCTCCAAATACTGCTCTGATATTAGCAAGACATATCCCCATTTTATAGATGAGGAATTTAAGGCTGTGATTGACTAAGTGACTTAATGCTTGTAGGAGGAGACTTGTTTTCCAGCTTCATTTTTTTTGTTTTCCATCATGCTTTTATGACTTTGGGAAGTCATGTAGTCACCAAAAGTCTGATGTTGCAACACTGCAGGATAGGAATCACATTCATTTCCAAACAGATTTAGGATGATCTTTTAAAGTCTGTAGTGTACTTACCACATGATAGACACACTCTCATTAATAAGTCCAAATAATCCAGTGGCAATAAAGCATGGTGGATAGAGATCTCAAAACCAGAGAGATCTGGGTTTAGGTCCTACCTTTAATACATAGTGGTTGTGTGACCCTGGGATGAGGAGTTATTTAGTCACATATTACTCTAGGCAACGCTCTAATACTAGATATTGTAGGGAATGTGTTGATCCATTGTGCCTGGCATATAGAAGATGCTTAATAATATTTGTTGACTACTTTGCTTTGGTAGAGGACATTTCGTGACCTGGAAATTTGTTGTACCAATGAAAGGACAGATCTAGTTCCTATAACAATCTTGAAGGAATGAATGAATTATGTTTGCAATCATTTAGAACAATCTCTCTTCCCTAAACACCTCATAGACTAGTATGAAACGTATACTCAACAAATGGAGAAAGTGAATGAATGGTTTTATAGACAGCACTGGAGACAGATCCAGGTCTGCCAGACTCTCCTCTTCCTCTGCCACAGGAGCCCCTAACACACCTCTTCCAATGATGGCATCTTCAGATTTTGCTTTCTACACTCCATGTTCCTATTTCCTTGCCATCTGCTGCTGCCTGCCTGTTACATTCCACAGCTCACCAGCCCTGGGATCCCTACTTTTTTATGCCTATCTCTCTTTTTAATAATCAACACCATTTCCCTGGAGGCACCAATACTCCATCCAACACAGTTCCCTTTGGTCATAGTAGCAATAATAGCTAGTGTTTTTATAGGTTATGTTTGTAAAGTGTTTTACATATGCTATCATATTTGATCTACACAACAAACCTGTGAGGTGTTTTTACTATCCCCATTTTGCAGAGAAAACTGAGGCTGTGAGAGGTGAAGAGAGTAGCATTCAGAATCACACAGCAAGTCATTTTCTAGACAGGATTTGAAATCTCCCAGGTCAACACTCTGTGCAGTGGAACAACTAGAGTTCATTAGTTGGCAACAAGTTTTTGAGCACTTTATAAATCATCTGCTCATTTTACAAATATGGAAACTGAAGTCAAGAGACTTGGTCATACTGGAAATAACCCAGAGCTTCTCACTGTCTTTTCTTTCCTCTAACATATAATATCTGAATAGACAACATCCATCAGGCAAGATTCTCTGTAGCTAACAGCACAATCAAGGTACATACAAAGAAAGGGACTCCTTTAGATCCCAATGGACAGACTTCTCTGACAGTCCTTCCCAAGTTCTAATCAACTAATTGGTTTACATCAACTAGTTGTAAAGAATTTTCCCTTCATGAGGAAAGGACAGCTTATACAGTCCAGTTCAATGAAAATTTCTCAAATGAATGAATTAGTGAGTGCTTATTATGTGCAAAACACTGAGATTTGTTGTTCATTTGTGTCTGATTCTTTATGACCCCATTTGGGGTTTGCCATTTCTTTCTCCAATTCATTCTGCAGATGAGGAAGCAGGGTTAATTGACTTGCCTAGGGTCACACATTTAGTAAATGTCTGAGGCTGGATTTGAACTCAGGAAAATGAGCCTTCCTGACTCCAGCCCTGGTCTGTGCCACCTAGCTGCCAAAGCACAAAGGATACAAATAGAAAATACAGTCCAGCCTGTCAAGGATCCCATGCTCTTATGGGAAAAATGACACATGGGAGATTTCTTAAAATGAATACCTCTTCTTAATTTCATTTCCACTGATAAAATCGTAACAGTTTCTCATGTTGAACTATTTGAAGCTATGCCTCTGCAAATAGATGTACTGCTTTACCTCTTCTTGGTTTCTTTCTTTTTCTAAACTTACTATTTACACAGGTGCCAAAAAATACTGATAAAGCCATAGTTCTGAAATCCAGTGCCTCTCTGCAAACCACCTCTACCCACTCTGGCTTGCCATCACAAAAGAAGTCAACAACTTACCTGTTATTATTTTTCATGAGGCACCCAAGAATCATGAGGACTGGAAGTGAGACTGGAAGTCACCTAGTTCAATTTCCCACTTGTGATATCCCTTACAGTGGATTTCTAACCTCTACTTGAACACTGTCAGTGACAGGGAGGCTCACCACATCACATGGCTGCCAGTTCCATTTTCAGATAATTTTGAAAAGTTCTTAAATTGACTTTAGTTAGTTTTCTACCCAGTATGTCTAATCCCTCTTCCATATGACAACCCTTTAGCCATTTGAAGATATGTACCATCCATTCAAATGAAATAGTATTTGTAAAAAGTGCTTAGTACAATATCATGCATAGTAGGTACTATATAAATTCTTATTATCTTCCTCTTCCTTTTCTTTTCCCAAATCCTAAAGTATTTTCTTTCTTGGATAATCATGAATCCCAGTTCTATTAACCACTCTCATGCAATGTTTTCTGAAACTTTTTGCCATTCTCTTCTTGTGGTATATAATAAGAGGTATTGTCCAAGACCAAGGGGGTTATAGTTCTGCTATGGCCTGTTGTGGTCAGACCACCTCCAGAGTATTCTCTTCAGTTATAGGTGCCTCATTTTAGGAAGGATTTTGATATGCCAGAGAGTATCCAAAGGAAGGAGGTCAGCAGGTGGGGGAGGAAGAGGATTGGAAACTGTATCATACTGGGATTAGTCAAAGGAACTAGTTGTTTAGTCTAGATTTGGAATGGAGATGGGGAACCCAACCACTATCTTCATGTATTTGAAAGACCTTCCTGAAGAAGATGGATTAGACTTATTTTCATTATCCTAGGAACAATGGGCAGAAATTTCAAGAGAGGAAGATTTTGGTTCAATACAAGGAGAAACCTACATTTCCCAAAGTGGGAAGGGCTATCTGGAGATGTGATGAATTCCTCACTCCTTCATCAAAGGTCTTTACATGAGGAGTTCTTGAGCACTTGTTGGGAAAGTAGAGAAGATTGCTACTGGGACAGGTTGGATCTGACTTCTGGTCTTTCTCAGTTCTGTGGTTCTGTTCTATCACTACTTCTCTTAACTTAGGAAGTCAGCATTGAAAATAGTTCTTCACTTACATTTTAACAGTAATCAGAGGTGGGGAAGTTATACACCCCGAGAACTCACACAGAATTCACAGTCCCTCTTAATGGAAGTCTAAGATTACAATTGTTTTGGCAGCCTCATCACACTGTTGACCCATATGGAACTTTCAGTCAGTTCCTAGGTTCTATATTTATATAGCTGAGTTTAAAAAAAATAATAAACCTGTAGACAGAACTTCATGTTTATTGCTGTTAACTTAGACCTAATGGTTTGGGATCATCTTCCTAGTTAGGAAAAAAAAGTATACAAGTGATTAAAGCATAAACTGAACCGAGACTTTTGGGACAATCTGTGTGTACATATTATATATATATGTTTGTGCCTGTGTGCTACAATGTTTTTTACCTTGGTTTTTGTTTTTAAATTTATTTTGTTTAACAAATTAACAAAAACTTATTTTCACTACACTCCATTACAAAAGAGAGAAAAACAAAACCCTTGTAACAAATATTCATAATCAAACAAAAAAAATTACCAGATTGGCCATGTCTAAAAAATATATGACTTAATCTGCAACCCAAGTCCATCACCTCTCTGTCAGGAGGTAGATAGCCCTACATCAGTATTTTCTTTTCATTTAAATAATATTTTTTCCAAGTCATGTAAAGACAATTTTTAATACTCATTTTTTTTAAATTTTGAATTTAAAATTTCCTAATTTTCTCCCTCCCTAACTCCTTTTTCCCTTCCCTGAGACAGCAAGTAATTTTATATAGGTTATACATGTGCATATTTCCATATTAGTCATGTTGTGAAAGAAAACAGACAAAACTAACTATAAAAAAATAAAGTGAAAATAGTATGCTTCAGTTCTGCATTCAGACTCCATTTCTCTGGAAGGGGACAGCATTTTCCATAATGCATCCTTTGGAATTGTCTTGGATCATTATATTGCTGAAAATAGCTAAGGCATCCACAGTTGTTCATTGTATAACTGTGTTGTGCACTGTACTGTGTACAGTGTTCTCCTGGTTCTGCTCACTTCACTCTGCAAGAGTTTATGGAAGTCTTTCCAGGATTTTCTGAAAGCGTCCTGCTCATCATTTCTTACAGCGCAATAGTATTCCATCACAATCGTATTAACTACAACTTATTCAGCCATTCCCCCAATTGATGGGCATCCCTTCAACTTCAAATTCTTTGCCACCACAGAAAGAGTGCTATAAATATTTTTGTACAGATAATTACTTTTTTAAAAAAATCTCTTTATGATACAGACCCAGTAGTGATATTACTGGGTCAAAGGGACCACACAGATTTATAGCCCTTTCGGCATAGTTCCAAATTGCTCTCTAGAGTGGTTGGATTGGTTCACAACTCTAGCAACAATGCATTAATGTCCCGATTTTCCCACATCCCCTCCAACATTTATCATTTTCCTTTTCTGCCATATTAGCCAATCTGATATATGTGAAATGGTATCTCAAGAGTTGTTTTAATGTGTACTTTTTCTTATCAATAGTGATTTAGAACTTTTTTTGTATGACTATATTTTGCTTTGGTTTCTTCTTTTGAAAACTACCTATTCATATTCTCTGACCATTTATCAATTGGGGGAATGACTTGTGTTCTTATAAATTTGACTCATTTTTCTATATATTTGAGAAATGAAGCCTTTATCAAAGACATTTGCTATAACAATAATTTCCTCAACTTTCTGCTTTCCTTCTCTCTTGGTTATATTGGTTTGTTTATGCAATTAAAAAAATTAATATAATCAGAATTATCTATTTTATATCTCATAATCTCTTTCTAGTCACAGAGTCTTCCATTATCTGACAGGTTAACTATTCCATGCTGCCCTAATTTGCTTGTGGTATCATGCTTTATGTCTAAATCATGTACCCATATTGACCTTATCTTGGTATATGGTGTGAGATCTTAGTCTATCCCTAGTTTCTACCAAATTGCTTTCCAGTATTCCCACTAGATTTTTGTCAAAGAGTGAGTTTTTACCCCAAAAGCTGGGATCTTTGAGTTTATCAAACAATAGATTACAATGCTAATTTACTGTTGTATATTTTGTACTTAATCTCTTCTACTGATCCACTCCTTTATGTTTTAGTCAGTACCACATTCACGTGTGGGCAGCTAGGTGGTGCAGTGGATAGAGTACCAGTGCCGGAGTCAGGAGGACCTGAGTTCAAATCTCACCTCAGACACTTGACATTCACTAGCTGTGTGACCTTGGGCAAGTCACTTAACCCCAACTGCCTCATCCTGGGTCATCTGCAGTCATCCGGATGAATATCTGGTCATTGGATTCAGATGGCTCTGGAGGAAAAGTGAGGCTGGTGACCTGCACAGCCCTCCCTCACTCAAAACAAAGTAAAGTGCAAGTTATGTCATTATTTCTCTGATGGCATGGTCTTCTTTGGCGATGAAGGACGAACATATAAATCACATAATTACCAGATTCATGTCATTATACTTCTAAAACTTGATTTTGCCATCTAAAAAAGCCAATAAGGAGGCACCTGTTTTTATTAAATATAAATAGATCACTAATTCATATTGGTAGAGGTATTTTTCATTAGTTAACATGCGTTATATAGCATTAGTTAAGGCTATAAGAGAGAAGCCTGCAGATCACCAATGGAGCACAGACCTTGGTTTGAGAAAAAGTGTAAAAGAACATTCTTTTCTGCCCCATCTCCTTAAGCTTCTTTTTGAAAAATGTCCTCTCCTTGAATTCCCATAACATTTGAGAGCTTTCTGATGGTACTTATAATTTTGCACCTTGTATTCTAACTTTGTGTGTAATTTTTCCCTACCTTTGCTCATTTCTCCAGCAATAGGTATACTTACATAAAACTCCTTGAGGGCTTAAACCATCTCATATTCCCCTCCTTAAGATCATAGGATTTAGAGCTGAAACAGACCCAGTACCAACCCCTCTTGCTGAAGGCCATACAAGTAGGGGAAGAGGTACTAGACTGTAATCAGGAGAGTCCTGCGTTAGAATTCTCCTTCTGGCATTTTTTAGCTAAATATAGTCACATAGCTTTTTAGAACCTCCTTTTCTTCATATGTAAAAGTAGGGATGATGCTACCCATGGTTACCACAAAGGGTTGTTGGAAAAGTCAAAAGTAATAGTGTATGCAAAGTGATTTATATGTATGAAAGCACTATATAACTGCCAACTGGTAGTGCCCATAAACAGAACTGGATTTGAACCCAGGCCCTGACCCCAAATCCAGTGCTTCTTTTTACATTTTTTTATATTTCTCATACCATATAGCATAGTCTAGACATATAGTAAGGGCTCTATGAATGTCAACTGAATTAAGATGGGATAATTCCTCCAGAGAGGAACAAACATTTCTCAGTCTATATAATACAATATTTGTGCACAATTCATTATTTATATACTTTGATTTAAGAATCGCAGACACCATGGTGTGTGCACAGCAAAAAAAAAATATTTCTACTGATTACGCTATATCATGATACATCTAAAAACTTTTGACTTTTATATCTAAATGCTATGAATTTAGTTAAAATTAAAATGTCTTTCTTCTTATATTCTAGAGTTTTATCTTCTAGGTGAGCCAGATATGAACAAGGAATCTCAAACAAAATTAAATGAAATAATAGTTGTAAGGCAGTTAGTACAATACCTGGCACATAGTAGGCACTTAATAAATGATTGTTCCCTTCCTCCTTTCAAGCCACATCTCATAGCATGAAGAGATTTAATGTACACCATGTTGCTGAAGTTGAGGCCTGAGTATTAAAAGTTAATGAGAACTTCATGCAGCAAATACAAAAATGCTTGCTGATTGATTGGTTGGTTGCAGAAGACTGAGGGCAGTGCTATTGCAAGATGCATCAGCTGGTGCTAATCTGAATCTGTTCCCAGTGCCAAGCAACTCCAATTATTCTTTGATAAACAAACTTTTATTCATTGAGGAGCCATCACTTGCCAATGACCCACACAATTATACGAGAAGGAGAACAATTAATACATTGTGGAAATATTTTAAAACAAGTCAGCAACTGATTGTGGCTAGCAGGAGGGCTATCAGACCAGAGTTGGGCTTTTGCTGAAAACTGTGTTTCAGATATGGCACACAGCACATGACTGATCTGAAGTGAATGAAACTTTTTTGTTTAAATATAAATTACCTGGTAGTGAATCTGAATTGTTTTCTTTGTCTGACAAATTAGAAAGAGATATTATATACATATATGTGTGTGTATGAAATTTTAAGTAGCCATAATGGGGCTGTGACCTGTTTTTTGAGCTCCAGACTTAAGAGGAACACTGGGTTGACTTGAAAGGCTTTGAGACTGAAGTGGATTATCAGAAAGATTTACTGCTCCGGTAGAAGATAACTTAAGAATGTTTTCCCTGGCCATTACCGTGAAATACATAGTTTGTTGTTGTTTTTTTTTTTTCACAAGATTGACAACAACAGGCATTCACATTCCATGACAAATTACCATCATAATTTAATTTAGTCGGGGTGACCCCCGAATACTAACAATAAAGTCTTCTAAGAATCAGAGAAGCATTTCAGACTTCAGTGACAGCAGAAGAGCCCTTTTTGGACCTATTATGGTGAAAGAAGAAAGTAGCATTTGGTTGATTAGCTTTGCTCTCATTTATTATCCTTCCCTTTACTTTGACTGTAAATCTTCAAATCAGAGTGTTTAATTATTTATCTTGGAAGGTCTCTGTTTTGTGTTGTGGGAGCCAGGTAAGATTTTATTAAAGAAGCTATTTTACCTTATTTTGGAGTTAACTTTTTGTGTATGACCACAAATATCCATGGGAGATTTGGATTATTGTAATTTATGTGCAGTGAAATAAAATCAGTTGCCACCTTTTGTTTAAAGGAATTGCTGGGACTAGCAAGAAAACATCCCAATTCCCAAATGTGCTAGACTATTTGAATCATTCACAGGGCTCTTTTATCCACCCAAATGAAGTAGGAATTGCTTGATAGGTGGATAGATAGGATAGATGAAAGAGGTGATAGATAGACCATTTGTTAGTGTTTACTAATGTGCTAGTCTCTATCTGAAGTGCTGGGAATACAAATACAAACAGAAGGTAGTCCCTACCCACGTGAAACTTACATTTTAATAAGGGAAATTAGCATGTAGAGAGGAGCTAGAAGTGGGAAAGGAGTGAACCAATGCCAAGGCAAAGCATAAGACAAGGAGGACATGTCAGAGATTGAATGTAGGCTTGAAGAAGGTCATGCATGGCTGAGATCCTTCTTAAAGTGACTCTCCTAGGGAGTTCCCTTATAAAGGGGAACAAGCATTTTGTAAGTGCCTACTATGTGCCAGGCACTGTGCTAAGAGGTTTTTGCAAATATGATCTCATTTGATCTTGTAAATTAAATCCTGTTATTATATGTCATTTTACAGATGAGGAACCTTCAGTAAATAGGGAGTGACTTGCTGAGGGTCACGTAGCTAGTGACAATCTGATTTGAACTAAGGTCTTCTTCATTCCTGGTCCAGCACCCTACACACTGTGGTACCACCTAGGGAAAAAGGGCTTCAGGGAAAAGATTTGTCCACATATGTGTGGAGCATGAAGAAAATTAATGAATAAATATGAAATTATATATTTAGAGCTAGAAAAGACCTTATTGGGCTCATTGTATTCGTGAGTAAACTGAGGTCCAGAGATGTAAGTAATTTGGCCACACAACTAGCAAGTATCTGAGATAAGATTGGTAATGGGGTCTAAGTCCAGCACTCTATCCATTGCACCATTAGGATGACATCGAAAGTCATTTCCCTAAGTAAGATATCCAAAAAATAAGAATTAGGAATCTTCCTAGAGTTTACCCAGCCCCTGTAGCTGGAGGTCAGGAAGTCATAACAACCAGGAAGTTCTAAGTTCAAATATGGCCTCAGATACTTACTCATTGTGTGACCCATTCGAAGTCACTTAAGGGCTGCCTGCCTCAGTTTCCTCATCTGTAAATTGAGAATAATAATTGTATCTGCTAGGGGTTGTTGGGAAGATAAAAATGATACAAGGGCTTTGCAAACCTTTAAGCATTGTATAAATGCTAACTATCATCCTCATCTTCACCACCACCACCACCACCATTATTAAAAGGGAAGCCTACTTTTAGGCAGTGAAATCAATTAACAATCATTTTTTGTCTCTGTCATCTCTCTGTCTCTCCCTGTTTTTGTCTCTGTTTCTCTCTGCCCTTTCATCTCTCTCTCTCTCTCTCTCTCTCTCTCTCTCTCTCTCTCTCTCTCTCACTCATTCTCATGTACATAGTTGTTTTTGTGTTATCTTCCTCACTAGAATGTGAACTCCTTGAGAATAAGGAATCTGTGCCTTTCTTTGTATTCCAGAACTTCTGCCACATATTAAGCCCTTAATAAATATTTGTTTACTTGTTCCTTGATAAGATCTGTCACAGTTTGTTCTTTATTAAAATAGCCTTTGAGAATCCAGGATCATTTACCTCTTAGGATGCCACAATGAAGCATTGAAATGGAACTTTTGACTAGAGATTAGGAGGAAAAAAACATAAACAAACTAGGAAACTTTTTTTAAAAAGTCAGTTCGGTTAAACATTTAAAAGAATTCCCATTTTTTTGTTTTGTTTTGGATTTTTCTATACTTGAAATTTCATTGATATAGGGAACTATTTTCTCAAGTGGAGTTGACAGGAAGCCTTTGGGATTTATTTAAGGGGTGGGGTTGAAATGACTCGATCACACCTGTTCTTTGGGAAGATTAATTTGACAGCTGAATGGAGAATGGATTTGGAGTAGGTAGAGATGTGAGGCAGGGAAATCAACCAGAGGACTGTTACAGTAGTAACAGTGGTAACATGCAGATACAGATGAGGTGAGAGGAGAGAAAGGGACGGGAGAGATTTGAAGGGAGTGTGTTCACTCCCTCCACCTATGCAGAGTATAGTTTATAGTCTTAGAGCCTCACCTGGGGCACAGACAGCTGCCACAGAGACTTGCTCAGGGTCACACAGTGAACACACTTGACTCTACCATTCCATTGCATTCTTTTTTCCAACTATGTGAGCAGCACCATCATCAGTCACTTATAAATATTCTTTAATATTTACTCTTCCTCCATTTGTGTTCAAGTGTTTCATTCAAACTAAAATGCTGAATAGGATAACATTTTTGACCACAAGAAATCAACGGACAGCTTAGTAGTAAGAAGGAGAACCTTGATGGTGACTAATTTTATAATTCACCAGACATGAGAACGTGCTGACTTTCATTTAGGCTGGACCCAGGAGAACTCCAAGTGGTTGTCTGGTGAAAGAAGCCTAGATTCTATAGCTTTGCCTTGTTCAGATTTCATCCTCAAGAAAACTATCCAAGAGGATTAAAATGAAGCCTCAAGTAGCAAATAAAAATTCTACTACATATACATCATTGATAATTCAAGAATCCGTAATTCCATCACCTTGGGTTATGTTTCCACCAATCCACTTAACCCTTTTAACTCTTAGCAGATCAATCATCTATAAGCATTAGACACCTACTGTGTACTAAGCACTGGGTCAGGGCCTGAGGATACAAGGACAGAGAGAAATTAATGTGGATACAAAGACAAATTAACCTCTGCCCTCAAAGAGCTTATATTGTAATGAGAGAAAAAACACACAAATATATGGGTATCTACTAACTTGGTGTAAGATAGTGTTAGTGGGGGAAGGCACTGACTGACAACTTGTAGGAATCGACAAAGGCTTCATATTGAAGCTTGGAGTGAGTCTTATTGGAAAAAACCAGTAGATGGGTTGAGTTGCTTGGCACCTTCACAATTGATTACAGTGGGTGCAGCTTTCTGGTGATAAGACTCTGAATTTTGCTAAACTAGTCTTTAGGCAACACACATAGAGTCTATATCAGTGTCCATCCTTGGTGCCTTTCCAGCTTTATTAAACCTACTGGCATCTAATCTCTGCTGCATACATTTAGGACCTGGCAAAAGAAATCTCCTTGCTGCAAGGAGACCTTAGAGGAGGAATTCAACAAACATTAAGCCAGGAGTTATTAATCTTTTTTGTGTGTCATGGATCTCTTGAGTGGTCTGGTGAAGCCTATGGATCCCTTCTTTGTATAATCTTTTTAAAACAATAAAATAAAATGCATAGTGTTATAAAGGAAGTCAATTATGTTGAAATATAGTTGTCAAAGTAATTTTAAAAAAAACTCTCACAGATCCAAGATTAAGAACCCTCATATTAAATGGCCACTACTTGCCAACCTCTGTGCTAAGCCAAAAAGTTAAACAATTTCTGGCCCCAAAACACAGTATCTTAGTAAAAATTAAAACTCTGAAAGGAATTTAATTTCTTTGCTTACCACATCATCATTAACTGTCTCCAGATGGAGTGATGAGTTGGCATGGTTGATCAGCCCCAGTGCATAATGAGCTAGAATGAAATGGCTAGTAATGTGAACCATTTCTGTTTTGGGGGAGAGGGAAACATCAATGTCACACACTTGTCATCAAAAGTTTTTAACCCCAATCTGGTCAAGGAAAAATTCTTTTGGATTACTAAAACATAAATCCATATCTAAAGCATTCTTTATTTCATTGATTTAGAGGTAGACGGATCCTTAGAGGTCATCAAGTTCAACCCCTTCACTTTTTCAGTTTAGGAAAATGAGGGCCAGAGAAACTAAATGACTTGCTTACAGTCACATAGCTAGTATCTTAGTAGAACTTGAACCCCGTTCTTCCTGATTCCAACCCAACACTCTCCACTAGACACCCACTACCTCAAGTTCACACTGCTCATTTCTCAAGATGTGAAATGCAATTATCTAAAATTTGACAGTCTTTCTCTGGAAAAAAGAAATCTATAAATAAACTCTCTGTTAACGCAAACTCTCTGTTAATGCAAATTCTCTAATGAAGGAGAACCTACAAATAGAGTTTTGTGTTATGCCTATGAAAACACTTAGACTCTCTTAGCATGTGCCTGATAAACAATCAGCATTCTCCCCTCTGAAGAGGAAGATAAAGTTAGAAAGCAGTGTCCTGAATGAAATTAATTATGTAAGTCAGTTCCATCATGGCTAGAGCTCAGTCATCACTCCAGCTAAGTATTTACCTTTTCTTTAAGTGTAGATTTGGTGAGATGTATGATAGATGAGTTCCATATGACAGTGTGCTAGGAGAGTGATGCCTAGTTCTCATTTGGGGGTACCTCAGGATTTCTCCAGTTATTTCAATGGATTTTAGAAAAATCCTTTAGGCAAACTTCTTTTCATTCATTTTAATTCAGGAAGTAAAACAGGTCATGTTAGTACATCTGTTTAACAAAATTCGAGCAGTGATAGGAGGGCCTTAGTGCTTTGCTTTCACAGACAATTTCTTCATGTGTTTTGCAGTCATACGTGTCTTCATCACAAACACTTTACTTTTTGTTGTTCTTTTTAGTCATTTTGTGCTGGATATTCCAATGAAGGATGATCTTACATAGGATAGCCATTATATCAGCCATTCTCTTTTTTCCCCTGGACAGGGTTCAGGAGCCATAGACTTTTCTAGGTCCAACAAGACCAGGGACTAAGGAGAAACAGAAACCTTCCTATCAATAGTGTTTATTGAATGCCAGCTGAAGCAAATTTCAACCCCCACCCTTCCCCTCCATTTACCCTCTTCCCCGAGGGGCAAAGCTTTCAACTCCATCTAGACATAGTACTTGAAATCCGAATGACCTGCTTAATGGCCCCTGGAGTCATTGTTGACCCACATTTAGTAGCCAGAAACTCAAGTTGGTGCAGTGCTGTTTCTTTTTGTGAATTGGAGAAGGTCAAGAAGAGAAGAAGGTAGAAAGTGTTGCAATAAGCTTAAATTGAATTTTTAGTTTCTTCACAACATAAAATTTGACAACTGGCATCAGAAAATCCTGTGTATGATATTAGGTATCCTGGGCACCAGCATGAGTTTTAAAATCCATAGAGTATATTTAAATAATCATAAGACTCTTAAAAAGGGCACTGGAGCATAGATTTAGGTAACACTTAACCAGCCCCTAAAAACCAGGAGTCTCAGAGACTGAAAGTATCTCTAAAAGTCTAGAACCTAGGACTCAGACTGTTAATTTTTAATTAATTAATCTAGCAAACACTGCTAATTCAGCAGTGGATTTTACAGAATATTAAAAAGACAAAAGAGCAGAAATGTGTCTTAAAGATCATTCATTCAATCCCTTCATTTTTTCATGTTAGAATTCGATGAACCAGAGCGGTTTAAATGATTTCCCAAGCTCTCACAAATAGGTAGTTGCAGAGCCAGGATTCAGATCTAAACAAGGAGAAGCTCACTTTGCTAAAGATTGGGAACTCAACTTGCTGAGTGGTGCTTCCTCATGTCCACAGAGGTTAATAACTGTTGATGAAAATATAGCTAAAACTAGAACAAGTGATGTATCCCCTACATCACTAAGGGACCAAATGTCATTTATGTTCCATCAGAAAAGAGGACTTTAATTCCAAGATTTTGGAGGGGATTAAAAAATTTAAGCTATCCTCTTTCCGTGGGGGGAAGCAGCATCTTAGGTGAACCAGATGATTTTTTTTAAAAAATCTTACATCCGGATAGTATGAGAAGGAGCTCTTGGAAGTGTGGCCCAAGAACTGCTAGTTCTTTGTGTCACCTGTGCAGTAGTAGAGGAATTGGGCACTCCTTGATTTTGGACAAAAGCAGAGGTAGGGAGCAATGGGAGAAAAGAAAAAGAAATGGGATTTGTTATACCTCCCTTATCAGCTAATGATTGGTCTCTACATGGGTGTAACCTGGAGACAAAGAAGGGTTCTTGATGGCAGGAGTAGTATCAGATGGTATCAGGTTTGTATTTTTGGGAGTTCTGTATTTATCTAGCTCCTCTGAGAAATCAATCAGTGTTGGAGGAGTGGTGTTAAAGGGCAAATGGTTGATTTTTTTCCTCTGTTTCTCCAGAATCTGCTACAAAACCCTTTTTGGTATTTTCAGATATGTCCTGAGATATTTCTTGGATTTGAAATGTACAAGGACAGAATTTTCTTTTCAGGTTCATGGCACTGTTATTTGGAGCTGTAGGTCTGAGAGGGAGACATTGCTGCTTCAGAGTTATTCCTGGTTGAATACAAACTGCAGCCATCAACCTTCCCTACAACAATCTGAGTGTATGGGAAACTATGTTGGAGGGGAAAGGGTCATTTATCAGAAAGAGAACATTTTTCTTACTTGCTTTTCATGTGGTCTGTTCCATTCACAGTATGATAGATATTTTGTAGTGTTTAATGGAGAACTCCATGTTTTTAAACACTGTAGTAAAATGACATCTTTTCTGTGAGAAATAGGCATTTGAAGGTTCAGTTTAATTCAAAATTCATAATATGCCCACTGTGTACAACACACTGTGCTAGATTCTAGGTAGATAAACCCAAAAGGGAAACAGATCCTGCCCTCAAGGAGCATACCTTGCAATGATCATTATTTAAAGGCTGTGTGTGTATCTGGATGACATAGCATGGACAACAGAGAAGTAAACATAAGATAATCTAAGAAAGAAGACTACACTAAGAAGTGGCAATATTGGTAAACGTTCCCATGGGAGTTGGGATCTGGGTTGAGTTTTGATGGGAAGCTTAAAGCATCTCAAAGGTGGATGTGAGGAAGAAGTACCCCCTAGGCATGGGGAGACAGTTTGGGCAAAAGCACTAGGATAAAATGCAAAGATTGGAGAATATCAAGTCAGTCAATTCAGCTGGAATGTACAGTGCATGAAATGTGAAATTAGTTTAGGAGTGTGGACCTGTAGGCAGACTATGCAGGACTTTAAATGCCAGATGAAGGATTTTATATTTTATTCTAATGACAGTAGGGAGTTATTAAAGATTTTAGAGCAGAGAAGTTGACATACTTAGACCTATGCTTTGGAAAAGAATATTTTGGCATCTGTGTGGATGATAGATTAGAGAAGGGAGAGGGTAGAAGCAGGGAGGCCAGTTAAGAGGCTTCTCAGATTATCTTCCTATTTCTCTGTCTGTGTT